>CM077665.1:15165322-15783656 GCA_039707655.1 Elymus sibiricus | reverse complement strand
TCCATTTTTGGAGAAATAAATGCTAAGTATACGTCATTTTAGAGCTATCCTAGGTTAAATAGGTCATTTTGGAGCTAATTAATGTTGTTATGTCATTTTTTAGCTAGCTAAGCATATTGAGTCATTTTGTTAAGCTAAACACTTGGGAAAACTTACCGTCATCACTTAGATGTAGGTGAAGGACCGGTCGCGCCAGTGGCAGACGGAGAAGCATCGGTCGATGCTTGTCAGGAGTTATGCTGCACCAAAGATCATTTGCAGTGTATCGTTAGCATGATGCAACTCAAATGTGAAGACTAGTAACTAATGACCATTCAAATGAAACTCACCGTGCCCGCCGAAGCAATGACTGGCATCGGCGGAGGGGTCGTGCCATTCTTTTCGCACATGCTCTGCACATTTGGTTTTCTCGAGTCAGTCATATTAGTTAGTAATGAAAGGAACATTACGTGCATGATTTGGCTAATATGCAGAAGAAACTTACCACGAAGAGCTCGTATAGGGCCCGTTGACCCGCCTCGTTCCGGTTCCTCTCCTCCTCCAATAGCTTAGCCGTCCTCTCCTCCGCCTCCCTCTCCCTCGCCGCCGCCTGCCGTCTCTCTTCCTCTAGAAGCGCCTGGGTCCTCGCTTCTGCTTCCTCAAGAGCAGCCTGGGTCTTCGCTCTCTCTGCCTCAATAGCAGCCTGCAACACCACTCGTTAGCATTCTAATCATCGACGGCCGCACACACAATGTAATGGAGGAAAGGTATCTGAGTCCGTATAACTAACCTGGAATTCGAGCTCCATTGGCCGTGCACGAGGCCTTATCTCAGGATCGGAGCTGGTCTGGCGCTTCTTGATCTGCGGGAGAGTGCTAGTACAACGTATCAGTCCATCCCCAATGGCTAATAAGCCATGGTGCCTCCCGCCACCAGATATCATCACCAGCTCTGGATCAAGAGGTTGTTGGCTCGGGTTAAACTCCGGCCCTTTCCTCGCCTTCCCCTCGTCTCTGTACCTCACAAGCTTGTTGTGGGAGGCGCGGTTGCTGAATTTCTCTGGATCATCGAGGTCAGACTCAGAGAATGCCTTGGCCTTCTTGTACGAGGCAGTATTGGACATGGCATAGAGGTCGAACAGCTCTGGCACTGGAGCCTTGTTGTGCCGCGCCTAAAAGAGAGGAACAGAGTATTAGTTAAGGGCTCAAGGTAGCATGAAGAATGAATTTGCATGAATCATGAAGCAAACCACATACCCAGTTTTCCCCGAACCCACGTAGGTTGACGCTGCCTAGATGGTGTGGGACACCTTTCATTTGGGCACGCTTCTCCTTTGCACCGTCGTGGACGTTGCGCCATTGGGGAGTGCACCACTCATCCACCAACGCCTCCCAACAGTCCATCCTATCCGCACACCATCTCGGGGGCACCTAAGTTAAGCAAGAGAAATTTGAACGCTACGCATACGAATCAAATCAAGGAACTAAGTACAAGGCCTTAAGAATAGGTAATTACCTTCATGTACTTCTCCTTACTCAGATAGTTGAGGCGGCACTTCTCTTTTTTCCTCCGAATACCAGTCGAGGCATAGTAGTCTCGAATAGCCTGCGTCCGAGCCTCGTGCCGAAAGTTTTGAAGTAGGCGCCTGCACTCGTTGCCGATAACCCGAGCCGCGGCCTCCTCCTGTCCCTCAGCACACCTGTAGAAGGTCTGCAATCAAACAAGAAAACACGGATTAGTACAATCACTAGGGTTGCCAATCAAAGAAGAAAACACAACGTAGACGGCAAAGGAGAAATTACCCAAAACGTCTGGATCACAATGTCGGCGACCGTGTGGCACTCGACATCGCCGATCCTATGCCCCGGCGGGGCCGGGGCAGCCAAGTAGTGCTCCCAGGTCATTCCTAGCTCTAGAACCCGGCCCTCACCGGGCAACGTGACCCACCCCGGGAAGCTCTGGCGACAAATCACGCCAAGGACACTGTTGGGCTTGCGGCAACCAGGCCCGTGTGTCCAAGACCTGCAGTATGACAAGGCCAACGCATTAGATATTCGAAGAAACGTGAAGACAAAAGGTTAAAAAAGAGTAAATGCACTTACTTCTCCCCCTGCGGCGCAATCAACCACCTCTGGTCGGGGGTCGCCGGGGTGGGCGGGAGCTTTGTACCACCACGCTGGTAGACTTTGCGCCCCTCAACCCACTCACTCTCGCTATAGCTATCAGAACTATAGCCACCCTCAGCACGGCCACTCGACGAGCCCGCACCTGGGTTCTGCTGCGACTCAGCGTGATCCCCAGTCTCGTGGGACGAAGGCTCGGCGGCCCGATGCTCGTCGGCCCCAGGCTTGTCGGCCGTAGGCGTGTCTGTCGTAGCCTCGTCTGTCGTAGGCTCGTCGGCCTGAGGCTCGTGGACCGGAGTCCGAGACGGCTGCACCTCAGGCTGTTCCATCTCAGACGGAGCACTCCTGTGGTCGGGTGAATCAGCTGGGGGTGGCGGCGAGGAAGGCGTAGTAGCAGCCTTCCTACCTCTCCCGCCGCCACGTCCACCTCTACCAACCTTCTTCCCCCCCCCCCCGACCTCTCCCGGTCGAAGAAGAAGCGCCCGCCGGTGTCTGCATACTGAGATCCAGCGCTCTCCGGAGGTGGTGGGGTGGGATGGAAGTACCCCTCCCACCACGCGCCGAGGAAGGAGCCTCGGAGCGCTCTCGACCCGCGCCCACCATCTGTCAACACCTGCAATGACAAAGAGTAAACGAAGTTAGTACAACATTAAAAAAATGAATACCTGACATGAATATAATTTAAGTGTATCATCATCATGAACATAATAAAAAATTGAATACCTAACATGAACCAATTAATAATATATATGTACATAATAATAATTGAATACCTGACATGAACTATAATATTAATCTTCATCGTCATCATTAATAAATGCATCATCATCGTCTATATATGCTTCGGGGTCAATAAATGCATCATCATCATCACTATCAGTAATGACGTGCTCATCATCATCATCAATAAATGCATCAACATGTGGAAGGCCTCCTGTACGTAATCGGTCAAGCATTGACAGGTCATCCGCAGCAGTAACCTCTTCTTGTTCCGGCTCTTCTTGTTCCGGTTCAAGCTCGGATTCACTGCCGCTGTCTACTTCAATGTTCTGAGGTGAAGTAGAGCGGTTCTTGAAACGTTTTTTGGAAAGACGTGTTTCTTGGAAGAATTCTCCTTCATATGTGTCTGGGTTAATGTGAGGTTCATAATCCTCTTCATTGGGGGGAGGTGGGGTCGGGGTGTCGTGTCGGGGTCGGGCTGTCGTGTCGGGGTCGGGGTGCCGTGTCGGTGTCGGGGTGTCGGGTCGGGGTCGGGGTGCCGTGTCGGGGTCGGGATCGAGGTCGGGGTGTCGGGGTCGGCGTGTCGGGTCGTTGTCGGGTTGGGGTCGGGGTCGAGGTGCCGTGTCGGGGTCGGGGTTTTTCCTCTTTTTTTCTTTTCTTCTTCTTCCTCTTCTTCCTCTTCTTTCTTTTCTTCCTTTTCTTCCTTTTTTTCCTTCTTCTTCTTCTTCTTCCTCCTTTCCTTTTTCCTCTTCTTCTTCTCCTCCTCTCCTCTTTTTTCTTCTTCTTCTTCCTCTTCTTCTTTTTTCTTCTCCTCCTCCTCCTCTTCTTCTTCTTCCTTTCCTTTTTTCCTCTTCTTCTTCTCCTCCTCTCCTCTTTTTTTCTTCTTCTTCTTCTTCTTTTTTCTTCTCCTCCTCCTCTTCTTCTGTTTCTTCTTCTTATTATTATTTTTTGTTCTTTTTCTTTTTTCTTTTTCCTTTTTTTTCTTCTTCTTTTCTTCTTTTTTTTCTTCAAGGTTTTTTCTTTTCTTCTTTTCTATCTAAGTTTTTTCTACCTAATAAAAACTAACTAATATGAACTAATAACTAACTAATATAAACTAACTAAATGAACTAATAAAAACAGAAAAAAAAAACAGGAAAAAAACAAAAAAGGGGGGGAATGGTGGAGCTCACCGGAGGGTGGTCGAGGCGGCGGCGCTGGGGAGGAGGGGGGCGGCGGCTGTCGGCGGGGAGGAGGGGGGCGGCGGCGGTCGGCGGGGAGGAGGGGGTCGGCGGGGGTCGGCGGGGAGGAGGGGGTCGGCGGGGAGGGGGCGGCGGCGGCGCTGTGGAGGAGGGAAGGGGGCGGCGGCGGCATTGTGGAGGAGGGGAGGGGGCGGCAGCGGCGCTGTGGAGGAGGGGAGGGGGCGGCGGCGGGGAGGAGGGGAGGGGGTCAGCGGCGCACAGAGACAGAGAGAGAGAGATGGGAGAGAGAGAGAGGGGGTTTGGGCGCGGGGGGCGAAAATTAAGCCCCCCTCTTTGCCAGCAGACGACAAAGACGGTGACCGTTAGCCCGTCTCCCCGCCGTTACACTGTGGGGCCCCTCACCTCTTTGCCGTCTGCCAGCAGACGGCAAAGAAGTGGCCCGTCTGACCTAGCCAACGCAGTACCCCGTGGGCCCCACTTTGGTCTTTGTCGTCTGCTGGCAGACGGCAAAGAACTCTTTGCCATCTGCCAGCAGACGGCAAAGAAGTGCAGATGGCAAAGAGCCTCTTTGCCATCAGTATGTTCTTTGCCGTCTGCTTTATAAAAGCAGACGGCAAATATCCTCTTTGCCATCTGCCAGCAGACGGCAAAGAGCTGGCAGATGGCAAAGTCCCTGATTCCAGTAGTGTTTCATCTAGCCAATCTTCCTCATCAAATTATCTAAGTTTCTGTTCAGATTGGAGCATTGTGAAGGAAGTACCATTTCCACTTATGCAAATGGTATGAAATCTTTACAGTGCCTCCATATGCCTAAATTATTGGTCTCCTCCAAATTTGAGTCATTTTCATTTATCCAATTCCTCAGAACCATCTGATTTCCATTTCTGTTCAGTCTAGCACTTTGTGAAGGAAGTGCCTGATTGCTTGATTCAATTGAGCTGAAATTTGGCAGGGTATTGCATATTGATATATCACTACTGTAAACCAAAAATCAGCGCAATTCTCCAAACCCATATTTTCCTATAATTTTCTCAAGTTTCTGACCAGATTGCATCTCTGTGAACGAAGTACCATCATAGATGATCAATTTGATCTGAAACTTGTTCAGCTATCTCTCATGACCAAATAATCTCTCTCCACCAAAAATTATCCAAGTCCACCTAGCCATTTGACCCCAGCATCATCTTCTTCATTTCTGGTCAGATTGCCAGGTTACAAAGGAAGTGCTAGTTATCTTTGCTCATTTGAGCTGAGATTTTGCCAAGTTAGTGACCCTAGTAGATGTTTAACCCCTGCCCAAGTACATGCCAAGAGGAGCACTGTGATGGCCACTGCACAGCACAAACACTTGGCTGTTGGCTTCTTGTTGAGCAAGGAGAGGTCACACCAGAGCTCCAGTGTGGTTCTTGAGGGGTCAAGTCAACCCAGGGAAGTGTGGAGAAACCCCCAGACATATTTTGGCATTGAGTAGGGCGTGTCAACGCCATGGCCACATGGTGACCACGACTAGAGCAGGACAAATGGGCGCTCTGTGCATTGGAGTTGTCGGGAGCGCGTCTCCAGCGAGCTCCAGCCTGTCCAAGAATGTCGTAGAGCCCCCCAGTGCGCGCGTGAACCATCCAGAGTTCTCTCCCCCTCGTCTCGAAGCTCCTAGCCGCCTCTACCGCCGTCCCGAAGCCCCCCCGGCCATCTTGAAGCCCCGGCCGCCGTCTAGCTTCTTCCCGAGTCCCTCCCCGCAGCTATTTATAGCGTGCCCCGAGCCCCGAGCACGAGCAAGCCCTTCCCCCTCCTCCAATCGAGCCCTGGAGCTCCCCATTGCTCCAATGGCCGAGCCGGCCGCCGCCAATCTTCCTCGACCCGCTCGGCGCCCGGCCATCCCTCTCCCTCCTGCCCACACCCTCGGCCTCATCTTGGGTCTGTAGAGTCGTCTCCGCCTTCTCCATTTCGCCGGAGAAGATTGGCCGGCGTGGCTCCTCTGCAGCTTCCGGCCGCCACGGCCTCTTCGCAGCGCCAGGGCTCTAGGCCACCCCGGGCACTCCGGCGACCCTCCTCCGGTGAGGCGTGGAGTGGCGGAGCTCATGCCCCCACCGGCCGGCCCTGGGGAGCGTTGAGGCGACGGTGGCGCCGACGGCCGCAGCCCCTCTGTCTCCGTCGGCGCAGGGAAAGAAGAAGACGAGCGAGGGAGAAAGGTGCGGTGGGCCCCGTGTGTCAGCGACCCAGGCGCTGACCGGGCCGGCCCGTTGACTGGCATTAGTGGAAGCGTAGTTTTGAAAATACACTTTCCCTTTTGGAAGGCGTACTTTTGCTTCGGCCTGGAGCCAGAATGCGTTTTCTTTAATTGACAACGTACCTCAGCAAATACGCTTCCAGCCTAGCCAGCCGGCCAAACCCTTTATATTGCGAACGTTCATTGGTTAAGAGCAGAAATGAATAAGTTTTTATTTATTTTCTGC
The DNA here is from genome assembly GCA_039707655.1 of Elymus sibiricus. Lineage (NCBI taxonomy): Eukaryota > Viridiplantae > Streptophyta > Magnoliopsida > Poales > Poaceae > Elymus > Elymus sibiricus. The sequence goes on along the minus strand of CM077665.1, from coordinate 15,777,200 downwards.
CTAACGAATGAACGTCCGTATCTTTGCAACCGTAGCTCGGAATCAGGTAAAACCAGCGCCCACGCTTTCGTCTCGTCGAGCCCGTTCCGATGGTACCATTTCCATACTGTTTTCACCCAGTGGAAATAACAATTTTGCCCTTGCCCTCCGATCGAGCCCTCTGAGAGAGAACCCCTTTCCGGTGAATTCTTCCGCGAGGTGATTGCTTTTCTTCCCGGCGTATTCGTCGACCCCCCCAGGCAAGCCAACCTCTTATCATGAGCTCCGGACTTGCGTGATGACTTTGCTTGCACCTGTGTGTTTATCTGTATCGCCTGTTAGGTTGCACTTGCATACACCGGTGGTGACATCGGTATTAGACACTAGCATTTTCATTCATCTAGTGACATGTCTTGCTTCCATATTGCCATGCTAATAATAATGATATTGTTAATAGCATTGCCATGTTAGTATTATGGTTGATCTCATACCATGATTATCAGTACTATGATCTTGCTATGTTAGCACTTATTATTGTCAGTGGAATAGTATGGTGATGGAGATGTTGAGTGGGATGAATAAGATACCTAGTTGGTTGATCTCGAGTCACCTGTCCGGGCTTATCCGTGCAGCCACATTTGCCGGTATGGGACGGCCTTGACTTGGCCTGATTGCGTGATCTTTCACCGGTACCACCAAAGAGGGAAGGTTATGCGCGCGCGCTACTCTGGCCCGGTAGGCGGCGATAACCTTGTGAGCCCAGTTGTTGTTGAGTTTTGCGCGCGGTCCCCGTTTGGGACAGTAGGCCCCGTTTGGGTCTACATGGTTTGGCCACGGCGGTGGCAGGTGTCATGAGGACACAGGGGCCACCCAAGGCTGACCTCCGGGGGAGGAAGAGTGCCGGTGGTACGATGGAAGAGTCACGGGTCAGACAGGTTTCATTGAAGCGACGCTGGTCCACCCGAGTGGGATCACGAGGCCAGGTGCTTCATGGTGTGGGTAAAGTACGCAACCTCTGCAGAGTGTAAAATCTATTCGAATAGCCGAGTCCACGGTATTGGACAGCCCGTCCAGACCTCACTAGGTGGTCAACCTTAGTAGTAATGATATAGATGGAAGAATTCATCTTGGGTAGACATCAGATGATGTCATGAATAATATATGTTAGACAAGGAATGGCTACATGATGAGTGGTCGGATGACCACATGATTTGGATTGGACTTGAATCAGTTCAGGTTGGATCATGAGTATGTCGAGGGTTGTGGGACAACCTAGAAGAGAGTAAGTTGGTGTTCGGTACAGTAAGTACTCTAAGCACTTAACGCAAAACATTGCCATGCTATGTTATGTAGATTATAGGTCTGATCCATGCTATGCTATGCTTGACCTATGTTTTACAGTTAATTCCATGCCATGTTTAGGATAGACTCTTATATAGCATAGTGCTTGCTTTGTCATTTGCTTGTTTGGATGCTATGTATTTGGTTGTCTTGCGAGTACATTCAAAGTACTCACCTGGCCTTGCACGTGGCCAGTTACAAGAGAAGGTCTGTCGTGCTAGAGCGTAACCAAGCTAGTCCTGTGCGTTATGGAGCCCAGCCAGAGACGTAGTTGCCGCCGAACCAAGACCTCTGATCCCCTTGAGTTAGCCTTGGAGCTATGCATATTGTTGTAAGCAACAGTATTGTAATACTCCATTATATTAATAAAGCCATTTTTGTGCCTGGAATTGCTGTATCTTGTCTTTGGCGTGCGCCAGATCTTATCCTGGGACTGGCGTGCGTCGGTCCTCTATCGGGGTGCCACAGATTGATCCGGCCTGGGTAGACCGGCCCAGAGAGAAGACCCGGCCTAGGTAAACTCGGCCAGGAAGATCAAGAACCGGACGAGTATCCGGTTTGTAATAGAAGATGAGGCTAGTCGTAATCCTATTAGGACTCTACATGTAAGCCGGCCCCTTCAACTTTTATATAAGGAGGGGCAAGGCACCCCAAGAGGGACAAGTCAAGATAGACAGAGAAATCAGTAGCTCGAGAGAGAGAGGTAGCGAAAGAGCACCCTTTTAATCGAGATCATCATCATCAATAGCAATCAAGCAGGATGTAGGTTTTTACCTCCACCATGAGGGGCCGAACCTGGGTAAAACTCGCGTCTCTCGATTCCGACCAACCCTGTTCAAGCTACCACCTAGTTGCGATGGCCTCACCACTAAGTCCTTTTTACGAGGACATCTGCCGTGACAAAACCACAACAGTTGGTGCCCATCGTGGGGCCAGCGCACGGTGGTGTTGAGTTTTTGTAGGGAACTCTTCCAGGGATCGAGGGATACGCGATCAGCTGGATGACGAAGAATCGTTGCGGAAGCTCTACATGCGTCAATCAATCTACTTATCCGGAGATAGGCGACGGCAATACTCAACCATAATTACATGATGCGGACAGTCGCGCGTCCGAAGGCGGCCTGCTATTTCTACTACCCAATCATCAGGAGAAGGTCACGTGAAATCGGTACTTCGGTCGAATCCCTCATACAGTACAAACGCCGGATGAATTCCAGATACGAAGGATGTATTTACTCGGCGGATGCTGCTACAAAAAACATCATCAGCTCAATCGTTCAAAAATGATGCACGCGAAAGACTGGAGTCCGCAGCGCGCAAGCCCGCCGGGTCAACACCCACAAAGCAAAACCAACCGAACATCACCAGGGATCAAGTCCCGGCTCCCAATTGCTGCATCCACAAGCATCCGACAAAAAATACGAGGACAATTATTCACTACAAAGGTGATGCTATACCGCAAATACGGAGCTCGCACCAATATCATCATGCACCAGTGTCTGTCCATGCCGCACCGTCCGACGAACACTCGTGCAAGCCGCCGCCCCTGTGGTCCGATCTACATCAACACGCCAGGGCTGCGCCCGCTCACCCGAGCTGCCCAACGGACGCGCGCAAGGCGCCGTCCCCGCGGTCCGGTCTACATCAACACGCCGGGGCCGCACCCGCCCGTACGAGCTGCCCGACGGACGCGTGCAGTCCGCCGCCCCTGCGGCCCGGTCTACTCAACAACGCTGGAACAAAAAAGAAATATATATCTATTATCAGCCTCCACCCGCTCCGGGTTGCGCAATGGATAGGCGCCTTGGCCTGCCATCCCCACAGTCCGGTTTGCTTCAGCATATCGAGGAAACAGGAGAGCCGGCCATGGAGGAAACGTCACCGAAAGAGCAAAAAGAGCCGTCCACAATAAAGCCGGCGATTCAAAAGCCGGCAGCCAAGAAATAGAAAATAAAATGGCCCTGGAGGAGCAAGGAATGCGAGGACATACGACGAGCATCACAAAAATCATCAACTCGCCACATCGCCTCCGGTTTCAATAAATTCCATCTTTCAGCTGTCAACTCTACAACAGCTTATGACACAGCCAAGTATGAAGAATCTCAAGCCGACTCCTCGAGTCGACTTAAGACTCGGGGCCTGCACAGACATGACTCGACAGATTTGGCTAGCTTCAACAAATACAAAACCCTAGGTCGTTACAGGGAAGACAACCCGGTCCCGGGGGCTGCTGCCTTATTGGCGCAAAAGTAAAGGTTGCCAAAGAGGACTAGCTGCCACGATGTGTAGTTCAAACATAGGTATCCTGCCTCATTGGTGAAAAAATAAAGGTTGCCAAAGAGGACTAGCTGCCATGATGCACCGTTCAAATATGGGCATCCTGCCGTATTGGTGAAAAGAAAGGTTACTGATACGTCTCCAACGTATCTATAATTTTTGATTGTTCCATGCTATTATATTATCTGTTTTGGATGTTTTATATGCATTAATATGCTATTTTATATTATTTTTGGGACTAACCTATTAATCTAGAGCCTAGTGACAGTTTCTATTTTTTCCTTGTTTTTGAGTATTGCAGATAAGGAATATTAAACGAAGTCCAAACGGAATAAAATCTTCGGAATAATTTTTCTTGGACCAGAAGACATCTACCAAGCTTGGAGACCAAGGCAGAGGATCCGCCGTGTGGCCACAAGCCACAGGGGCGCGCCCTAGGGGGGGGCCGCGCCCCCCTGGCTTGTGGGCCCACGGCAACTCCCCCAACCCTATTCTTCAGCCTATAAATTCCTAAATATTCCCTGGATACCAGAGAGAGCCACGAAAACACTTTTCCGCTGCCAGGAGCCTCGGTTCCCGTGAGATCCAATCTTGAAGCCTCTTCCGGTAATCTGCCGGAGGGGGATTCGATCACGGAGGGCATCTACATCAACTCCATTGCCCCTCCGATGATGCGTGAGTAGTTCACCATAGACCTTCGGGTCCATAGCTAGTAGCTAGATGGCTTCTTCTCTCTCTTTGCTCTTCAATACCATGTTCTTCATGATCTTCATGGAGATCTATCCGATGTAATACTCTTTTGCGGTGTGTTTGTCGAGATCCGATGAATTGTGGGTTTATGTTCAGATTATCTATGAATATTATTTGAATCTTCTCTGAATTCTTATATGCATGATTTCATATCCTTGCAAGTCTCTTCGAGTTATTGGTTTGGTTTGGCCAACTAGATTGGTAATTCTTGCAATGGGAGAAGTGCTTAGTTTTGGGTTCAATCTTGCGGTGTCCTCACCCAGTGACATAGTAGGGGTAGCGAGGCACGTATTGTATTGTTGCCATCAAGGATAAAAAGATGGGGTTTTCATCATATTGCTTGAGTTTATCCCTCTACATCATGTCATCTTACCTAATGCGTTACTCTGTTCTTCATGAACTTAATACTCTAGATGCAGGCAGGAGTCGGTCGATGTGTGGAGTAATAGTAGTAGATGCAGAATCGTTTCGGTCTACTTGACACGGACGTGATGCCTATATGCATAATCATTGCCTTGGATATCTTCATAATTATTCGCTTTTCTATCAATTGCTCGACAGTAATTTGTTCACCCACCGTAATACTTGCCATCATGAGAGAAGCCTCTAGTGAAACGTATGGCCCCCGGGTCTATTTTCCATATTATACTTTCAGATCTAAAACCAAAAATACCAAAAATACCTTGCTGCATTATTTTTACTTTTGTTTTACTTTCCGTTCAAGCAATCTATTCTATCTATCTCTATCAGATCTCATCCTTGCAAGTAACCGTGAAGGGATTGACAACCCCTTTATAGCGTTGGGTGCAAGTGTTTGATTATTTGTGTAGGTACACCTATTGGGGACTTGCTTGTATCTCCTACTGGATTGATACCTTGGTTCTCAACAACTGAGGGAAATACTTTTCTACTTTGATGCATCATCCGTTCCTCTTCACGGAAACCAATGCATGCTCGAGAAGTAGCAAGAAGGATTTCTGGCGCCGTTGCGGGGAGATACATAGCAAGTCAAGACAAGAACTTTTCCATCAACTTGTCAATTTCTGACGTGGTTGCCGGAGAGATCTACATCAAGCCATCCAAGTACCCATCACAAACTCATCTGTTGCATTTACTTTATTTGCCATTTGCCTCTCGTTTTCCTCTCCCCCACTTCTAAAACGATTTTCGAAAAGATTTGCCTTTTTCTTCGCCCTTCTTCCGTTCGTCTTTTTGCTCGTCTTTATGGCTCAACCCAAAAGCTTTGATCCTTATCTTAGGATGTTGGAAGATATTGAAGATAATGTTAAAGGTTTCATGTCACTCCAATTTGACCACAATAGTTTCTTTAGAAACGAGCTTAAAGAACAAAAGACTATGTGGGAATACATGAATAAGGAACTTGATGATATGTCTAAGGAGTTTTATGGTTTGAAATCTCAGTTTGCTCATCTTGAAAATTTAGTAGGCCAAATTTCTGATAAACAAGCTACCTTAGTCAATAAAATGGCCGCTAAACCAGAATCTTTAAATATTGATGAAGATCTTAAAGTAATTGATGTGACTCCTATTGAATCTTTGTTTTCTAATGTAAATCTTGATAAAGATGGGACTGGAGATGAGTCAACTTTAGTTAAAAGGCGTCCCAATGATTTGGAGTTTATAGATCTTAACGCTAAGATTGATAAAAATGGGATTGAAGAGGTCAAAACTTTAAATAGCAATGAACCCACTCTTTTGGATTTCAAGGACTTTAATTATGATAATTGCTCTTTGATTGATTGTGTTTCCTTGTTGCAATCCATGTTGAATTCTCCTCATGCGTATAATCAAAACAAAGCTTTTACTAAACATATTGTTGATGCTATGATGAAATCTTTTGAAGAAAAACTTGAGTTGGAAGTTTCTATACCTAGAAAGCTTTATGATGAGTGGGAACCTACTATTAAAATTAAAATTAAAGATTATGAGTGCCATGCTTTGTGTGATTTGGGTGCTAGCGTTTCCACGATTCCAAAAACTTTATGTGATGTGCTAGGTTTCTGTGAATTTGATGATTGTTCCTTAAATTTGCATCTTGCGGATTCCACTATAAAGAAACCTATGGGAAGGATTAATGATGTTCTTATTGTTGCAAATAGGAATTATGTGCCCGTAGATTTCATTGTTCTTGATATAGACTGCAATCCTACATGTCCTATTATTCTTGGTAGACCTTTCTTTAGAACGATTGGTGCAATTATTGATATGAAGGAAGGAAATATTAGATTCCAATTTCCATTAAGGAAAGGCATGGAGCACTTTCCTAGAAAGAAAATAAAATTACCATATAAATCTATTATGAGAGCTGCTTATGGATTGCATACCAAAGTTGACAATACCTAGATCTATTGCGTTTTGCCTAGCTAGGGGCGTTAAACAATAGCGCTTGTTGGGAGGCAACCCAATTTTATTTTTGCTTCTGTTTTGGTGTGTTTTGCACATTTTTACTTCTGTAATAATTGTGTTTTCTTGTTTAAATTAGTGTTTGAGCCAAGTAAGACCTTTGGGATGGTCTACGGTATTTGTGGTTTGATTCTGTTAAAAAACAGAAACTTTTGCGCTCAGTCCAGAATTTTTATAAATTCACTGGAACGTGATTTTGATCTGAATTTTTTTACACAAGATTTATATACAGATTTCCCTGATTTTCCTAATTTTTCAGAATTTTTAGAGTTACAGAAGTATTCGAAGTCTACAGATTGCTGCAGACTGTTCTGTTTTTGACAGATTCTGTTTTCTTTGTGTTGTTTGCTTATTTTGATGAATCTATGGGTTGTATCGGGGGGTATGAACCATGGAGAAGTTAGAATACAGTAGATATTACACCAATATAAATAAAGAATGAGTTCACAACAGTACCTAAAGTGGTGATTTATTTTTCTTATACTAACGGATCTCATGAGTTTTCTGTTGAGTTTTGTGTTGTGAAGTTTTCAAGTTTTGGGTAAAGATTTGATGGACTATGGAATAAGGAGTGGCAAGAGCCTAAGCTTGGGGATGCCCAAGGCACCCCAAGCCATATTCAAGGATACCAAAATCCTAATCTTGGGGATGCCCCAGAAGGCATCCCCTCTTTCGTCTTCAATCCATCGGTAAATTTACTTGAGGCTATATTTTTATTCACCACATGATATGTGTTTTGCTTGGAGCGTCTTGTATGATATGAGTCTTTGCTTTTTAGTTTGCCACAATCATCCTTGCTGCACACATCTTTTTGAGAGAGACACGCTGATTCGTGAATTTATTAGAATACTCTATGTGCTTCACTTATATCTTTTGAGCTAGGCAATGTTGCTCTAGTGCTTCACTTATATCTTTTTAGAGCACGGTGGTGTTATATTTTATAGAAATTATTAAACTCTCGTACCTCACTTATATTATTTTGAGAGTTTCTTAAAACAGCATGGTAATTTGTTTAGGTTATGATTTTAGTCCTAATATAATGGGCATCCAAGAGGGATATAATAAAAACTTTCATATTAAGTGCATTGGATACTATGAGAAGTTTGATTCCTTGCATATAGTTTTGAGATAATAGAGATGGTAATATGAGAGTCATGCTAGTGAGTAGTTGTGAATTGGAAGAGATACTTGTGTTGAAGCTTGTGATTCCCGTAGCATGCACGTATGGTGAACCGTTATGTAACGAAGTCGGAGCATGATTTGTTTAATGATTGTCGACCTTTGTGTGAGGGTCGGGAGCGCGCGATGGTTAACTCCTACCAACCTCTCCCCTAGGAGCATGCGTCTAATGCTTTGTTTGATAACTAATAGACTTTTGCAATAAGTATGTGAGTTCTTTATGACTAATGTTGAGTCCATGGATTATACGCACTCTCACCCTTCCACCATTGCTATCCTCTCTAGTACCGCGCAACTTTCGCCGGTACATCAAACCCACCTTCCTCAAAACAGCCACCATATATTTTCCTCAAAACAGCCACCATACCTACCTATTATGGCATTTCCATAGCCATTCCGAGATATATTGCCATGCAACTTCCACCGTTCCGCTTTTCATGACATGCACCACCACTTTCATATCGCATATAGAGTCATATTTTGTCATAGGTATCGAGTTGTAATTCTTCTTTTGAGTTGTAAGTAAATAAAAGTGTGATGATTTTCATTATTAGAGCATTGTCCCGTGTGAGAAAAGGATGATGGAAGCCATGACTCCCTCACAAGTTGGGATGAGTATCCGGACTTTACAAAAAAATAAAAGAGGCCAGCGAAGCCCAAATAAAAAAAAAGAGGCCAAAGATGCCCACCAAAATAAAAAAAGAGAGAAAAAAAAAGAAAAAAAAATGAGAGAAAGAGAGAAGGGACAATTGCTACTATATTTTTCCACACTTGTGCTTCAAAGTAGCACCATGATCTTCATGATAGAGAGTCTCCTATTTTGTCACTTTCATATAACTAGTGGAGTTTCATCTTGCACGACCACTTAGTTTTCTTTTTGAGCTTTCATACACTTATAGCTCTAAGTGCACCCGTTGCATGGCAATGCCTACTCACTCACATTGATATCTATTGATGGGCATCTCCATAGCCCGTTGATACGCCTAGTTGATGTGAGACTATCTTCTCCCTTTCCCTTGCAACCTCCACCATATTCTATTCCACCTATAGTGCTATATCCATGGCTCGCGCTCATGTATTGCGTGAGAGTTGAAAAGGTTTGAGAACTTTAAAAGTGTGAAACAATTGCTTGACTTGTTCATCGGGGTTGTGCATGATTTAGATACTTTGTGTGGGGAAGATGGAGCATAGCCAGACCATATGATTTTGTAGGGATAACTTTCTAAGGCCATGTTATTTCGAAAGGACACGATTGCCTTGTTGGTGTGCTCGAAGTATTACCGTGTTTATGTCAATATTAGACTATTGTTTTGAATCTTACGGATCTGAATATTCATGCCACAATAAAGAATATTACATGGATAAATATGTTAGGTAGCATTCCACATCAAAACTTCTGTTTTTATCATTTACCTACTCGAGGACGAGCAGGAATTAAGCTTGGGGATGCTTGATACGTCTCCAACGTATCTATAATTTTTGATTGTTCCATGCTATTATATTATCTGTTTTGGATGTTTTATATGCATTAATATGCTATTTTATATTATTTTTGGGACTAACCTATTAATCTAGAGCCTAGTGCCAGTTTCTGTTTTTTCCTTGTTTTTGAGTATTGCAGATAAGGAATATTAAACGGAGTCCAAACGGAATAAAATCTTCGGAATAATTTTTCTTGGACCAGAAGACATCTACCAAGCTTGGAGACCAAGGCAGAGGAGCCGCCGTGTGGCCACAAGCCACAGGGGGGCGCCCTAGGGGGGGCGCCCCCCTGGCTTGTGGGCCCATGGCAACTCCCCCAACCCTATTCTTTAGCCTATAAATTCCTAAATATTCCCCGGATACCAGAGAGAGCCATGAAAACACTTTTCCGCCACCAGGAGCCTCGGTTCCCGTGAGATCCAATCTTCGAGCCTTTTCTGGTAATCTGCCGGAGGGGGATTCGATCACGGAGGGCATCTACATCAACTCCATTGCCCCTCCGATGATGCGTGAGTAGTTCACCACAGACCTTCGGGTCCATAGCTAGTAGCTAGATGGCTTCTTCTCTCTCTTTGCTCTTCAATACCATGTTCTTCATGATCTTCATGGAGATCTATCCGATGTAATACTCTTTTGTGGTGTGTTTGTTGATGTCTACTACACAACCTTCTTCTTGTAGACTCGTGTTGGGCCTCCAAGCGCAGAGTTTTGTAGGACAGTAGCAAATTTCCCTCAAGTGGATGACCTAAGGTTTATCAATCCATGGGAGGCGTAGGTTGAAGATGGTCTCTCTCAAGCAACCCTGCAATCAAATAACAAAGAGTCTCTTGTGTCCCCAACACACCCAATACAATGGTAAATTGTATACGTGCACTAGTTCGGCGAAGAGATGGTGATACAAGTGCAATATGGATGGTAGATATAGGTTTTTGTAATCTGAAAATATAAAAACAGCAAGGTAGCAAGTAACAAAAGTGAGCAAAAACGGTATTGCAATGCTTGAAAACAAGGCCTAGGGTTCATACTTTCACTAGTGGAAGTTCTCTCAACAATACTAACATAGTTGAATCATATGTAAATCCCTCACGTGCGACAAAGAGTTCACTCCAAAGTCACAAATAGCGGAGAACAAAGGAAGAAATTATTGTAGGGTACGAAACCACCTCAAAGTTATCTTTTCCGATCAATCTTATGAGCTATCCCTATAAGTGTCACGAACAGCCCTAGAGTTCGTACTAAAATAACACCTTAAGATACACATCAACCAAAACCCTAATGTCACCTAGATACCCCAATGTCACCTCGAGTACCCGTGGGTTTGATTATACGATATGCATCACATAATTTCAGATTCATCTATTCAATCCAACACAAAGAACTTCAAGGAGTGCCCCAAAGTTTCTACCGGAGAGTCAAGACGAAAACGTGTGCCAACCCCTATGCATAGATTCCCAAGGTCACGGAACACGCAAGTTGATCACCAAAACATACATCAAGTGAATCAATAGAACATCCCATTGTCACCACAGATATCCCATCGCAAGACATACATCAAGTGTTCTCAAATCCTTAAAGACTCAATCCGATAAGTAAACTTCAAAAGGGAAAACTCAATTCATCACAACTAGATAGAGAGGGGAAACACTCCATATGATTCATCTATATTAATAAAGCTCGCGGTACATCAAGATCGTGCCATCTCAAGAACACGAGAGAGAGAGAGATCAAACACATAGCTACTGGTATATACCCTCAGCCCCGAGGGTGAACTACTCCCTCCTCATCATGGAGAGCATCGGGATGATGAAGATGGCCTCCGGTGATTGTTTCCCCCTCCGGCAGGGTGCCGGAACGGGCTCCCGGTTGGTTTTTCGTGGCTCTAGAGGCTTGCGGCGGCGAAACTCCCGGTCTAGGTTTATTTTCGGAGATTTCTATATTTATAGAAATTTATGGCGGTGGAAACAAGTCCTGGGGGGGCACAAGGGAGTCACAAGCCAGGGGCGCGCGGCCTAGGGGGGGCGCGCCCCTGTGGCTTGTGATCTCCACGTGGCTCTTGTGGCCCAACTCCAATGCCCCGTGGGTCTCTTCTGGTCCATAAAAAATCACCGTAAATTTTTATTCCGTTTGATATTCCTTTTCTGTAAAACTCAAAAAGAAGGAAAAAAACAGAAACTGGCACTGGGCTCTAGGTTAAGAGGTTAGTCCCAAAAATAATAAAAAGTTGTAGTAAAATGATTGTAAAACATCCAAGAATGATAATATAACAGCATGGAACAATCAAAAATTATAGATACGTTGGAGACGTATCATTTGTCGAGATCCGATGAATTGTGGGTTTATGTTCAGATTATCTATGAATATTATTTGAATTTTCTCTGAATTCTTATATGCATGATTTCATATCTTTGCAAGTCTCTTCGAGTTATTGGTTTGGTTTGGCCAACTAGATTGGTAATTCTTGCAATGGGAGAAGTGCTTAGTTTTGGGTTCAATCTCGCATTGTCCTCACCTAGTGACATAGTAGGGGTAGCGAGGCACGTATTGTATTGTTGCCATCGAGGATAAAAAGATGGGGTTTTCATCATATTGCTTGAGTTTATCCCTCTACATCATGTCATCTTACCTAATGCGTTACTCTGTTCTTCATGAACTTAATACTCTAGATGCAGGCAGGAGTCGGTCGATGTGTGGAGTAATAGTAGTAGATGCAGAATCGTTTCGGTCTACTTGACACGGACGTGATGCCTATATGCATAATCATTGCCTTGGATATCTTCATAATTATTCGCTTTTCTATCAATTGCTCGACAGTAATTTGTTCACCCACCGTAATACTTGCCATCGTGAGAGAAGCCTCTAGTGAAACCTATGGCCCCCGGGTCTATTTTCCATATTATACTTTCAGATCTAAAACCAAAAATACCAAAAATACCTTGCTGCATTATTTTTACTTTTGTTTTACTTTCCGTTCAAGCAATCTATTCTATCTATCTCTATCAGATCTCATCCTTGCAAGTAACCGTGAAGGGATTGACAACCCCTTTATAGCGTTGGGTGCAAGTGTTTGATTATTTGTGTAGGTACACCTATTGGGGACTTGCTTGTATCTCCTACTGGATTGATACCCTGGTTCTCAACAACTGAAGGAAAGACTTATCTACTTTGCTGCATCATCCGTTCCTCTTCACGGAAACCAACGCATGCTCGAGAAGTAGCACCTACCAAGTACCCATCACAAACTCATCTCTTGCATTTACATTAGTTGCCATTTGCCTCTCGTTTTCCTCTCCCCCACTTCACCAATTTGCCGTTTTATTCGCCTTTTTCTCGACGGACCTCTTTTTGTTTGCTTGTGTTACCATGTGCCTTCTATTTGCTTGCATCTTTGCTTGCTAAAAATCTATTGATATGGATCCTCATCCAGTTGCTAATCCTTTCAAGAGATCCAATTATGATGAACCAATTGCTAGTGAGTTGAGTGTACTTGATTATCTCTATGAAGTTTTGCTTGAGATTCGTGAATCTGAAAATTGTGATGAAGTGATTCACGATGTTTCCTTGAATGAAAAGCATGATTGCAATGATATTTTTATAAATTCTATTAATATCAATTGTGCTAATGATATGCAAACCCACAAGCTTGGGGATGCTATATTTGATGAGTTTGCCATGACCACTACTTATTGCAATGATCATGATTGGGGTGATAATGCTTCTTATGATCTTGATAATTTATTTAATACTCATGATGAATATGATATTAAAGGTGGGTTTGGAAGAGTGTCAACTTTAGGCATTATTGATCCCACTATTTTGGAGAGTGTTCAATCTTATGAAATTTTTGATAAAAGTGGGTTCGGAGAGGCCATGACTTTAGTTAATGATAATCCCACTATTTTGGAAGAGTGTCAACTTTGCATGCATGTGGATCATGAAGAGAAAATTTTATATGATAGTTATATTGTTGAATTCCTTCATGATGCTACTGAAATTTATTATGAGGGAGGAACATATGCTTGTAGGAATTGCAATAATATCAAGTTACCTCTCTATGTGTTCAAAGTTTTGAAGTTATGCTTGTTTTGCCTTCCTATGCTAGTTGATTCTTGTTCCCATAAATTGTTTGCTCACAAAATCCCTATGCATAGGAAGTGGGTTAGACTTAAATGTGTTTTTCATGCTATTCATGATGCTCTTTTGCATATCTCAATTACTACTTTTTATGTGAGCATCATTGAAATCGTTATGCCTAGCTAGGGGCGTTAAACAATAGCGCTTGTTGGGAGGCAACCCAATTTTATTTTTGCTTTCTGTTTTTTCGCTTCTATTTTGGTGTGTTTTGCACATTATTACTTCTGTAATAATTGTTTTTTCTTGTTTAAATTAGTGTTTGAGCCAAGTAAGACCTTTGGGATGGTCTACGGTATTTGTGGTTTGATTCTGTTAAAAAACAGAAACTTTTGCGCTCAGTCCAGAATTTTTATAAATTCACTGGAACGTGATTTTGATCTGAATTTTTTACACAAGATTTATATACAGATTTACCTGATTTTTCTAATTTTTCAGAATTTTTAGAGTTAAAGAAGTATTCTAAGTCTACAGATTGCTACAGACTGTTCTGTTTTTGACAGATTCTGTTTTCTTTGTGTTGTTTGCTTATTTTGATGAATCTATGGGTTGTATCGGGGGTATGAACCATGGAGAAGTTAGAATACAGTATATATTACACCAATATAAATAAAGAATGAGTTCACAACAGTACCTAAAGTGGTGATTTATTTTTCTTATACTAACGGATCTCATGAGTTTTCTGTTGAGTTTTGTGTTGTGTAGTTTTCAAGTTTTGGGTAAAGATTTGATGGACTATGGAATAAGGAGTGGCAAGAGCCTAAGCTTGGGGATGCCCAAGGCACCCCAATCCATATTCAAGGATACCAAAAAGCCTAAGCTTGGGGATGCCCCGGAAGGCATCCCCTCTTTCGTCTTCAATCCATCGGTAAATTTACTTGAGGCTATATTTTTATTCACCACATGATATGTGTTTTGCTTGGAGCGTCTTGTATGATATGAGTCTTTGATTTTTAGTTTGCCACAATCATCCTTGCTGCACACATCTTTTTGAGAGAGACACGCTGATTCGTGAATTTATTAGAATACTCTATGTGCTTCACTTATATCTTTTGAGCTAGGCAATGTTGCTCTAGTGCTTCACTTATATCTTTTTAGAGCACGGTGGTGTTATATTTTATAGAAATTATTGAACTCTCGTACCTCACTTATATTATTTTGAGAGTTTCTTAAAACAGCATGGTAATTTGTTTAGGTTATGATTTTAGTCCTAATATAATGGGCATCCAAGAGGGATATAATAAAAACTTTCATATTAAGTGCATTGGATACTATGAGAAGTTTGATTCCTTGCATATAGTTTTGAGATAATAGAGATGGTAATATGAGAGTCATGCTAGTGAGTAGTTGTGAATTGGAAGAGATACTTGTGTTGAAGCTTGTGATTCCCGTTGCATGCACGTATGGTGAACCGTTATGTAACGAAGTCGGAGCATGATTTGTTTAATGATTGTCGACCTTTGTGTGAGGGTCGGGAGCGCGCGATGGTTAACTCCTACCAACCTCTCCCCTAGGAGCATGCGTCTAATGCTTTGTTTGATAACTAATAGACTTTTGCAATAAGTATGTGAGTTCTTTATGACTAATGTTGAGTCCATGGATTATACGCACTCTCACCCTTCCACCATTGCTATCCTCTCTAGTACCGCGCAACTTTCGCCGGTACATCAAACCCACCTTCCTCAAAACAGCCACCATATATTTTCCTCAAAACAGCCACCATACCTACCTATTATGGCATTTCCATAGCCATTCCGAGATATATTGCCATGCAACTTCCACCGTTCCGCTTTTCATGACATGCACCACCACTTTCATATCGCATATAGAGTCATATTTTGTCATAGGTATCGAGTTGTAATTCTTCTTTTGAGTTGTAAGTAAATAAAAGTGTGATGATTTTCATTATTAGAGCATTGTCCCGTGTGAGAAAAGGATGATGGAAGCCATGACTCCCTCACAAGTTGGGATGAGTATCCGGACTTTACAAAAAAATAAAAGAGGCCAGCGAAGCCCAAATAAAAAAAGAGGCCAAAGATGCCCACCAAAATAAAAAAAAAGAGAGAAAAAAAAGAAAAAAAATGAGAGAAAGAGAGAAGGGACAATTGCTACTATATTTTTCCACACTTGTGCTTCAAAGTAGCACCATGATCTTCATGATAGAGAGTCTCCTATTTTGTCACTTTCATATAACTAGTGGAGTTTCATCTTGCACGACCACTTAGTTTTCTTTTTGAGCTTTCATACACTTATAGCTCTAAGTGCACCCGTTGCATGGCAATCCCTACTCACTCACATTGATATCTATTGATGGGCATCTCCATAGCCCGTTGATACGTCTACTTGATGTGAGACTATCTTCTCCCTTTCCCTTGCAACCTCCACCATATTCTATTCCACCTATAGTGCTATATCCATGGCTCGCGCTCATGTATTGCGTGAGAGTTGAAAAGGTTTGAGAACTTTAAAAGTGTGAAACAATTGCTTGACTTGTTCATCGGGGTTGTGCATGATTTAGATACTTTGTGTGGGGAAGATGGAGCATAGCCAGACCATATGATTTTGTAGGGATAACTTTCTAAGGCCATGTTATTTCGAAAGGACACGATTGCCTTGTTGGTGTGCTCGAAGTATTACTGTTTTTATATCAATATTAGACTATTGTTTTGAATCTTACGGATCTGAATATTCATGCCACAATAAAGAATATTACATGGATAAATATGTTAGGTAGCATTCCACATCAAAAATTCTGTTTTTATCATTTACCTACTCGAGGACGAGCAGGAATTAAGCTTGGGGATGCTTGATACGTCTCCAACGTATCTATAATTTTTGATTGTTCCATGCTATTATATTATCTGTTTTGGATGTTTTATATGCATTAATATGCTATTTTATATTATTTTTGGGACTAACCTATTACTCTAGAGCCTAGTGCCAGTTTCTGTTTTTCCTTGTTTTGAGTATTGCAGATAAGGAATATTAAACGAAGTGCAAACGGAATAAAATCTTTGGAATAATTTTTCTTGGACCAGAAGACATCTACCAAGCTTGGAGACCAAGGCAGAGGAGCCGCCGTGTGGCCACAAGCCACAGGGGTGCGCCCTAGGGGGGGCGCCCCCCTGGCTTGTGGGTCCACGGCAACTCCCCCAACCCTATTCTTCAGCCTATAAATTCCTAAATATTCCTTGGATACCAGAGCCACGAAAACACTTTTCCGCCGCCAGGAGCCTCGGTTCCCGTGAGATCCAATCTTGGAGCCTTTTCCGGTAATCTGCCGGAGGGGGATTCGATCACGGAGGGCATCTACATCAACTCCATTGCCCCTCCGATTATGCGTGAGTAGTTCACCACAGACCTATGGGTCCATAGCTAGTAGCTAGATGGCTTCTTCTCTCTCTTTGCTCTTCAATACCATGTTCTTCATGATCTTCATGGAGATCCATCCGGTGTAATACTCTTTTGCGATGTGTTTGTCGAGATCCGATGAATTGTGGGTTTATGTTCAGATTAACTATGAATATTATTTGAGTCTTTTCTGAATTCTTATATGCATGATTTCATATCTTTGCAAGTCTCTTCGAGTTATTGGTTTGGTTTGGCCAACTAGATTGGTAATTCTTTCAATGGGAGAAGTGCTTAGTTTTGGGTTCAATCTTGCGGTGTCCTCACCCAGTGACATAGTAGGGGTAGCGAGGCACGTATTGTATTGTTGTCATCGAGGATAAAAAGATGGGGTTTTCATCATATTGCTTGAGTTTATCCCTCTACATCATGTCATCTTACCTAATGCCTTACTCTGTTCTTCATGAACTTAATACTCTAGATGCAGGCAGGAGTCGGTCGATGTGTGGAGTAATAGTAGTAGATGCATAATCGTTTCGGTCTACTTGACACGGACGTGATGCCTATATGCATAATCATTGCCTTGGATATCTTCATAATTATTCGCTTTTCTATCAATTGCTCGACAGTAATTTGTTCACCCACCGTAATACTTGCCATCATGAGAGAAGCCTCTAGTGAAACCTATGGCCCCCGGGTCTATTTTCCATATTATACTTTCAGATCTAAAACCAAAAATACCTTGCTACATTATTTTTACTTTAGTTTTACTTTTCGTTCAAGCAATCTATTCTATCTATCTCTATCAGATCTCATGCTTGCAAGTAACCGTGAAGGGATTGACAACCCCTTTATAGCGTTGGGTGCAAGTGTTTGATTATTTGTGTAGGTACACCTATTGGGGACTTGCTTGTATCTCCTACTGGATTGATACCTTGGTTCTCAACAACTGAGGGAAATACTTATCTACTTTGCTGCATCATCCGTTCCTCTTCACGGAAACCAACGCATGCTCGAGAAGTAGCAGTTACCAGAGAAGACTAGTCGCCATGATGCACAGTCTAAACATGGGTATCCTATTCAATTATGATCAATGGAATAAAGCTTGTTCACATCATCATACATTTCATCATCATACATTGCATCATCATACAATGCATCATATATACGTCTATATTTGTTTATATCGCAGGAGCCGGTTTTCAAACTGGGTTACATTGTAACTCTGCAGGAACAAACAAATCTTTGATAGCCAAAATGGACGGATCTTATATGGTTTATCAAAACCAGTTTCAAATAACATGTCTATCAAAGCCGACTTTGAAACAATTGCAGGTACATATTTACTACATCTACAAAACCGGCTTACAATTGAGAGCCAGGTCTTCATCATGGTTTATCATAACCAGTATTAAATGCTTGAGGTTTTCAAAGCCGGATCAGAGAGATGGCTATTCTTTCTAAATCCAAAATGCCAGCTTACAGTAAGGAGCATGGTTTAATAAATTACCAGTGGCAATTCACAATTTGGATTATTCTGATGCTGCAATGGAGAACAAAATTCAAACAAGGATATCATGGCAACTGGATTTATTAAAAGCAATGAAATATGAAGTGTTATGCAAGACAGCACTCTTAATGGATTTAGCAACAAATTCAGCGTTGATATGCAAAGTACCCAGCAACATCATCCAGACAAACTATCCCTCAGACTCAGGCAAGTTTTTCTCCACAATTGTCAAACACTGGGTCTTCAAGAGTTGGTTTGGCCGGCTTTGCTTGGTTTTCTCCTTGAGTCCTGGGGGCTACAGTGGATCTTATTTTATTCTACAATGGAAGGAATAGTCCCGAGTCGCCGCAGGCACACGACCCGGCACTTGGGGGCTACATTATTCAAATCAAGATTACATTAAGTATGAAAGTCCTATGTTGCTGCAAGCATGTACCACGACACTTGGGGGCTAATGCATTGTCATTTTAAACTACTTTCATTGAAGACCCGACTCACTATTAAGAATAACCCAGCCCTTGGGGGCTACAGTCCTTGACTCTACAAATAGTTCAAGTTCCAGATTGATGAGAACAGCTAAACCGGCCCTTGGGGGCTACATTATTTGCAGCTATACATCTACAAACATCAAAAGCTAAGTTCAAGTCCCAGGTTGCTACAGGCAAGGCAACCCGGCACTTGGGGGCTACAGCGTTCAGTTGTTTAAACAGATCATAAGGTCCAAATTGAAGACCCGGCCCATCACATACTGATGAGCCGGCCCTTGGGGGCTGCACATGTGAAATGCAAACATTCAGTTTATGACTGGTGACTCAGATGAACAACCCAGATTTCTCCAAAGTTGCAACATTTATATTTAAGCAAGTATTAAGCTATCACTACGTTCTACTCTTAAGGCTTGGGGGCTACAGTTAATATGGATATAAGGGAGGAACACCTTCAAGTTCTCGGTTTTGAGTGAGCCGGGTCTCATATCCTTGGTGAAGAAAAACAAATTCAAGTGCTGGCTCAATATCATATGGATTTCTTACTCCCAAGCTGAAGCATTGAAAGTTGGCTCAATATCATATGGATTTCTTATTCCTAATATTTTCATCAAGCTGAAGTATTGAAAGTTGGCTCAATATCAGACGAATTTCTTTTTCCAATAATTTTATCAAGCCAAAGCATTGGAAGACAACTCAAAATGTCATATGGGTTATTTTTCCAATATTTTTCTGCGTGGAACCAGCGTCAGCAAATTGATTCTGAAGCCAGCATGTTGATATGACAGAGACTCGGACTTTTCAGGAGCTGGTCATTTGAGCAAGCCGGTCCTTTAACATAATAATTATTCTTATTTCAGGAGCTTAGCATGAATAAATTTAGGCTAACCTGGGGGCTAATGTGGGGGATATTCCCCATGGTTATAACCCAGCTAAAGGTTTGACCCGGCCTAGAGCTTGAAGGCTCTATGGGTCGCCCCGTTTTCCGGGTTAAGATAAGATGACAAGGAGGAATCCAGGGCCCAGTGACGAGACCCGACAGGAGGCTGGCTTGACAGGAGCCCAATGGGCCAGCTCGCAGAGAAGGTCCAAGAAAAGTTCCCTGACAAGGAAAGCGAGACCCGGTGGAGGATTGACCCGGCCTGGGTAGACCGGACCAGAGAGAAGACCCGGCCTAGGTAAAATCGGCCAGGAAGATCAAGAACCGGATGAGTATCCGGCTTGTAATAGAAGATGAGGCTAGTTGTAATCCTACTAGGACTCTACATGTAAGCCGGCCCCTTCAACTTATATAAGGAGGGGCAAGGCACCCCAAGAGGGACAAGTCAAGATAGACAGACAAATCAGTAGCTCGAGAGAGAGAGGTAGCGAAAGAGCACCCTTGTAATCGAGATCATCATCATCAATAGCAATCAAGCAGGATGTAGGCTTTTACCTCCACCATGAGGGGCCGAACCTGGGTAAAACTCGCATCTCTCGATTTTGACCAACCCCGTTCAAGCTACCACCTAGTTGCGATGGCCTCACCACTAAGTCCTTTTTACGAGGACATCTGTCGTGACAAAACCACGACATCATACATTCGTTGCCTAGAACAGAGTGTGAGAGGTTCTAGGTTAGTGAAGAATAAACGGCGTGTATGATACCGGAATGGAACATCTCAAGGAAGGTGGCTCACGGAAATGCATACGAAACCAAGTACAAGGGTAATTTTGAATACAAAGATCACATAGACATTACGTGAAACTTCACAATTAATGAGAGAGTTCCCACAAGGAATTCAAAAGTATGGTAGGCTCGAGGTAGAATGATAATCGGTCGCATGGGCAACTGGATTATACAGTCGCAAGTGCTACAGAAAGGCAAAGCATACTGCACTAGTATGAACTTGAGGACTCGAGCATTTCTGAATCATTAGGATGATCAAAATCGAAGTGAGTAACATTCATACCGCCATGAGGAATAAGAAGGGTGGTGGCATCTTGTGTGATCACGATACAAGGTTTGTCAGAGGACAGTCTGTCGGCTTTGTTGGCAACAACGTCGGTACCAAGGGCGGGGGAACGAAGAGAACCCTTTTCCTGCTCGCAAGGAAAGGCGGACCAATAGGCAAAGTTCTCGTCCACCGGTGTTACCGGAATGTCATCAACAATAGTAACAGGGTCTTACTGACAGGGTTGTACACCGAGGTGTTTACATAAGCAGGGAATTATTCCTGCTTAGATCATATAAATTATTTGAAAGGTTAAACAGACCAATGGAAAGGAAAAGGTGATTAATAGATTAATCAAACCAATGGAAAGGAAAATGTGTTTATACACAAGTATTAGGAGTATATCATTCCCAAGGATAAGCAGAGCATGTAATCCATGACAGGATAGCAAGTAGATAACCATTTAGGTAAAGGGGCGAGGAAATTCATGATGATGCCCATACAACGGTGTTTGGGTAACCGATCAAGAAACATTTAGCATTGCGCTTCCAATGTTCTTGTTGATATTCGGAGAACCATAGTCATTCTTCGGGGTAGCAATGATATGGTGTTTTAGTACAGGTTGGGTTTGAGGATCACGAGAAATACACAAGGAACAATTTCAAGAATAGCAAGGAACTTAAGGTATAATCAAAACATGACCAATTCTCTGTTGGAAGGAAAGCAAGGATGTTGTCGATGTCAACACAATTTATCGAGAGGCAAGGATGGTATTTCTTATCATGGATTCGATTCCCATCTTGGAAGAAGTCAAAATGTTGATGATGATCATAACACATTTTGTTGAGAGGTTTCAAGAGGATGCAATCGAACAACGACGGCATCAAGCAAGGGAATGACGAAGTGGAAAGTTATGGGAATAACAGATAAGATGCAAGCTTGGAATCGGAGTTGCTTTTCAAGACAACAAAATGATGTTGAAAATTCGATGTAAGCCTTGTTCACGGTCTGAAGAATTCGTGTACCAAAGAAGGACGAGGTAGCACGGTCAAAGGTAGCATGATAAGGATGTAGTCGGTAGTCTAGGAATGACAAGATTGAGTTTAAATTTCCCAGCAACAATTACTAGGGGTATTGAATTGCAGTGCGGATTCGATTCACTAATCGGTGTTCTCGGTTGACAACAACCCAGAACCCGTGGAATGACTAAGATAGGGAAAGGTATTACTTCATCAAAAATTCATAAGATGTAGTGCAATGGCATGATATCCTCGAGATAACAGAGGGCAATACTCGAAGGTAGAACAAAATAGAAGCTGAACTAGATCGTTGATCTGCAGACGGCGGGTGCTTTAACCTTCTCGAAAAGTAGACGAGGCACGGGAATGGAGTTACCAAATGAGGACAGCATGGTCAGAACCATAACTGCATGGAATCAAGTTAAGGATACCGGAAGAATTAAACAAATGAATAAATATTTTGCAAGAAGCTTCTGTGACAGTCTACATCAATTCCATGGGCATGAATACAAAGTTCAAGGTCGACTCCCACTTCTTCAACGCATAACATTTCATTCACTTATTGCTTTCGATGAAGTTGTAGTGATGAAATTTTATCTAGTGTAACACCATTAGAGTATGACCCGCAGAAGTTTCCGGGTTCACATAGATGGCAAACGCATCGATTCAACCCATCGGGACATTTTAGGAACCTATACAACACACTTATAGAAGCAACAGATACAATCTCGAAAGCAGAGGGCTGACGACACGGAGTAAATGATACAATTCGCTAGAGGCATTTTGTATCGGGGGAATTTCGTTAATGATTTAAACACGAAGGAACTATAGGTAGTAATCCACCAAAAGATCAGGTGGTGTACAAAGAGTCTGGTATGAGTATCGGTACTCAACCACAAGAATGCAAGCGCATCGTTTTATGGAATTATCTGAATAATTCAAAGCTTAATTACAAAGGAATTACGATTTCCAAATCGGAGGATCAGAAGCAGACGCTCTGATCAATAGAGGACTAAGTTAGAATTAGATGGGCAATCAATCAATGTTTGATTTGCCGAGAACCAGCTCATGTCCGGAATGACGTCTAAGCTAGAAGGATAACCTCTAGGTATTAACTAATGATTGCATGCATTCGCAACATATTGAGTCAAGGGACTCAAAATGATAGTGACAAAGGATGCCTATAAGATTACTAGACATATGGGATTCACCATAATGCAAGTAGGCAAGAATTTCAAGAGCAATAGGCTGCAGAGGATTTTCGGATGATCAAATAGCATTATGAAGTATTTTGCGAAACACATGAACAACTGGGGATGAACGAATCCCCAGTAAGTGTGAGGAATTATTCGTAGGTGTATTCATGCGGAAATGGAGCTACAAGGTAGTAGGCACAATGGATTCTCGGAATATAGGAAAATGTTTCGGGGTATCTTGTAATAACAAGAGCAATGGAGAATGATTGTATGAATGGCAAGTGTATGTAGTTTTCCATAGGGACTTATCGGTGGTAGGGAATTGCATAGGCGGTGGGCACAAGGGTCTCGAGAAAACATCGAAGAGTATCTTTGGAATCTTCTGATGAATCAAGCGGTCATTGCTACTTGTAGCTTGCGTTGGTATTTCCCCGAAGAGGAAGGGATGATGCAGCATAGTAGAGATAAGTATTTCCCTTAGTTATGAAACCAAGGTTATCAATCCAGTAGGAGAATCACGCAACACCTCGTTAGCAGTACCTGCACACAAACAACAAATCCTTGCACCCAACGCAGATGAGAGGTTGTCAATCCCTCGGCGGTAAGTTGCAAGATTAAATTGTATATGATAGATAGATATATTGAAACAAAAATATAAAATATAATAAATAAAGAAAGATGGCAGCAATATTTTTAGGGTTTTAGTAATATGATTTAGATAGACCAGGGGGCCATAGTTTTCACTAGAGGCTTCTCTCATAGAAATAGCATACGGTGGGTAGAGAAATTACTGTTGGGAAATTGATAGAAAAGCAAATAATCATGACGATATCCAAGGCAATGATCATGTATATAGGCATCACGTCCGATATGAGTAGACCGACTCCTACCTGCATCTACTACTATTACTCCACACATCGACCGCTATCCCGCTTGCATCTAGTGTATTAAGTCCATAAAGAACGGAGTAATGCCTTAAGAACGATGACATGATGTAGACAAGATAAACTCATGTATGAATAAAACCCATCTTTTTACCCTTAATAGCAACGATACATACGTGTCATGTCCCTTTCTATCACTGGGATTGAGCACCGCAAGATCGAACCCATTACAAAGCACCTCTTCCCATGGCAAGATAAATCAATCTAGTTGGCCAAACCAAATCAATAGATCGGAGAAGAAATACGAGGCTATAATAATCATGCATAAAAGATATCAGAGAAGACTCAAATAATATTCATGGATAATCTGATCATAAACTCACAATTCATCGGATCCCAACAAACACACCGCAAAAAGTGATTACATCGGATAGAACTCCAAGAACATCGAGGAGAACATTGTATTGAAGATCAAAAAGAGAGAAGAAGCCATCTAGCTACTGACTATGGACCCGAAGGTCTGTGGTAAACTACTCACGCATCATCGGAGAGGCAGCAAGGTTGATGTAGAACCCCTCCGTGATCGATTCCCCCTCCGGCAGATTATCGGAGAAGGGCCCCAGATGGGATCTCTCTAGAACAGAAACTTGCGGTGGCGGAAAAAGTATATCGTGGACTCCCCTGAGGGTTTCTGATTTTCCTGGAATTTATAGTGCTGGAATTAGGTCAAACGGAGCTCAGGGGGGCCCACGAGGCACCAGGGCGAGCCTGCCCCCCCCCTCCAGGCTCGTAGCCACCTCCTGGGTCTTCTGGCCCTCTCCCGAAACTTCTAGTGTTTATCTTGCCCAATAAAAAATCCCAGGCGTGCCCTAGTGGCTCGTGGCCACCTCCTAGGTCTTCTGGCCCTCTCCCGAAGCTTCTAGTGTTTATCTTGCCCAATAAAAAATCTCCAAAAAGTTTCGTGGCATTTGGACTTCGTTTGGTATTGATTTTCTGTAAAACAAAAATAGGGCAGAAAACAGCAACTGGCACTGGGCACTAAGTTAATAGGTTAGTCCCAAAAAATGATACTCCCTCCATTCCACAATGTAGTGCCTATAGATTTTTCTGAAAGTCAAACTTTGCCAACTTTGACCAAGTGTATAGAGAAAACTGTATACATCTACAATACCAAACATGTACATTTTGAAAATATAACTCATGATGTATCCAATGATGTGCATTTGGCATTCTAGATGTACTTACTTTTCTCTATAAATATGGTCAAAGTTTCTAATGTTTGACGTATAAAAAAATCTATAGGCACTATATTATGGAACGGAGGGAGTATATAATTGCTGTAAATGCTTACAAAAACATCCAAGATTGATAATATAACAGCATGGAACAATCAAAAATAATAGATACGTTAGAGACGTATCAGCATCCCCAAGCTTAATTCCTGCTCGTCCTCGAGTAGGTAAATGATAAAAACAGAATTTTTTATGTGGAATGCTGCCCATCATATTCATCACATATTCTTCTCTTTTGTAGCATGGACATTGGACTAGAATGATTCAAAGCAATAGTCTATAATTTGACATGAAAATATAAATACTCAAGCAATGCTAACAAGCAACCATGTCTTTCAAAATATCAACACTAAAGAAAGTTATCCCTAGCCCATTATGCTCAATCATTGATCCATTCATGAAACACGCTCGAAATTAGCTACATCCAATGCACAAGTATGACAATAGTGTTCTCTAGTTGGTGCTTTGTAAGAGAAGATGGAGACTCAAAAAATAAAAATTGCATAAAAGTACATAGATAGGCCCTTCGCAGAGGGAAGCAGAGATTTGTCAAATGTGCCAGAGCTCAAAGCTTTAAATTAGAGAGATAAAAATATTTTGGGAGGCATGCTTTTCCTGTCAACGAAAACGAACGAGAATTCCCAATATCTTCCATGCTAGATCAACTATAGGCGGCTCCCAAACAAAAAATAAAGTTTATTCCTTTTCCACCATTCTTTCACAATCCATGGCTAGCCGTATCCACGGGTGCCCTCCATACCATCACTTTCCAAGGAATTTATTATTATCATCACATAAGATTTTTCATTTCATTTCATTTCATTTCGGGACTGGGCATCCCTAATACCGCCACACTCTCGTGCAATGACAAGTGAATAAACACTCATCGTGAGAATAACCCACCTAGCATGGAAAATATTGGCCACCCCCTTCCGCCTCATGAGCGGTACGGGCACTCAAAACAGAAAAATTATTTTCAAAATTTAGAGTTGGCACACGCAAATTTACTTGGAATGGTATGGAAATACCGCATATAGTTAGGTATGGTGGACTCATTTGGCACAACTTGGGTTTAAGGATTTTGGATGCACAAGCAGTATTTCCGCTTAGTACAAATGAAGGCTAGCAAATAGATTGAGAAGCGACCAACCAAAAAATGAAGACGGTCATAAACATGCATTAAACATAACTAACACCGAATAATGCACCATAAGTAGGATATAATTTCGTTGCATAACTATTGACTTAACGTGCGTGCATAGGGAATCACAAACCTTAACACTAATATTCTTACTAAATCACAATTACTCACTAACATAACTCACATATTATCATCTCCATATCGCAAAACTATTACAAGGAATCACACTTATCATATCCAATGATCTATATGAAAGTTTTTATTATATCCCCCTTGAATATTCATCACTTTGGGACCAAATTCATATCTTGTGCAAATTACCGTTACTTTGATCAACTCTCAAAAGGATATAAGTGAAGCATGAGAGTGCAAATATTTCTTCAAAATTTCAATCTTATCAATTCTCAAAATAATTTAAGTGAAGCATGAGAATTCATTTCTTCAAAATTTCAGCAACTCTCAAAATAATATAAGTGAAGCATGAGAGTTTATTTCTACAAAATATAGCCACCACCGTGTTCAAAAGGATTTAAGTGAAGCACTAGAGCAACTGCCTAGCTCGAAAAATTTAAGTGAAGCACATAGAGTATTCTAACAAATTATGATGAACGTGTGGCTCTCTCAAATTGGTGTGTCCAGCAACGATGATTTTGACAAACTAAAAAGCAAGCAAAGCAAAGACTCATATAATACACGACGCTCCAAGCAAAACACATATCATGTGATGAATAAAAATATAGTTCCAACTAAAATTACCGATGGTTGTTAGAAGAAAGAGGGGATGCCTTCCGGGGCATCCCCAAGCTTAGACGCTTGAGTCTTCCTAGAATATTACCTTGGGGTGCCTCGGGCATCCCCAAGCTTAGTCTTTTGCTACTCCTTATTCCTTCATCCATCGTGCTCTCACCCAAAATTTGAAAACTTCAATCACACAAAACTCAACAAAACCTTCGTGAGATCCGTTAGTATAACAAAATAAATCACTACTATAAGTACTGTTGCAAACCCATTCATATTTTATTTTGGCATTAACCTACTGTATTCTAACTTCTCCATGGCTTATACCCCCCGATACAATCCATCGTTTCATCAAAACAGGCAAGCAACACATCAAAAACAGAACAGTCTGTAGAAATCTATTCAAAAGCCATACTTCTGTAACTCCAAAAATTCTGAAAAATTAGGACAACGTGGGAAATTCATATACCAATACTGTGTAAAAATTTCAGACTTTTTTCATGCTCCAGTAAAAAAAATCTGCACTGGAAGCAAAACTTTCTGTTTTCCAAACAGCAACAATTATACTATCTTCCAAATCATCCCAAAGGTTCTACTTGGCACAAACACTAATTAAAAACATAAAAACACACTCTTAACATTAGTAAAAATATGAAATCACACCATAACAGAAACCAAAAGGAAAAAATTATTTTATTAATTGGGTTGCCTCCCAACAAGCGCTATTGTTTTATGCCCCTAGCTAGGCATAATGCATAGTTTCAAGTATTATCATCCTTCAAGTTGAATCCATAAGTAGCCCTCATAATTGATTCATATGGTGCTTTAATTCTTTTTCTAGGGAAATGCTCCATACCCTTCTTTAGTGGAAATTGAAATTTTATATTCCCTTCTTTCATGTCAATGATGGCACCTATAGTTTGTAAAAACGGTCTACCAAGTATTATGGGGCAAGAAGGATTGCACTCAATATCAAGTACAATAAAATCAACGGGCACATAGTTCCTATTTGCAAGAATAAGAACATCATTAATTCTACCCAAAGGTTTTTTAATAGTAGAATCCGCGAGATGCAAATTAAGAGAACATTCATCCATATTGGTAAAGCCTAACACATCACATAGAGATTTTGGAATTGTGGAAACACTAGCACCCAAATCACATAAAGCATTGCACTCATAATTTTTAATTTTTAATTTAATGGTGGGTTCCCATTCATCATGTAATTTTCTAGGAATTGAAATCTCTAATTCAAGCTTTTCTTCAAACGCTTTCATCATTGCTTCTACGATGTGTTTAGTAAAAGCCTTATTTTGTTCATAAGCGTTGGGTGAATTTATCATGGATTGTAACAATGAAGTGCACTCAATTAAAGAACAACTATCATAATTAAAATCTTTGTAATCCAAGAGAGTGGGTGCATCGCTAGTTAAAGTTTTTACCTCTCCAAACCCACTTTTTTCAATTTTCTTATCAAGATTGTCACCCTCCAAATTATGGGGCCGCCTACTAATTAAAGTTGACTCTTCTTTAGTCCCCTTTTCATCAAGTTTTATATTGCTAAACAAAGAATCAATAGATGAAACACCAATCATTTTAGTTTCTTCATCATTACTATGTTCCAATGATTCTGGTTTAGCTGCCATTTGATTCACTAGCGTAGCTTGCGCATCAGAAATTTTTCCTAGTAAATTTTCAGTAAGAGGAAATTGAGATTGAAGGCTAGCAACTTCTTTACTAACATCATCGAGTTGTTTTGCAATGGCATCCAATAAAATAGAGTGTTCTTTAAGTTCCTCGGTAATTTTTTTGTTGTGCTAAAATTGAGTAGTCATGTAATCCTTTGTGTTTTTCTCAATTTTAGATAAAATTGTAAAATAAGAGGTATCATGATAATTTTCTCGAGTCATCATGACTACGCAAACAAGATAAAACACGCAAAAAGGCAAACGAAAAATATTTTTGTATTTTTGTAAAAACGTTTTAGAAGTGGGGGAGATGAAAACGAGAGGCAAATCCAAATAAAGTAAATGCAAGGAGATGAGAGTTTATGCAAAGGTACTTGATAGATGTTGATGATGTCTCCCCGGCAACGGCGCCAGAAATTCTTCCTGCTACTTGTAGCTTGTGTTGGTATTTCCCCGAAGAGGAAGGGATGATGCAGCACAGTAGAGATAAGTATTTCCCTCAGTTATGAAACCAAGGTTATCAATCCAGTAGGAGAATCATGCAACACCTCGTTAGCAGTACCTGCACACAAAAAACAAATCCTTGCACCCAACGCAAATGAGAGGTTGTCAATCCCTCGGCGGTAAGTTGCAAGATTAAATTGTATATGATAGATAGATAGATAGAAACAAAAATACAAAATAAAATAAATAAAGAAAGATGGCAGCAATATTTTTAGGGTTTTAGTAATATGATTTAGATAGACCCGGGGGCCATAGTTTTCACTAGAGGCTTCTCTCATAGAAATAGCATACGGTGGGTAGAGAAATTACTGTTGGGCAATTGATAGAAAAGCAAATAATCATGACGATATCCAAGGCAATGATCATGTATATAGGCATCACATCCGAGACAAGTAGACCGACTCCTGCCTGCATCTACTACTATTACTCCACACATCGACCGCTATCCCGCTTGCATCTAGTGTATTAAGTCCATAAAGAACGGAGTAATGCCTTAAGAATGATGACATGATGTAGAAAACATAAACTCACGTATGAATAAACCCCATTTTTTCACCCTTAATAGCAATGATACATACGTGTCATGTCCCTTTCTGTCACTGGGATTGAGCACCGCAAGATCGAACCCATTACAAAGCACCTCTTCCCATGGCAAGATAAATCAATCTAGTTGGCCAAACCAAATCAATAGATCGGAGAAGAAATACGAGGCTATAATATGAAGGGGGATGTAACAGAAAACAAAAAATTTCCGCACTACGAGCAAGCCCAGGATCACTATGGAGACTGCATACAAGGTTTGATATTTTCGTTACCGACTCGTAGCGCAGCGGAAGTAGAGTCGATGACGATCGGCGGTGAAGATCCCCGCAGCTAGGATTTTACAACCTCCCAACCGCGAGGATTTACTCCCTCGTCTGCCCCTCGGACAGCCCTCCGGGAGGCAGTCGGACTTTCCCTCGGACGGTGTCACGGACAGCCCTCCGGGAGGACCTTCGAAACTCGGACGGTCACTCGGACAGCCCTTCGAGAGGACCCTCGAAACTCGGACGGTCACTCGGACAGCCCTTCGGGAGGCACTCTCGAACTAAGACCGAAACTACAATCTCTCTACAGAGTTGCACACATACGGTGTCATTTATCCGGCAGGGCTTCACCGTCCAGAACTAGTTCCCGCCGGAACCCAGACAGCCTTTCGGCTCTACGAAACTCTTTTCGTGGGAGGGAGAGAGAAGCCAGAAATGTCATGGCATGTGTATGAGAGCAAGGGGTGAGGATGGAGACCTCCTCTCCACCTCCTTTTATAGGAAATCCCAAGGAGTAGGGTGCCACACAAAAACCCAAAATGCCCATGCAAAATGAATCACATCAAGGGCATAATGGGGAGGGAAGTGGAGCTCCATGGATCTCCACCATTGTGGCCGGCCACCCCTCATGGGGCCCCCCCAAGGGGGGTTTCTTAGCCCCCAAGTCCTTCTAGAAGCCTTTTAGAAAAAGCCCTAAAAGGTGGCTTTCCAAAAAGTAATCCAAAAATTACTTTCACTATTCACGAAGACATTTTTCTGCGTCCGATAAATCCCAAATTATTTCTGTGTGCGTAGATCAATTCCAGTACCCACTAAAACAATTTTGAACGCATTCCGAAATAATTCCGGAACAATGTTTTTCTTCAGCGAAAAGCTACCATAGCGGTTCCGACTGCTCCGGAACATTTCCGGTTTTTATCCCAGAAAAATCCCAGAAGTTTCCAGAACAATTCTGGCACCCTCCAAGAATTTCTAGGCATGTGTCGAAACCAATTTGACTTAATGGAATACCCTGAAACAACTTTTCAGTTTTACCGAAATTATTCCGGTGTTCTCTCCGGAACGTTTCCGTTGTCTCCGAAACTTTTCCGGTGACTTTCTCTCAGACTCCCTGTCTAGTATTCAGCAGATAGATGACCCTTAAGCGTGTGACCCTATAGGTTCGGTGAAGTATAGACATGACCGGAACACTTTCCAATCAATGATCAACATCGGAGCCGTGGACACCCATATTGACCCCTATACCCACATGAATGAATATTCGAGTGAACCTCCAGTTGCCGTGTGCTATTCCTGTTGCTTCGCGATATGTTACAAAACCCGAGGTGAGATTTATCGGCATTCCCGTGGATCAACAACTTGTCCACTATGCCAGTTACCTCATTACCGGTTTTGATCTCTTTTCTCGTTTCCGTGTTCCGGCATCCCTATGATCAAATCACCCTGTGTCTGGCCAGACGATGATGGATACCGTAACACCGAGAGGGCCCAAGA
Organism: Elymus sibiricus; assembly: GCA_039707655.1. Classification (NCBI taxonomy): domain Eukaryota; kingdom Viridiplantae; phylum Streptophyta; class Magnoliopsida; order Poales; family Poaceae; genus Elymus; species Elymus sibiricus. The sequence continues at coordinate 15,745,602 of CM077665.1, read as the reverse complement.
ATATCTCTCCATCGTCGGAGGAGCAAATCACAATCTTGAGCTATCGAGTCCCTTGTCATACTTTCCCATGAACCCGTAAGCCGCCGTAATAGCCACCCAGTTACGGATGACGTTTAACAAACCCCAAAGTTCATGAATCAAGCATGAAGGAACTCGACACTCTCATGGTCTAAGGAATTATGCAAACGTTAACTTCTCTATGTTAATAACCATTAACTTGTGACGAATGTATCTCATAGCATAACATCGATCGGGTCGATTCAACACAAGTGTTCTCCTAACATTGTGCCCCCAAAGTTGCTGGCATAGTCATGCCCATGATCAGGAAAACAGAACCATCATGCAACACTTGAGCTAGTCTTAGAGGCCAGACTAGGAATACTTTTTACCGTTTATTATTCCACACGTGCATATGAGTCTTCCTTCGAGCCTCGTGGTTATTGTAGACTCGAGAACCATAGCAGTTATAGCATGGAACATAAACATAATTACAAACATGGAGATAAATATTAACATTTATTATTGCCTCTAGGGCATATCTCCTACATAATAATCATGCATAAAAGAGATCAGAGAAGACTCAAATAATATTCATGGATAATCTGATCATAAACTCACAATTCATCGGATCCCAACAAACACACCGCAAAAAGTGATTACATCGGATAGAACTCCAAGAACATCGAGGAGAACATTGTATTGAAGATCAAAAAGAGAGAAGAAGCCATCTAGCTACTGACTATGGACCCGAATGTCTGTGGTAAACTACTCACGCATCATCGGAGAGGCAGCAAGGTTGATGTAGAACCCCTCTGTGATCGATTCCCCCTCCGGCAGATTACTGGAGAAGGACCCCAGATGGGATCTCTCTGGAACAGAAACTTGCGGCGGCGGAAAAAGTATATCGTGGACTCCCCTGAGGGTTTCTGATTTTCCTGGAATTTATAGTGCTGGAATTAGGTCAAACGGAGCTCAGGGGGGCCCACGAGGCACCAGGGAGCGCCTGCCCCCCCAGGCGCACCCTGGTGGCTCGTGGCCACCTCCTGGGTCTTCTGGCCCTCTCCCGAAGCTTCTAGTGTTTATCTTGCCCAATAAAAAATCTCCAAAAAGTTTCGTGGCATTTGGACTTCGTTTGGTATTGATTTTCTGTAAAACAAAAACAGGGCAGAAAACAGCAACTGGCACTGGGCACTAAGTTAATAGGTTAGTCCCAAAAAATGATATATAATTGCTGTAAATGCTTATAAAAACATCCAAGATTGATAATATAACAGCATGGAACAATAAAAAATTATAGATACGTTGGAGATGTATCAGTCATCTAGAATGAAGGGATGTCCGGGAGAAAGTAGTTACGTGAACCTAAAGTTAGAGTTAGTAAAATCTTTAACCCAAAAAGAAGAGAGATCAGGATCCTAGAGTAAAGGAGAGGAATAAAAGATCCTAATCCCATCCATTGGTGATGTGGGCCTGTAAGCCACACAACAATGTTAGTAAAATAGTTTTTCAAAGAGTTGGAGTTGGAAAGGGGCTTCCTACAGGCAGTCAACTCTGATAGCCACTCAACTTCGGCCAAGGAGTTGGAAAGGGGCTTCCTATAGGCAGTCAACTCTGATACCAACTTGTGACGCCCTCGACTCAATCGTGCACTAATCATACACGCAAATGCGCACGATCAAGATCAGAGACTCACGGGAAGATATCACAACACAACTCTAAGACACAAATTCAAACATAAGGGAGTTATATTACAAACCAAGGGTCATGAGGACCCAAATACATAAGTCAACGAAAGCAACAATATCTGAGTACAGACATAATTAGACAAGTTTGCCTTAAGAAGGCTAGCAAAACAACGACATCTAGATCGAAAAGGCGAGGGCCTCCTGCCTGGGGCCTCCGAACTACTCCTGGTCGGCGTTCTCCACGTAATAGTAGGCTCCGTCGGGGTAGTAGTAGTCACCGGCGGGATCAGCTGGCTCCGGGGCTCCATCATCTGGTCGCAACAGCCGGGTAGAGGGGGAAAGGGTAGCAAAGCAACCGTGAGTACTCATCCAAAGTACTCGCAAGACTTACATCAGATCTAAGCTAAGTATGCATCGGTATCAATGGGAAGGGGCTGTATCTATGGACTATACTGCAGAATGCCAGAGTAGAGGGGTAAGGCCTAGACTATCATAGACTAGCATCTTGCAGCATCAGAAGAGAACATCGTATAATAGTAATAGTAACAAATGTACAGTAACCACGCCCAGGGATCCTTCCTCGACTCCCTGCGAGAAAGCGATCCTGGAGCCATCATATCAGTTTAGTGTCACAAGTATCCAATTCTAGTTGTAGTAGATCAGGATACAACTCCGAGCGTAATGTTACCGTGGACACAGCTATTCGAATAGATTACTTCCCTGCAGGGGTGCACCAACTTACCCAACACGCTCGATTAACTCCAGCCGGACACACTTTTCCGGGTTACGCCCAGCCTCGGCTGATCGACACACCGTAGTCCTACCTAGGCTCAGTAGAGAGGTCAGCATGCCGGTCTACATACTAAGCATTCAGGGGTCTTGGGCTCATCGCCTTTTGCACTCCTGCACGTTGCGAACGCGGCCGAGAGCAAGCCTAGCCCCTGTATACACACGCAGTCATAATCAGCTCACCCGGGCGCACGCCACTCAACTTGTGACGTCTGAAGAGCTTTTGGGAGAATCGTACGACGCTGAGTGCCCATAACTTATCCCGCATGGTGGTTAGTGCGAAAAGGCCAGATGCCTACTCAGATCAAATATCCAAACCCGTTAGTGTATTAGTAGCTCGCGGAGACGATCAGTGCTCCTATCGCCCCGTCTCGCGGTTTACGACAAGGGACCAGGCCCATCCCTCTCCTGGGCGGTCTCCGCCTGCCCGGTCGTTCCGCGTCAATAACTCTCGCGGGTACCCTTGGGGTCGACCCGACTTTATCAAAGGACTGTAGTAATCGTCAAAGTAATAGTGGGTCTGATGTCTACTACACAACTTATTCTTGTAGACTCGTGTTGGGCCTCCAAGCGCAGAGTTTTGTAGGACAGTAGCAATTTTCCCTCAAGTGGATGACCGAAGGTTTATCAATCCGTGGAAGGCGTAGGATGAAGATAGTCTCTCTCAAACAACCCTGCAATCAAATACAAGAAATCTCTTGTGTCCCCAACACACCCAATACAATGGCAAATTGTATAGGTGCACTAGTTCGGCGAAGAGATGGTGATACAAGTGTAGTATGGATAGTAGAAATAGGTTTTTGTAATCTGAAAATATAAAAACAGCAAGGTAGCAAGTAACAAAAGTGAGCACAAACGGTATTGCAATGCTTGAAAACAAGGCCTAGGGTTCATACTTTCACTAGTGCAATCTCTCAACAATGCTAACATAATTGGATCATATAATAATCCCTCAACGTGCGACAAAGAATCACTCCAAAGTTCCTATTAGCGAAGAACATAAGATAGAAATTGTTGTAGGGTACGAAACCACCTCAAAGTTATCCTTTCCGATCGATCTATTGAGCCATCCCTATAAGTGTCACAAACGGCCCTAGAGTTCGTACTAAAATATCACCATATGAAACATATCAACCAACCCTAATGTCACCTAGATACTCCAATGTCACCACAAGTATCCGTGAGTTGATTATACGATATGCATCAAACAACTTCAGATTCATAATATTCAATCCACACAAAGAACTTCAAAGAGTGCCCCAAGATTTCTACCGGAGAAAGTAGGACGAAAACGTGCATCAACCCCTATGCATAGATTACCCCAATGTCACCTCGGAAATCCGCGAGTTGAGTGCCAAAACATACATCAAGTGAATCAATAGAACACCCCATTGTCACCACGGGTGTCCGCATGCAAGACATACATCAAGTGTTCTGAAATCCATAAAAGTATTCAATCCGATAATAGTGAAACCTCAAAGGTGAAAACTCAATTCATCACAACAAGATAGAGAGGGGAAAAACACCATATGATCCAACTATATTAACAAAGCTCGCGGTACATCAAGATCATGCCAAATCAAGAACACGAGAGAGAGAGAGAGATCAAACACATAGCTACTGTACATACCCCTAGCCTCGAGGGTGAACTACTCACTCCTCGTCATGGAGACCGCCAGGATGATGAAGATGGCCTCCGGCGATGATTCCCCCCTCCGGCAGGGTGCCGGAAAAGGGCTGTAGATTAGATCGTGGAGGTACAGAAGCTTGCGGCGGCGTAAAAACTCATCTAGGTTAACTTTCGGGGGTTTCTGAATATATAGGATTTTTCAGCGTTGAAATCATGCCAGACGGAGCCATGTGGGCCCCATGAGGTACCAGGGCGCGCCCTGGTGCCTCGTGGGCACAGGGTGGCCCCCCTCCAGTGGGTATTGGTTCCAGTATTTTTTATTTGTTCCATAAAAAATCTCCAAAAAGTTTCATCCAATTCCAATAACTTTTATTTCTGCACAAAAAACAACATCATTGCAATTCTGCTGAAAACAGCGTCAGTCCGGGTTAGTTCTAATCAAATCATACCAAAACCATATAGAATTGTTATAAACATTGCATGAATACTTTATAAATTATAGATACGTTGGAGACGTATCAGGGTCCATACCATCAAGGGAATATGAGGAATCACCCTCGATAGATTCTCACTTGATGTAAAATGTGAAGGTGAACTTGGAGGAATCACCCTCGATGGGTTCACGCTTGAGGTGTTGCACGACAGAGTCATCATCGGGAGTGGTGAGCGAGGAATCACCCTCGGTAAACCACACCCGATGTGCTGCACTACAGAGATATCATCGGAAGTGGGATACGAGGCATCACCCTCGGCACTCGATAGTAGCTCTGCAGGATCATACAACTAAGGGGGGTACTGGTGGTGCATTCGGTCTCTGTACATCGATCACATTGATCAAATCACCCGGTAGTAAAGCATGGCAACACGGACAAGGGTGTAGGGCCACTGATGTAACACAAACCCACCTATACTAAGTATTTAGGATAACAGGTAAGATATCAACAACAGGTTACAAGATCAGGCTATGCATCAGAATAGGAGCTATCGAATAACAGTAGCAAAATCTAATGCAAGCATGGGAGAGAAAGAATGGGCGATATAGGAATGATCAAGGGGGTTTTGCTTGCCTGGATGCTCTGCTGCAAGTGGCTGAACGTCTGCGGCGTAGTCGTACTTCAGAGCAGCATCGGTCTCGGGGTCTACCGAAGAAGAAGAGGGGGAGGAAACAATAAATATAAAGCACACAGATGCAGCACAATGCATGACATGGTGGTATGCTATGCTAGGGGTGACCTAATGCAGTGCTAAGTGTTATAGACGAAGAGGGAAAATATCCGGAAATATTTTCCCGGCTCCAGGCATTTATCGGTCAGACGATCCGGAGGGGAAGGTTCCATGTTTGCTGTGTTGGGGGCATGTAGCAGGTATGTGGATGGCGTATTCGGATTCGTCTTATTTTTCTGATCATTTTTCGTGTATAAATTATTTTCATCCGAGTTATAAATTATTTTATATGATTTTCCAAATTTAAATGATTTTTTGGATTTTCTAGAATTTATTTAATTTCGAAAATCATTTAATATTAATTGCTACGGGTACACAGAGAGTGTACCCAGCAGTGTGCATGTGTGGCTGACCGGGGCCCAGTTGACTACCCAGTCAGCAGTCAACGTGGACCAGTTGACTGGTAAATGGGCCCGAGGGACCCACATGTCATTGACTGGGTCCAGTCCAGTCAGCAGGTTGACTGGTCAAAGGGTTCCTGTGGGACCCAGTTGTCAGTGGCTGTTAGGTTAATTCAATCTTATCCATTTAAACAGTGCAATGGGTCCCACATGTCATCGACTGCATAATCACTAGAGTTTATTTTAACCTAGAGGTTAATTAAGCTATGGGGCCAGCTGCCAGTGAGTGTTAGGGTTAGTTAGTGGCTAATTACCGCGCTACTGACGCGGGCCCACGAGTCAGTGACTCAGGCCGGAGTTCAAACGGTGGCGCGCCGGCGGCGATGGTCCGGCGACCACAGACGCGGCGGAGGGGGTCGGGATTCGCCCTCCGGCGTCCGTTTGACGCGCGGCTGGTCGGGTTTGAACGCGGGCAGAGCCGCGCGTCGATCTGTGGTAGTGGCAGCAGCAGGGGAGACCGGAGTTGACGCCGGCGATGAGCTGAAGTGGTGGGTGTTTCGGGCGAGCTTGGTTTCGAGCACAGGGAGCAAGGGGAGAGGAGCTGGAGGCGGCGTTGGCCACCTGGGAGCACCAGGAGCTCGAAACGAAGGTCGATGGCGAGCTTTGCAAGCAATGGCCGCGGCGGCGAAGTGAACGGCGGCGAGGAGCTTCGGCCATGGCGGCAGGTGTGACTAGGGGACGCGTGCGAGTAAAAGGAGAGGGGGGAGAAGCAGCGGGAGCTCACAGAGAGCCTGTAGAGGTGCAAAGCGAGCTCGGGGGAGGCTCGGAGGCGGCGAATCGACGCGGCAGAGCTCCGGTGGCCGAAGGTTGAAGAAGACGACGATCCGGCGATGAGGAGGCGCAGAGCTCGAAGGCGTCCTCGTAAACGACGTAGTGGACGATGGCGCGTCTCCTGGGCACGGTCTCGAGGCGTGGGGAGGACGGTGGCTACGTGGGCGAGGTCGGTCCATGGTGACGGAGCTTCGGGCGAGCTCGGGATCGAGCGAGAGAGAGCAAGGGGAGAGGGGAAAGTGACTAGGGTTTCACGGGGTGGGCTCGGGCGACGTTCTTATCCACGCACGGCTCCTGTAGCGTCGCGGTGGCGGCATCCGCGCGGCGCGGCGCGACGGACGACGATGGCTTGCTCCGGCTCGAGCGGGGCAGGAGGTAGTGGAAAAGGCCGGCTAGGCTGGGCGAGGCCACACTATGGCCATGACCAGGCCGAGTGCACAGTGCCTTTTTGTTCTTTTTTTATTATTTTTCTGTTTTATATTTTGCTTTCTGTTTTCTATTTCTTTTAGCCTCACATGATTTTTGCTCAGTACGAAACTTTAAGCAAAGACTTGGGGGTAGATGAAGTCAAGGGAAAATACTTTTTCTACTGTAGTCCTCGTGATCCAGATCAGACCTCTCAATTATTACTAGACAACAGTGCGCGTCGGATCCAGATCCAGAGGTGACAACTAGTACTAGTAGACTACGCTCACTCTCAAGCTGGTTGTGCTGTCTTCTCCACGGCCGGCGCTCCCCTGCTCTGCTCTCCACTGCCCGCCCCTCCTGCTCTTCACCTCCGCCTCGCCGTCCCGGAACGCAGCTCCCTCCGCCTCCCGCGGTCGACGCAACTCGGGTCATCTCGCCCTCTCGCCACGGCGACGGCGGCTCCCGCCCGGATCTGAACCAGCCGCACCCTACCGGCCGCCGCCGCCGCCGGACAGCAGCAGGTCAGTAGCCTCCCTCTCTCCCTCATTCCGTGCTCTGTTTCAGTGCGTCCATTCCTGCATCCTCCCCTGGCCTGGTGTGACTCAAGCCCCCATTTGCAGCTAGGTAGGCGGCACCAGCAGGAAGGCAGGCAGGCGGCATCCATCACCGGCACGGCAGACCTCCGGCGCACCGTACCACCCGACGCACAGCGGCAGGTCTGATGCCCCCCCGGCACGATGGGATCAATACTTAAGTTTGGTCTGCCGGTGAAACAGAGAAAACAATTCACTTCTGTTTCTGTTTCTCCCTCTTGTGATTGAAAATTTTATTTCCCTTATGAGTTGTGATTGAAAATTCTCTGGACTGATGCCGTAGTCATGTTTCTCCCCACATTTGCAGCAGCAAGGTAGTAGGCAGGCCTAGGCACGCAGGCAGCATCCATCATCTGCGGCGTGCTTGCGCCAACGTACGTGCTATACACACACTCGTTTCCTTTCATTTATTTACAGCTTAAAGCAGCCTACTAACGAACGAATTCCTTTTGATTCCTGGATGCAGGTGCCACACGTCGTCCATCCCTGCATCCGACCAGGGAATGGCCTACGCAGCCCTCGGCGCGGCGCAATGGGTGGTGGGCAAGGCGCTAGCCCCCGTTGTGGATGGCGTGCTGGAGGCTTGGGCGGCCTGCAGGAACTTTGGTCCCAACATCGAGGCCCTCAGGATGGAACTGCTGCTCGTCAAGGCCACGCTCGAAACTGCTGGCCGCAAGGAGTTGGGCGGCCCGGCCATGGAGATGTTGTTGCAGAGGCTCCGTGACTCGGCGCACAATGCCGAGGACTTGCTGGACGAGCTGGACTACTTCCGCATCCACGATGAGCTCCATGGCACGTACGATGCAGCCGACCAGCACGGCGAGGGTGGCGTCCACGACCTCGCCCTCAATGCTCGCCACACCGCCAAAGCTGTTGGCAAACTGGTCAGCTGTTGCCCTTGGCAGCATGCTAAGCGCCGGCAGAGGTTACCCGGCGAATCCTTCTCAGCACAAGACACCAATCAAGAAGTCAGTGGATGCATGCCCAAGCTGATTGGTAAACTCCTCCCTTGCTCATCTTCCCGGGATCCACATATACGTGAGAAAGATTGTGGCAGTGTGCAAGAAATGCCAAAGTTTGAGTTTAATAGGGTTGATTTCTCTCGAAAGATGAAGGACATCATAGAGAAATTGCAGCTTGTGCGGAAGGATGTTAATGGCCTTTTGCAGAGTTGTGACCCTAGAAGTGTCTCAAACATTGCCCAGTGTCGTCCTATCACCAAGGGTCGAATTGATGAGCCAAAACTGTATGGGAGGGACCGTGTCATGGATAGCATCATACAGGACATCACCAAGGGTCAATACTGTGACAAGGGTATAACTGTGCTTCCGGTTGTTGGTTCGGGGGGAATGGGGAAGACAACTCTCATACAACACATATATCGCAACCAACAAGTGATGAAGCATTTTCCAGTCATGATTTGGATATGTGTGTCACTCCATTTTAATCTGGATAAGGTGCTAGAACAGATTAAAACATACACCCCTCGAGTTGAATGTGAAAAAGAGTGTAGTACAACAGAAGAGTTGATTGAACAAAGATTGAGATCTAAAAGGTTCTTACTTGTATTGGATGATATATGGAAGATTAATAATGGGGATGACTGGGGAAAATTACTGTCGACACTCAATAAATCAGAGGAAAAGGGTTCCATGATTCTGGTTACAACTCGGTTTGAAGCAATAGCACAGAAGGTTGAAACACCTTGCCAGTCAATAAAGCTGAATGGTTTAGAATCTGGAGAGTTTAGAAAGTTATTCCTTGCATTTGTCTTTGGTGATGAGCAATATCCAAGGGATAAACAATTTTTGCTTGAGACTGGAGATAAGATAATGGAAAAACTAAAGGGTTCCCCTCTTGCGGCAAAAACGGTTGGTAGATTACTGAGTAAAGACCTTAGTTTGCGTCACTGGAAAAGGGTCCTAAAAAGTAAAGGATGGGAGAAGCAGACCGATGACAATGAAATTATGCCTGCCTTGAAGCTTAGCTATGACTTTCTTCCTTTCCATCTGCAATAATGTTTTGCCTATTCTGGATTGTTTCCTGAAGATTACAATTTCAGAAGTGACGAGCTGATCAGTCTATGGATCGGACTAGATATTTTGATACCCAATGGGCAAGACCAAATATTTGAAGACATAGGTCTGAGCAATTTAAATGAGTTAGTCATCCATGGATTTTTCAGAGAAGAGAAAACTAAGTATGGTCTGCATTACGTTATGCATGACCTGCTGCATGATTTGGCATTGGAGGTTACATCGCATGATTGTCTTAGTTTATGTCTCTCTGTTGTTGGATCAGTAGCAGTTCAACCATCCATCCGTCTATAAACACAAAGGACTTAGGTGAATATAATGCAGTGTCTAGTGAAAAACTTCAGAGTGAATTGGAAGAACTGAAGAAAAGATTGAAGGTTGAAAGTTTACAAAGTTTGTTTTTATTTGGAAAAATGGATGAAAATTTTGCAAAGATATTTGGTGATACTTTTGGGGACGTAAATGCTCTTCGTGCTGTTTATTTGCCCAACATGGTGTATCCAGTGGAGTCCATGCTACATAACTTTTCAGGACTTGTCCACCTACGATGGCTATGTCTAGGGACAAGGGAGGGGGAGATGCATTTACCACTTAACATCTCTAAATTTTATCATCTAAGGATTCTAGATCTTAAGAGATGGTATGGCAGTTGTGATTTGCCTGGAGACATGAGCAACCTTGCAAAGTTGTGCCATTTTTATACCCGAAGGGATGGTGACTTTCATTCTGATATTTGTAATGTGGGAAAACTCAAACTCTTAGAAGAGTTAAAGGTATTTCGAGTCAATAAAAAAAGTGAAGCATTTGAACCAAAGCAGCTAGAGCATTTGACCAAGCTAAGGGAGCTTGGCATCTACAACCTTGAGAAAATACATACAAAAGAGGCAGCAGCTCAAGCAAAACTGATAGAGAAAAATTACTTGAGGAGTTTAACATTGAACTGGGATAGTGAGCGATCTAGTGTTGAGCCTGGTGTGGAAGCATTGGTTCTTGAGAGCCTTCAACCGCATGGAGATCTTCAAGCGTTGAGCATTGGAGGGCACGGGGGCCCTTCTTGTCCAACATGGCTGGGTGATGAGTATGCTGTTGAAGCTCTACAATGTCTTCATCTTTATGGTGTTTCTTGGGAGGTTTTCCTTTCTTTACGGAAGGCATGGGATCTTCGTGAATTATGGTTTGAAGGTATTGCCAGGCCAAAGGAGTTTATTATAGAGAAAAGCTTTTGCATGCTAACAAAGCTTAAACTCATTGGCCTAGGAAGTTTTGAAAAATGGGTTTATCCAGCTGAACAAGAGTCTTCGCTGGGTGGAGACTTGCTGCCATCGGATGCCCATATGTTCCCCCTTTTACAGGTGCTGATTATTACAGGATGCCCGAAACTCTTGGGTTTGCCTTTTGCGGACCACATTGTTTCTCCAGATTGGTTCCCCAAACTACAAGAGCTTGAGATACAGGACTGTCCAAAATTCTTGTCAGTGATTCCCATCTCTCGGATTGAAGGTTTGCGTCGTGTCAAGATAGAAAAGGTGAAGCTATACTGGCACATTTATCGAAATCATCCGATGGATTAGAACTGGAAATTTATGGAAGAGGTGATCTGCATAGCTTTGATCAAGTGATACTTTTCTATAAAGAAACGTGTCTTGAGAGTCTCACACTTTTCAGGTGCCCACCTCTGGAGTTGAAGCACCTTCTGATGCTAACCTCGCTGAAGACATTGTTTGTAAATTTTTCAGATGGTCTGGTTGGACCACTAGGAGGTCAGGGTGATGTGGAATGGCAGCTCCCTGTTGAGTATATCTACATCTATCGTTTGAATGGTAATAGTGGGAAGGAATTGACAGAGCTCCTCCCCCACCTCCCAAGGCTCTCCAAATTGGACATGATAAAATGTGAAAACATAAAACAGCTGGTATTGGGGAAAAATCTGCAACAAACAACATTAGCAGCATTACAGATGGAGGAAGAGGAAATAACAGCAATAGAAGAAGGAGAGGATGATGGGTTGCTGCTCTTCCCACCTCACCTCTTTGACTCACTGCAAAAGTTGGTCATCGAAGCCTCAGAGCTGGTCCTGGTGGGCCCACTAACTCTCCAAGCTCTGCAATCCCTCCAGAGTTTATTTATAGGTAAGGTCCCAATGTTTCTATCCGCCTTCTCGTTTTGCTGTCACATTTTTCCTTCCTCCCTTCACGAATTAAAATTGATGGATTACGGAGTGGATGTGGGAGGCATGGGGACACTGGAGCTCCTCTCAAACCTCTCCTCTCTACGACATTAGAATTGGTTGGTTGCGGAGAGGATCTGAAATGTCAGGGCTTGCAGTCTCTCCTTACGCTCAACAATTTAAGAGTCTCTGGCAGCCCTAGATTCTTTGCTGGTTGGGATCCCAATCCCAGACGGTTGGAGGATGATGAAGCAGGAGAAGAGCAGCAGGCACTGAAGGACACTGTTTCATCCACACTACTGGAGCTCTGCACGGATGACGCAGCAGGACTTCTTGCTGCGCCCATCTGCAGATTCCTCTCTTCCTCCCTCACCAAGCTGGAACTTGATGGGAGTTGGTGTGAAGGGATGGGCGGTTCAGCAAGGAGCAAGAGGACGCCCTTCAACTCCTCTCCTCCCTCCAGGAACTAGTGTTTGGGGATTTCAAGGACCTTCAACAACTCCCTGCAGGGCTGCGTAACCTTACCAGCCTCAAGGTATTATCAGTCAAGTCATGTCCAGCTGTCTCATCGTTGCCCAATGATTCCCTCCCGGATTCATTGCAAGAGCTAGATGTCTACTGCTCCAAGGGCGTGAACAAGGAGCTAGAACAGCAGTGCAGGGCGCTAGTGGGAACCATCCCAAAAATCAATATACGACACTGATCCAAGGTAACACAAACATACTTTCTTGTGTTTTTCCACTTTGTCGTTTTCCTGCAATCCTGCTTAATAACTCTGTATTTGTTCCCACCACCGTGCAGGAGAATGCCTTGGAATTCCCTTGTACATTCTGCTAGCCTTGTAGAGCTCTTCCCTTTCCATTCTGCTAGCCTTTACATTATCAATTGAGCTCTGTCTCGTCATTGCCCAACGATGGCCTCTCCAAATCACTACAAGAGCTACATGTCTTCTGGTGCAGCAACCAGGAGCTAAAACAGCGGTTAGTACGAACTATATCCCAAAAATCAGCAGAGTGGTGATCCTAGGTAACACAAACATACTCCCTTCGTTCCTAAATATAAGTCTTTATAGAGATTTCACAAGAGGACTACATACAAAACAAAATGAGTGAATCTACACTCTAAAGTATGTCTATATACATCCGTATGTAGTCCGATAGTGGAACCTCTAAAAAGACTTATATTTAGGAACGGAGGGAGTACTTTCCTGTGTTTTCCACTTTGCCGTTTTCCTGCAATCCAGTTTAATAACACTTTGTTTGCCTTTGTTTTCCCATCCACTCCAGGACTCTGCCTTGGACTTCCCTCATACATTCTTCTAGCCTTGTAGTGCTCTGCCCTTTTCATGCAAACACACGTGCCACATGCATGACATGTACATAAATCTGGTGAGCACATCTAAAATGGAACTTCACTCCTGCTGCACCATATCAGTTATATCAACTTCTGCTTATACTCGCCGTAAATAATATATCCACTTGTACTCCTGCTATATTAGATTTCCATTTTCTTTCCAATGGTAGTGGAAGTATTTAAGATATCTTTCTCGCCCCTGGTCTTTCCACAAGCCGAGAAAACCAACAAAATTATCACAAAATGCCTACTGCTAGTTTTCTTCCTGGATGTAATTATCAACGAAATATGTGATCGCCATTTATTTTTGTTCTCTGTGCAGGTATTCGTTCGATCTTATGGGCTTTTTCTTATTTTGCATTTATAATTGGATTATTGTCATTCATCAAGAGGTGGTAGTCTACTTGCCTAATTTGGATGTCACAATCAGAATTGTGGAATAAATGAGACTATGGGTCAAGATACTAATGTTAAGGTTATAATTTTTTTCATCCACTGCTACGTTGCTGCCAATACCAGGTGTTCTTGTGTTTCTAATGGCTTGTTCTTCAGGTGTTCTTGTGTTTCTGATGGCTTGCTGCTACTTTGCTATCAGTGCCACTTGTGTTTATATTTTCCTGAAACTCATGAAGACTTGATGGTGTATCTGGAAAGTTCAGTTTGATGTTCAAAAGGTCATCATGGCATAATTATGGAAAGCAACAAGTTTTCAGTGTTTTGCTACCGACAAGGTAGCAGTTTTTCAGCCCAATCTACATTCTACTGGTACCAGGTATACTTGCAACTGGTAAGGGTCGCAGTTTTTTCAATTCAGTCTACGTTCTACTGACTGAATATTCTACAATTCATCATAACTGATGTTGCTTTTTTTTTTGCGGGTGAACTGATGTTGCTTATTTTAATGGCGTATAGGTTCTTCACAGGAATAGCCTGCATACCATAGCAGTGCATCCCTGGGGCCAATTCAGATCATAGGGAGTAGTAGCAGCCTGAAGGTAATGCATTTTAGGACATGTGCAATTTTGAAATTTCAAACAGGCATTAAGATGCATGATTGCAAGCTATTCATTATTTTTCTGTATTGAGAAGATTACGTGTTTTCTATTTTTAGCTGTAACAGTTTTCAGTGTTCAAAGTTTCTAATCTCCTATACTGAAGACATACAGTTCTCAGTGTTAATCTGTTCTGTAGTTTCTACTTTTATGTTCCCAACTTCCCATAACTGCCGAATACAGGTAAAGCAATTTATTCTGATCAGTCGATGGTGAATCAGGATGTTGACTAATGCCAGGGATTTCACTTTCTGCTCACCTGTTTACATGCGAAACTTGCATGACTAGTGATTGAATTGTAAGTTCCTCGCTCTGATTGATCTTTTTGTACATATTTCAGTCAGACATCATGTACTGTTGGTAGCTAGTCTCAATTCTGATGCTGCTTTGTTTTGTAGATCAGCCACTCAAGGACAAAGAGAAAAACATGGTTCTGCTTCGCCCAATATTCCTCCTAGCCGTATGCCTCCATGTGGTACACCGTACACCTGCGCATAATGTGGCTCTGTGTCGTGGCTCTCCACGGTGCTGACATGGGCGTCTGGCACTTTTTGGTTCACCGTTGAGAGCAATGCCATGCAGAAACTCAGGTTGCAGTCACGGGCCATACAGTTTCCATGTAAGAAATATGTCAAATTCACAATAATGCGCTGGAGAGGCCAGCCTTTATGTTTCTGCAGTATGGATTGAACTGGGTGAATAGCCCGATTGTAAAGGTCATATGTGAAGCTGGCCTCCTGACTCAGGTATGTTTCTTGAGGTTTTCAAACTTCACACTGTTTGTCGTCATCACATCACACGATAATGATTTAGAAGTAGTGAGGAGGTGTAGCGGCTGTTGGTCAAACTGCATGTGTTAAGAGAAAATCTAGAGATACAATAAGTAGATCAGATATGATCGCTCACAATAATGTGAGACTACCATCTTTAATCAAATAGGTCCAGATGGAAGTGGGCAACTTTATCTGAAGAAGTATCCAAAGTTCGGGGTAAAAATAGTGGACAGTACTGGCCTAGCTGATGAAGTGGTTGCCCATGGTATCCCCCAAGGCACAGATGAAGGTGAGGTCACAGTATTCGGATCCGCCTTTTGTACTAGCAAGCAAATCCTGTGCATGACATGATGTATAATCAGCTAATGGGATGGCTGGTCGATCAGATTTTGCAGGTGTGGGTAACTAGAGAAGGTTTTGTACGGACGGTTCCCGCCAAGAGTGGTACGCAAGGAGTGGCATACACCTACTCGAGGACTGCATAAATGGGTGTACCTCAAACACTGCAGAACTTTCATTTTAGTGAGGTAATAAGGCTCCAGTGTACTGCAACTCTGCAAGAACTACACTAGCTAGCAAAATTGTTAACCAACTTGAAAATATTTCAGAGTCGGCTGCCGAGGACGGCGACTTGCAAAAAGTCAACAGAGTAATAGTTATGCAGATATACAGAGATGTGATACGCTCGCTGGAGCCATGCCAAGGAAGAAGAAGCGGGCACATTGGCTAGGCGAGCAGAAGCGTGGTGGTACTGATCATATCTGAAGCTTGTTGTCTGGTGGCGTCGCTCAGACAGACTAAATTGCTGTAATGGCTAGTATTTTCCTTTGTTCAGTATTAGTGCATTGCAAAGTATTCCCATACGGGCCGGTAAAATCATGTCAGGTACTGTCATTTCGTTTTACTTATGTTGCTTTGCGAGGCCTTGTGCCCGCTGTGCTGAAGATATCTGGCTGGCATGACTGAAACCAGCCATTCTTCCTTGACTCACCACAGAGTCATAATAATCCTTGGAGATTTGTAAGCCCTTGTTGGCTTTACAAGGAGATGAGAAGATTTGTAGCCCTTGAGGGCGTTGTTTGAAAAATGGTGTTTATTTTCGATCATACCCGTCTGGTGTAGTGGAAGATGTGCCTCCCTTCGATCATTGTTGGCTTGCTTCTCTAGTCTAGTTCATGTTACGGTGACAATGTGTGTGCACCATGCTTGTAAGAATTAATGGACTTGGGGGCTGTTTTATTCAAATTTCCCCAAGTGTGAAAAGGCCATGACATTGAAGTGCTCGCCTTGGTGTGAAAAGGAAAGAATCCTGCCTTTGCGCCGAGTGAGTCCGGTTAAGAATGGCCATCATGATTCATGAAGAATGCCGTCAAGTTCAATGTTGATGTCGTGCAGTTTTAGAGCGGCAATCACCATGCCATGGCAGTGTGGTGTAGGCCAAGAAACACAAGCTCTGTGAGGGAATGTGCACATATGGAGGCACGGGCCTACTATGGTTTGCATTTGTAGGCGCTTTCAGAGTTCAGACATTTACACGCACACAAATCAGGCCACTGAACAAGTAAAACAGAGTAAACAACAGAGGAGTTAGAACACCTGACAGTGGATAGGGAGTGAAATTTTTATTAGAGGCAAAAGTAAAAAATAGAAAAAATAAAGTCATTTAGAATAATTAGATTGCAGTCCGGATATTCAGTTCGGAGCCCCGGCTCATCTGCACCCAGTGAACAGTAATTCAAAGAAAAACTAGAAAAACTCAAAAATTTCTGAAATTTATTTAGGTGCAAGACTTCCAGTGTGTGATGTTTGCATCAAATTTCAGCTGCGTCCGACTGCAGTCCTATTATAGTAGGGAAAAAGCAACAAAAGCAGGATAGCTAGTAGTGACAAGTGTCGCAGCGAATGATACTAATCTGAAAGTCAAGGATTTACACACGTGTCACTGGAGCATGTGATCTACTCCCTCTGTAAACTAATATAAGACATTTTACAGCGACCTAAAACGTCTTATATTAGTTTACAGAGGGAGTAGTTAGCAAAGCTGCAAAAGTGCAACACTATTATGCTACTGCCAAAATTTCTTGTTCCTACTAATTAATAAAGTTACACAAACTTCCAAATGCTTGGATGTCTCTCATCCTTTTGTCGAAACTATGTCGTCCATGGCACTTGCAATGGAACTAACAAAATTTCAGATATTTGACACACACACAGGCACACAAACACACTAACCAGAAGCAGGACCGGAGACCAAACAAATTAAAAGCTTGTGTAGCTAGTATTCGAACACTAACGCTGCGTGGAAGGAGCACGAACGGAGATCCAGAGCCCTGTGGAGTAGTTAAAGGTACCTTAAATTAGATATGCGGTGATCACCTTACAGAATTGTTAAACAGTTGATTGTTGGGTAAACTTCTTGATTTATACCAACTCTAGTTCTCAAAAGTAGTTGTTTCTAAAATGCAAATTTGACCATAAATTTATTTAATACTAGATTTATTATACATTCAAATAAAATGCTATGTACAGTTATCTAATATAAGCATTGTATAGGACATTGACTGGTCAAAGTTTGAGGGCTTCACATTTAACAAAATATCATTGGTCAAAGTGACAGCTTGTTGAGAACCATTGGGAGCAAGTACTAAGAAACTTTTAACTTCAATAGTTGATGCAACACATGATTTAAATTCATGCGTACTGATAAATTCAGTACATAATTGTTTTTTATATGTACTACTGTTGTACTAAAAGAAAGTTTCTCTGTAGTCTATATTCCTGGTGATACAGGGTGAAGACAACAAAATCACTTTCAACCTATTTGCTAATGAGTTCTAGCCAATCAGTCCTAGATTTACACTAATAAGGCTAGATGCACACTAGGAAATGTAACCCTATTGAGTACCCTACTTACAGCAGACTGAAAATTTTCTGATCAGAAGGAATTTAAGTTACAACGTTACACACAAGGTATGCATTAAAAACATAGCTTAGTACTAGAGACTAGGTTTCAATATAAACCTTTATACTGGAAGAAGCTATAGACTTATTCACTTCCTAGGCACACACATATACATATCAAGAGGTAATGTTTTGTACTCTCTAATGTAGGACAAAAGATACTAAATACATTATATGTAGGCTGCAGGTGATGTTACCTCGTTCGTAATGTATGAATTCAAACTTTCCAACCCTTGAAGCATATCAATAATTTTATTCATCGTAGGTCTTTTTCTCCGCTCAGGATTCACACAGATTAGACCTATCTGAATGTATCTTTCTATTTGTTGGCAGTCTGTTTCCAACGATGGTTGTTTCTGCAGCCTATTTTTCCATTTTTGAAGCTCCTGTGAATTGGAAAACAGATTGATATATTACTATACAATGGTAATATATTCTTATGCAAATGGACCTCCATCTTGAAAGTTCAAACTGATTCATCTTACACGCTTGATGAACTCCTCTGAATCTTTTCTAATGTCATACGGGTAGTCCCTGTGCCCTGTTATTACCTCCAAGATTATTACACCCAAACTGAATATGTCTGCCATTGGTGTTATTATACCTCGCTGTTGGTATTCTACCGCCATGTAACCTCTACAGCATAACATGAGTAGTGAAAATGAAGCATTAAGAGAAAAGTAATGAAAATACATTCCATCAATCAATTACTAAAAGGTGACAAATAATGAGGTATTCCACTTATTACCTTGTTCCAATAGGAGTTGTAGTGTGAATAGATAATTCACCAAATAGTCTCGACAGACCAAAATCTGTAATTTTAGGAACCAAGTTTTCACCAAGCAATATGTTCGCAGGTTTTAAGTCCAGGTGAATAATTGGATCCTCCGTTTCCTCGTGAAGGTACTGTAGACCACCGGAAATGCCCTCAATTATTTTACAACGTTGGCGCCAATCTAGTCCAGATGACGCATCTACATTTATAAGACCATTCAATAGATGTTGTCTCAAAATATATTTATGTTGCTCAATGCATAGAAGTACTTCAACATTCTATCGTGTGCTCTCCTTTTTAGTCATGAGAATACAATTTTTAGGAATCATGATCAAACCACAAAACCTGCAACCTCAAGGAAACATAAAAGTGGATTCATTAGGTGCCCATGTGGGCACGTGATCAGCGACTATGAGCCATCAGGTCCACGAAGGAGAAATGGACGGAAATAAATCATAAACACTCATATAGCCATAGCCACCACAGTAGCCCTGTGCGTATGCAAGCGCCTGCATAGGGTTGCTGATCGGATCTGAGAGTCAACATTGAGACTCCATGAGGAGAGCCCCTCATGAGGAGAACCGGAATCCACCACCCCTTGTCACACACCACACGAGGCAGCTTTGGCACATGAGATTGTCATTTCGTTAGTGTAGAGATTCTCTATGCTAGCTAGGCATCCATGGAGGCCCGACTTTTCGGCAGGGTTGGAACATGGGCCCTAGACGTAATCATGGGATCTCCAAGGGGCGGCCCTAAAATGCCCCAAATGTATGTTTGTCTTGTCTTGTCAGCATTTGGGCCCCAAAAACAATCCGACAGACGCTCCCATTTGTCAGCGGACAACCCATCACCCACATTTCTAACCCAAATTTGAGGAAGATTTGGGGGTGTCAGGGTGTCCGCCTGTCTGTCCGCCTGTCTGTCAGGTCGACCCAAACCACACTTTTTTTTTCTGTCCCCCGCCCCTCCCCTCTGTCCTCTGACTCTCCCCGATTTTTGTAAATGTAATGTGCTCTTTAATTGTGTTTTGGTATAAATGCCGACAAGTTTTTGAGGTATAAATGACGACAAGTTAGTGGGATTAATGTTGACTGCTAAGTGTATACACCGGTTTTAGTCTTATGTGTGCATAATGACATGGATCGACGACCGTCGAAAATTCAAGTGCTCAAGGACGTCGTGAAGGCTATATTATTTAGCCTTTCTTTTGATTCTCAAGTATTAGGGATCCATCACCCCAACGATTCCAATTGTTTCACATAAACTAAGCGGTCTTTAATCAGTTATTAGATCTCTCTTTTTCACCACAGATGAGGAATCAATGGTCAGATGTCACGGGGCACACTGCCCCCGAAGCACCAAAGCTTAAGTCAACATGAAACATACAAAAACAAGAACTATTCCGTATTTAAAGGCCATACCTGAAATGTACTTGTCAAGACTTCCATTAGGCATACATTCCAAGCAAAGAAAACGTGCAGTGCTTTCAGCAACAACCATTTTTCCTTCAAAAGGCATATGTAAAAGTTGTGTATCATAGCAGTGGCCCACTAGTCGCACTATATTTGGGTGCTCTAGTTTCATGAGAAGATCAACCTCATTCTCAAATTGATTGTGTGACTTTGGCGTTGACACCACAAGCTTCTTCACTGCAACAATTGTCCCTTCCTGTACCACTCCCTGTTTAAAGTCTCTTATTTATATAGATATGGTTTTTGTGTCAAGTATCAAGTATGTTTACATATCTGAGGAAAACAAACATATATTGTTTAACCTTGTACCTTATATACCATACCAAAACCACCACTACCGAGTATTAGGTCCTCATTGAAGTTGTCTGTGATGTCTTTCAATCGTTGTAACGATATAAGGTGTGGATTGGGTCCTGTCTGCAGAAAAAAAAAAATCCTTGGGTTAATGAGGGATTGCATCTATAACATTTCCATTTGCACTTTCGGTTTACTTTAAGATTTCTATGGAAGAATATTAAAATTAGCTTTGTAAATATTATACAGAACTACGAATAATGCATGTTCTATTGTGATTATTCTAAAGTAGGATTTCAAAACTAGCCACCCCCAACATCCACAAATGGCTTTGCAAAACCAATATTGCTACTGACTTACTCGGCACTGAAAAATGGACCCCAGTTCATCAGTACAAATCTGAAACCATGTGGCCTTGACTTGTGCAAGTGTGAGGCCTGAGCATATTTGTTTGCCAGTGGCATGGTTAGATACTATTATGTAGGTAATGTTCAAAACTACCGAGAAACCATGAAGTAGTGCAATCAATTATTACCTTGTATATAGTCCAGTGCAGCTTTCGACACCAGCACAGCAACCCGCAGCTTCTCCTGGCACAAATCAATAGCATGGATTTTTAGTCCCCTCTTCTTAAAATAGGCGCAGAAGAAGATAAGATCTTCAGGCACCTCATAAGGATAAAATTTGGAAGCCGATGGAGTTGTACTGTGATTATTCTAAAACAGCATTTCAAACTAGCCACCGCGCGACATGGAGAAATTGGTTTGTAAAACTGAGGTAATTAGTGGTAGTAAAAAGACAGTGTAGATTAAGACGGCATGTTGTCGTTGTACTAGGGAACTGGCACTAAGTATTCCCCAGATCGATACACCGATGGATCTCACAAGCAGATCACAAACACCCTAGAGGTGGCGCAGAGGATCAAACCGCGGGAAGCACGCGGAAGCTAGTGGACGTACTTGGTTGGTGCGCTTCATGGCCAGCGCCTCAGCGCGCTTGTCGAGGTTGGCGGTGAAGCGGAATCGGCGCTTGGGGTTGGAGATGTTGGTGTTGTTGACCAAGCTCGAGAGCTTGCGCCACCGCCGCAGCGCCTCCTCCGACGAGTTCTCGGCCTTGACGCCCCCGAAGTTCTCCTCCAGATAGCTCTCCATCCTCGACCGCCGCCCTTAGCTGCCGGTGGAGTCCTCGGCTCCTGGCTCTGCTCAAATCCCAGCCCCGGTGCGCGTGGCTCAGATCCGAAAAGAAATCAAGGAGGAAGAGCAGGGGAACAAGGAGATAAGTCTGACTTCAACCCTAAACTATTCCGGTTCAGACACACACCACTCTCACCCCAAAATCTATTCCCCCAAACCTATTTTTTCGACAAAGGGTGAATTTTATTGGCTCAAATGGAGCATCAAGAGGATACATCACACTGAACACACACCCGGCCTCTGCATAACTAAGATGCACACAGCCAATCCAACACGCACGTGAAAACATACAGACAACTAGCAAAGTCATAAGACCAAAAGCTATGTGCAGATGTGGAAAAAAAAAACAAGAAATAAGCCCCAAAGCGATCAGATGAACGATCGACAAACTACAGCTGAGACCATATCCGCAGCAACCATTGACACCACATGGATGACGAGGATCTTCAACAGCAACGCCTTCAGGAAGGAAGCGACACTCAAGCGACGCCGTCACCGGATCCAACCATAAAGGCTGGTATCAAAGTTTTCACCCTGAAGAATCAGTCCGAACATATCCGAGCAATGCCTCCAACAAGGTAACGACATAAAAAACATCGCCATTGCCAGGAAAAACCACACGGGTTTGTCCTAGGCTTTCGCCCCGGAGCTCGAGACCGGGTGCACGCAGCACCACCATCCAAATCTCACATGTGTTGTCTCCACCGCTTTTCCGCTATCCTAGCAGCTACAATTGGACCGCCGCTGCTCCATAAACATCCCTTTGCGTCAAGTCATCATTCATAATTTGTAACCCACCACTGAAGTCATCCACCGGATCAAGATATAAAACCTCCCGAAGTCTTTTTGATGACCCCCGCTATCGTGGATCCGTAGGAAGTCGCTGCAAAACAATCTACATACGCCACCATCCAGCCAATCAGATCTAAATCACCTCCACCATCCAGCTCATCGCTGCAGCCCCAACAGTCAAGATAACGCGTGGCCGGAGCAGTGCCAAGACCACCGTTGTCTCAACGACCGCCATGCCAGAGCCACCACCTCAAATCAAGGGAGGTGGGCGCCGCCGGAGACGAGGGCCGCCCTGCACGAGGCATATGTGCGACTGGCTGCAGCTAGGTTGGATCTCTGAAGATGTCAGGCGCAGCTCATGGGGAAAAGCCCGCCGCCACCATGGCCACGGCCAGTCCGCGACTCCGTCCGACACCAGCCACCGGAGACCACGACGCCATCTTCGGGAGAAGGGGAAGGGGCGCGCAACAAGTGAGGAAGCCGACCTGTCCCGCCGGCACCATCCGCTCGCAGGACCTCGCCGCCGCCGCAAGTCTGCCCCAGCGCCATCCACGCGGTCACGTCGGCAGCACCACCTCCAGCACCCGGGGCCGCTGCCCCGGCTCCCAAGCTCCGCCGCCAAGACACGTCGTCCGGGGCCGCCGCGCCGCGCCGGCCGGAGCGCTCCCCGCGCGAGGGATTTCAGCGCGAGAAGACATCCCCGCCACCGTCGTCGGCCAAGCAAGCTTTGCCTGCCGGCGTCCTCCGACGGCGGCGGGGGAGCAGATGGAGAGGACGGGTGTGGCGGCGGCGGCCAGGGTTTCCGCCCGAGCCGCCCCCCAAACCTATTTAAAATTTGAAACCAGACAATCATCGGCCCCGGCCGCTTGGACCCGTGTTTATTTTACAGGTGTAATATCACCGGCCACGGTTTGATTTCATAAACTTGTCAATAACTACCAAAATACACCGGTCGTGTGTTCCGTTATATTCGGCCAGTGAGGCTTCTTGAATGAGTGACGTAAAGCTTCACTTTTTTTACGGCGCCATAGGACATGTCTAAATATAGATTTTCATGGTATTCACAGAGCTGGAGAAAGTCATGGTGGCTGCGATCGAAGGTTTGTCATGGTGGAGACATGTTTTGTTGGCAATGAAAAATGGCGACATAGGTTTTTCCTCTGTGTCAGGTGTTGGTCACTTGCAGCAGCAGCCTTGGAAAGAGGGGGTGGCAGCACAGGCGGATTGCATTTTTGGTGATGCTATTTGAGTGCCGAGTCGCGAATTCTAGGGTGAAAACCCAAGGTCTGGCCTTCATTGGTTGTGCCTGGCAATGACCTTGTTGAAGGCATTGTTTCTGTGAACTCGGACTTTCTTCAGGGTGAAAACTCAAGATCTTCGATCGGATGATGACAGCGCTTGTGCGTTGTTTCTTTCTTGGAGGCATCGTTTTTGAAGAATCCTTTTTTGCGGTCTGGGTGTTGTCTTAGGTGGTGGTTAGAGTGCTACTGTTGCGAATGATTCATCATCGCGACGGGGTCTTTGTTTACCATTTCTCTCTTTTTTAATTTTTTTCTTGGATGTGTGCATCCTTGTTGTCTTTGGAGATCTTGTTGGTGCAGAGGCTAGGCGTAATTGGTATGCTCGCGATATTAATATATTTCCTTTATCGAAACAACTACCAAAATTCAGTCATACTGACCAGACATGTAGGCCAGATATAAAATCCATACTAATTTTTAGATGAACATGGAGCTCCTCTACCCGGCTTCATTACTCAGAATGAAACCAAGCATAGTGTCATACAACAGCTCATTTAGAGGAGCGATTCAAAAGGAATAATATAGAAAAAATGAAACATAAAAACACCTCCTCAACTGGAAATAAAAGGCACGAAGGCCTGGGACATAAACTAATTTAAGCTTGTTCTGGTTTCGCTTCAGTTCACCACAACTTCATCCGATCGCCTGAGTTTCAGAGCGGGTGCAACAATGGCTTGCGGTGACCAACAAGCAGCGACGATCGAGACAGGGCTGCTCAGTGTGCATTTGTCCCCAGGAGTTCTTTTCTTGATCGGGGAGTGGTAGCAGTCATCATCATCAAATATCTTGAGTTTAGGTATCCCTTCATTTGAAACCTGCTTCAGCATTAGCCACTTAGGATCCTGGGGGCAGCTGGGTGTGTCTTGTCAGAGCCTCCAAGAAGTCCATCAACTTCAACTTGCCATGTTCTGGTGTCAGGATCTCCCATGATTTGAGAGTCCCGAGGATCACTCTCTAGACCTATTCAACAAATATCCAAGTGGTGTTGTTAAAGATCATAGAGTTCCTATACTTTCACAAACACCACAGGACAACTGAACTAACAATGTTTAGGACAACATGTTTCTTATTATAGATCCAAAATCTAGCCACAGATTCATAACCACTACCAACATAATTTTAAAATGGGCACCAATGTAAGACCATAAGATTCTAGCAACTCTGCAGTCAAAGAACAGGTGAAAGATAGATTCTTCATCTGCATAGAACACACAGTCTAAAGGTCTAATAATGTGTATCTTCCTTAGATTATCTCTAGTCGTTAATTTTTTATTAGAAAATAACCATAGGAAAACATGGATTCTAGGAGGGGCACAGATCTTCCAAACAGCAGGAACAAACATTGGTTGTACTCCTCTAAAATCCATACTAATAGTGTGTCGTGCTTCTTTAGGAACTGCCAGATCGACATAAAATCCACAGTAACCGCTGGGTTAACTGGTTGTTGTGGTGTTGAGGGCAGCTACTTAGTGCTATCAAGCCGGCCCTCCTTGATGCTTATCTCTCTAAGAAGTTGGATGGCCTTTGGATTTGGGACTTGCCCAGTTTGGTTGGGTGCATGGTTATCCTGTGACTGGCTTTATTTTGTACATATGAATGTATTTTATCCATTGTCATTTGACTAATGAATTGCTACAGTGATGATACATCCATTTTGCATCATCTTTTATTGTTGATATTCATTATGTTTTGAGTCATCAGTTCACTTTATGATGCAATCCTACCACCAGGGGATTGTCATTTGACTAATGAACTACAAATGACCTGAAAATTGACAGAGATTTATTTTCAAATATATAAAAAATATTGGCGAAGAAAATACCACCAGGAGGCCATGAGCATGGTGGGCGCGCCCCCTGAGCTCGTGCCCCCCCCCAGCAGGCCTTCGGTGCCCATCTTCTCCTATATTAGGTGTTTTGACCTAGAAAAAAATCAGAGGACATCTTTCTGGACGAAGCGCCGCCGTCTTGAGGCGGAACCTGGGCAGGAGCAATTTTCCTCTTCGGCGGAGCAATTTCGCGGGGGAAACTTCCCTCCGAGAGTGGGTAATCGAAGCCATTGTCATCACCAACGCTTCCTCCATCGTGGCAGGACCAATCTTCATCAACATCTTCACCAGCACTATCTCATCTCAAACCCCAGTTCATTTCTTGTATTCAATCTTTCTCTCCAAACCTTAGATTGGTAGCTGTGGGTTGCTAGTAGTGTTGATTACACCTTGTAGTTGATGCTAGTTGTTTTACTTGGTGGAAGATTATATGTTTAGATCCGTAAGTATATTTATTACACCTCTGATGTTAAACATGATGATGATTTATGAGTAGTTACTTTCGTTCTTGAGGACATTGTAGGAGATATGCCCTAGAGGCAATAATAAATGTTATTGATTATCTCCCTGTTCATAATTAGGTTTATGTTCCATGCTATAACTGCTGTGGTTCTCGAGTCTGCAATAACCACGAGGCTCGGAGGAAGACTCATATGCACGTGTGGCATAATAAACGGTAAAATGTATTCCTAGTCAAGCCTCTATGACTGGCTCAAGTATTGCATGATGATCCTGTTTTCCTGATCATGGGCATGGCTATGCCAGCAATTTTTGAGGGCATAATTGTTGGTAGAACACTTGTGTTGAATCGACCCGAATTGATGTTATGCTATGAGATACATTCGTCATTAGTTAATGGTTAATAACACAGAGATGGTTAATGTTTGCATGATTCCTTAGACCATGAGAGTATCGAGTTTCTTCATGCTTGCTTCATGAACTTTGGGGTTTGTTAAACGTCATCCGTAAATGGGTGGCTATTACGGCGGCTTACGGGTTCATGGAAAAGTATGTCAAGTAACTTGATAGCTCAAGATTGGGATTTGCTCCTCCGACGATGGAGAGATATCTCTGGGCCCTCTCGATGTTACGGTATCCATCATCGTCTGGCCAG
Source organism: Elymus sibiricus (assembly GCA_039707655.1). NCBI lineage: Eukaryota > Viridiplantae > Streptophyta > Magnoliopsida > Poales > Poaceae > Elymus > Elymus sibiricus. The sequence continues at coordinate 15,718,987 of CM077665.1, read as the reverse complement.
ACACAGGGTGATTTGATCACAGGGATGCCGGAACACGGGAACGAGAAAAGAGAACAATACCGGCAACGAGGTAACTGGCATTGTGGACAAGTGTTGATCCACGAGGATGCCAACATTTCTCACCTCGGGTTATTGTAACATATCGCGAAGCAACAGGAATAGCTCACGGCAACTGGAGGTTCACTCGAATATTTATTCGTGTGGGTATAGGGATCGATATGGGTGTCCACGGCTCCGATGTTGATCATTGATCGGAAGGGGTTCCGGGTCATGTCTATGCTTCACCAAACTATAGGGTCACACGCTTAAGGGTCATCTATCTGCTGAATACTAGACAGGGAGTCTGAGAGAAAAACACCGAAAAAGTTTTGGACGCCGGAAAAGTTTCGGACAGCGGAAAAGTTCCGCAGAGAGAGGTCACCGGATGAGTTTTGGTGAAACTGGAAAAGTTGTTTCAGGGGATACCATAAAGTCAAATTGGTCTTGGCACATGCCTGATAATTCTTGGAGGGTGCCAGAATCATTCTGGAAACTTTTTGGAATTTTCTGGAATGAAAACCGGAAATGTTCCGGAGCTGCCGAAACCGCTTCAGATGCTTTTCGCAGATGAAATCACTAAACCGGAATTGTTCCGGCTCGCGTTGAAAATTATTTTGGTGGGTACTAGAATTGTTCTAAGCCCACATGAATATTTTCAGTTCGATCAGACGCTGAAAAATGTCGTCGTGAATAGTGAAAGCACTTTTTGGATATTTTTGAGAAAGGCATATTCCTTTTGAGAAAGGGATATTCCAAAGGCATATTCCTTTGAGAAAGGGATATTCCCCTTGGGATTTCCTATAAATAGGAAGGGAGATGGCTGCCATCTACACATCCTTGCTCTCACATACACATGCCATGACATTTCTGGCTTCTCTCTCCCTCCCAGCGAAATAGTTTCGTAGAGCCGAAAGGCTGTCTGGGTTCCGGTGGGAACTAGTTCTGGACGGCGAAGCCCTGCCGGATAGATGACACCGTATGTGTGCAACTCTGTAGAGAGATCGTAGTTTCGGTCTTAGTTCGAGAGTGCCTCCCGAAGGGCTGTCCGTGTGACCGTCCGAGTTTTGGAGGTCCTCCCGAAGGGCTATCCGAGTGACAGTCCGAGTTTCGGAGGTCCTCCCGAAGGGCTGTCCGCGACACCGTCCGGGGGACTGTGCGACCGCCTCCCGGAGGGCTGTCCGCGGGGCAGATGAGGGTATACATCCTCGCGGTTGGGAGGTTGTAAAATCCTAGCTGCGGGGATCTGCACCGCCGATCGTCATCGACTCTACTTCCGCTGCGCTACGAGTCGGTAACGAAAATGATCAAACCTTGTATGCAGTCTCCATAGTGGTCCTGGGCTGGTGCGTAGGTCGGAAAATTTTTGTTTTCTGCTGCGTTACCATACAGTGGCATCAAGAGCCGTGCTATGCGTAGATGCAGGTTGCGATCTAGAATACATAGAGATGTATGGGTGTTGCACAATATAATTAGGTAGTAGATGAGATCTATTGCTGAAAATTATTTGTGCGGGTGACAGATGAAGTCTGTTACCCGATGTTCTTGTTGCTTCCCTAGAATTTGCGTTTGCTCAATCTCGAGACAGTATGGTGGAATTTCACAAAGTTCTGGCAATCCGCGATCCTGATTGATCAACGAAGTGCTTCAGTTCTTTGGGTTCCGCCATAGTCAAAAGAAAGATGAAATTCGCAGATGAAAGGGCATTGCAGATATGATCTGCACGGGGGTCATGCGTATGACGAAGTTTAGTATGGGGCTCGAGATTTAATTATCTCGTGTTTCATACACCCCGCGATGTTAATCTAGCGACTTGAATTATCATACTTGATGATAATACGTAGGTAGCTTCGGTTTGTTTCGAAACCTTAGAAGCCACGTAAAACAAGTTTTTGCATGAACCGATTAGAGGCGTCTAACTTGGTTTTGCAGGATAGTTTGCATGTGCATGTGATGTGGTATAGCAGTGTTCATAATAATTTGATTATGTATGAGATGACTATATGATGTAAATTGATTAACATGACCTGCGTGTCATGATTCGGCATGATGGCTGGAGCCATATGATTGCACTTTAATGACCTGCGTGTCAACCTTATGTAATGCACTTATTTTATTAGCTATAGAGATAGCAATATTATCTGGTGCATCGACAAGGTGGTGGCAATCTTCGCGAAGGTGAACACCAACGCGAATGCCGAAGACGAAGAAATGAAAGACTTCTCCGTCAGAAAGGGCTATACCATATCATGCTAATTATGAATTGCCTGAGATGTTTATCCCTTATGATGCACCCTTCTTGATTGCGCGGTAGTCGCTTTTTATTAGGGTGATCTCTCACAAAATATCAAGTAGTTAGTGTTCTCCCAAGTGTAGCACCGTTACGGCACCTAACTTTTCGGGGTACGACATGTACACATGAGTACGAACGATTAGGGATGTGTGAGGCGGGTGAGGTCAGACCTCGCAGCGAGATCACTTGGTTGTCTTGACGTTCAGGCATGAGAGTCATGAGCTCGGAACACACGCATCGAAAGATGAACAAGAGTCACATAGAGATGTGATTGGCAAGTTGGCCTACCGATTGAAATTCACGTCATCAGTGATGAACCCGTCAATGGCGTTGAATTGAAATGCGGATCTTGTATCACTCACAATCAATTATGAGAGATATTGATTTGAGTGGGAGCGCACTGTAGAATTAACTTGTTTAATTCTCAGTGCAATTAATTTTGAACACTGTCTAAGTGTGATTTGCATAAATAGTTGTAGAAGGATGGCTCGCGTTTCCACCTTCCCTATTAAAATTGAATAGCTATTAAATATCTGGTTAAAACTTTACGGTTGGTAACGTAATAGGAGGATTGTCCTCAAGAGTGCCGAGAAGGACTTGTCCTATCGCATGCTTTCGGTATTCTCCCGCTAATGCTATGGATCATGTGACTCTCGTCCTTCGATCCAAAAGCTAGAATTCCTTTTCAGTCAAAGTGCAATATGTTTGCTTCCATGAGACCCAAACTTCGAAAGTTTGGATAGTTATGTGATATTCATGGAATCTGAAAATCATTTTCAGAGACAGACAAAGGCTAAAAGATATGAGATATCCAAAGCAATGTTTGTTTGCGAACTGTTAGTAAAGGAGTTTACTGTGCATTAGACTGATAAGAGAGGGATCCAGAAGAACGCCTGTCATATGATGATGGTGAATAAAACAACAACTTAAAGAGAAAGGAAGTGTCCGAAGGGTGTTAGTGAAACTTTCACGCCTAGGAAGTCCGGGGCTAACGCCACTCTTAAGTTGGGTGCTTCTTCTGAGAGTAGGAGAAATACTAAAAGTTAAACTGTTAGAAGTATAATGGCAGAAAGAAAGAAGACTGGAATATCCAGCTCATGTATGAATGTCATACAAGTTTTTGATGTATAGAAGGCTGGTCAAAGATATAGTTCTTGGGAATTATGGTTAAACATGTTAATCACTAATTCTTGGGTATTGTGAGTTAATCACAAAGATACCCGCTCGATTGCATTCTGTTGCAACTCGATGTAAGAACTACTATGGCCTGAGAGACTAGCCAGGAATGAGGTTTAGATACACGCAGGGAACATAGTAAATGTTACTATGCCTTCCATCGGTATATTCCCTATGTATTTACTTTCATAATTAATTTTAGAGTTTCACACTCTAGCCCTTTGCATAAGGTATCTTGCAAGAAGGTTGTTCATAAGAGAACTTTTGATGTTCGGTGTTATGAATAACGTAAGGGCCATACTTTCATTATGAATGAGACGTATGTTATGAATATTGATATTAATACATTGCCTCTGTATTTACTTTCATAATTCATTTTAGAGTTTCACACTCTAGCCCTTTGCATAAGGTATCTTGCAAGAAGGTTGTTCATAAGAGAACTTTTGATGTTCGGTGTTATGAATAACATAAGGGCCATACTTTCATTATGAATGAGACGTATGTTATGAATATTGATATTAATACATTGCCTCTGTATTTACTTTCATAATTCATTTAGAGTTTCATACACTCTAGCCCTTTGCATAAGGTATTTTGCAAGAAGGTTATTCATAAGAGAACTTTTGATGTTCGATGTTATGAATAAAATGAAGGGCCATGCTTCCATACAGGATGGGATGTATGCTATGAATATTGATGGTAATATGATACATCCATAACACTGACGCTAAATGTCGCAAGACTAAAAGAATACCACACAAGTGTGGCACTGCATTTGGTCACATTGAAGAAACCCGCATGGAAAATTCCATTGTGATGGATTTTGAAGTCGTTTGATTTTGAATCATCTGACACTTGCAACTTTCCTCTGAAAAGTGAAGTGACTGAAATACCGTTCACAGGCCATAAGGAACGAGCAAAGAACATATTGGTGATCATACATTATGATGTGTGTAGTCCAATAAATGTTGTTGCAAGTAGTGGATTTGTCTATCTTTAGAAATGACTCAAGTAGATATATGGATATTTACTTGTTGAGACGTAAGTCTGGATCTTTTGAATTCATTCATAAGGTTTTCAAAAATGAAGTAGAAGTTATTGTAACAACAAAATTATGTTTCTACAATTCGATTGCAGAAAGGAATATTTGAGTTACAACTTTAGCGAATGTCTAATGAGTTATGGAAGGGGTTTCATAACTTGCACCTCCTGGAACACCACTGCAAGTGGAAAGTCCGTGAAGATGTAATCGAACCATTTATGACATGGTAAGATTAAAGATGACATAAATAAAATTGCCATTATCCCTTTTAAAGTGATGCTTTAGAAACTGCGGCTTTTTCACTGAAAAGAGCTCCATCAGGTCTGTTGAAATGACGCCATGGTATGGTACGCCCAACCATGTTATATCTTTTCTTAACATTTGGAATATGGGGCTTGTGTAAAAGGTTACAAACCTATTCCAAATCAGACAAGTGCTACTTTGTAAGGTTATCCCAAGTCATTGGGTATTTCCCCACCACTATACCGAGGCAAAGGGTTTTGCCGCAAAACGGTATGCTTTTAAAGAGAATAGTTCTTACAAAAGGTGAGTGGGAGGACAGTGCAACTCGACGAGATAACCAGTATCTTCGTCATCAGGTCAAAGGAAAGGAACCTTGGAAGTGATTCCGGCGTTTCCTACTGCGACTGATACGGAAGCCTCTACATGAGATGTATGGACTTTGGTCGAACTTGCAGCTGAACCGCGTAGGAAAAACTCGTGCAAACCTCTCAGGTGCGCATACGAGATATTGTTGTTAGACAACAGTATACCTACGATACACAAGGAAGCGTTGATGGGCCCTGACTCCGGAATTGGCTAAATGCCAAATACAATCCGAGATAGTTTCCATATAAGTGGTTCGAGATTAAAATCTTGATACACCTTTCGGAAGACTTAGAGTCTAACGAATATTTATGGAACTAAAAACTAATACGGATAAAAATGTTTTATCCATAAAGCTCGACTTGTTGAAATAACAAGTTCAAGGAGTTGACTACGATGAGGTTGTTTCACCGTAGCGATGCTTGAGGTCGGTTCGGGTTGAACTAGCAATTAATTCATATATCAATCATGAGATATGAAACATGGATGACAAAAGGATTTCCATCTGATGGAAATGAAACCTAGGACTTATATGTGATACAGTCCAAAGTAAATTGTTGATCCAGAGGATGCTAGTAAGTATGCAAACTTCAGAGTTCCAGCGATGGACAGAAGAGAGCAAAGTGGAGTTGGAATCTTCGTTTTTGATGGAATGGTCAAAGGGGTTTGACTTCATCAAATGGGTATCGAAGATACTTGTGATTCAAGAAAGTAAGTGGGAGCATAATAATATTTCTAAAAACCTTGTGTACTTGACACATTGTTAATTGGAAATAAATTTCTTGACACGAATTAGGACTTCATTTGAAAATAGTTTTTCGATGAAGTGCTTAGGCTAAATAGCCTCAATATTAGGCATGATGATCTATGGAGATAGATTTACCTAATGGGGCTAAGCAATGAATACATATTGACAAGGTGCTAAAACCTTTTAGCATTTAAAACGCCAAGGAGTGATTCTTGCCGAAGTCACATGGGAAGAGTTTTGCAAGACTCGGTGTCTCAAAACACAGATGAGCAAAAATACATGATGGTGATTCCACACACTCTTGTGTTTGGATTAATCATGTATTCCATGGTATGTAAAACAACCAGATATGTCCAATACTCCAAAGTTGTTGCGAGTATAGATACCAAAGTGATCAAAAGTACTGATCATGGGACAACAGTGAAAGATGTCATTAGGTACTAGAGTAGTACTGATGACATGTTTTCTCGCAAGCAGAGATTATGAAGTGCTCGTTGTAAGTAATTACATCGATACAGTCTTCATCAATGCTCCATGCGATTTTCGATTTAAGTTAAGGGTTTTGTGTGATACACAATACGGTGGCACGGTAAGTTGGAATTGTTCTTAACAGGTTACTGTGGCGAATTCTATAACAAAGGCTAAGTATGTTGACGCTTTAGAAGCGACAAAGAAGTTGTTGAATCATATAGTTCATTCATGAACTTAGTATGGTTCCAAGATGGCTTTGGTCTATGGGACACTATTGCAGATAGTTGCTCCATAGCTCAGTCTAAGGAATCAGGTTTCGACCAATGATTCACACATATGCAAAGCCAAGTCCACACAAAATATGAATTTTGTGAAAGCATGAAAACGCGAGGATATGCAAAGTTACACACGGAGCTGAAGTCGTCAGATCCGTTGGACATCAGGCTATACCACATGCGAAGCATATTTTACACCAGTATGCCATAGGTGTAAAGTGCATTAGCATTGACTAGATTATTGACTCTAGTGCAAGTGGGAGTCTGTAGGAGATATGCCCTAGAGGCAATAATAAATGTTATTGATTATCTCCCTGTTCATAATTAGGTTTATGTTCCATGCTATAACTGCTGTGGTTCTCGAGTCTGCAATAACCACGAGGCTCGGAGGAAGACTCATATGCACGTGTGGCATAATAAACGGTAAAATGTATTCCTAGTCAAGCCTCTATGACTGGCTCAAGTATTGCATGATGATCCTGTTTTCCTGATCATGGGCATGGCTATGCCGGCAATTTTTGAGGGCATAATTGTTGGTAGAACACTTGTGTTGAATCGACCCGAATTGATGTTATGCTATGAGATACATTCGTCATTAGTTAATGGTTAATAACACAGAGATGGTTAATGTTTGCATGATTCCTTAGACCATGAGAGTATCGAGTTTCTTCATGCTTGCTTCATGAACTTTGGGGTTTGTTAAACGTCATCCGTAAATGGGTGGCTATTACGGCGGCTTACGGGTTCATGGAAAAGTATGTCAAGTAACTTGATAGCTCAAGATTGGGATTTGCTCCTCCGACGATGGAGAGATATCTCTGGGCCCTCTCGGTGTTACGGTATCCATCATCGTCTGGCCAGACACAGGGTGATTTGATCACAGGGATGCCGGAACACGGGAACGAGAAAAGAGAACAATACCGGCAACGAGGTAACTGGCATTGTGGACAAGTGTTGATCCACGAGGATGCCAACATGTCTCACCTCGGGTTATTGTAACATATCGCAAAGCAACAGGAATAGCTCACGGCAACTGGAGGTTCACTCGAATATTTATTCGTGTGGGTATAGGGATCGATATGGGTGTCCACGGCTCCGATGTTGATCATTGATCGGAAGGGGTTCCGGGTCATGTCTATGCTTCACCGAACCTATAGGGTCACACGCTTAAGGGTCATCTATCTGCTGAATACTAGACAGGGAGTCTGAGAGAAAAACACCGAAAAAGTTTCGGACGCCGGAAAAGTTTCGGACAGCGGAAAAGTTCCGCAGAGAGAGGTCACCGGATGAGTTTCGGTGAAACTGGAAAAGTTGTTTCAGGGGATACCATAAAGTCAAATTGGTCTTGGCACATGCCTGATAATTCTTGGAGGGTGCCAGAATCATTCTGGAAACTTTTTGGAATTTTCTGGAATGAAAACCGGAAATGTTCCGGAGCTGCCGAAACCGCTTCAGATGCTTTTCGCAGATGAAATCACTAAACCGGAATTGTTCCGGCTCGCGTTGAAAATTATTTTGGTGGGTACTAGAATTGTTCTAAGCCCACATGAATATTTTCAGTTCGATCAGACGCTGAAAAATGTCGTCGTGAATAGTGAAAGCACTTTTTGGATATTTTTGAGAAAGGCATATTCCTTTTGAGAAAGGGATATTCCAAAGGCATATTCCTTTGAGAAAGGGATATTCCCCTTGGGATTTCCTATAAATAGGAAGGGAGATGGCTGCCATCTACACATCCTTGCTCTCACATACACATGCCATGACATTTCTGGCTTCTCTCTCCCTCCCAGCGAAATAGTTTCGTAGAGCCGAAAGGCTGTCTGGGTTCTGGTGGGAACTAGTTCTGGACGGCGAAGCCCTGCCGGATAGATGACACCATATGTGTGCAACTCTGTAGAGAGATCGTAGTTTCGGTCTTAGTTCGAGAGTGCCTCCCGAAGGGCTGTCCGTGTGACCGTCCAAGTTTTGGAGGTCCTCCCGAAGGGCTGTCCGAGTGACAGTCCGAGTTTCGGAGGTCCTCCCGAAGGGCTGTCCGCGACACCGTCCGGGGGACTGTGCGACCGCCTCCCGGAGGGCTGTCCGCGGGGCAGATGAGGGTATACATCTTCGCGGTTGGGAGGTTGTAAAATCCTAGCTGCGGGGATCTGCACCGCCGATCGTCATCGACTCTACTTCCGCTGCGCTACGAGTCGGTAACGAAAATGATCAAACCTTGTATGCAGTCTCCATAGTGGTCCTGGGCTGGTGCGTAGGTCGGAAAATTTTTGTTTTCTGCAGCGTTACCATACAGACATGGGATAAGTCTTTTTATAAGTAATCATGTGAAGTTGGTATTCGTTCAATATTTTGATGAGGTGTATGTTATTCTTACTTTAGTGGTGGCATGTGAACGTCGACTACATGACACTTCATCATACTTGGGCCTAAAGTAAGGCATTGGTGAGTAATACGTAGATGATGGGTTTCGAGAGTGACGGAAGCTTAAACCCTAGTTTATGTGTTATTCCGTAAGGGGCTGATTTGGATCCATATGATTCATGCTATGGTTAGATTTATCTTAATTCTTCTTTCATAGTTGCGGATGCTTGCGAGAGGGGGTACTCATAAGAGGTTTGTTTGTTCAAGTAAGAAAAACACCCTAGCACCGGTCCACCCACATATCAAATTATCAAAGTACCGAACGCGAATCAACTAAACATGATGAACGTGACTAGACACCAATTCACATGTGTCATCGAGAGCGCTTTACTTCATATAAGAGAACTTTTCGGCTTGTCCTTTGCGGTAAAAAGGATTGTGCCACCTTACCACACTTTTGTTACAATTGTTACTTGTTACTTGCTACGAATTGCCTTACCACAAAATTATCTATTACCGCTACTTTCAGTGATTACCTTGCTAAAACCACTTGTCATTTCCTTCTGCTCCTGGTTGGGTTCGACACTCTTACTTATTGAAAGGACTATGATTGATCTCCTATACTTGTGGGTCATCAGTGATGGCTAGTTGAATTTCATGTGAAAACTAGCCTCGTTTGAATAGTGGTTTTGAAACGGAGCTAGTGCTAGTTATTTAGGTTGATCTTGAAGCTATCTTGTCATTGTTGTTTTGCTCATTTTCTTGCTGGTTGTCAACTCTCTTGATCCAGATCCCAACTCTCGCTTTGCTGGACTTGTTGATCTTCTGGCTACTCGCTTGATCCTTAGAACATTGTTGGCCATTGTTCCTTTGGTTCCATTTGGTCATTGTTTGCTCTATCGTTGTTGTTCATTGGCCAATCTTATAATTGCAATTTGTCTACTGTTTCCAAGTTCCTAAATGTGAGCTCCTAATATCAAAGACAATTCCGTAAGGGGATGCGACATTTTAATCATAAACCATTTCTTTTGTCTTTAATGTTTGTTTTGCAGGTTCAAGACTATAAAGCGTGCTCAAAAAGATATAAGTGAAGCACTAGAGCAATTCCGTAGCTCAAAAAATTTAAGTGAAGCATATAGAGCAATTCTACAAATCATAGCATAATTTTGGCTCTCTCAAATAGGTGTGTCCAGCAAGGATACTTGTGACAAACTAAAAAGCAAATCAAGCAAAGACTAAAATAATACAAGACGCTCCAAGCGAAACTCATGATATGTGACGAATAAAAATATAGCTCCAAGTAAAATACCGATGGTCGTTAGAAGAAAGAGGGGATGCCACTCGGGGCATCCCCAAGCTTAGTTGCTTGTTTCTCCTTGGATATTATCTTGGGGGTGCTGTAGCATCCCCAATCTTAGGCTCTTTTCACTCCTTATTCCTTCATCCATCGTGATCTCACCCAAAACTTGAAAACTTCAATCACACAAAACTCAACAAAACCTTCGTGAGATCCGTTAGTATAATAAAGCAAAACACCACTCTAAGTACTGTTGAAAACCCATTCATATTTTATTATTGCATTATATCTACTGTATTATAACTTTACCATGGCTTATACCCTTCAATACAAACCATAGATTCATCAAAACAAGCACACAATGCAACGAAAACAGAATATGTCAAAAACAGAACAGTCTGTAGTAATCTGTACTCACTAGTAGAGAAGAGGCCATTAGTCCTGGTTGGGAAGGGCTTTTAGTCCCGGTTCCCCAACCGGGACTAAAGTATAGAGACTAAAGGGTCCAAGCCTTTAGTCCCGGTTGGCTACGAACCGGGACTAAACCCTGGCCACGTGGTCGGCAGCGCGCGCCAGGGCATGGGGACCTTTGGTCCCGGTTGGTAACACCAACCGGGACTAAAGGTTTAGGGGTTTAGGTGTTTAGGGGTTTAGGGTTTATTGTTTATTTTTCCTTTTCATTTTGTGTTTTCCATTTAATTCTTTTTCATTTCAAACATATTTTACGCTACTACATATTGTACACGTTATGCATATATAATAGAATTTCTCGTAGAACCGATCATATATCATAAAATTTCTCGTACAAGCAATCATATATCATAGAATTTCTCGTACGACCACATGCATACACATATATATATATACAATTTGGTATATACAATTTCTCGTACAATTTGCAGATCATTTGCGGATCGTGTAATGGTATTCTTCGTCGGGAGATATGACCTGCTGAAGCAAAAATCCCGCAATTTCCTCTTGAATTGCTCGTATGCAGTCCGTTGGTAGGAGCTGATCCCGCATCTGCGTCATCTATATATAAAGAAGGGGATCAATATGAATATGCATGTTAGTTGTGTGTATATGTATTAGATCATGATAAAAAAATATGAATGGTGTTTACGTACCCAAAGATCTCTTGCACTCTTGCTGCTTTCAGTCATAAAGCGAATGTTCTTGCAAACGTAATATGCACATAGATTAGTCCCCTGTGCGTGCCTCATGCACTTTACGAGAATAGAATTCAATCAGATAATAATGAAGCATGACAATGGTATTGAAACTAGAATTAAAGAGATGCGCGGACGTAGCTAGTACTACTTAATTACCCTGGGCTTTCGCCATCTCAACTCTGGTTTCCATTCACCGGTGACCTCTTTGATGAAACGTTTCCAAACCCTGCCCGGCAAACAAAATGAATAAAGGAGTTATTAATTACTTGATATCAGGAAATGAACTAATAAAGAAGCCGACATAGTGCGTCAATGATTGAAATTACCTTTCGAGCAACGAATGCAAGCTTATGTAATCTTCAGGGTCTTTACTTAGCGAGTCCAGTACTTCAACAGTTCCATCGTCAACTCTAATGATTAGAAGGATCCAGTGGTAGCTGCGCACACGATTTGTATAAACGGGCATGCATAACTCATCAACTACACTTAACATCGAGTATATATTTATAAGCAAAAATAGAATTTGTAGTACAAGACAGTAACACTCACTAGAAGTTCCAAGGTAAAAGTATTTCTGGTTTGTATTTTAGGGCCTTCAAAAACCTTAGGAGCATTTTCTCCGTGTCTTTAGGGTTCCTTCTGAACACTTCTTCATTACCGGTATTTGGCTCAATGAACCCAATGCCATAGACTCCAGCTCTTTTCAATTCAAAAATCTTCATTCTGCATAATACCACACAAAAGAATATAGTGAGTATAATAACAGGCAATGAACGAGCTGAGCTAGAGACTTAAATTACAGAAATAAATCACTTACAGACAATAGCAACTGACGATAGATTTGTCGAGTGCTTTTTGATTGAATAACTGAAAAAATTCTTCATTTTCAATCCTCAAATCTTTTTCATGGATGTAATGATCTTTCTCGACTTTCACCATGAGGCTCTCTCGCCCGTCCTTTACTTCTCTCATGTACCAGTCATGCAAGTTGTACATTTGTGTTGTTAGAAGCTTCTCGTCGTCAGGACTGACCAGAGGTTTCTCGGGGACATATTGCCATGCTATTTCCTTCGGATCCAACGGTGGAAATTCCTCGATCTCTAGGAGTTGTTCAACGGTGATACCGAGCAATCTAGCATTCTCTCTATCAGCGTTGGTTATTACCACGTTATTGGCACTCACCTTGAGCGGGCTGATCGATTGGACTGCCTGTTCTCCTAGCTGGGGAACAGTTTTCCCGCATTTACTGCTACCGCTCGACTTCTGTCTTTTGTGGGATTCATAGGACTTGGTAATACAGCGTTCATAGCCTGATACCGGCCTTTTCTCCGCCGGTTTAGCTGCATCAATAAAATGTTGTACGACCTCGTCGGGTATTTTCTCCTTTGGCGGCGGGGGCGGTTTCGGTGCAAAATGGGCCTGCAATTCGCTAGCCACTTGTACATCAAGTTCCTCGTCAGTCATATTGTAAGCTAACTTCTTTTTGGCAGGAGGCTCGGGTTTCTTCTTTTGTGTTCTCTTCCACTTTGGAGACGGCAGATATCGATATCGCGGACGACTCGCGCTAGGCTCCGTCTCGAGGTGGGATGGACTATGCTGACGTGGCGGAGCTTGATATCGTGGACTCGCCATGCGCTCCGTCTCGGGGTGGGATGGATTCGGCTGGCGCGGAGGAGATGGATATGGCGGACTCACCCTGCGCTCCGTCTCGGGGAGGGTTGGAGTCTGTTGACGCGGCGGACTTGGAGGAGGAGTCGGTGGCCTTGGCACCGAGTTTGGAAACACGATGCATTCCTTTTTCCACACAATGATACCACGTATGGCTTCTCCTAGTGTCAGCTCCCCTTGACCTCCAGTGTGATCAAGCTCTAGTGTATCATATCCGGACAGAACTTGATCCACCCCGACACGAGCATCGCCAGGTGGAATCGGATTGCCGTGGAGGAGTGCTTCAGGTGCATTCGGTAAAGCAAAGCCGTGCGCCACCTTCATGGATATGTTCTTGAGTTTCATGTGTAGCTCACAAGGTGTCGACTCTAGGATATCATCCACGGGGTAGCGAGTCAGTAGTGCATCATTGGCCGGGACCCCCCTGGAACCCACGCTGCTTTTCGGCATAGATGATGGAATGGAACCATCCAATGCTGGATCTGGTTGCTGCTCCTGCTGAGACGCGCCTTGCTGGCTAAGTTTGTTGATTTGCTCCTGCTGCATGTTATATTTGGGTTCCAAGTCCTGAATCCGATCTACTTCATGCTTCTTCTTTCTGTCATGACTTCTGTAGCTGTCGTTCCAATCCGCAAACCCCAGAAGCCACGGAACCATGCCTTTGCCTCGTGTTCGTCCCGGGTGTTCAGGATTCTTGAGGGCGCGCGAAAGCTCGTCCTTCTCTCTCTCGGGCTTGTACACACCCGCTCGAGCTTCTGCTATTGCTTTAAGTAACTTGTCCGTGGCTACTTTAAGACTTGACTGTTCAAGAACCTCCCCTGTCTTTGGGTCCAACTTTCCCCCATGTGCATAAAACCAAGTCCTGCACCTCTCGGGCCGAGTCTCTGTTACTGGAGTGACCCCTGCAGCCTTCATGTTTTTCTCAGATTCATCCCACTTAGGCAAGCCAGACTTGTAGCCGCCTGGTCCCAGACGATGGTGCCACGTTTTTTTGTCGGCATTTATCTTGTTTATTCTCGACCGTTCCTTAGCTACTTGTGATTCCTTGAACTTCACATATTCGTCCCAGTCATCTGCTAACTTCACATATTCTCCTTTGAATTCTGGAGTCTTCCTTCCGTCTTTCACGTAACTTTTCCATAATATTTTCTTCCAAGACTGGAATTGTGTGGCCATCTTCTTAAGAGCACACTTCTTGACTTTCTCCCGTTGGACATCTGTGAGACCCTCTGGTAGGGTGAAATGTTTCATGAGCGTCTCCCAAAGCAGATTTTTTGCTCTTTCGCTGACAAAAGAAACTGCTTGGGTATCTTTTGGCTAATTCCATTCTTGACCGGTGATCGGGATTTGGTCCCTAACGATAAAAACGCATTGACGTATAAATTTGTCTGCATTCTCTTTAGGAGCAATCGGTTCACCATCTGCTCTGATTTGATCGATGTTAAACTTTACGCCTTGTTTCAACTTTTTTGTCGGGCCACGCTTAACCCTTGTAGAAGATTTGCTCGATCCGGAGGGCTAAAAGGAAGAAAGATTCGTTAATATATACAAATCAATCAATACATCTGATGATCACCAGAGGGCAAATTAATACCTCGCCGGACTCTGTTAAATGGACAAAAATTTCTTCGCCATCATCATTGTCAGCTGGTTCGCCTTCGTCTCTTGGTTGTTCTTCCTCAATTCCCTCACCGGATGGGTTAAGGTATTGTGAGACATCATCTACTTCATTCTCTTTGTTTCCGGAGCGTATCAGGTCGTACATGGCATTCTCTTCATAATGGTCTCCGTCTCTACCGTCCATAGCTTAACTAATCTAGAACAAATATAAACAATTAGAATGCATTCAATAAGCAGAACCGGAGATATGGAAATCAATACAAGGCAATGCAACAATACGATCATATAATATCACTAATACATCATCGAATAGTATCACTAATACATCATCGAATATAATATCACTAATACAGATCTAGTTGACGTCTCGCGGCGCAGGCGGTGGACACCCAAAGATAAGGAACTATGACACGATCATAGCTCGGGTGTGATCCCAGAAGAACCTGCCAGGTATTGGAGAACCTGGCGTCCAACGCAGCCATGTAGCGTCGGACGTGCTCATCCTCCTCCCTGACTCGGTGACGTACCACCTCCGCGGGGGCCGGCTCCCTCTGCATCAACAGTGGTCCACGCGACCGCCACCAAATAACCTCTGGGTCGACGACGGGACCCTCATTCCTCACCAAGCTCCGCGCCCCGGAAGGCAGCACCTCCCAGTGCCAGCCCGGCGAAGCCCAGTCCCGGACATGGCGCCTCTCAAGCAGGCTGTTGCCACCGAGTCGACGACGAGGATGCTGGCCGGGCATCGTCGACCTAACGGCTAGCTATGCAACTAAACATTTAAACATGTAAACATCATATATCTGCCTAATATAAAATCGTCGATATCGTCGGGGACTCTCCCTCACCGACGATCGTCGGGGGGTACTCTCCCTCACCGACGATCGTCGGGGACTCCTCGATATCGCGTCACCGACGACCGACGATACTACATTAAAAACAACTAAACAATAAAAACAACTAAAACAACTAAATTAACTAAATTAACTACCGCTTAATCCTAAAGTCAAATTCTAAGCATTTACATCTACATACTAAGCATATACATAGTACATATCCATTTAACAACTACATATACATCTACATACTAAGCATCTACATACATAGTACATATATACATACATTCATTAAGCATCTAAAAATGAAAAAAAATGAACACAATTAATTATAAGGGAGAGGAGGAGAGCTCACCGGCCGGGATCGTCGGGGCGGAGTGAGGCGAGGAGGATGCCGGAGACGGAGGAGCGGCGCCGGAGTTGGAGGAGGATGCCGGAGACGGAGGAGCGACGCCAGAGATGGAGGAGGACGCCGGATGAGGGGTGGAGTGGCGCCGGCGTGGGCTCGGGTGGCCTCGGCAGTGCATGGAGGAGCGGCGGCGGTGCGTGGAGGAGCGGCGGCGGCGCGTGGAGGAGGAGAGCGGTGGCGGGGCAGCCTGGCGTCGTCGTCGAAGCGGGTGAAGACGGATTTGGGGGAGTAAGAAGCCGTTGATATATAGAAAGGACCTCTAGTCCCGGTTGGTGGCTCCAACCGGGACTAAAGCCCCTTTAGTCGATACCAACCGGGAATAAAGGTCCTCCCTTTAGTCCCGGTTGGTGATACCAACCGGGCCTAAAGAGGCCTTTTCGGCAGCCCAAATTCGCGCGGGAAGGGACCTTTAGTCCCGGTTGGTGGACCCAACCGGGACTAAAGGTCTATTTTTTTCTGTTTTTATATTTGGAATAACTGTTTTTATATTTGGAATAACTGTTAGAATATTTATAGTTTTTTAATGAATCTTTTTGCTTTAGGTCAAAACAATTACGAACTTTCTGTTAGTGCCAGTAGTTTTCAAATTTAAATAGTTTAAATTTGAATTTTTTGAATTTTTTGTGAATCACTAGTTTGTGAATAACTTTAGTTTAAAAATAGTTTTTGAGTGATTGTTTTTGCTGTTGTTTAATATTAGTATGTTTTATCATTATGTTAAATTTTAGAATTTTTAGGATATTTTAAATAGGTGTTTTAATCAAAACCAGATTCTGTTTAACTCTTTTCAGTTTTATACCTTCATTTGTTTTAATCAAAAACACTATTAATGAACTCTGAAAAGGTTGAAACTTGGCATGGTATCATCATTTCACCCACATAGCAAGTGGTAAAAAGTTGAGAGGGTTACGTCAAAAACTGGATGCACTTCGTGTACAAACTGAACCATCTCCATCGAAGTGTGAGGGTTTCGGACGAAAACTCATCTGTTACAAAGGCATTTCATTTTTTAACTTATTTCAACTCCAGAATTTTTGTGCATTCAATATGAACCATTCTAAGCCACATCCTCAAATTTCAACCCTTTCTAAATTCATTTGCTATTTTTCATCCATTTAATGAATTGTTTTGAGCTAAATGACCCTGAAATTAAAAAGCACCACAAATGAACTCTGAAAAGGTTGAAACTTGGCATGGTATCATCATTTCACCCACATAGCATGTGCTAAAAAGTTGAGAGGGTTACAGAAAAAGCTGGATGCACTTCGTGTACAAACTGGACCATCTCCTTCGAAGTATGAGGGTTTCGGACGAAAACTCATCTGTTACAAAGGCATTTCATTTTTTTTAACTTAGTTCAACTCCAGACTTTTTTTGCATTCAATATGAACCATTCTAAGCCACATCCTCAAATTTCAACCCTTTCTAACTTCATTTATTATTTTTCATCCATTTAATGAATTGTTTTGAGCTAAATGACCCTGAAATTAAAAAGCACCACAAATGAACTCTGAAAAGGTTGAAACTTGGCATGGTATCATCATTTCACCCACATAGCATGTGCTAAAAAGTTGAGAGGGTTACGAAAAAAACTGGATGCACTTCGTGTACAAACTAGACCATCTCCTTCGAAGTTTGAGGGTTTCGGACGAAAACTCATCTGTTACAAAGGCATTTCATTTTTTTTACTTATTTCAACTCCAGACTTTTTGTGCATTCAATGTGCACCATTCTAAGCCACATCCTCAAATTCCAGCCCTTTCTAACTTCATTTGCTATTTTTCATCCATTTAATGAATTGTTTTGAGCTAAATGACCCTGAAATTAAAAAGCACTACAAATGAACTCTATAAAGGTTGAAACTTGGCATGGTATCATCATTTCACCCACATCACATGTGCTAAAATTTTGAGAGGGTTACAACAAAAACTGGATTCACTTTGTGTACAAAACTGGACCATCCCGGCTACTCACTAGAGAAGAAAAGTGATGACGGTGCAGCTAATCACATCCCGGAGTGGGATCTTGGGGTATAAAACTTTTTCTTCGCGTGTGTCCCTTGATTATTGCGCCATAACCATGGACAATCTTCATCATTTAACAGGATGCTTGGGCCAGTCTTCACTGCGAAGGGAGGAATTTCATCAAACTTTTCATAATCTTTTGACATGTGTGTCTTGTCCTCCACTCCCACGATGTTTCTTTTCCTAGAAAGAACTATGTGGCGCTTTGGCTCATCGTATGATGTATCCGCTTTCTTATCTTTCCTTTTTCTCGGTTTGGTAGACATGTCCTTCACATAGAAAACTTGCGCCACATCATTGGCTAGAACGAATGGTTCGTCTGCGTGCCCAAGATTGTTGACATCCACTGTTGTCATTCCGTACTGCGGGTCTACCATTACCCCTCCTCCAGTCAGATTGGCCCATTTGCACCGGAACAAAGGGACCTTCAAATCACCTCCATAGTCAAGTTCCCATATCTCCTCTATGTAACCATAATATGTGTCCTTTTCCTTGGTGTTTGCCGTATCGTCAAAGCGGACACCACTGTTTTGGTTGGTGCTCTTTTTATCTTGGGCGATCGTGTAAAATGTATTCCCATTTATCTCGTACCCTTGGAAAGTCAATATAGTCGAAGATGGTCTCTTGGCCAACAAGTACAAGTCATCTTCAACATTGTCGTCATTCATGAGATGTGTTCGCAACCAATCGACGAAAGCCTCAATGTGTGTACGTTGAATCCAAGGGTCAGACTTCTCCGGGTTCTTCGAGCGTATAATATCCATGTGTTTCTCGATATACGGGGTCACCAAGGTAGAATTCTGTAGAACTGTGTAGTGTGCTTGCGCCCAAGAATGCCCGTCCCTACATATTATTGATTTTGGTCCAAGCGTGCCTTTTCCATGCAGTCTCCCCTCATGCCGCGATTGAGGAACACCAATCGGCTTAATGTCAGGAATAAAGTCAACACAAAACTCAATAACCTCCTCTGTTTCATGGCCCTTGGAGGTGCTTCCTTCTGGCCTAGCACGGTTACGAACATATTTCTTTAAGACTCCCGTGAACCTCTCAAAGGGGAACATATTGTGTAGAAATACATGACCCAGAATGGCAATCTCTTCGACTAGGTGAACTAGGATGTGCGTCATAATATTGAAGAAGGATGGTGGGAACACCAACTCAAAACTGACAAGACATTGGACCAAATCATTCTGTAAACTTGGTAGGATTTTTGGATCGATTACCTTCTGAGAAATTGCATTGAGGAATGAACATAGCTTCACAATGGCTAATCGAACATTTTCTGGTAGAAGCCCCCTCAACGCAACCGGAAGCAATTGCGTCATGATCATGTGGCAGTCATGAGACTTTAGGTTCTGAAATTTTTTCTCTGCCATATTTATTATTCCCTTTATATTCGACGAGAAGCCAGACGGGACCTTCATACTGAGCAGGCATTCAAAGAAGATTTCCTTCTCTGCTTTGGTAAGAGCGTAGCTGGCAGGACCTTGATACTGCTTTGGATGCATGCCGTCGTTTTCGTGCACACGTTGCTGGTCCTCTGAAAGCACAATATGCTCCCTTGGTGGTTTTGATAATTCATGACAACATACATTGTCTCTTGGACTAATACTTTTACCTAGTGTATTTCAGATATAGTCCATAGATAAGGGCTGGCAAAAGGATTGTGGAGATTGTAGAAATACCCCAAGATGCAAGGAAATAGGTTGGCAAAGCTTCAAGCAAGAGGACTCTACATTTTACATTTGTGAGAAATCACTTTGAGTCCATAGGAAAGCCAATACTATTAAAAGGGGGTAAGGTTTTGTTGGTGAACAAAATGCTAAAACGTGCACAAGTGATAGTCACCAAAAACACCCACAAGCTCTTCCACAAAGTCTGTCCAAAGCCATATACTCAACATCGGTGCAACCAACATTTCCATCCCGGTGCCACCGATTCTCAACCATAGACAGACTCAGCCAAACCCTAGCCACTTCGGTGCAACCGATTCCATTCCGGTGCCACCGAGTTTAGGTTGCCAACTTTCTGTTACACAAATTCACAATATCGGTACCACCGAGATTGTTGGATCGGCGTCACCGAGATTGGGAATCTGACCATTGGTCACCTTATCGGTGCAACCGAGTTTCCTATATCGATCTCACCGAGATTCAAAAGTTGCCACCTTTTGGTCACTTCGGTACCACCGAGATTAACACATCGGTGTCACCGAGTTGGTCATTTTGTGTGTAACGGTTGGATTTTTGGGGATGCCTATATATACCCCTTCACCACCACCTACTCAAAAAAGAAGCACTCAGAACTATTCCATACTTGCCCCATCCAGTTTTCTGAGAGAGAGCCACCTACCCTTGTGTTGAGGTCAAGATCTTCCACTCCAACCATATGGATCTTGATTTCTAGCCTCCCCAAGTTGCTTTCCACCAATCCCATCTCTGCCACCAAGCCAAATCAGTGAGAGAGTGATTGTGTGTTGAGGAGTCTATCATCTTGAAGCACAAGAGCAAGGAGTTCATCGTCATTACCGAGCCTATTACCTTTTGGAGGGTGGTGCCTCCTAGATTGGTTAGGTGTCGCTTGGGAGCCTCCTACTTCGTGATTGCGGAGTGAACCAAGAAGTTTGTAAGGGCAAGGAGATCGCCTACTTCGTGAAGATATACCCATAGTGAGGCTAGTCCTTCATGGACGGAAGCAGTTATGGAATAGTCAAGGTTGCTACTTCGTGGACCCTTATGGGTGGAGCCCTCCGTGGACTCTCGCGACCGTTACCCTCCGTGGGTTGAAGACTCCATAAACGTGGACGTACGATAGCACCACCTATCGGAACCACGGGAAAAATCTTTGCGTCTCCAATTGCGTTTGATCTCCATATCTCTACCCTTTACTTCATGTGCAATGTCTTTTCTTTCCGTTGCCATATTTGTTGACATGCATGTGTAGGGTTGTTAGACTTGCTAGACTTGCTATAACTGTTAAAATCTACCAACCAATTAACTTGGGAAAAGGTTAGGTTTTAAATTCCTGCTAGTAGTCTATTCACCCCCCCTCTAGACACTCTTCTAGTGATCCCTCATCCTCCCGTGCCTCCGGTGTATCTTTTGTCTTCCCATACATGCCCAGGAAGCCTAGCAGGTTCACGCAAAGATTCTTCGTCCCGTGCATCACGTCGATTGCAGAGCGGACCTCTAGGACTTTCCAACATTCTAGCTCCCAAAATCTAGATTTCTTCTTCCACATGGGTGCGCGTCCCTCAGCGTCAGTCGGAACAGATTGTCCGCCAGGACCCTTTCCAAATATTACTTGTAAATCCTTGACCATACCAAGTATGTCATCACCAGTACGGAGGACGGGCTTCTTCCGATGATCTGCCTCACCTTTGAAATGCTTGCCTTTCTTTCTTAAGGCATGCTTGGTCGGAAGAAATCGACGATGTCCCAGGTACACATTCTTTTTGCATTTGTCCAAATATATACTTTCAGTCTCATCTAAACAGTGCGTGCATGCATGGTATCCCTTGTTTGTCTGTCGTGAAAGGTTACTAAGAGCAGGCCAATCATTGATGGTTACAAATAGCAACGCTCGCAGGTCAAATTCCTGTTGTTTGTGCTCATCCCACACACGTACACCTTTTTTATTCCACAGCTGTAAAAGTTCATCAACTAATGGCCTTAGGTACACATCAATGTCGTTGCCGGGTTGCTTAGGGCCTTGGATGAGCACTGGCATCATAATGAACTTCCGCTTCATGCACAACCAAGGAGGAAGGTTATAGATACATAGAGTCACAGGCCATGTGCTATGCTTGTTGCTCTGCTCCCCAAATGGATTAATGCCATCTGCACTTAAACCAAACCATAAGTTCCTTGGGTCATCTGCAAAGTATGGCCACTCACTCTCGATTTTTCTCCACTGCGACCCATCAGCGGGTACTCTCAACTTCCCGTCTTTCTTACGGTCTTCTTTGTGCCATCGCAACGACTTGGCATGCTCTTTGTTTTGGAACAAACGTTTCAACCGTGGTATTATAGGAGCATACCACATCACCTTGGCAGGAATCCTCTTCCTGGGGTGCTCGCCCTGAACATCATCACCAGGGTCATCGCGACCGATCTTATATCGCAATGCATTGCATACCGGGCATGCATTCAAATTCTCGTACTCACCGCGGTAGAGGATGCAGTCATTATGGCATGCATGTATCTTCTGCACCTCCAATCCTAGAGGGCAGACAACCTTCTTTGCTTCGTATGTACTGTCGGGCAATTCGTTGTCCTTTGGAAGCTTATTCTTCATTATTTTCAGCAACTTTTCAAATGCCTTGTCAGATACACCATTCTCTGCCTTCCATTGCAGCAATTCCAGTGTGGTACCGAGCTTTGTGTTGTCATCTTCGCAATTTGGGTACAACCCTTTTTTGTGATCCTCTAACATGCGCTGCAACTTTAACTTCTCCTTTTCACTTTCGCGGTTTCTCTTTGCATCAGCAATGGCCCGACCAAGATCATCAGCGGGCTCATCTGATGCCTCAGCTTCTTCTTCTTCATTCTCTTCCCCCATTGTAGTACCATCATATTCAGGACACCCAGGATAGTTGTCGTCATCCTCTTCTTCTTCATTCTCTTCCATTAGAACCCCTCTTTCTCTGTGCTTGGTCCAACAATTATAGCCGGACATGAAACCGGACGTAAACAGGTGGACGTGAATCTGTTTTGAGCTAGAGTAAGTCTTATCATTCTTACACACACCACATGGACAACACATAAAACCATCCCGCTTGTTTTCCTCAGCCGAACGCAAAAGACTCTGCACGCCATTAATGAATCGGGTAGAGCGTCGGTCATCGTACATCCATTGCCGGTTCATCTTCATTACACAACACCGAAAAGACCAAATTAATACAAGTTCATACATAAAGTTCATACACACTTATTTTCTCATAAAACAACATACAACTATCTAGATAAAACATTTAAATGCAACAACAAATGCGATCAAAATCGCAACTAGGGTAGCAATTGATCCAACAACATAATGATACCAAGCCTCTTTATTAATGGCATATTTTCTAATCTTTCTAATCTTCAAGCGCATTGCATCCATCTTGATCTTGTGATCTTCGACGACATCGGCAACGTACAACTCTAATTTCATCTTCTCTTCTTCAACTCTTTTCAATTTTCCTTTCAAATCCTCGTTTTCTTTTTCAACTAAATTTAACTTCTCGACAATAGGGTCGGTTGGCATTTCCGGTTCAACTACCTCCTAGATAAAAATATCTATGTCAACTTGATGGGCATAATTGTCATTAACACGAAATGCAACAAATAGTTATAAAAGAGAATATACCACATCCGAATCGTAAACCGGACGAGGGCCGACGGGCACGGATATCATAACCATGGCACTATATATAACAACAATCATACAAGTAAGAAAATTATGCAAGTAACTATCTAAATCATACAAATACGATTTTTTTAATAAAAATGATAAGAACACAAGAAGAGGCTCACCAAGGTGGTGCCGGCGATGGGACGGTGCGGGCGATCGACGGTGGTTAGGACCGGGACGGGAAGGCACACTAAGTAAACCACACCTACACATATGCAAACCAAGGAGTTAATTTGAGCTAAAATTGCATATAAATCAAAAAAAAAATACCACATAATTACACCCAAACTAAAACCCACAAATCACTATACTTATAAAGCATTGCACGAGCTGATCTAGCAATAAGAGATGAAAGGACAAAGTTGCTAACCTTTGTGGACACTTGGATGGATTGGGGTGCCTCAAATCTTGACAAATCTTGGCAAAAATGGAGGGAGGAGCTCGAGCTAGGGGAAGAACAGAGAGGGGAATTCGAATGGAGAAAACAGAGAAATGGAGTCGGGCTGGACGAAGGGTTTATATAGGGAAAGCTTTAGTCCTAGTTCGTTATACAAACCGGGACTAAAGGTCCACCTATAGTCCAGGTTTGTATCACAAACCGGGACCCGTACACCCCGACCGCTCCTAGACGTTGGAACCGGGACTAATGGACACATTAGTCCCGGTCCAAAGCCAAACCGGGACTAAAGGTTGAAACGGAAGGCCTGTTTTCTACTAGTGACTCTAACCATACTTATGTAACTCTAAAAATTCTGAAAAATTAGGAAAACGTAAAGAATTTGTATAGAAATACTGTGTTAAAATTTCAGCTCATTATCACGCTCCAGTAAAAAATGAAAATTCCTGCACTGGATTCAAAATTTCTGTTTCAGATTCAGCATTGTTTCTACTCATCTTATGATCCATCCTAAAGGCTTTACCTGGCACAAACACTAATTAAAACATAAAAAACACAATCATAACAGTAGCATAATTGTGTCAACACTCAAGAACAAAAATAAAAAGGTGAAAATAAATTTATTCATTGGGTTGCCTCCCAACAAGCGCTATCGTTTTACGCCCCTAGCTAGGCATAATGCATAGATTCAAGTATTGTCATCTTTAGTTTTTGCTCCATAGGATGCTCTCAATGTTGATTCATATGGTGGCTTAATTATTGTTCTAGGGAAGTGTTCCATACCCTTTCTTAGTGGAAATTGAAATTTAATATTGCCTTCTTTCATATCAATCACGTCACCTATAGTGCGTAAAAACGGTCTACCAAGTATAATGGGACAAGACGGATTGCAATCAATATCAAGAACAATGAAATCTATGGGCACATAGTTCCTATTTGCAAGAATAAGAACATCATTAATTCTTCCCAAAGGCTTTTTAATAGTAGAATCCGTCAAGTGCAAATTAAGAGAACATTCTTCAATATTGGTAAGACCAAGCACATCACATAGAGACTTCGGAATTGTGGAAACGCTAGCACCCAAATCACATAAAGCAAAGCACTCATAATTTTTAATCTTGACTTTAATGGTAGGTTCCCACTCATCATGTAATTTTCTAGGAATTGAAATCTCTAACTCCAACTTTTCTTCGAAAGATTTCATAATGGCATCAACAATATGTTTAGTAAAAGCTTTATTTTGTTCATAAGCAAGGGGTGAATTTAACATGGATTGCAGCAAATAAATACATTCAATCAAAGAGCAACTATCATAATTAAAATCTTCGCAATCCAAAATAGTGGGCACATCACTAGTTAACGTTTTTACCTCTTCAAACCCACTTTCATCAAAAAATTTCATCGAGATTTTCACCCTCCAAATCATTGGGACGCCTTCTAGCTAAAGTTGACTCTACTTCAGTCCCTTTATCATCAATATTAATATTACTAAACAAGGAGTCAATAAAAGAAACACCAATCACTTTAAGATCTTCATCATTTTCATGAAAGCAATCACTAGAAAACACTTTTTCTAAAATTTCTCTTTTAGCTCTAAGCATAGCGGTTCTTTTGTTACTTTCATCCATAGAAACATATAAAGCTTTAATTATCCATCAATCTTAGGTGCAAAAGCTTTCAACTTGAGATTTTCTACATCATGGGAAATGCTATCAAAGCTTCTAGACATATCATCAATCTTATTCAACTTTTCTTCTATCGTAGTATTGAAAACCTTTTGAGCATTGATAAATTCTTTAATATTACTCTCAAGATCAAAGGGGTTCCTATTATTATTGTAAGAAGAATTACCATAAGAATTACCATAATTATTAGAGGAATTTCCAGGAAAAGGCCTAGGATTAAAATTACCTCTATAAGCATTGTTATTAAAACTGTTTCGCGAGATGAAATTCACATCTACGGAATCACTATTTTGCTCAATCAAAGTAGACAAAGGCACATCATTAAGATCAATAGGAGCATTTTTACTAGCAACCGACTTCATAAGAGCATCAACTTTTTCACTCAAAGTACTAATTTCTTCAACCGAAATGACTTTTTTACTAGTAGGTGCTCTTTCAGTATGCCATTGTGAATAATTTGCCATAATATTATCTAGAAATTTATTAGCTTCTCCCGAAGTAATTTCCATAAAAGTACCACCCGTGGCGGAATCTAAGAGATTTCTAGAGACAAAATTCAATCCTGTATAAATTTTTTGTATGATCATCCAAAGATTTAAACCATGAGCAGGACAATTTCTTAGCATCAATTTCATTCTTTCCCAAGATTGTGCAACATGTTCATGCTCAAGTTGCTTAAAAATCATGATTTGAGTTCTAAGGGAAATAATTTTTGCGGGCGGAAAATACTTAGTAATAAAAGCATCCTTGCACTTATCCCAAGAATCGATACTATTGCGAGGCAAAGAAGAAAACCAAATTTTTGCACGACCCCGCAAGGAGAAAGGAAATAATTTCAACTTGACTATATCATTGTCCACATCATTTTTCTTTTGCATATCACACAATTCTACGAATGTGTTTAGATGGGACGCGACATCCTCATTAGGAGTACTGGAAAATTGATCTTTCATGACAAGATTCAGCAAAGCGGCATTAATATCACAAGGCTCCGCACTAGTGGCGGGAGGAGCAATCAGAGTACTAATAAAATCATTATTATTGGTATTGAAAAAATCACATAATTTGGTATTTTCTTGAGTCATCGTGACTACGCAAACGAGAAAAAGGCAAACGAAAAAGACGACGAATAAAATGGCAAATTTGTGAAGTGGGGGGGGGGGAGGAAAACGAGAGGCAAATGGTAAATAATGTAATTGAAACGAGATGAGATTTGTAATTAGGAACTTGATAGATGTTGATGATGTCTCCCCGGAAACGGCGCCAGAAATTCCTTTGACGTGGCTTGAGACTGCGTCGGTATTTCCCCAAAAAGTAAGGGAGGATGCGGCACAGCTATGGTAAGTATTTCCCTCAGTTATGAAAACAAGGTTATCGAACCAGTAGGAGAACCACGCAACACTATGTAAACGGTACCTGCATACAAAGAACAAATACTTGCAACCCGACGCATAAGAGAGGTTGTCAATCTCTCCACGGTGAAAGGATAGACTAGATTGTAATAGATTGGATAGATAGATCGCACAAGAACACAAAATAAAAGGGGCAAATAAAAAGTGCAGCAAGGTATTTTTGGGTTTTTGGAATAATAGATCTGAAAACAAAAGCGGCAAAAGATAGATCGGAAAGCAATATATATGTTTGAAAAGTAGACCCGGGGGCCGTAGGTTTCACTAGTGGCTTCTCTCATGAGTATAGCACACAGTGGGTAAACAAATTACTGTTGGGCAATTGATAGAAGATCAAATAATCATGACGATATCCAAGGCGATGATCATTATATAGGCATCACGTCCAAGATTAGTAGACCGAAACGATTCTCCATCTACTACTATTACTCCACACATCGACCGCTATCCAACATGCACTAGTATATTAAGATCATGGAAAAACGGAGTAATGCAATAAGAACGGTGACATGATGTAGACAAGATCTATTCATGTAGGAATAGACCCCATCTTTTTATCCTTAATAGCAACGATACATGCGTGCCTCGCTGCCCCTTCTGTCACTGGGAGAGGACACCGCAAGATCGAACCCATCACAAAGCATGATGTGGAGCATCCTATGGACATCACCATGGCAAGAGTCCCTTTGCCAAGTGACACGTGCCACATCTACTACACATACATAAAGGTGAATCATCTCCTTTACACGTGTTCATTTGACCACCTCGAGGATGGTATACTACTTGACACTCCCCTCGTGTGCATACATAGGTATTGTCGGAGCTTCCCGGATGATGAGGAGCAGTGCAAGCGCCGAGGAACAACTACACCATCCGCGAGGGAAGCATGGAAGCGACGACGGAAGAAGGCCAAGCAACCTCCCAGGC
Source organism: Elymus sibiricus (assembly GCA_039707655.1). Lineage (NCBI taxonomy): Eukaryota > Viridiplantae > Streptophyta > Magnoliopsida > Poales > Poaceae > Elymus > Elymus sibiricus. Next base: position 15,691,144 of record CM077665.1, on the reverse strand, counting down.
CCCGGACATCCGGCCTACACCCCGGACATCCGGCCCCTAGAGATCCCTCTGGCGCCAAGGGCAAGTTGCAGCTGAGGCAACAGGGCCCGGACATCCGGCCGACCCCCGGACATCCGGCGCCACAAGACAGGCCGGATATCCGGCGCCCCTGCCTGGAAATCCGGCGTGAGGAGACCAGAACCGCACGAAGCGAGGCATCCGAGCCCCGGACATCCGGCCTCCACAACCCGGACATCCGGCACCCCCTTGAAGCCCCGGATATCCGTCCCCTGGCCCGGACATCCGGCCCCTGTGCGGGCAGACGCGGGCCAAAGGCCCATGTATCCTCTCTCCCTCGCCCCTATCTCCACTAGCACTATATAAGGACCTCCTCCCCCTCCTTTCTAGGGTTAGCAAAGTGATAGCTCATTCATACATGAGCTTTGCTCCTTCCTCTACTTCTCTCATGGAGACCGAGGCCTCCACCCGAGAAGATCCCTAGAGGATGTCAAGGCCCCTATCCAGGGAAGATCCATCTACGGATTCAAGGCACATCTCTCCTAGAGATTTGGATGAACTACCCATGTATCTTTATTTCCGTTGTTGTTCTTGGATCTTGATGCACCTCTTGTATTGCTTGTGATTTGAGGAGTACTTGGTGTGGATCTTGTCCAATAGAGTGTTTTCCCTTTGATTCTCTCCACGTTTTCCCCTCGTGTTCTTCGTGTTCATCGTGTTCTTCCTCAAATCCACCTCCAATTCGTGAAGATCGGGCCACCCTCGGGTTTGCCCCGTATCATATTGGTATCATGAGCCACGTTGCCACGAATTTGGAGCCCTACCCCCCATGTTCTAGCCATTAGTTCGAATTTTTCTCCCCAATTTTGAAAATTCCCCACAAAAATAGCCCCAAAATTTTTCTTGTGATTTGTTGTTCTTGTGAGTTTTTGTTGATTTTGACCCGTGGATTTGGTGTTTGGCAAGTGGATCTACCTCCCTTGGCGTTCCCTAGCCTTAATTCCACCTCTTCCCCGTCAAATTTTGACTTTGGAATCACCAATTTCCGCCCCAAATCGAGTTCTCGAGCCCCGAATCGCGATCTGGATTTGTCGGGCCGGATTTTCGGGCATCGGGCCGGACATCCGGGGCCCTAGCCGGACATCCGGGCCCCCAAGCCGGACATCCAGCTCCTGGAGCTCACTTTCGGGCGTTTCTGGACATTCAGGCCCCGGATATCCAGCCTAACCCCCAGATTTCCGGCCCCTGTAGGTTTCAGCTTTCCGGTTTCACCGTTTCGGCCATAACTAATTCATCCGGACTCCGATTTAGGCGTTCTTTAGCTCGTTTTGTAGCTATTGACATCCACCATCCCACAAAAGTAGTTCCACCATCATTTGACACCATCATATTTTTCAAATTTTGGCAAATTTTCCTAGGCCCTCCACCATATCATCCGCAATACCACCATAGACTTCCGCGACCTAACCCATTTTGGTTACCTTTGCATTTGTGGTTGCTTGAGTTGTGATTTGAGTCTCCTAAGGTGTTTCGGCTACTTAGGGATGGTTACTTCTTCATCAACCACCGGTGACTTGTATCGGTCCATCATCTACATCGACCATCGACGATCGACATCGACGACGACCATTCATCCTTTGAGACCATCTTCAACCGGAAGCAAGGCCGGTTTACCCCGACTTCGTGAAAGGTTAAGTGTGACGAAGGTATACATTCCGTCATACACTTTTCCTTCCTTGCCTTTACATCTTGATAGCCCCACCATCTTTGCGATTACCTTCATACCTATTGAGACTAGCTATCCGAGTATTGCCGGGCTTCGCGAAAACTTGTGCACCATAGTGATACGACATCATAGTGTTACATCATTTGAATTATCATATAGTGCCATTGCTTGCTCCCGTGCATATATTGTGATACTTGTCTCATATATTTGGTTGAGGCTCAATAAGAATAGTGGAAAAGAAGAGAGAGAGAAAAAAAAAAGCTTCTAAGCAAGAAAGAAAGATCAAAGCTTATAAGCATAGAGTTGAGCATGAAAAGAGATACTTGTGCATAAGGATACATGGAATAGGGACAGTTTTGCTTGCATGAATAGGATTGGTGCCAAGTGGTGAATCGTGCCCAAATGTGCAATCAAGCTAGCGTCTCTCCTAGTGTTTGTGCAACAAGAGCTTAGTCTTCGTTAGGCAATTTTGTATTGCTCATCCCTATCGTTGCACAAGCCCCATTATCCCACCGCGTGTGTTTCTTTATTGCCCTCCTCTATATTGTGATCGCTTGCTTTGCATTTTGAGTCCATTGGATTGATTTCAACATTTGCAATATCTTGGACTTCATTTTGCTTGATATTTTGTGCCACTAACCCCACCGAGCTCCACTATAAGCCATTTTTGTAGGTTGTGAGAATTGGACAAGGTTTTTCACCAAGTGCACTCTTTTCCTTGCTTACATTGTGGTCTTTTGAGATCCATCTACAACTTCGGAAAGGGGTAACTTTGGTATGTTCATTCCATCTCATTCTCACGCCTTCTCGAGTGCTTCCATGGATAGGGACGGCACATCTCCTTCGGTCTACAACAACAACGACGAGTTCGATGCCATGAAGAACTTCATCGACGCCAAGTTGGATGCTCAAATGGAGGAGCTCAAGATCCTCATCAACATCGGCAAGAGGTCTTCCTCATCTTCGAGAAGACGCTCACGTACACATGCTTCCGAGCTACCATCTTCGGCAAGATCATCTCGGCATCGACACCTTCAACGACATGAAGAAATAACAACGCCAAGACCAAGGCGTCCAACAAAGAACAAGTGTGAAGGTCACGAGCTCGACACCAACCACCACTCGACGACTTCACCACTTACCTTGGCATCTTCGCCAAGCGAGTTCAAGGCATCTTCGCCTTTAGATATGCGGCATCTTCGCCGACAAGCACCTCAAGAGAAGCTCCCCAAGCTCAAGTCCGCGACTTCCACGAGCTACTACGACCTCGACATCGACCACGAGATTCCTTTCTTTGCGAGTCAAGACCCCGAGGAGTATCTCGATTGGGAGCGCAAGATGGACTACTACCTCAAGCTACTTCAAGTCCCTTCCGAAGATCACGTGAAGTGCGCCACAAGAAACTTCCACGGCGACGCGTCGACATGGTGGCTTCACACATCTTCGATGAGCTTCGGCATGAGTTGGTCCAAGTTGAAGAAAGCGTTGCGGCGAGAATTTGTGCCTTCCAAGTACACGGAACATCTTCAACGCCACTTGGAGAACACCATACAAGGATCCATGTCTCTCGATGAGTACTTCATGAAGATGAAGAAAGCCTTGCGACGAGCCGCTGTGGACGACCCCATTTGGATGAAGTTCCACTTCATGATGGGATTGAACAACGACATCGCCAAGACTATCTTCCACAACAACTACGAGTCTCTCGACGACATCTACGTTGGTGCTCTCAAGGCGGTTCAAGAACTCAAGGCCAAGGCTACTCGACCCCGAGCACACTTCGCGACGACCAAGCTCGACGACGATGAGCACGAGGTTGGTACCACCAAGATGTCCAAGCCCGATGAGCTCCAAGACGACGCTCCCAAGTCCGACTTCACCGCCATCCCTCTTTGTGGCATTGACGATGCCGAGTCTACCACGACTCTTTTTGAAGACGGCGCGGCGACGACTACGACTACGGAGCCACTCAAGGAACATGCGTTGGAGGCAAGCGACAAGGTGGCGAGCAAGGATGACGCTTCCATCTTTGGAGGCGAGAGTGATGTTGTGCCATCTTCGGCCCTCATCCACGGCGACGGTGACAAGTTGGTTGAGCATGGGATTTTCCCTTCGACCATGGCAGCGTTTGGAGATGAGTTGAGAGACTTATGCCACCATATTGAGAGTGAGAGTGACTTCACCACTAGCTCCATATATGATGAGTTGCCTCAATTCCCATGTGAGGAGAGCAACAAACCCCACCACTTGAGTGAGATGAGTGACTCCACCATATGTTAGTTTGAGTGCACCTACCTTGAGGGAGTGAGTGAGCCACAACACTTAGTGAGTGAGGTAGTTGAGAGGGCACGTGAGGCCACTACGATTTCTAACAACTTAACCTCTACTCCTATTGTGTCTTTTCTTTGGTGCTAGGTCTCCTACATGACGACACGCCTACCCTCGATGATTCCATCCCTCCAATGGGAATGACGATGGCCATGGTGGACGATGATGCCCCACCCACATGGTTCCATCATGATGTTGACCACGAGCTGGTCCTTCCTACCTCACCTACATCACATGAGTGGAGCTCTAAAGGTAACATAGGTGAAGGTTCTTTGCTTGTCCCACTAGTGGACTATCTTGCCACTGATTGCTTGCATGATGTTGATCACCTTATGGACACACCACATGCTATGTCTTCTTCATGCTTAGATGTGCCACCAACTTTTGATGAAAATGATGATGAGCATGTTGACTTGCCTAGTTGTGATGCTATACTCCATAGGTTATCTTGTGCAAATTCTATTGGTCACATCATGTTTGGCAATCCGCTTGACTTATCATATGCTATGCATGAGATCACTCATATTGCATCTTTGCAATCTCACCGTAGCGACTATGCCTATCCCATTAAAATAAACCCAATTTGCACACATGGCATAGATGACAAACCCATGGTTATTGGCATTTGCTTTTCTTGTGATGATATTGCCATGCTTCCTTTGCATCATTTGCGCAATAATTCTCATATGCCATGCCATGATCACCATACTTCGGATATGCATTGTTTTGGATGTTGCCCATATTCTCCATATGATGCTTCCGCTATTGCACATGAGGAAACCCCCATAGTTTCCTCATACACATTAGGAGATTTTGATCCATCCTACACTTTGCATGATCCCCACTATTGTGTGCACACTATGCTTGCCATTGATATGAATGATATGCTTGTGCCACATACTTGCTACAATTTGCGTCCCAATCATGTTGAGCATAATAACTATCATTGCATGATGGATGACGTATTCATATACCATGCCTCAAATCTCTTTGAGCATTGTTTTTCTTGTGCTAACTCACACATGCACATACACATCATGATGGATGATGTGTACATTTACCACGCGCACACTTTGTTTCGTGTGTCTCCTTGTTATGTAGGTACTCACGAATACTCGTCAATCTCACAATCCCATGAGTTGACGAAACGAGCTCTGGAGAGCACCGATGCTTTGGGATCCACCGGAATGTGTCTCCCACCATTCCCCTCGCGCAAGGACTACGCGCACCTCTTCTACTTGGTTCTCACAGGACTATGGGATATATACCACTTGTTGTCTTTTGCTCATATTCTCGTGTTCACTTTGCATGTTTGGCCTCATTCTATGTTTTTGCCATGCGATTATGACCCTTGCTTGCATTTACCCATGATTCACCATTCTCCTACTACTATGTGTATTTGCTTGCTTGGTGGAGATCCTAGTTGCTATTGCCATGTTTGCTTTGTGCCCCATGCCTATGATGTTACATTGATCATGTTTTGTGTTCGTGCTCGCGATATGTCATGCGCATTCCTTATGCCTACTATTTGTTCACATGACATGATTGCCATGATTTTCTCTAGTATGTTGCATCTTCGCACTACTAGCTTGCACGATATGATTGCTATGCTTGACTTGATTGCCTCACACATGTTGAACACTCGCTCTTTCTATTGTGTTGAGTGCCTCACTACCTTCACTACACCATGTGCACATTATGCTTGGATTGTCTTGCACTTGCCCCATGTGTTTAGACACTTCATATTACTTGGTGTTGTGAATGATTCCTATGCCTACCATAGGCCATTTGTTGATTACTTTGTGTATATGTGTTATGACCATGAGGTAGATGCTTGTTATTTTGTCACACATATTTGCATCCCTACCTCACCTAGGCATACTTGTTTCCATGATTGCATTGCTTGTGCTCCATTTGTATGCTTACATGCCATGACACACTCCCTTGTCACGCCATATGTTATGCATGATGACAACACTTGTGCGGTGATTCACCACTTGAATGCTTGGTTTTGCACTAACGCTAACCACATTTGTTTTTCCAAGTGTTTGTCGTATTTGCTCCTTTTGAAGGAATTCCAAGATGGTGAGACATTGGAGAGTGCCCCTTTAGAGCTTGATGACGATGACTGCTTGGTGATCGTCCACTTCTACACGGCGACGCCATCTCCTTCCCATGGTGATTTAGATTTTGATCCGAGGACGGATCTTTCCCAAGGGGGAGGGGATGATGTGGAGCATCCTACGGACATCACCATGGCAAGAGTCCCTTTGCCAAGTGACACGTGCCACATCTACTACATATACATAAAGGTGAATCATCTCCTTTACACGTGTTCATTTGACCACCTCGAGGATGGTATACTACTTGACACTCCCCTCGTGTGCATACATAGGTATTGTCGGAGCTTCCCGGATGATGAGGAGCAGTGCAAGCGCCGAGGAACAACTACACCATCCGCGAGGGAAGCATGGAAGCGATGACGGAAGAAGGCCAAGCAACCTCCCAGGCCCCGGACATCCGGCCTACACCCCGGACATCCGGCCCCTGGAGATCCCTCTGGCGCCAAGGGCAAGTTGCAGCTGAGGCAACAGGGCCCGGACATCCGGCCGACCCCCGGACATCCGGCCGACCCCCGGACATCCGGCGCCACAAGACAGGCCGGATATCCGGCGCCCCTGCCCGGAAATCCGGCGTGAGGAGACCAGAACCGCGCGAAGCCAGGCATCCGAGCCCCGGACATCCGGCCTCCACAGCCCGGACATCCGGCACCCCCTTGAAGCCCCGGACATCCGGCCCCTGTGCGGGCAGACGCGGGCCAAAGGCCCATGTATCCTCTCTCCCTCGCCCCTATCTCCACTAGCACTATATAAGGACCTCCTCCCTCTCCTTTCTAGGGTTAGCAAAGTGATAGCTCATTCATACATGAGCTTTGCTCCTTCCTCTACTTCTCTCATGGAGACCGAGGCCTCCACCCGAGAAGATCCCTAGAGGATGTCAAGGCCCCTATCCAGGGAAGATCCATCTACGGATTCAAGGCCCATCTCTCCTAGAGATTTGGATGAACTACCCATGTATCTTTATTTCCGTTGTTGTTCTTGGATCTTGATGCACCTCTTGTATTGCTTGTGATTTGAGGAGTACTTGGTGTGGATCTTGTCCAATAGAGTGTTTTCCCTTTGATTCTCTCCATGTTTTCCCCTCGTGTTCATCGTGTTCTTCCTCAAATCCACCTCCAATTCGTGAAGATCGGGCCACCCTCGGGTTTGCCCCGTATCAAAGCACCTCTTCCCATGGCAAGAAAAATCGATCTAGTTGGCCTAACTAAACCAAAGATTCGAAGAAGAAATACGAGGCTATAAGTAATCCTGCATATAAGAGATCAAAGAAGACTCAAATAATATTCATGGATAGAAACTGATCATGAACTCAAAATTCATCGGATCCGAACAAACACACCGCAAAAAGTCATTACATCAAATAGATCTCCAAGAGACCATTGTATTGAGAATCAAAATAGATCTCCAAGAGACCATTGTATTGAGAATCAAAATAGTCCACCGTAGGTCTATGGTGGACTACTCACGCATCATCGGAGATGCACCAATGAGGATGATGAACCCCTCCGTGATGGTGTTAGATTGGATCTCGCGGTTCTGGAACTTGCGGCGACTGGAAGTATTTTTCGTCAACTCCACTAGGGTTTCTGGAATATTTGGGTATTTATAGAGCTCAGAGGCGGTGGAGAGGGGTCCCGAGGCCACCACAACCCAACAGGGTGCGCCCGGGGCCTCTGGCGCGCCCTGGTGTCTTGTGCCCCCCTGGGCCTCCTCCCGGGTGCTTCTTTGGCCCACTGGCTTTCTTCTGGTCCAAAAAAATCTCCAAAAAGTTTCATCGCGATTGGACTCCGTTTGGTACTGATATTCTGCGAAGTAAAAAACAAGCAAAAAACAGCAACTGGCACTTGGCACTACGTCAATAGGTTAGTCCCAAAAAATGATATAAAGTTGCTATAAAATGATTGTAAAACATCCAAGAATGATAATATAACAGCATGGAACAATCAAAAATTATAGATACGTTGGACACGTATCAGCCACAACCATGGCCGCGACCGCGGTCACCACCCGCCGGTGGGCGAGAGTTGTGGCCACGCCCGTGAGGCGGCCCGTGGCAGCGATCGACGAAGCGCTCCTGGGGGGGGATCGGGACGGTCGGCACGAGAGCCAGAGCCGCTGGCGACGTTGGAGCTGGAAGTGCCAGAGGGGCCCCTGCCCCCGTGGACGGCGAGGACCGTGACGTTCGCGTCGGAGGAGCGTTGTGCAAGGTTCTGCTCAGCTAGCTTCAGCGGTGAGAACACCATTTCGAACGGCGGGAGAGGCACGGTGTCGCTCAGCACGACCCGTATGGTGTCGAGGCGCTGATCGATGCCGTGGAGGAACTGGGTGGTGAGGTCGACCCCGATGACGGCGTGGTCGATGTCGGCGAGGCCGGCAGTGAGCAGCTTCATGCGACGTGCATACTCATCGACGGAGAGATCCCCCTGCTTGAGATTGCGGTATTGCCGATTGAGCATCATGTAGCGAGCAGCGCGATTGGCAAGGAAGTACTCCCGTATCCGAGTCCAGAGAGCATGGGTGGTAGTAGCGCCGATCACGTGATCCACAATGGAATCTGCGAGAGTGGAGTACATCCAGGGGGCGACATGGGCATCAAGCTCCAAGTAGGAGGAATCGGCGTTGGGTGGAGGTGGGTGATCGAGGAGGTAGGAGACGCCGTAGCGAAGAAGGACCATGAGGAAGAACAATTTCCACTTGTGGTAGTTGTGCTCAGCCGGATTGAGAAGGAATTTAATGTGGTTGGAGATGTGATCGTTGAAGATGGGGTGCCGAGCTGGGGGCGCCGGCGGGGTGGGTGGCGGTATGGTGGTAGAGAAGATTGGGGCGAACTGAGATCTAGAGGAGGCGCTGTGAGGGGTGGGGTTGGTCCCGAAGATGAAGGGAGAGGTGGTGGCGGCAGTAGCCATGGCAGGGGCCGGAGTAGAGCCGACGGCGACGCCGGAGGAGGCGCTGGAGAGGAGGGCTCTCGGGGAGAAGGCGAGGCTGCTGGCGGCGGAGGAGGAAGAGCCGAGCTCCTCACCCATGGCGATGACCTGGTGTCTGATACCAAGCTGAATAATAGATTGATTGCCTTACTGAATTACAACCGATGGTACAACACATATATATAGGAGAAGGCCCAGAGAAGCAGGCACGCAGGCCCGGGGCGACTGTTGAGATCCTATAATCTAGGGAGAACTTGACATACATGTTTACAACTCATATTTACATATACTCATTTCCTAGATTTCTTTTCTTCTGTGGATACTAGTTTCTTTTTTTCTTATTCTTTGAGTTCTGAGGGGATACTAGAAGTGTAGCCGGGCCCTTGAACAGTGACAGCACCGCAGTGGCCCACTATCGACCAACCCACCCACCCACCACCATTCCGTCCTACCCTGCTCTGCTCTGCCCTGCTCCCGACCACGGCGGCCACGGCGGCGACGGCGGGTAAGGACCTCCTCTTTCAGTCCAGCTGCTCCGCTCCCCGGCCGGCATGGTCGCCCCCGCAGCCCTCTCCTCCGTCCGCTCCCCGGCCGGCATGGTCGCCCCCGCAGCCCTCTCCTCCGTCCGCTCCCCGGCGGGCAAGCAACCGCCACCCACAAGGTCAGCTCTCACCTGTTCTGCCCGCGCCCTCCAGGTGCTTGCGTTTATTCCCACCAGCGCCAGGTTCGTTCCACCGCGACCTTTTTAGCTAGCTCAGTTGCCGACCGCGTGCACGCACGCTTGTTTGCTTCAGTGGAATCGCAACTGTCTTCCGTCCGTCCTATTGTCTCGTTGCATCCCCAGAAATTAAGTAATGACCGCCATACATCAAGGGACGAGCTTGAGCTTGAAGCGAATAAAGCTGGGCCTTGTAGGAGCCAATTCAAGTACTATAATACGATCGACTCGAGTCTAGGCGCTAGATGCCTCCCCGGTGCCTGTCTTTTAACACTCGCTTACCAAGCTCGTTCACATGGCATGTGCTTGTGCCGGGCATCCCCTTGAAGACCGCAACACCACCAGCGCCAGACCCGGAGCCTAGTCTTTCTTTTACTCTTGGATTTGAAATTAGTTTGGTTGATCAGATCCGGTGGTGGCAATGTGTAGACGGACATACACATCTTTGGCTCAAGCACATGCATATCGCTGGCTTGTCCGGCCTGAGCTAGTGAGCTTGATCACTTGCTCTGTTGTTCAGCTGCGTCACGACTGAGGCTCCTTCAGTTCTCTAGCAGTTTATCAGTAGAGGCCTCGATACTAAAGGTGCCCATTCGCTTGCTTATCCAGCAGCCAAACCAATTTTGATCCTTGTGCCCAGGCATCAGCACCACGCATAGCGGCACTGCTTGACTGGATGCCCAGTGGTTGTTAATTAGGACTCACAAACTTGAGCCTTGTGCAACCTTGCACGCTACTCAGCTTTTTCATTTTCTGAAATAGTAAAATTTTGCATGTTAGAGCAACTGTTAACTAGAGCCTAACGAATCAAAATACACATTGTATTTCTTTAAAGAAAACCAGCGAGCCTCTCCCCGGTACATACAGAGTATTTTGTGGGACGACAGGAGTAGTTTGTACTATTGATTGGTACTGGTTTATTTGTAGATGATGACAGCCCTTTGTCCTTGTTTTTTCTTTTCAACCTGTGTGACAAGAAGTGCTGCTAATAGCCCAATTATTACTACTGCAGAAAATAACTACTTTTGGCTTTGTGGGGCTGCCCAGTGTCAATTCAAGTATAATATGATCAACTTGAGTCTAGGTGCTAGCGCCCAGTGGCCTTTAACACTCGCTTACCAAGCTCGTTCAGATAGCATGTCCTTGTGCCGGCCAGCACCAAGCTCGTTCACATGGCACGTGACCCGGAGCCTAGCCTTGTCTTTACTCCTGGATTTGCTTCACGAGATGTGACGCGATTAGTTCGGTTGATCAGATCCGGTGGTAGCAATGTGTAGATGGACATACGCATCTTTGCCTCAAGCAGGTCACTGGCCCGTCCGGCCTCAGCTTCATCACTTCTTCAGGGGCATCACAACTGAGGCTCCTTCAGTTCAGTAGCACCAGTATATCGGTAGAGGCCTCGACACTGAAAGAGCCCATTCGCTTGCCAAGTCCACCAGCCAAACCAAATGTAATCCTGGTATCTTTTCACCTTGTATCAACTTGTCCTTTACAGCAGCACAGGTCGAATAGATCTCCAGTGTTGTTAGGACTCACAAACCTTAGCGTTGTTCAACCATAATCCGTGCAACAAGTGCAGCTAATAGCCTGATTGTTACTACTCTCTTTGCTTTGTGCAGCTGCCTAGTGCTTTTGCCTCGCATTTGTCCTTTATAGGCAAGCAGTTGTAGCACGATTAGCTTTGTTTAATTGCTGATTAATTAACAGGTGATGCAAAGTACTTTTGTGACACACTGGCACAAAACTCAACACGTTTTAATATCATATTCTCCCTCTTTATAGACTGCTTTTCTTTTAAAGCACCATGTGAAGGAGCTCATGACCAAACTATTTGTTCAGATATACTGTAGCAGCCCATTCGTTTGCTCGTCCAGCAGTCAAACCAATTGTGAACCTGGTCTTGTATCACACCAGGCATAGCGGCACAGGTTGACTGGATGCCCAGTGGTTGTTAGGACTCACAGACTTGAGCCTTGTGCAACCTTGCACGCTAGTCAGTTTTTTCTTTTTGTGAAATAGTAAAATCTTACATGTTAGAACAACTTTTAACTAGAGCCTAACGAATCAGAGTACACGTTGTATTTTTTTAAAGAAAACCTGCGACCCTCTCCCCGATACATACAGAGTATTTTCTGGGACGACGGGAGTAGTTTGTATTATCGATTGGTATTGGTTTATTTGTAGATAATGACAGCCCCTTGTCCTTATCTTTTTTTCCAACCTGCGTGGCAAGTGCAGCTAATAGCCCAATAAGTTACTATACTAAAGCCGCAGGAGTTTGGTTTTTCCTATTTTTTTGACTTTTTTTTACTGCCCATGGAGATTTACCGCTTAAGGGCCACAGAAATATCTGGAGATAAGGCTCGCTACATCTCTCGATACTTCCTTACACATTCTATCTCTTCTGAGATGACCAGAGGGAGACACAGGGAGGAGAGCAGGCCGTCCTCCCTTCTTCCGCGTCGATGGCAGCGCCGTGTCCGCCGCGTTAATCTGCGAGCGGCGGCCGCGGCCGTGCCATTCCTTCCCTCCCAGTCGCCTTCAAAGGCCTCTTCCAGCTACTTGCCTTCCCGCTGCTCGGACGCGGCGGTGGCGCCCCTCGCCTCCGGTCTTCTGCAGCCACCTCTCTGCCCCAGTCCGGCCTTTTACTTCGTAGATCACACGTATAGGTGATTCTCCTCAAATTCTTCTGATTTTCCTCATGGATTGAAGTCCTAAACTTTCTAATTACCCTATGGTTTCTGGCTTGCAAGACTTGGTTTTGTTTGTTGCTTCTTTCGGGGATGCATATCCCTCTTTGTTATTGTTGCCTGGTGGACGAACAGGCCATTCTTGCTTCAAATTACATATATAAATTATACCTATATAAATTAGTAGTAACACCCAATGTTCTATCTCCAGGGTTCCCCAGATGCGATTTTGCTTGATAAAGCTTGCTTGGTCTTGTAGGATGAAGCTCCAATGGTCCATCGTCACTGTTTTGAAGCTCTTAACAGAATTTTCAGAGATATACTTGCATTATACGAATATATGATAGTTCAAAGTTCGATCTTCCCTTTTGGAGGAAAGGTTGTTGTTCTTGGTGGCGATTTTACACAGGTACTTCCTGTTGTGCAAGGAGGTGCTGACTGAAATTATTGGAATTTCTCTGGTTATGTCACCTTTATGGAGGCATGTCAAGGTTCTGAAGTTACATATAAATATGCAGCTTGCCCCTGATCTATCTCTTGAATCACGCAAGAAATTGGCTGAATTTGCACAGTGGGTTCAAGATATTAACAGTGGTAAAATTTCTGTTCAATCTACTGCAAATGAAGCATTAACATCGAGCCAGGATTCTACTTCATCTATATGTATTCTGGACGATTTGTTACTGCAGCCACCATCGGACAACACAACTGCTACTACCGACAACGTATAACGATTCATTTTTCTTCAATTATTTACTGTTCTCAATGTCCAGATGGACGCATTCGTGAGCCATCAGTCCATTTGTCGGCACCTACATTTCAAGCTAAGAAGCTTAATTCCATGGTCACGTGGCTGATCGATTAGTGTGCTAGAGCCTAATTTACCCATGCACACACACACAATTACAGAACAGGGTGAGCTTCCACATGTAGAGTACTGCGCTCGAGCTGTTTTTATCATATGCAAGTTCAGAAGTTGTGGTAAGAACCAAAATGCCGAAGTTTCAAAAGCTTATGCTTTGAGCATGATGGCACCCACGTTTTTATTTTAATCTCTTTCAAATATTATTATCATATTCCTTTTTGCATTCCTGGTTTGTCACTTCATTTTTACATATTTTCTACTGAGAGTATGCACTGCCATCTAGCTGCGTCGAACATGTTTTAGGGAGTAGTGGTTGATTTCATTGAAGTTTGATGGCAGATTTTTGTCTTTCCGTTAAAAAAAGCTTAGAGCTCGCAACTAAGAAATGTTAAAAAAAGGAAATACTGCTCATTATGGTAGGCTGGGAATGCTTAATTACGAGCTAAATGTAAAAGATTTAGTGTTACCAAAATCATAATTAATTTACAGTGATGTAGATGAACATGAAGATGCTACGGGAAGTTTCTTTTATTCAAGACTTAAGAATGAGTGATAAACATTCAGGATATAAAAGGGATAAGTGACAAGATATGCCAACGATGTATAAGTATTTGCTGACATCACTTGGAAACCTGGCCATTTGGAAGCAAGACACACTCCCCCTGTGTTTGTACTGATTGAGGGTTTATTATAGAGACAACATATAAATTAGTCTTGCTCTATTTTCATCTGCCTCATTATATTGAATGCATTTGTTTACTGCAAGTTTGCTGCTTAACTATGTATAGGTTACAGCAGCAGAATGAAAACTAATTATTGTGATGTTAGAATTGGTTCAGTGTTGTTTCCCCTCCTGTGGTACAGACATGTTTTGCAGCAGTTTATTCATATTTAGGAACAACCAAATCATTTCCTTGGAAGCTAGCTCAAAGAAGGCGAAGTAGAACTCAAACCTGGCCCTGTATATATGCAGTAGCAAATAGCAACAGGCTAAGGCAGGTGAAATTCAGTTCAACTGCCTGAAAACTGTAGGTATGCTGGCCTTTAAAGCAACTTCAGTTACAATGTGGTATATCAATGTACCAATCCCAGAGATGGACACTATAAGGGAAAAGTAATGCAGTTACCTGCTCTACCATGTTTTATAGTGTTTTTCTAGAAGCTAATAGATTCTGTGTTGACTTTAGTTACCTCTGTGCACTACAAAAAATGCTCCATACCAGATTGAATGGCACAATGCTAATAAAAGACGGAAAAAACCCACTGCAACAACAATCACACAGATTGCTCATATGGAGCCTAATCGCATTATAGTAGGCTAAAAAGAGACCCTTGAACTTGCATAATTGTATGTTTCTGTGAAACGTGCTGTATAGACCATGGCTCTGATGACTAAAAAAGGTTTTTTTAATTGTATAGAGCAAGCGCTACAAATTTAGAAGTGAAACATGCTGTATAGACCGTGGCTCTGATGACTAAAAAAGGTTTTTTTAATTGTATAGAGCAAGCGCTACAAATTTAGAAGTGAAACATGCTGTATAGACCATGGCTTTGATGACTAAACAATGTTTTTAATTGTGTAGAGCGAGCACTACAAATTTAGAAGTGAGATAACTGAAATTGTATCGACCAAGGACTGGTGGTATAGAAGCTTCAGAGATTACCGGAAAAAGGTGCAGCTAGAAGGAGACACTTATAAGTGCCCCAGGTATCCAGATCCTATGCCAATGGTAAAGTATCACAATTTCGAATTATGTGATCATGTTGTATTGGTCATGAGAATACTACTGTTGATATACGACAATTAAAACAAACTCTAGGGCTGCCTTATTGGTGGTGCAGGACGGGCCGCAAGACCACCGTGGCATGTCGGCACGTCAGCGCGCCTCCACCTAGGGTACCACCCTCTGAAGCACTTGCAGAACTTGGACATGGCGGCCACCTGCTGCTGCTGGCAGCATGGGGAGGAGCATCATGCACATTGTAGCGATGGCGAACTTTTCTTTTATCGTTTACAGTGGCATTTAAAAGAGCAATAAACCTATATGCCATATGATTTTGTAGAAATGATGTTCCAAGGAGGGCTATCCCTTTGATCTAGCATGATGTATGAATAATTGATTGATTTTCCTTTTGATGCAAACACAGAAACACGGCAGAAGTTTACAAGTACACCAACCAACCAACACTGGTGATGGATTATGTGCTTTCTCAACATTGAGCCAGTAAACAAGCATATTGAGCAGAAGGACATTGTGACTTTGTGAGTGTCTTGAGCATGATACATGTCAACATATTAGAGTGATGCAGCAGTATGTTGTGGATAAGCTGCCTCAGTTTGTTGTCGATGCTCTACCTTCCAATATTGCACTATATCAAAGATTTATCTCCTCATTAGCTGAGAAGGAAAGATTTAAACGGGCATTACCACGGGCGCGGCGTGCGCCGTGCTTTTCGGCGCTAGTTATTACTACTGCAGAACAGAACTACGCTTTGTGTGGCTGCCTACGTCAATTCAAGTATAATATGATCAACTTGAGTCTAGGTGCTAGCGCCTAGTGGCTTTTAACACTCACTTACCAAGCTCGTTAACATGGCATGTCCTTGTGCGCTTGTGCCGGGCAGCGCCTTGAAAACCGCTGAGACCCGCAGCTGGCCTAGCCTTGTTTTTTACTCTTGGATTTGCTTCAAAGGATGGGATGCGATTTGTTTGGTTGATCAGAACCGGTGGGAGCAATGTATAGTCGGAAATACATATCTTTGGCTCAAGCAGGTCACTGGCTAGCGTGATCACTATATTCAGGGGCACCACAACTGAGGCTCCTTCAGTTCAGTAGCAGCAGTATATGAGTAGACACCTCAATGTAATCCTGGTCTCTCTTGATCCCACCATCTCTCGTATCAACTAAAGGCATAGATGCACAGGTTGAATGGATCGATGTCCAGTGTTGTTAGCATTCTCGATGTTTCTCTCGCTACTCTGTTTTTAACGGGATGATATAATCTTTTTGAGAGTTTTAACACCATACCCTCCCTCCTTTTGAGAGCTTTTTTTACAGCACAATGTGCTCTCTCTCTTTTTGTGTGGGTGGAGAAGTTGTGATATCTCAGTGTGAACGGGTTAATGATAATTCAAGTATAATATGATCAAATCAAGTCTAGGTGGGAGCGCTCAGTGTCCTTCAACACACGCTTATCAAGTTCATTCACATGGCATGCCCTTGTGCCAGCCAGCGCCTTGAAGACCGCAAGCCTAGTATTATTTTTATTCTTGGTTTTGCCTCACAGGATGCACGTTTAATTTGCTTGGGCAGCGATTACTTCAGTTGATAACTTGTAGCCACTTGATCACCAATACAGATTGAGAGACATCGTATCATATATATAGCAAGTAAAGTAATGAGCTCATATCTATAGTTATACACGTACCAAAGCCTTGGCTTAATACATCAATAGCTTGCATGCCATTTTCATATTTTGTGATTCAACTTCAACCAATAATCTGACCAATAACACACCAGTTATATATCATAATAATTATTAGCATTGGAAACTGTATTCGAGTATGAATTCAGTGACATGTTTTTTGTGGCCCGTACCCAGCATTTTGTTGGCCAAACTGATTTTGAATCTCAAAATACCCCAAGGCCACGTACACTGGATGGATGGAGTAGCTTTTTTTTTGGGTTCTGTTTTGAGGGAGGATGGACGGAGTGCTTTATTTGTAGCTGATGACAGCTACACCGGTGTGCACTGTTAATAATTAATTACTTAGATAACAGTGAGCATCCGATGTACTAGATCAGATCTGTTTGAGGGCTAAACACTTACTAAACTCACTCTCCTCTCTCACTGTCGCTCTCCGCCACTTGATCTCTTCTCACCACCGGCGCTCGTCCCGCCCCTTGCTCCCCACCCCGACCCTGCTGCTCCACCTCGCGGTCAGCAGCGCAGCTCTCGTCGCCTCCTCACCTGCCCGCAGTGCAGTCACCTTGCCCTCTCTCCTGTCACCACGACGACGGTGGCTCCCGGATCTGGACCAGCCGCACCACCCCCGCAGATCACCAGGTACCAAAGTCAGACCCCCCCCCCCGCTCTCTCTCTCTCAAAGTCTCAATGACTCAACGCAACCCCTTTTTGTAGCTAGCTGGGACTAGGCAGACGGCAGCGGCTTCCATCACCGGCAGACCGACACCTTGTGCGCGCGTCAACGTACATACCTACTCTCTCCTTTAATTTGCAGCTACCAGCAGCCAAGATTTATCACCTTTTGTTGGTTCCTGGGCCGATGCAGGTGCAGAACGTCCTCCGATCCATCCCTGCATCTGATCAGGGGATGGCCGACGCGGCCCTTGCCGTGGCGCAATGGGTAGTGGGGAAGGCGCTAGCCCCCGTTGCAGATGGTGTGCTGGAGTCTTGGGCGGCCAGCAGGAACTTTGGTCTCAACATTGAGGCCCTCGGCACGGAACTGCTGCAGGTGCAGGCCATGCTCGAACGAGCTGCCACCAAGGAGCTCGTCGGGCCGGCCACGGAGAAGCTGTTGCAGAATCTGCAGGACTCGGCCCACAATGCCGAGGACTTGCTGGATGAGCTGGACTACTTCCGCATCCACGACAAGCTCCACAACACGTACGAGGCTGCCGACGAGCATGGCAAGGGTTGTGTCTGCGACCTCGTCCTCAATGCTCGCTACACTGCCAAAGCTCTTGGTAAACAGATGGCATCTTTGTGCACGAATTGCTTTGGTGCCAACGCTAGCCATCCCCGACAAGGAGATGCAACGCAACATGTCAGCTGTTGTCCTTGGCAGCATAGTAGGCGGAGATCACCTGGTGATTCCTCCTCAGCACCAAACGCCAATCAGGAAGTCAGCCGAGGCATGCCCAAACTTGGTAAACTCTTCCTTGGCTCATCTTCCCCGCATCCACATGTTAGTGGTGATGAAGATCGTGGCAATGCACAAGAAACACCAATGCCTGAGTTTAATAGGGTTGATTTCTCTCGAAGGATGAAGGAGACTGTAGAGCAACTGAAGCTTAGGAGTGAGGAGGTTAACAAGATTTTGACACATTGTGGACCTAGAACTGTCCTAGACATTGCCCAGCGTCGTCCCCCCACCACACCTCAGAGTGCAGAGCCAAAATTGTATGGGAGGGACTGTGTCATAAATAGCATCATACATGATATCACCGAGGGTCAATACTATGACATGGGTCTAACTGTGCTTCCGGTTATTGGTCCGGGGGGCATGGGGAAGACAACTCTGATACAACACATATATAACAACCAACAAGTGCAGAATCACTTTCTAGTCAGGATTTGGATATGTGTGTCGTTCAGTTTCAACCTGGGTAAGGTACTAGAACAGATTAAAAGAGATACCCATCCTGTTGAAGGTGAAAATGGGTGTAGTACAACACAAGAGCTGATTGAACACAGATTGAGATACAAAAGGTTCTTACTTGTATTGGATGATATATGGCAGTTCACTGATGTGGATGACTGGAGAAAACTATTATTGATACTCGGCAAGTCACAAGAAAAAGGTTCCATGATTCTAGTTACAACTCGGCAAAAACAAATAGCAGATCAGGTTAAGAAAACTGTAGAGCCAAAAGAACTGAACGGTTTAGAACCTGGAGAGTTTAGCAAGTTATTCCTTGTATATGTCTGATGCTGAGCAATATCCAAGAGATAAACTTCATTTGCTTGAAACTGGAGATGAGATCATGGGAAAGCTAAAGGGCTCCCCTCTTGCAGCAAAGACCGTTGGTAGATTACTGAGAACAGACCATAGTTTGGCTCATTGGAGAAGGGTCCTAAACAGTAAACAGTGGATGAAACAGACCAACGGAATTATGCCTGCCTTGGAGCTTAGCTATGACTTTCTCCCTTTCCATCTACAACGGTGTTTTTCCTATTCTGCATTATTTCCTGAAGATTACCGTTTCAGAAGCCATGAGCTCATCAGCCTGTGGATCGGACTAGATATTTTGACACCTTGTGGTCAAAACCCGACCTATGAAGGCATAGGTCTGAGCATTTTAAATGATTTAGTTATTCGTGGATTTTTCATAGAAGAGGAAATTTATGGTGGTCTGCGGTATGTTATGCATGACCTACTGCATGATTTGGCATTGAAGGTTGCATCTCATGATTGTGTTAGTTTACGTCTCCCTAATGTTGGATCAGTAGAAATTCAGCCAACCACCCGCCACTTGTCTATATGCACAAAGGACTTAGGTGAATATGATGCAGTGTCTGGTGAAAAATTAAAGAGTGAACTGGAAGAACTGAAGACAAGATTAAAGGTTGAACATTTGCAAAGTGTGATGTTATTTGGAGAAATGGAAGAAGGTTTTGTCAAGATATTTGGTGACTTTTTGGGGGAAGCGAACACTCTTCGTGCTCTTCATTTGCCCAGCATGCTTTGTCCCGTGGAGTCCATGTTACATAACCTTCCAGGACTAGTCCACCTACGATACCTACTTCTAGGGACAGAGGAAATCGAGATGCGTATACCACTCAATATTTCTAAATTTTATCATTTAAGGATTCTAGATCTTAAGATGTGGTATGGCAATTGTGATTTGCCCGGAGACATGAGCAACCTTGCAAAGTTGTGCCATTTTTATACCCCAAGTGAGGGTGAGCTTCATTCTGATATTTGTAATGTGGGGAAACTCAAACTCTTAGAAGAGTTAAAGGTATTTCGAGTCAATAAAAAAGGTGAAGGATTTGAACCAAAGCAGCTAGAGCATTTGACCAAGCTAAGAGAGCTTGGCATCTACAACCTTGAGAAAATACATACAAAAGAAGCAGCAGCTCAAGCAAAACTGATAGAGAAAAAGTACTTGAGGAGATTAACATTGGACTGGGATAGTGAGCGATCTAGTGTTGAGCCTGGTGTGGCAGCAGAGGTTCTTGAGAGCCTTCAACCACATGGAGAACTTCAAGTATTGTGCATTAGAGGGCACAGAGGCCCATCTTGTCCAACATGGCTGGGCGATGAGCTCGCTGTTGAAGCTCTAGAATCTCTTCATCTGGATGGTGTTTCTTGGGAAGTTTTCCCTTCTTTAGGGAAGGCGTGGGATCTTCATGAGTTAAGGTTGGAGAATATTGCCAGACTGAACGATTTTATCATAGAGAAAAGCTTTTGCAGACTAATAAAGCTTACACTCATTGGCCTAGGATGTTTTGAAAAATGGGTTTACACAGGTGAACAAGAGTCTTCAGTTGGTGGAGACTTGTTACCACCGACTGCTCATATGTTCCCTCTTTTGCAAGTTCTAATTATTAGGATGTGTCCGAAACTGTTGGGGGTTGCCTTTACCAAACCACATTGTTTCCCCAGATTGGTTCCCCAAACTACAAGAGCTTGAGGTAACCGAATGTCCAGAATTCTCATCAGTGATTCTCATCTCCTGGATTGAAAGTCTGCATCGTGTCATTGTGGAAAATGTAAAGCTACCAGCGCATTTTTGGTACTCAAAATCATCCTATGGAGCACAATTGAGGATTATTGGAGAGGCTGATTTGCCTAGCATAAACCAATTGTTAGTTTTTGATAAAGAAACAGGTCTTGAGAATCTGGAACTCAATAGCTGCCCACCTCTGGAGTTGAAGCACCTTCTGATGCTAACCTCGCTGAGGAGATTGATTGTACAGAATTCAGTTGGTCTAGTTGGACCACTGGGAGGAGGTCAGAGTGATGTGGAATGGCAGCTCCCTGTTGAGTATATCAAGATCAACGACTTAAATGGTAATGCTCGCGAGGAACTGACAGAGCTCCTCCCCCACCTCGCAAAGCTCTCCAAATTGGAAATATGGAGGTGCGAAAACATAAAAAAGCTGGTAGTGGGGGTGGATGTGCAACAAACAACACAAGAAGCATCAGAGATGGGGGGAGGTGAAATAACAGCAGCAGCAGAGGAAGAGTATGATGGAGTGCTGCTCTTCCCACCTCATCCCTGTGACTCACTACGGGAATTGGAGCTCTCTTTCTGCCAAGAGCTGGTCCTTGTGGGCCCGCCAACTCTTGTTCCTGCTGGAGGAGGGCTCCAAGCTTTGCGATCTCTCCAGAGATTAACAATACGGGGGTCCCCAAAGTTCCTGAAGCTTACGGGTGTGGAAGGCTTGGGGACATTGGAGCCCCTCTCAAACCTCTCCTCTCTCACCAGATTAGAATTGTATCGTTGTGGAGAGGATCTGAAATGTCAGGGCTTGTGGTCTCTCCTTACCCCCGGGGGCCAGCTCAAAGAATTAAGAGTCAATGGCAGCCCTAAATTCTTTGCTGATTGGGATCCCAATCCCAGACGGGCTTTGGAGGATGCTTTGGAGCAGCAGACACAACTTGTTTCATCTACACTGCGTGAACTCTGTACACATGACATAGCAGGACTTCTTGCTGCACCCGTCTGCAGATTCCTCTCTTCCTCCCTCACCAAGCTGAAACTTTTTGGGGGGATTGGTGTGAAGGGATGGAGCGGTTCATCAAGGAGCAAGAGGACGCCTTTCAACTCCTCTCCTCCCTCCAGGAACTAGAGTTTTGGAATTTCAAGGACCTTCAACAACTCCCTGCAGGGCTGCGTAACCTTACCAGCCTCAAGATATTAACAGTCCACTTCTGTCCAGCCGTCTCGTCATTGCCCAACGATGCCCTCTCGGATTCACTGCAAGAGCTATATGTTGGATACAACTGCAGCGAGGAGCTAAAACAGTACTGCAGGGGGTTGGAGGGAACCATCCCCGAAATAAGAATAGACCAGTGATCCAAGGTAACAAAACCATACTTTCTTGTGTTTTTCCACTTTGCCCTTTTCATGCAATCCTGCTTAATAACACTGCATTTGTTCCCATCCACTGTGCAGAATAATGCCTTGGAGTTCTAGTGTACATTCTTCTAGCCTTGTAGAGCTCAACTCTTTTCATACAAATACACTTGCCACATGCATGACATGAGGGCCTTGTGGCTGCCATTTCCCTTCCTATACATAAATCTGGTAAGCACATCTAAATTGGAAGTTTACTTCTACTGTACCATATCAATCATGTTAGATGTGTTAGATATGTATAGTTTAGTCCCTTTTCTGTTTATCCCCAGATGTATATGTACTGGCCTTTGGCCCCAGTGAATGTCAGTTGCTCATTCCTAACATGGTATCAGATGCTTAGGTTCCTCTCCCGCTCCCGCTCCCGCACGCTCGCAGCTCCGTGCCTCGCTCCCCCGTCGCCGGCCTCCCTCTCCCTCGTCGCCGGCGCCGGCCATCTCCTCCCTCGCAGCCGGCCCTCTCCTTCCCCGCCGCCACGCCGCGCCGCCCCGGCCTGTGCTCGGCCGCGCCGCCCCGCCCCGAGCTCGGCCGCGGCCTCCCCTGCCGTCGCCGTCCCGCGCCGCCCCGAGCGCGGCCGCGGCCTGCCGTCGCCGCCTCGCGCCTCCTCGCGCCGCCCCGCACCCGGCCGCCGCTGCCCCGCACAGCCCCGCACCCGGTTGCCGCCGCCCTGCGCCTTCCCGTGCTCGGCTGCGGCCAGCTGCCGCCGCCTCGCGCCCTGACGCGCCCTGGCCGCCTGCTGCAGCCGGTGCTGCCCAGGGCCGGCCCTCCTACGCGCCCCTCCCCCCCCCCCCCCCCCCCGATTCCTCCATCGGGGCTGGATCGAGCCAGTGCGAGCCCGATCCCGATCTGGATCGGGTCTACTGTAGCACTCTACTGTAGCAGTTGACAAAAAAAAAACAGAGAGCTCCTCATGTCCGCTTCAGGCTACGTTGCTGTTCCTCGGTGCTCGGTGATCTTCGATGGCACTAACTATGCTGAGTTTGCGGGCTTCATGCGGATCCACATGCGTGGCCTTCTCCTGTGGGGCGTTCTCTCTGGCGAGGTCCCCTGTCCGCCTTGCCCTGTCGCTCCCGTGGCTCCTACCCCACCGGTGCCGCCTGTTCTTGCTGCTGGTGCTTCCCAGGCTGATCGGGATGCAGCCAAGGCTCTCGATGATGCTGCGGTGGATGCTTATGATCAGCAGGTATCAGCCTATTCCGATGCTCTTTCTCTCTACCGGGATGCTCTGTCTGCTTACACTCAGTGGTGCAATGATGATGCTCGGGCTGCTGCTGTTCTCACTGCTAGTGTCCTACCTCAGTTTGCTTCGGAGTTCATGAGCCTCGGTACTGTTGCAGCTATGTGGTCTTACCTCTGTCAGCGCTATCAGCCCTCTGGTGATGCGCTCTACTTATCTGTGGTGCGTCAGGAGCACGCTCTTCAGCAGGGTGACTCTTCTGTTGATGAGTTCTACACACAGAGTTCTGCCATCTGGTGCCAGCTTGACTCTCTTCGGACAGTTGTTTGTGGAACTTGCCGTTGCTGCCAGACTATGAGGTCCGACTTGGAGTTTCAGCGTGTCCATGAGTTCTTATCTCGCCTCCGTTCCGAGTTTGAGCCTCGACGCGCTCACTTGCTTGCTCGTGGTCGTGTTCCTATCTCGGAGGTGCTTGCTGAGCTTCGTGCTGAGGAGACCCGCCTCCGTTCTGCTGGGTTGCTTGCTGTTCCCTCTGTGTTGGCTGCTCGAGCTCCTGTGTCGTCTGCTCGTCTCACCGCTCCACCGCTTCTGCCCACACCTTCAGGGGGGTGGGTCGCCCTCCTTCTGCTGAGAAGGGCCGGTCGCACCGTGACACTTTCTGTGGCTACTGCTCCCGGCAAGGTCACCCAGAGTCTGATTGCCGCCAGAAACAGCGAGACCAGAGGCGCTCTTCTTCCAGCGGGACTCATGCGTCTCCCTCGACTCCGTCACTCACTGACCAGGATATTATGCGACTCAAGCGCATGCTGGCTTCCTCTGGTTCTTCCTCGACGGGTTCTGTTGCTGCTGTGACTGCCACCACCACTCCGCCCCCGCCGGAGCCTACTCAGTCAGGTACATCCTCGTGGGTTCTGGATTCTGGAGCTTCCTTTCATATGTCCTCTGATTCTTCTGCTTTATCCTCTCTTCGACCTCTTGCTTTTCCTCTTAATGTTCTCACTGCCGATGGCACACCTCTTCCTATTGCTAGTCGTGGCATTCTTTCTACTCCATCTTTCTCTGTTCCTAGTGTTTCTCATGTTCCTCGTCTTACCATGAATCTTTTTTCCGCTGCCCAACTTACTGATTCTGGTTGTCGTGTCATTCTTGATACCGACTCTTGCTCCATTCAGGATCGTCGCACCAAGGCTTTGGTTGGTGCTGGCCCCCGGCGCCGTGAGTCAGAGGGCCTTTGGGAGGTTGACTGGCTTTGTGTTCCTTCCGCTGCCACCACTTCTGCCAGCTCTCATGCTCTTGCTGCCTCTTCGTCTGCGTCCTTCCAGTAGTGGCATCATCGCCTTGGTCACATCTGTGGCTCTCGCTTGTCTTCTTTAGTTCGTCAGGGCCTCTTAGGGTCTGTATCTGGAGATGTCTCCTTACATTGTAATGGTTGCAGACTTGGCAAACAGACCCAGTTACCTTATCCTACCAGTGAGTCTGTATCTCAGCATCCTTTTGACTTAGTTCATTCTGATGTCTGGGGTCCTGCTCCCTTTGATTCGAAAGGTGGTCATCGTTACTATGTTTTGTTTATTGATGATTTCTCTCGCTACACTTGGCTCTACTTCATGAAATCTCGTAGCGAGGTTCTCTCTATATACAAACGATTTGCTGCCATGGTTCACACCCAGTTTTCCACGCCCATTCATACTTTTCGTGCTGACTCCGCTGGAGAGTATATCTCCCAGCTATTGCGTGGTTTTCTCGCGGAACAGGGTACTCTTGCCCAGTTCTCATGTCCTGGTGCTCATGCTCAGAATGGCGTTGCTGAACGTAAGCATCGTCATCTGCTTGAGACGGCTCGTGCGCTGATGATTGCCGCTTCTCTTCCACCCCACTTTTGGGCTGAGGCTGTTTCTGCATCCACCTATCTCATCAACATTCAGCCCTCGACTGCTCTGCAGGGTGGTATTCCTATGGAGTGTCTCACTGGTCGATCTCCTGACTACTCAGCTCTTCGTATGTTTGGATGTGTGTGCTATGTCCTGCTTGCTCCGCGAGAACGCACCAAACTGACTGCTCAGTCGGTTGAGTGTGTTTTCCTTGGCTACAGTGACGAGCACAAGGGCTATCGTTGTTGGGACCCTGTTGGTCGTCGCTTGCGCATCTCGCGTGATGTGACCTTTGATGAGTCTCGCTCTTACTACCCCCGCCCTTCCTCCTCGAGTTTCTTTGTGGACGATATTTCTTTCCTTCTCCTTCCTGATACATCCTCCTCTGTGCCTCAGGTCTCTCCCCTTCCTCAGACTCGTCTCACTCTTCCTCACATGCCACCGACACCACAATCCCCTCCATCCTCCTCTCCACCATCCTCTCCGATTCGTCGGCCTCTCTCTCCTTTTCCTCTCCACTACACTCGCCGCCCTCGTGTTGAGGATGCTTCTCCTGGCACATCTTCCACTTCCGATGTTCCTCCTTCCACGCCTCCACCAGTTCATAATCTCCGTGCTCGACCTCGACCCCCTCTTGATCGCTACTCTCCTGCCAAGTACGGCCTCTCTGTTGTTGCTGAGCCGACTTCCTATTAGGCTGCCCTGACTCAGCCTGAATGGCAGCTTGCGATGGCCCAGGAGCTTGCTGCCCTTGAGCGTTCTGGCACGTGGGATCTGGTTTCCCTTCCTTCTGGTGTTCGTCCCATCACATGCAAGTGGGTCTATAAGATTAAGACTCGCTCTGATGGTTCTCTTGAGCGCTACAAAGCTCGTCTTGTGGCTCGTGGTTTTCAGCAGGAACAGGGACGCGATTATGATGAGACATTCGCTCCTGTGGCCCACATGACCACTGTCCGCACTCTCCTTGCTGTCGCTTCTGTTCGTCATTGGTCTGTCTCTCAGCTTGACGTTCAGAACGCTTTTCTCAATGGTGAGTTGCGTGAGGAGGTCTATATGCAGCCACCCCCAGGGTACTCTGTTCCTGATGGTATGGTCTGCCGTCTTCACCGCTCTCTCTATGGTCTTAAACAGGCCCCTCGTGCCTGGTTCGAGCGGTTCGCCTTTGTCGTGACTGCCGCGGGCTTCTCGCCCAGTGATCATGATCCCGCCTTGTTCGTTCACACGTCTCCACGTGGTCGGACTCTTCTCCTTCTCTATGTTGATGACATGATCATCACTGGTGACGACTCTGACTACATTGCCTTTGTTAAGGCTCGCCTTCGCGACCAGTTCCTCATGACTGATCTTGGTCCTCTTCGCTATTTTCTTGGGATTGAGATCTTCTCGACCTCTGATGGCTTCTACATCTCCCAAGAAAAATATATTCAGGATCTTCTTTCTCGCGCTGCTCTCGGTGATGAGCGCACAGTTGTGACTCCTATGGAGCTCAACGTTCAGCTTCGTGCCTCTGATGGTGACCCTCTTCCTAATCCCACTCGCTATCGTCACCTCGTTGGCAGTCTTGTCTATCTTGCTGTTACGCGTCCTGACATCTCCTATCCTGTCCACATCCTGAGTCAGTTTGTTTCAGCCCCCACCTCTGTCCACTATAGTCATCTCCTCCGTGTTCTACGATATCTTCGTGGCACGATCTCTCAGCGCCTTTTCTTTCCCCGCTCCAGCTCCC
Organism: Elymus sibiricus; assembly: GCA_039707655.1. Lineage (NCBI taxonomy): Eukaryota > Viridiplantae > Streptophyta > Magnoliopsida > Poales > Poaceae > Elymus > Elymus sibiricus. The sequence goes on along the minus strand of CM077665.1, from coordinate 15,664,168 downwards.
TTGAGCTCCAGGCCTACTCTGATGCTACCTGGGCTAGTGATCCCTCTGATCGACGCTCGCTGTCTGCTTACTGTGTCTTTCTTGGTGGCTCTCTTATTGCCTGGAAGACAAAGAAGCAGACTGCTGTTTCCCGCTCGAGTACAGAGGCTGAGTTACGAGCCATGGCTATGTTGACGGCTGAGGTGATCTGGTTACGGTGGTTACTTGAGGATTTTGGTGTGTCTGCTACCACCTCGACTCCCTTACTGTCAGACAGTACCGGTGCTATCAGTATTGCGCGTGACCCGGTGAAGCATGAGCTCACCAAGCACATCGGTGTGGATGCCCACTTTGTACGTGCTGCAGTGCAGGATGAGGTTCTCGCTCTTCACTATGTGCCCTCTGAGTTACAGCTGGCGGACTTCTTCACGAAGGCACAGACTCGAGCGCAGCATGAGTTCTTTCTCTCCAAACTCAGTGTTGTTGACCCACCATGAGTTTGAGGGGGGGGTGTTAGATGTGTTAGATATGTATAGTTTAGTCCCTTTTCTGTTTATCCCCAGATGTATATGTACTGGCCTTTGGCCCCAGTGAATGTCAGTTGCTCATTCCTAACAAATCATATCCACTTCGACTTATGCTTGCACTTCTATTAGATTTCTATTTTCTTCTCAATGGTAGTATAAGTATTTAAGATTTGGTCTTTCCACAAGTGAGACAACCAACATCATCATCATCAGCCAATGTCTTCTGCGAGTCTCTCTTCTTTTCCTCCTAGACGTAACTACCAACGAAACCTGTGTTCAACATTTGTTTTGGTTCTTTGTGCAGGTGTTTTTTTCAATGTTACGGGCTTCTTCCTATTTTCCATTAATTTGGGTTATTGTCATTCTTTAAGACGTGTTAGTCTACTGTCCTATTTTGAATGTCACAATCAGAATATCGCTACGTCATCACTATGGAATAAATAGAGACTTTGGGTCAAGCTACTGATATTAAGGTGATTTTTTCTTTTCATATACTGCTATGTTGCTGTTCAGGTGTTCTTATGTTTTTGGTGGGCTTTCAAGCCACTTGTGTTTACATTTTGTCCAAAACTCATAAAGACTGAAGGTGTGCCTGGAAAATCTTCAGTTTTAGGGGTCAAAGGATCATCTGGCATAATTATGGAAAACAACGAATTGTCTGTGTTTTGCTGCTGATCATGTTTGCAGTTTTACCATCCAGGTATACTTGCAACTTATAGGTTTGCAGTTCTTCAATTCAGTCTACGTTCTACTAATACCAGGTATTCTTGCATCTGTCATAACTGCTGTTGTTTAACGAAATTTAATGGCGTATAGGATCTTCAGAAGAATAACCGCCATAGCATATCAGTGCACGTGTGGAGCCAGTTGAGATCATAGGCAGTAGTAGCAGTCTCAAGGTAATAATGCATTGCAGGGCATGTGCGATTTTGAAATTGTAAAATTCCACTATGGCACTAAGGTGCACGATCGCAGCCTGTTTATAAATAACACTAGTCATTGCCAATAGCATCCCCCAAAGCACATTGTCAAGCTGTTGTTGCATATGATATTTTCGAAGGTATCCCCGTGCCGCTGCAGCATTGTGCAAGAAAAGGATAAAGGTCAGGTCTAAATATTCAGATCTGCTTCATTTTAATCACATGGAGGGATGATGCTTTTGTACTAACTAGCAAGCAACTCATCTGCGCAGGCCATAATGGCAAACAAGCAAGATTACCATTTCCTCAATGTGCAGCTGACAGCCTTTTATCATGAAAAACTGACACTGCAAAGGTAAGAAGGAGGCTATGTATGTCTGCTCTGTGTAGAGGGACGCTATGAATAATCAACTGACTGAATGGTTGGTCGAATTTTGCAGGTGTGAGTAATTGGTGAAGGTTTTGTACTCACGGTTCTCGCCAAGAACTGCAACTCCAGCAGAACGTTTATTCATGTGAGGTAGTAAGGCCACAGTGAAATGCAACTCTGCAAGAAGTACACTAGCTAGCTAACATGTTCTTATTAGCTTAACCGACTTGAAAACGTTTCAGAATCGGAGTGCTGGGGCTGTCGCTATTTTGGGTTATGACCTTTACTGTCTCCTTGTTCACCAGCTTTGCTGCTGCTTTGCCTGGCAGATGTCATCATCACCAGAGTGGAGAGGAGATGAGCACCATTCAATGAATTATGCGCCATCAAGCAGCTGAACATGCTCTTGAAATCATGAGCTGCTTCTTCGCCATCAACTGCATGATCTTGTGCAGCCGTGAAGATGACCAAGGTGTATGGAATGGGCGCAGAACCATCAAATTTCTCCATCAGGCCTTCATCATGCAGTTGGTAAACCTGTAGTGTTGTACAAACTGAAGTTCCTCTTATGAAGTGTACGTGCATTCATAAAAAGGCAATGAGAAGATGATTGGTGGTCGGTCACCACACTATTAGACATTATTTATTTACGTCTCGAGTTATAACGACGCACCTTTCCTTCTAGTTACACTGCGTGCTCTGCTATTTACTCTGATTGTCAGCTATAACTGACTAAGACAAGATAAGCGGGGCAGGAGATGTGTCACGAGATCCTTCACCAATTGCTCGACGTCACAACCAATGTGTTTGTGAAGGTGTGCAATTGCTCACTGTCGGGGAAAAGAACATGTACTAGTACAGCTGATAAAAATTCAGGGAGAGATGTGACTCCCTCTCTTCATTGCCGCCGGTGTGCTTTTGTGCTGCTCATTCATGTTGGTGTGTTTCTTCTTGTTACGGTGTCAGTGTGCGCTCTGAATTTGATGGTTCAGTTCTCTGAAGATGACTTTATCTTTGGTGAGAGCGATTCCACGCCTTCACTCCACTACAGCGCTCCACTATATTGTGTCAACTCAATGGTTGCTGTAGATGCTACCTGCCAGAACCCGGCCACTACCATTTCATTGATATATAGCAGCCTGTGTCCAAGTTTATTGCAATGACCACGACGGAGTAGTTGTTATTTTTCTCCCCTTCAGTTTTCCTTTTGTAGCTATTCACGTCTCTTTCTTTGCGGGGAAGACTAGTATAGAAGCTCACATTAGGTTAGATCAACACTTCTGCTTTGGTACAACCCCCCTAAACACATCAACGGATGAGATCTATCCATACCCCTTCATAATAAAGGGTAGGATGGTCTTTTTAGAAAATACGTCGCCCACACCGCCCGTGTACGCCGTAATGGGCCGGCCCATTGGCGGATGCATGTATGACCCGTTCGTCCAGTGATATATTAAGCAAAAAGAATATTGCTAAGCAAGGATTAGAACACAGGACCTCTTACTACAAGTAGCGGGTTGATAGCCACTAGGACTAACATTCGCTTGTAATTAATTAGGCAGCAGAACGTATTAGAAAGGTTATTAGCAGCGCTAGATCCAAAAAACAAAACTGAAACATTTTTTCTGAAAAAGTGAATATTTTTGAAAACATGAATATTTTGTAAAATTTATAACAAATTTAAACTCGGGCATTTTTGGAAATCTCAAACTTCTTTTCGAATTTTAAACATTTTTTGAACACGGCCGTTCTTTGAAACACAAACAAATTTTCAAGAATAGGAGGTAATGTAAGAAACATTAATATAAAGCACAAACTATTTTTTAAACATTTATCAAAAACGCGAACATAAAAACATGAACATTTTTTGATAACTTGCAGGCAGGGCCGGCCCTGAGGGGGGGCAGGAGGGGCGGCCGCCCCGGGCCCCCGAAATCAAGGGGCCCCAAAATCCCAATAGCTAAAGCAAACGCCGTTGCGGAAATAGTTCATTTGGCGGCGCCATTACAGCAGACTGGGAGCTTTTCTCGTAGGATTCAGAGAGAAGGACGAAGCGTTATGCTGTGTGGCCGGAACTTGGGCCTTTTCTCGTTCGGTTAGCTTGGGCTGTTTTGTTTGGTTAGCTTGTGCGTTTTTTCTTTTCGTTAGCTAGGTTGTCCCAGTTGATTTAAAAAAATAAATGGCGTGAGGCCGGTGGTCTATATAAAGGCCAGCTGACCGATCAAGTAATGTAGTACACTACAAGAAAGGAACGCAACGACTCAATTTTCCTTTTTTTCATCACGCTTTGATTTCTCTCATATTTGGCAAATGCTGGTACTACAAGCAGGTACTAGTCTAGTTTTCCATATGTTTTTTTGTACTTTTTTTTCATGGATATGTTGTGTGTTTTACTATACGTCGTTCTGCTGCTTTGGACTTAAGCTAAAAGACGACCTGTCGTCAGCCCGTCATCATGCGGCCAAGCTGAGAAGTGATAAGCGGAGTCACCGAGACGATACTCTTCTGCGATCACGCAATCACAACAAGAACGTTCGTCGCATAGTTGAAGTGATAATCGGTAAAAGTGATATTAACATGACATAATCACCAACTTTGCATCTAGTAATGTTAGAAGAAAATTTGAATATAATATGTGTACACTATTTGATATCAAGATTGCTTTTAAGAGTTCTATTGGTAACACCTAATATACACATATATAAAAAAATTTAGATGATTATTAGGGCCCCCATTTTGGTTTCGCCCCGGGCCCCCGAATTGTGAGGACCGGCCCTGCTTGCAGGTACAGTAGCAAACTTTTTTTTAAAACCAACATTTTTATTCTTTTTATCAGTTTTCGAAAACGCGAATAATTTTTAAAACACAAACATTTTTCGAAATGGTGGGAACATTTTTTGAGTTTTGAACAAATTTTGGAACAAGAAAATATTTAAAGTTCCAAGCTTTTCTTTTAATAGGTGAACAAAATTTGGAATCCTGAACATATTTTAAAGAATTAGATAGATGAAAAAGAGAGAAAGTAGAAAAAATAACTTGAAGAAAATATTAATCAAACATAAAAAACGAAAAAGGAAGAAAAGCAATTTTTAGGGATTTACAAAAAATGTTTGCAAAAAAATCTTCCCGGATTCTGCGTTGTGCTTAGTTCTTAAAGTGACGCGCTCTTTATTAATCACTAACACTTCTCAGGTCAACTGGTTAGGAGTTGTTCTTTGTGATCAACAGGTCCCAAGTTCGAATCCTGTCAAGGACATTATTTTCTCTACTTTTTAGAAAATTAGAAACTGGTTAAAAGTCCATATTACCCTTTATACGTATTGTGAGCGGGGTTGTACCGAAGCGGGACTCGGCCCTGTTTGTTTGGGCTTTTGCAGCTTTCCACTTTGATCAAAAAGCCATAAAAGCTGTTAAATAGGTGCTTTTACAGATTTTATGGCTTTTGATGAATCAATATAACAATATTTGGCTTCAAAAGCCATAAAAGCTCCAAAAGCACCTATTTAGGAGCTTTTATGGCTTTTTGGCCAAAGTGAAAAAGCTGCAAAAGCAGAAGCAAAAGCCCAAAGCCCAAACAAACAGGGTCTTAGATCAATGAAACCAACCCCCCCAAAAAAAGGTTATACTTAGACATTCTCAAAAATTCTAAAATTATTTTACAACATATCTAAGAGGAGTGTCTACAACTCCCAAAAAAATTAGCTCAAACCTCGTTGTACAGTTGGAGATTCAAAAAAGACAAATTCGAATGTGAATAGTGGCAGCTTTGGGTATTTTTACACTATTCATATCTGATTTTGTCATTTTCTGTTTCTATTTGTGTATGTCGAATTATGAGCTGAAACTTTTTGAGATTGTACATCAAACATTGATGTGTGTCTACAAATTTTTTAAGAATGTATGACATATTCATATTTTCAAAAAAATTAATATCATTGATCTCACCTAAATGTGAGATCCTATACGAATTCAAACCCACATCTCACCCATGCCTGCAAAAAGAAAAAAAAAACAACCACACTCCTTGGATATTCCTTTCATTCTTCCTCTATGTTATTTGCAAAAATCTGATTCTTTTGGGGTTGGCTCCCTTTTCACCGGTTTATAGGAAGCTTCCAGAAGCTTCTGGCCATTATTGTCATTTTTCTACTATGTGAAATACTTTATGGATTAATGGTTTTCCTTTCGGTTTGTTTCCACATATATATTTTTTATTAATTTTCTCTTTTTATTTCCTTTTTCAAAATTCGTGAATTTATTTAAAATTTGTGAACATTTTTGTCTTTTAAATAATTTTCAAATTTATGAGTATCTTTAAAATTCATCACAATCTACCACATTCACGAACCTTTTTAAATTTTTTGAATATTTACAAATTTCACTAAATTTTCTTAAATAGTTTTTTTCTAGGAGTACTGGGTTTTAAAAGATGTTCATGAATTTTAAACAATCACAAATTTTTAAAAGTGGAACATTTGGTTTGTAAATATTCTAAAGCTAGCACTAACTTTCAAAAAACTGAGAGTTAGTTTTTAAATTCGTGAACATGAATATTTTCCAAAGCTAGCACCAGTAAAAAAGCGCACAAGGCAAACTAGCTAGCAACATTTGTAATAATTTAAAAACGTTTATAGGAAAATTTTAATCATGTGTACAAAAAATGTCAATCTTGTATTTAAAAAATGTTAATCAAGCATTTGAAAAAGTTTAGAAGTATGTGTAGAAACAATATTGATCATGTATACAAAAATGTTATTCTTGTATTGAAAAATGTTTTTGACAGATACAAAAAATGTTGACTGAAAACCAAAAAAAATTAAAACCGAAATAAACCAAAGAAAACAGAAATAAAAAAATAAAAAACAGAGAAGAAAAAATAAGATAAAGTAAAGAAAACGAAGAAAGAAAAAAATGAAGAAAACAGGTTCGACTTGCTTCAAGTAAGTCGCTTCCTTTTAGTTATCACGAACTTTGGGTGGGCGTGGTGGCTAGTCACGTTTGCTTTGTTCGCGGCGACTAGGGATTGATTCCCCGTGCTTCCCTCTTTTCCTTTCTATTTTTTTTTAAAGTGCGTAAATGGACCGGCTCAGTAACGACGGCCACCGTGAAAACTTCGACGTGAGACTTTCTACAGGCTCGCTTAATGCGAGATATAGGCACTGCGTGCTGTCTGGTTTTGATTCACATTCAGTGCTACGGGGGGAAACGCACGGGGCCCTATACTTGGGCCGGCCCAAATAACTTGATATTTTTTTAAGGCGGAAGACTCTTTTAATTAAATTTATTTATGTTTTGAAATACATATTCAAGGATATGAAAATTTGTTTGCCACATGTTTTGAAAATCGTCCATATGTTTTAAAAGAGTTTACATATTTTGAAAAGTGTCCTTGTATTTCAATAAAATGCGAATGTAATAATATCAGATTCGGAGTTACAATTTTCATCATCATTTTCTTCGCTTGAGTCATCTCCCTCGGTGTAAAAATATCTTAAATCTCGGTTACCTTTCGATGAGCCACTTGCTGAATAACTTGACTTAGACCATATATTATATCACTACATAATAAAACAAACCAATATACCATTAAAGTTACATAATCAGAGGATATAATAATAAGAGTGAATTCCACTTTTTACCCCTTAGTTATGCATTTGTGACACTAATTACCCCATCGAATAAAAAATCATCAAGATTACCCCTTTTAAAAGCTTTGAACCCTTGTTTTTTGATGCGTGTCTATTGGGCAAGGTGTAAGGTGTTGACCAGAGTTTTAAAATGTCAGGACGGCGAGGAGGAATTGAACATATGGATAAGACAAGTCTGAACATGATTGTCGATTATGCCTTCAAGTCTTTACACATTTTACCGCGCTACTCCGGCATAACATGCCAGTACTATCTAACAAAAACAAGAAAAGTGCTAAACTAGGGTAAAACTGTGTTCAAAGTCTTTTAAATGAAATATTTCGACAGAAGTTCCACTAAATAGGGTAATATGTGTCACAAATGCAGAAATACAGGGTAAAAAGCGGAATTCACTCTAATAATAATATTATTATTTTTTCACAACACATAATTCAATAGCATTTGTTAATCCAATGAACTCACTTTCAACATAAGAAGTAGTAAGCCAGAAATCAAGATTATACATTACAAAAATAAATCAAATGAAACAATTATTTACAGATCCAAGTAAGATAACAAATGCATTCATGTCGTACTATAGCAGTCCACAAAACGACTACAATTTTTGATAACTAATGGATTTAAAATAACTTTTTATATACGTATCTGACTACATGCATCTTTATTTTCGATATAATAACTCATATTCGAGACTTCCATTTTAGAAATATTTATTAATTGTGTTATTTGAATTATTCTAAGTGTAAAAGACATTACATGCGTTGTAAGTTTCACTTTCGTTAACTAACATAGTTGCTTAAGTTCCACTATCCGTAACTAACTTACTTCCCAAGTTTCTAAGCTTTAATTTCATCAATTTAAAATAAAATCCTAGATTTGTGAACAACAGACCACCGTGATTATGTGTCCTTTTGTAAGATCGAGCACGGAATTTTTAATTACATACAACATAGGGTAAGCCAGAGATCTGAATTCTTCAAACACCAGAAACTACTAGAAACTATAAAATAATGAAAGATCGAATAAGCAGCAACCATACACACAACTTTTCTTAACAAAAACATTCGAAGAATATCAAGGAAGATCCAAATACAGCATGGACTAACCTGTGCGGGATGAGCTTACGCAATACCTCTTCTACAGTCAATGAGTCGTCGCCGTCTCTAAACAATTCACAAAGAAACAGTGTAGATCCCTTCTGGTCTATAGCAGAGCTGCTAGAGCAAAAGAGTTCTAAGAAGAGAAGCATAGGGTGGTTGAAGAAGCAAGAGAGAAGAACGCACTGAACACATCCGTGGCAGATATAACCTTTTAGTACAGACTCGTAACAGAAATTGTTCACCGAAATATCTGTCACTTTGATAACGGACCCACACAGAAACTACTATAATACTTTAGCTTTACAATGTGAATACACACACATATATATATATATATATATATATATATATATATATATATATATATATATATATATATATATATATATATAGGTACTGTCCTGATATACCAAAGCGAATGCGAGAAATACATAGAGAGATGCGTAAATCTTGGCGCAGATCGATGGCCTCTAATCCACGTGCCGCCGCACCTGCGTGCCACAAATCCCCTCCTCAATAGTATCTCATCTTTATCGCGAGAAAAAATAGTATCTCATCTGAAAAGAAGCCTGCTGATGGATGGATGGATGGCTGGATGGATAGAATTAACAGCCGTTTCATTTCCGGACTGCAGCTGCAGCTCATATATAGCTATACCCTATACGTGTTCATAATCGGCTCCGATCGATCAATTCGATCCAGTGCCATATTAGAACTTAAATTCCGACTCCTACTCCTCAATCACTACCTGCTAGCTAGTATAAAGAAAGTACACATTGCACCCCGGCCGGATGAATCTCCTGTATGTATACGTAGCACACGGCGGCCGGCGATGGGGTTGATCACCACCATGTACAGTGGCTACCACGTCGAGACCGTGCCCTACACCAACCGCGCCCACCTCGTCCCCCGCTCCGGCCGGGCCGCACGGCAGCGCCATACCACCGGGTCCTACTTCGCCGCATTCAAGAAGCAGTACGCATCCTGGATACTCGAGGAGAAGGACGACCACAGCGTCCGTGTCAACCGCATCGTCATGGAGCTTGTCGGCGGCATCCACCGTAGCCTGGCCAACAAGGCTCTTGACTGTGTGGATGTGGACGACCTCAATTGGGAGGCGGTTGTTCTCAGACACGACAGCGTCAACGCTTATATGCTTCACACCGGCAAAATCGTAGTTTACACCGGGCTGCTCCGCCGTCTCGACACCGACGCCGAGATCGCCGCTGTTCTTGGGCACGAGGTACGTAGCTCATATCATCTCTTCATCCGGCTGAGTATGTACGTACAGTCTACAGATTAGCATGCATATATAGTACTAAATTTTCCTTTGTACAACCTATTGTATAGTTCGGACACGTTCTTGCAAAAAGCACACGTCGGAGATAATCGCAAAGTTGATCGACAACAAGTGGTGTCCGACCCTCCTCACCACCCCATTCCTACGAAGGTACGTAATTAATCGTTCATATCGTTTATACATTTTTCGACAAAGAGTGAAATTTATTGGCTTAAAATGATGCATCAACAGGATACAAAACACGATGAGTACACACCGGACCATTCTCTTTATAGCTAAAATGCATACAGCTAACACAAACACGCACAAAAACACGCCATCAACTAGCAAAGTCATACTATCAGACTCTTTGTGTAGACGAGGAAAAAAAAAACTCAAAGCAACCAGATCCGTGATGCTTTGTATTATAACATGTAGGTTTCTAGATGAACCATAACTGCACCCTAATTAATTAACTGCATTGTGCATACTAAATTAACCATGCAAGTTAATTGACAGTGATCATGTTAACTATATATGCAGGCAGGAGATAGAAGCAGATTATATCGGAATGATGCTACTTGCCGCTGCTGGTTACGATCCACATGAAGCCCCTCGAGCCCTTGAGAAGGTTGAAAAGATGGAAAGAAAATCTATAATGGAGAAACTACTCTCTTGCCTCTCTCATCCATCCTGCAAGAAAAGGTCGCGGCTGTTATCACAACCTACGGTCATGAGGAAGGCGATGACATTGTACACACAAGTGAAAGGAAAGAAGGATTGTTGAACCTGCTTCATGGCTTCGACCTGCCGATCGCTCCTAGGACTGACAGTGTCGCCCATGCCCTAGCTAACTTTTGATAGACAGTGTCGCCCATGCCCTAGCTAACTTTTGATAGAAAAGGTGTGAGTAGTGGTTGACACTGTCAGTCCTAGGAGTCATCGGCAGGTCGAAGCCATGAAGGGGTTTTCGTTAAAATGGTGCCCATGGATAGAGAGTTTTGTTTTTGGAGGTAGTGTGGCTATTAAAGTCAATGATGATGTTAGCAACTATTTTCAGACTAAGAAGGGTCTTCGCCAAGGGGACCCCATATCCCCTATTTTATTCAACATCGCGGCAGATATGTTAGCTATCCTTGTCGAGAGTGCTAAGGTGGTCGGGCAGATTAGCAGTGTTATTCCCCATTTAGTAGAAGAAGTTCTATCTATTTTACAATATGCGGATGACACTATTCTTTTTATGGATAATGACCTAGATAAAGCAAGAAACCTCAAGCTGCTTTTATGTGCATTCGAGGAGCTCTCTGGTCTGAAAATTAATTTTCATAAGAGCGAATTTTTCTGCTTCGGTGACGCTGCAGAGTCTGCAGCTGAGTATGTTGACATTTTCGGCTGCCAGCTCGGGCAGTTTCCGATTCAGTATCTCGGTATTCCGATTCACTATCGACGCTTAACTATCGCTGAGTGAAATCATGTGGAAGAGAGACTTGAGAAACGGCTAGCCAGCTGGAAGACCAAACTCTTGTCATATGGGGGGCGGTTGATTTTGATCAATTCCGTTCTCAACAATATGGTTCTATACATGTTGTCTTTCTTCCACTTACCGAAAGGGGTTCTTCAGCGTCTTGATTATTTTAGATCCAGATTTTTTTGGCAATGCGATAATGAATCCAAGAAATATAGGCTGGCGAGGCGGACTGTATTATGCCGCCGTAAAAGTCAAGGGGGCCTTTGAATTCAAGATCTTGAGATTGGAAACATCGTTCTTCTGCGTAAATGGGTTTACAAATTACTCAATGAGAGTGAAGTATGGCAGGAAATCATTCATAACAAATATGTGGGGTCCAAAACCATTTCTCAAGTTCATTGGAAACCCGGTGATTCATATTTTTGGTGTGGTGTCATGAAGGCCAAGGAATTCTTTTTTCAGTTTGGTACTTTCTCAGTTAGGGATGGTTCCCAGGTTCGATTCTGGGAAGATACCTGGCTAGGCGCCACACCAATTATGGTGCAGTACCCTAGCTTGTAACGGATTGCCAGACATAAATTTGTCACGATCAAACAAATTTTGGGACAAGAAAACCCCGATATTTCTTTCCGTAGGGATCTCTTTGGCCCTTGCCTCGCAGAATGGAATGAATTACTCTCTCGTTTGAAGGACATTTAGCTGACAGGCGAACCGGAGAAGTTTCGATGAAAGTTGCATAAGAATGGCAGTTTCTCAGTCAAGTCCTTGTATGATGCAATGACTCATAGTGATGTTCCCATTGATAACAAAAAATTGTAGAAGTTAAAACTACCTCTAAAAAGAAGATATTCCTCTGGTTTTTAAACAGAGGGGTCATCTTAACTAGAGATAACCTGGCACGACGTAACTGGCAAGGTAATAAGACATGTGTATTTTGCCAACATGATGAGTCTATTAAACACTTAATTTTTTGAGTGTAAATTCGCTCGTGCAGTATGGGCCATAGTTCAAGTAGCTTCAAATCTATATCCCCATGTAGTGCACGTAACATGTTCGGCAATTGGTTGCGGGGTATTGATAAACAATTTTCTGCATATATTCTTGTGGGAGCGGTTGTGTTATGATGGGCATTGTGGCTTATCAGGAATGATGTGGTTTGGGATGATCGAGATATGGGATCCAACGGCCAAAAACAACGGATGAGTGAGAGGGCTCGGATTAGGTGCAGTTTTACTGTCCTTAATGTGTTTCTTCTACTGTGCAGGTTATTCATGCATGTACGCGATGACTCCGCACTTGGTCTATTCTGCAGAGGCCGAAGGACAGAGACCTTTTTATGATGACGTCTACATGGCTGGAGCATACAGCCAGAGAGGTTTTGTCCCTCCATGGTATGCGGTGTAATCTCCAGATAGGATTTGCCCCATCCTAGGCTGGATTGATTTATTTTGCTGTAAAACTATGTTTAGTTTTTGGTGTTTGGACTTGTTGGCTGTGTGCATCACCTTATGCAGAGGCCGGGCATTCTTTCGATGCGGTTGTATCACCTTGATAAATCAATTCAATGAAATGTCCTTTATCAAAAATGCATGCTCCTGGAAGATACCTATTGATGTAATCATAATATAGTGCGTATTATCTTTTATTGTGAGGCTTGGTAAACTTTGAAAAAGATTAGAGAAAAAAATATCAACATCTAGGATACCAACTCAATACAATTAGAGTCACCATGAAATATGTAATAAGAGAATTAAAGTGGCTAAGCAGTGCCTCACGCAATGCATTCCCCGTATAACGCGAGGGCTCTCTTCTTCACGATGCGTGGCGATGGTTTTTTTCTTCATTTTGTTGATTTTTTACTGTTGCTCCAGATTTACCACTCAGGCTACAAAAATATTTTCACATGGGCCTACCATCCACTGTCAATCTCTCCTCTTTTCCTTTCTTCGTTCTTCCATAGAAACAGAGAGAGGGGCCGAGAGAAAGGACAGCAGGCCGCCATCGATCCACCCTCGCCACCTGCACCCATGCCGCCGCCGATGCTGATGCCGCAGCCGCCTCTTCTTCTGCCGCCTTCCCTCCCTTCCCCTCCTCAATCTCGGTGTGGCCCCGAGGCCGCAGCCTGAAACCCTAGGCCTGGTTCTTCAGGGCAGTGGGGCTCGGCGCCCCTTTCTCCCCCCACTTTCACCCCCGTTGTGGCTCTGCCCCACCTTGCCTCGTCTCTCCCCCACCTTAGCCTCCCGTTGTTGCCCCTTCTATCCTCTCTTCCTTCTCTCCGATGGGGCCAGCTTGATTGCGGTTTATCAAGAAAACTGAGGGGACTGCCATTGGCAAACCGTCACAAACTGTTTTCTTGATGGCAGTGCTCTAGCGTCGGTTCCGCGACCAGCACCACTCCTCGCCAATTCCCTTACTCAAGCCTGCACCATATTCTTTGAAGGCTGCACCACAACAAGCCTATAAGCAGTAGCGAGCAATTAGTGGGCAAGGTGTGTGGTAGGTTTCTTTTTTTGTTTATGGACTAGAAAAAATTTGCTTACTGACATTTTAGTTGTACTGTCAATCGGTTGTTTGATAGTTGATGTTTATAATTTGTTGTCAAGTATTTCTACTGATGTGCTCATTAAAAAAGTTATTTCGTTGATGAACTGGTTTATTGTACCACTTATATTGCACAAAAGCTTATGCTTTGTTTATTCATCTCGAAATGGACCGATTCAATGTTTGTATGTATCTATTGTTCATTGTATTTCTGAAACGATAATTTTATCAGAGATCACGATCATGTGTTTCTGTTTATGATACATAAACATGCATTAAATAGTGTGAATTATGTAACTCTGTTTATAGATTGATAAATCATGGTTTTAGTTGTATTAGCCAACAGCTTCAGTTCTAGGATTAGTGCTTTTAGTTTGTTGTCAACTACTTATACTGATTACCCTTTTTATCTATAGATTGTGCGTTGTTGGTTTTATTTCCTGTTGGACAGTTCGTTCTACTTCCCAGCAAGCTCCTTATTATTCAGGTATGTCGCTTCCTCTCCTCTTTGTTTATATGTGCTTTGTTTTCTCATTATTGGTACCAAATCAATTTTGTTACGTACAAGTTGTTTTACCTCTTTTCGATTAAAATTATCTGTTGCACTCTGAAGACTGTGTGCAAACCATCCTAAGCTGATCTGATTTTATTGCTTTGTATTGCCACAAACTATTTTATTGATATGTTCCATTTTCTACAATGTGCTTTGCCCAAGTTTTTTTATCCAACTACAAATCTGTTGTGTGGCGGCACTCTGCCTAATCATCGGTGCTCCACAATGATAAAGTTATATTCACAGTTAGCGATAGTGCATTTTACAATATTTTGTATAACTGCTATTGATCATAATCAATAATTGTGAAAATCATATTACTATTTTCCTATTTTATAAATATTTGATAGATGATACCATGACACTACTAAATACTATCTTTTCAGATCTCGCAGGCCAGTCAATCAAGATAGGATTATTCATGGTTATAGCCTACAAAAGTGAGGTAGTACCAAAGCGTCAGATATGCCATGATATACCATGTTCACATTAAATTTCCTTAAATTTTAAATGCTAAAAAGTTTTTGGGCACTTCCTTTTGCAGAATACATCTTCTTGCACTGTTGACTCCCTTTGGTCAAAAACTAATCCCTGTGTTACATGGTGCCATAAATTTCAGAAAATCATGTTGTCATCTTTATCTTCAGTAAGGTATTTGATGACTCTCTTTGGTCAAAAATTTCTTCCCTGTTTCATTACATAATAGTTTGAGTGTGTTTCTCGGAAAACCTTGTGTGTAGTGGGCCAGCCCAATCAGTGATCCTGCCTTTTTCCTGACAGAATTTGGCCGGGTTTTTATATGGAGAAATCTTATAGTTAATAACAAGTATTAAAAATATTATTTGTAAACTAAAAATGCTCATTAATTTTAAAATAACATTCACAAATTAAAAAAAATGTACAAAATAACTAAAAACATGTTCCAAAATTCAAAAACAAATTACGGATTAAAAACATGTCAAGAATTTGAAAATAAATCACAAATTTTCGAAAATGTTAGTGAAATTCAAAAAATGTTGGGAATTTGAAAAAAATCAAGGCTCTTTGTCGGTATGGGCTCTATCAAATGCGCAAAAGTTTTGCGCATGATTGTATTGATAGAAGGAGGGTTTAAGGAAATTCTCACACACAAAACCACGTTCACAATAGAATGGCGTGTGTGTGCGCGCCGTAGAGCGTGCATCGCGGCCGCCCAGGGTACAGAGGCTACGTCTTAGTAACAATGCGTCGAGCCTGGGTGCGCCAGTGCGGAAACAATCATTTTAGTGGGATCTATATTAGCTATAATAATTTTAGTGAATAATTTAACAGTTCCCTTATGTTGACTTTAGGTGGGGAAACAACCTATATGAAGATGTGGGCCTAATCTACTCTCGGAATCGTATAGTCGAATGCTATTTTTGGCCCTACACTGTGCAATACGAGCAACACTGTGCACATGCACGAATAATTGTTGCCAAATTATTTGCACTATCTTCCCTGCTGGTTGACACTTTCGACATGCATGCTACTGCATTGGAAGAGGGTCGAAAGCTTAATGAGGTGATTGTTGGCCACTGCCTGCTCTGAAGGTTTTCTATGCTAATCAGATCTTCAGACCGGAAAAAACAGTGGCATTTACTCACAATTAGCAGCAATTGGATTTCTGTCCTCCCCCACGGCAACTCGTGCGGCGGCACTCCAAAAAAAACATGTTGCTCGCTCTCTGGCGAGATCACCGCCTGCAATCAGGTCATTTGTAGGCGCTGTCTTCACAGCCCGTGGAAGGGCTGTGCAAGCGACCAGGGCAAATCCAATTGCTGCTCATTGTGAGTAAATGCCACGGCTTTTCTGTACCATCTTTACCTGTTCTTTTTATTTCTATTTTGTTTGGTGTTTCTTTCCGGTTTTGATTTATTTTCTTATAAAAATTCTCCTGAATTTTGATAAAATCCCCACCTTTCTCTTAAAATGTTCAGTATTTTTAAAAATATATTTTTATTTTTTGATTTCTTGAAAATGATCAGGTTGGGTGATGGTCGGACAGCCCATGTACAAAATCGGCCGTCCAATCGCTGCTCATTGAAACGCACAAAAAGCCACCCGTTGGATATTGCAAAATCCATGTTGATGCAGGTGTACTGGCAGGAAGAGAAGGCTCAGGAGCGGCCGTCTGCAGAGATTAAGGGGGCAACTACATGGGAAGCACGGCACTAGTTTTGGAAGGAGTTTTTTATCCAGCGACTTTGGAAGCTGTAGCATGTCGTGAGGCTCTTTCTCTTGCAGAGGACATGGGCATCTAAAATTTCGTTGTTGCATCCGACTGCCAGCAAGTGGTCTCTCACATCAACAGAAGTGCTCGGGGGAAATATGAAGCAATTATTAGCGAAATAAATCTGAAAGCGGCTACTTTTCATTGTAATTCTACTTTTGAGAGGCGTGATGTGAATTATCAAGCACATAGCTTAGCTAAGTTTTCTCTTTCGAGAGGTCCGGATCGTCTGGTTAATTTGGGGCACCCCATGACCATAGATGTATCCCACACCATGTGGACTTTGATGAATAAAGTTGGTCTTTACCCCTAAAAAAAAACAAGCTAAAAAAAACATCGGCCCTGCAACACAGTCACAGCCCACCATCGATCCAACACAGTCACAGCCCACCATCGATCCAACCCAGTCAAAAATGTTCCTCGTCTTCCTTTCCTCTACTCTGCTTTGATGCTGTGCTCTGCTCCGGGCGGGCGACCGCGAGGGCGAGGGCGAGGGGATGAACGGCGGGCAAGGACGAATACGCGTCGTCTTCCAGCCCACCATGGTCGCCCGCCCGTCCTCTCCTCTGGAAGCAAGCGTCACCTAGTCATGTCAGTCCTCATCCGCCCGCTAGGCCGCCCACCAGGTGCTTGTGTTTTTTCCCATGAGCTTCCTTGCACTGCGACCTAGAGTAGCTAGCTCCAGTACAAGAGAAAGAGGCCAACCCGTCGTTCAATCATGCGCGGCCGTCTCCGTCCATCCGTCCGTCTCGGTGCATCCCTGGAAGCTACAAGCAATGGCCATACATGTAGCAATCAACGACAAGCAATGGAGTAATTCACAAGGTTTAGCCATATACATGTCTCTTACAAGCAATCAACTACAAGCAATGGCCATACATACATGTAGCAATCCGCGACACACCCGTTGCTGTCTGTTGGTGACAATTCTTGCTCTGCTTATCTTCAATCAGCCATAGGATTCACAAGGTTTTACTCCACTGTGGTAGGCATATATAGAGATACAATACGAGCAGTGTTCATTATCGATGCACCGAAATAACGTGTTAAGAAAAGTCTACGAAAATTATTTTGCCTACTCATACATGTAGGATGTTGCTATCAAGACAAATTGAGAAATTCATAATGGCCATACATACATGTAGCTATTAACCACAAATCCGCCCAGCCATACATCTAGGACCCGTTGTTGTGGGCGATGATTCTGGGCGGCTTATCTTCAAGCAATCTGAAACCAAGGGAGCTGCATCCTCATCCCCTTACACAGCAGCCAGCCACTGGAAAAATACCATTGATCGGACTAGTATCAATTATTACCAGGCAAGGCAACAGCAGGTCCCGCGTCCGATCAAGATCCAGGGGTGGTAAGAGCACTGTCTAGACAACTCGCTCGCGACAAGCTGGTTGGCTGCCTTTTCAGCCTAGCCGTCCGGCAACGCTGCCCCCTTCGCCTCCTCCCTCTCTATATATATGAAGCTATAATAGCCATGTACATCTAAGTGCGTAGTAGCACATCCTACGTCACTGATCACAATGCCAATTCTGCTCTCTCAAGAGCTGCTCATCTCCACACTACTCGTGCTACTTGTTCCCCTTTACTACTTGTACTTGAGGGCTAGTTGTAGATCAAAGAACCAATCAGCGCTCCCCACAAACTGGCCAATACTTCACATGTTCCCTTCCTTCGTGTCCAACCTCCATAACTTGCATGACTATTTCACCCTAGTCCTTGCTGGATCCGGCCACAGCTTCAGGGCGCATGGCCCACCCGGCACCGGGATGCGGTTCTTCATCACATGCGACCCTGCCAACGTCCGACACATCTTCACAACCAACTACGCCAACTTTCCCAAGGGCACGAGGTTCGCCGATACATTCGACATCATGGACGGCAGCCTCTTCACCATTGATGGTGAGCCATGGCGTCAGCAGCGCGCCAAAGTTAAGGGCTTGCTTGGTAGCCCGTGACTAGTTGCTAGTATGGTGGCTTGCTGCTGCAGCAAGGTGGAGAACAACCTCCTCCCATTGTTTACCCAGATGTCAAGTACAAACACTCCATTCGACATGCAACATCTGATGTCTAGGTTTATGTTTGACCTGGCTGCTACGCCTCTCTTCGGCGTGGATCCCGGCCTCCTATCATCGGAAATGCCACCCATGGATGTCGCGGTTGCCATGGACACAGTCATGGAGGTGGGATGTTTTCGGCACATGATGCCGTCTTCTTGCTGGAAACTGATGAGGTGGTTAAACATCGGTCCTGAGAGAAAGCTCAATGCGGCGCACACACTGCTACGAAGGTTCATCAAGGAGATGATGGAGAGGAGGAAGATCAAGACGTGGCAAGTTAATAATGATGAGGAAGAAGAGGGTGTGGACATTGTATCTTCCTTCCTCGATGACCCAGACTACGCTAATGATGACTTGTTTCGTGCTGTCATCATTGGCTACATGCTCGCTGCAAGGGACACAGTTGGAATAGCCCTGACATGGATCTTCTACAACCTCGCCCAAAACCCTAACATCGTGTCAATCATCCGCAATGAACTCTCACCGATTGTATCACGCAAAGTAGTAGCCGGTGTGGGTGCTATGGTGATATTTCAGCCGGATGAGACAAAATCTCTAGCCTATCTTAGGGCTGCCCTGTATGAAACTCTCAGGCTGTACCCGCCGGCGCCTACTGAGCTCAAGACGGTGGTCGCTGACGATACAATGCCGAGTGGCCATGAGGTGCACGCCGGTGACGCCATCTTTATTTCTCTCCATTCCATGGGGAGAATGGAAGGCATATGGGGTAAAGACTGCCTCAACTACAACCCAGATAGGTGGCTCTCGAAGGATGGCAACGGTCTGAGGTATGTACCATCTCACAAGTTCTTGGCCTTCAACTCGGGGCCAAGGATGTGCCTTGGTAAGGACATCGCGGTCACGCAGATGATGACCGTCGTGGCCTCAACGCTATGGAACTTCGATGTGCATCTGGTTGAAGGGCAAAGCATCGAGCCCAAGGCATCTTGTATACTAGAGATGAAAAATGGGCTCATGGTTAAGCTGAAGAAGCGAGAAGTGTAATATTATACTCTTCTTTTGTATGTAAACGTACTTACCAACCATCGGGACAGTTTTACACTGCCCACAGTCACATTACTATCGGCTAATAAAGGCATCCATGCATGAAAGTTTAACTTTCTTTTACAAAAAAAACAACCAACATGCTGCTATTTATTACTTTGTTGTATGAGACATGATATGAAGGCATCGAGACATGTTTTTTTTTACCTCCAACGATCGGCTTATTAAGTACCACTTAACAACCGTGATGGTGATTAGTTACACTATTTGATAAGTAAAGGAGAGCATATTATCCCGCTAGGTTATTAGTTACACTATTGGATAAAAATGAAATGAAGTGTACAATTTGTCTACAGCTGATGCATCCTACTGCAGTAATAAGCTGGATTACCACTAGTAGAAAACAGACCTTTCATCCGGAGCTCTAGTCCCGGCTGGGTTTGGGCCCGGGACTAAGTTCCAACGGCTAGGAGCGGACGGGGGCACGGCCAGGATTAGTCCCGGTTCATATGGGACCTTTAGTCCCCAACCGGTACTAAAGAGGTTGCGGCAGGCTGGGGCCCCTGCGAGTCCCTTTAGTCCCGGTTGGTATCACTAACCGGGACTAAAGAGAGACATTTAGTCCCGGTTGGTATATCCAACCGGGACTAAAGTCTTCCCTATATAAATTAAAGCTGCTTCCTCCAGCCCGAGTCCAAGCTTTCTCTCCTCTCTGTTTTCTTCCCCAAACTCGAGTTCATCCTCCATTTTTGCCAAGATTTGTCAAGATTGACGGCACCCCATCTATCCAAGGGTTCTAAAAGGTTAGCAACTTCATCATTTCATCTCTCATTGCTAGTTTAGCTCGTTTCATGCTCTATAAGTATAGTGATTTGTGGGTTTTAGTTTGGGAGTAATTATGTGGGAGTTTATTTAATTTATATGCAATTTGAGCTTAAATTAACTTCATAGTTTGCATATGTGTAGGTGTGGTTTACTTAGTGCCTTCCCTTCCCGTCCTCACCGCCGTCGATCGCTTGCGCCGTCCCGTCGCCGGCACTACCTTGCTGAGCCTCTTGTTCTTATCCTTTTTCTAAAAAAAAAATCTTATTTGTATGATTTAGGTAAAAACCGATTGCTCCTGAAAAGAATGCCCGTAAATTTATAAATCAATGCGGAGTTATTATTAGGGACCAAATCCCAATCACCATTCAAGAATGGAATAAGCCAATGGTAGATCGAGGAGTTAGGTATGTCGACGAAAGAGCGAAAAAATTGCTTTGGGATACGCTCATGTCACATTTCAACCTACCAAAGGGTCTCACAGATAGCAAACGGTTGAAAGTCAGGCAATTTGCTCTTAAGAAGATGGCCACACAATTCCAGACCTGGAAGAAAAGATTATAGAGCGACTACATCAAGACAGAAAAGAAGACTCCAGAATTCACTGGAGCACTAGAGAAGATAAAAGATCACTGGGACGAATTTGTGGAGTACAAGGAGTCGGCTGAAGCTCTGGAAAGGTCGAGAAAAAATAAGATAAATGCTGAGAAAAAGCAGTATCACCATTGTCTGGGGACAGGTGGCTACAAGAGAGCCGTGCCTAAGTGGGAAGTAGCTGAGGCCAAGATGGTTGCAGAAGGGGTCATTCCAGCTACAGCGGAATGGCCCGAGAGGTCCAAGATTTGGTTTTATGCGCATGGGGGAAAGTTGGACCAAGCGACAGGGCAGATTATTGCAAAGGCAGATCTTAAAACAGCATCGGACGCTTTACTTCAAGCAATAGAAGATGCTCGAAAGGGGTTGTTCCAGCCCGAGAGAGAGAACGACAAGCTTACATGCGCCCTCGGCAATCCTGAACACGGAGGACGAACACGAGGCAAAGGCGTTGTTCCATGGGTTCAGGGGTTTTCGGAGTGGAACGACAGTTCAGAGAAAAAAGAAGCAGGATGCAGACCGGATTCAGAGGGTAGAAACAAAGAACGAGGAGTTGCACCGTATTTTAAAGCGGCAGCAGGAGCAAATTGACACAATTAGCCAGTAAAGGGCATCTCCGCGGCAGGAGCAAGCAGATCCAGCATTGGATAGTACTGTCCCATCTATGCGGAAAAGCAGCATGGGTTCCACGGGGGTCCGGGCCGATGATGCACTGCTGGCTCGCTACCCCATGGATGATATCAAAGAGAGAACAAATTGTGAGCTACACATGAAAATGAAGAACATATCCATGAAGGTGGCGGTCGGCTTTGCTTTACCGAATGCACCTGAAGCAACCATCCATGGCAATCCGATTCCAGCTGGCTATGCTCGTGTCGGGGTGGATGAAATTCTGCCGGGATATGACTCACTAGAGCTTGACATTCCTGGCGGTGAAGGGGAGCAGACACTGGGAGAAGTCATACATGGTGTCATTGTATGGAAAAAGGAATGCATCGTGTTTGCAAACTCGGCGCCAAGGTCACCGACTCCTCCGAGTAGCAATACACCTCTAAGTCCACCCCACCTCTAGAGGGAGCCCAGCGCGAGTCCATATGGATCTCCGCCGCATCAGCCGACTCCACCCCACCTCGAGAGGGAGCCCAACGCGAGTACATATCGATCTCCGCCGCGTCAGACGACTCCACCCCCTATGTCCCAGCAGGGCAAAAAGCGGAAGAAAGCCAACCACGAGCCTCCTGCCAAAAAGAAGTTAGCTTACGATATGACTGATGAGGAAACCAAAACGGTCGTTGTTTCTGAAATGAAGTACCATTTTGCACCGAAACCGCCCCCTCCGCCAAAGGAGAAAATACCTACGAAAACCGTAGAGCACTTTATGGAGTTGCTTGAGCGACCCCCGGCACATGTGGCGAATAGGCCATCAGACTATAACCGCTTTATTAGGAAGTCATATCAGGAACAAATGCAGCAGTCGAGACGTAGAAGTAGTAATAAAAACGGGAAAACAGTTCTCCAGCTCGGAGAACAGGCAATGCAATCGACCCCCCCGCTCAAGGTAACCGACGATGCTAGAGACATTGGTATTAGTGTTGATCAACTCCTAGGCAACGAGGAAGTCCCCGTGGCTGAAGTAGCATGGCAATATGCCCCCAGGAAAACTCTGGTCAGACCTGAGCAAGTCCCGAATCTATCAACACAAATGCGAAGATTGCATGAGTGGTACATGAAAGAAGTTGCCAACGGGCGAGTGATGCTCATGGTGAAAGTCAAGAAAGAGCATTAATTCTATGAAAACGAGCTATGCATTGAGTTTCCAGAAATTTTTCAGTTATACAATCAAGACTCACTCGACAAATCTATCGTCAGTTGCTATTGTCTGTAAGTGATTTCTTTATGTAATTTAAGTCTCTAGCTCAGCTCATTCATTGCCTGTAATTATCCTCACTATATTCTTTTGCACGCTATTATGCAGAATGAAGATTCTCCAATGCAAAAGAGATAGAATCTATGACATTGGGTTCGTTGACCCATATATCGTTAATGAAAAATTGATACAAGACCACCCTCAAGACTGTGAGGAGAACTTGCTAAGGTTTTTAAAGGCACAAAATACCAAAACAGAAATACTATTTCCTTGCAACTTCAAGTGCGTGTTACTGTCTTGTACTACAAATTCTATTTTGCTTACTCGATGTTAAGTGTAGTTGATGAGTTATGCACCTGCTTATATAAACGTACGCAGGTACCACTGGATCCTGCTAATCATTAAAGTTGACGCTGGAACTGTTGAAACCATGGACTCACTAGGTAAAGACCCTCAAGAATACACCAGCGTGGTTTTGATGCTCGACAGGTAATTTCAATCATTATCGCACTATATCGGCCTCTTTCGTTCATTTCCTGATATCAAGTAATTAATAACTCCTTTATTCATTTTCTTTGCCGGGCAGGGTTTGAAAACGGTTCATCAAGGATGTTGTCGGTGATTGGAAACCGGATCTGCGTTGGCGACTTGCCAAGCTAATTAAGTAGTACTAGCTAGGTCATCTCTTTAATTCTAGTTTCAATACCATTATCATGCTTGATTATTATCTGATTGAATTCTATTCTCGCAAAGTGCATGAGGCAGAAATAGGGGACTAATTTATATGCATACTACGTTTGCGAGAACATTCGCCTGACGACCGAATGGCGCAGAGATGAAAAATAACGACAGGTACGTAAACACTATTCACAATTTTTTTATGATGATCTAATATATATACACACAACTAATATATTCATATTGATCTCCTTCTTTAAAGATGGAAGAAATGCGGAAGAAGCTCCTACTAGAGAACCGCCTACGAGCAATTCAAAAGGAAATTACGGGATTTTTGCTTACGGAGGTCATATCTGAAAACGGAGAATACCATTGCAGGTAATGATCTCCAAATTATAGGAGAAATTGTATATACCAAATTGTATATATATATGTATGGTCGTACGAGAAATTATATTATATATGCATCAACGTGTACAGTATGTACTAGCGTAAAATATGTTTGAAATGAAAAAGAATTGAATGGAAAACACAATATGAAAAGGAAAAATAAACCATAAACCCTAAACCCTAAAACCCTAAACCCCAACAAAAAAAAAGTCACCAACCGGGACTAAAGGTCCTCCAACCCCACCGCACGCTCGCGGCCACGTGAAAGGACTTTAGTCCCGGGTTGTGGCCAACCGGAACTAAAGGGTGGGGGCCTTTAGTCCCCACCTTTTAGTCCCGGTTGGTGACCCGGGACTAAAGCCCGTTGCCAACCGGGACTAAAGACTCGTTTTCCACTAGTGTACCTAGTCAAGGATTTATGGTGATGTGCCCAACCATGGTTACAACTATATCTTTAGGCTTTTTGAACATTCATACCATACCCAATTAGACTTACATTAAGATCAAATTGCATAATAACTCTCATGCCAATCGGCGTGTTGTTCTCGTTGGCAATTAGATGATCGCTACTGCCTGTTTATTGAGCAGTGCTTTTACGTGCCGGCATGGTCGCCCGGCCTCTCCTCGGTCGCTGGAAGCAATCGTCACCAGATCAAGTCAGCTTTCATCCACCTGCCTGCCAAGTGCCAGCGTTTATGCCCATAATAAGGTTCGTTCCACTGTGAACTACCTAGCTTGAGTCACAATCAGAATTATGGAATAAACGAGACTATATTGGTCAATATACTCATATTAAGCTTATAAAAAAAATTCATCCACTGCTACGTGTCATTGTCAATACCAGGTGTTGATGCATTCTAATTTCTGATGGCTCGCTGTTCAGGTGTTCTTGTGCTTCTGATGGCTTTCTGCTACTTTGCTATTAGTACCACTTGTGTTTATATTTCTCCAAAGCTCATGAATCAGGTATGTCTCTTCAGCTGTTCAAACTCCAAACTATACTTCATCTTCAGTTCACATGATAATGATTCGCTCGCAAATAATAAGGTGCTATCTTTATTCAACCCAACAGGCCAAGATCGAAGCTTCCAAGGAGGGTGATGAGTGTGTGGCGCATCTCGGGGAATGGGAAGATCATGAGTGCGGAGACACGTTGCTAGACATGGACGAAAGTTTGGTCTGCTGCAATTCTGCATCGGTTCCGCCCCGCTGCTGAACCTTGATGGTCCGGTTGCAAATACCCGGAGTAAGAGTTATGCATATACAGATGTGATATGCTCGCTGGGGACATGCTAGGCAAGAAGCATATCGGCGCATTGGATAGCAGAAGCCCGACGTCGCTCAGAAATTGCTGCGATGAATACGTACATCCAGTGAGCCAATCCTACTGTGCGCGCTATACGAACGGTTAGTAGTTTTTTCATTCTGTATATGGCAAAGATATTTTGACCCCGGACGGCAGAACCGTGCACAAATACTTACATGTCTCCTTTGCAGATGTAGCATGGAATGGAGGGTACCTGCATGTTGGCGAAATAAGTGGTCAGCTTCTTCTTCTCGGCAGAGGAATGCTGCTCACCCAGCTTGCTTGGAAGACCTGGCCTTCATTTGTATTCCAGAAATGCTACTCCGCGCGCCTGCTTACTGGAGCACGCACCATTGATCAGGAACCATACTACATGTTCTGAAGAAATCGACACTTGTCATGTCGTTAACTGAAGAAATCGACACCCAACGGTCGGCTCGCGCGAAACCAGGCTCATCGTCGACCGTCCAATCTTCGTCTAACAGCAACTTATCGCTTCGCCCGGAGTTACGACATACCGCACCCTTGATCGCGCATCCAACGGCTCTGAAGAGCGGAGCTGTTGCTATTTGAATTATTACCTTTGTTGTCTCCTTATTCACCTGCTTCAGTACTTCAGAGTTAAACTTACCTTTCACTGGTTGTAATGGGTATTAAACCTGGGATCTATCTGAGAGCCCTGGAGCTCATCTTCCTCTACTTGGTTGTAATGGGTATTACCCTGGCCGCCATGTCCTGGCTATCCTTAATTCGCTATATTTAGCTTTCTCTGGCGATCATCCTCTGGCTACTTGGTGTTATCTGTGACTGTGAGTGATGAAGTTTTCTGAGCTAGCTGGGACTTGTCACTTCTCTGGCTACTTGGTGTGATCTGTGAGCCGGTCATCCGACGTTTGCTGCAAACCTTCGCCCGCACGACAAACAAATTTAGACATAATTCACGCAAACATGACGAAGCTCATCAAACGGACTCGATATAATGTATATAAACCGGATACTATTTCATCCATTCAACTAAAACCTAAAAAATCCTTCTAGCCATGGAAGGCGCGCGGGGGTATGGCAGCCCCTGTTCTTATCGGCGGTGACGGCGCTGTCGTAGAGGGACTGCTCCTCTTCGATCGTGGTGAGCTACCCATCGAGGCTGCGTAGTCGCCGCACAGATCTCTCCTCTGCCGTCTCGATGCTCCGCGAGGAGGAGGAGCCGCCGCCGCCGCAGCCTAGGTAGTGGATTAGGCACCTTCGCACCTTCGCGCTCGCCGGTGGCAGCTCCTCCTTGATGGCCTTCCCGCGCCGGACTTGGCAAACCGCGGAGGCGCCGCCTTGAAACGTCAGCGCCTTGAAACGTCAGCGCCTTGAAACGTCAGCGGGGCGATGACGCCTACTCCGTCTTGACGTGGTGGCGGGGCGGTGATGCAGGCTCCACCTTGACGTGGTGGAGCGGTGCGAGGGCAGCGACGGACCATGGTAATTGAGCGACCTCTTGATCATGATGTCTATTTGCGCCGCGTACTCCTTGTCCGTCTTACCGCCTCCGCAAGGAGGCGTGGCTGCAGCGGCTCCTCCTCGTTGTCGAAGGAGAGGATGATCTCCTCCTTCATGGAGGAGGCGACCGTTGTGAAGGACGATGGCCCCGAAGAGCGATGGCGGCAGTGCCAAGATCAGGATCCGGAAGAAGATTCAGAGCTGCCACCTGCCCGCGCAGAGAACCATGAGTTGGGCATCGTCGACAGCCATGATCAGAGACGGAGAGAAGTGGATCGGTGGTGAGCAGAGAGGAGAGGATGTGATGTGGTGTGGACGATACTGGAACCATGCTTAAATAGCCGAGGCCAGGCAAACATGCGGGCAAACGACTTTAATGCGGCGCACCAGCTATAGTAGACTTCTTGGTCGCCGGTCAGCATTGAATCGGCGCTGCCCACTCATCTGATCGCGTCGCTTTGACCGTCGAGTCGCATCCGCTCTGAAGTGGGCTGACCGGCATGAATGTGCGACACCCGCTACATGTGAAGATGGTTTTATGGCCGCGAAAGGTTTTTGGGTGGGACCGGGGTGTCGGTGTTGTACATGGCGGCGGTCCGGATGCCCACATACCTCCCCTGATTTTTAAAATGTGTGAACATTTTTTTAAATACCATATATATATTTCTAAATAGTGGGAAATACTTTTTATAAATTATGCAAACATTTGTTAAATTGTATATCTTTTTAAAATGTCTCGAACATTTTTGGAAACGTGTGAACTTTTTAAAATGTCGCGATGGTTTTTTAAATGGTACTTCCACTGTCACAAAATAAGTGACTCAACTTTGTATTAACTTTAGTATAAAGTTAGTATAAAGTTGAGTCACTTATTTTGGGACGGAGGGAGTACCAAATATACTTTGAATTATGTGAAACATTATTCCACATTTTATAAATATTTTTTAAAATGTCATGAACATTTTATCGGAATGCCTGAACACATTTTAAATGCCCCGTGACATTTTTTAATACTATCACATATTTAAAAAGTTGTGTGAACATTTTTCTAATACTTCATGGCATTTTTTAATACACGATAAAGGTGTCTTAATCAGATTAAAAGAAATTTCATTACAAATGTGAATAAAAGTAATAAAAAAATAAGTCAGCGCAGCGGCTTCTAGTCAGCCAGGCCGTTGAGTAATCCTAAAATAAACTAGTAGAAAGCCCGTGCGTTGCCACGGGCCTTTTCTAATTACACATATATAAATATAATGCATATAATTCACCGAGCGTTATTATGTCGTAGTTCCCCGTCAAAATAATAAATATATAATGAATATCAAAATTTACATGTATGGAAATGATAGCCTGCAACAATTGAAAAATAATTTAAATCCCCTTCACTTGCAATGTAATTTGACGATGTACATACAAAACGAGCAACGATCCAAATAATTATCTGTTACAAACTAACTTCTACATGATGCGGTTGAGATGTTCCTGTACACGGCAGGAATGTTATCTTTAGCTTCATTTGCATGGTACTTCAGTAAGTACAATAAAATTTTCATTCTCAGCTTATAACCAACCTGCACGAGCAATGTATATAGTTAGCATGAAGATTTCACGTGGAAGATTTAAGAATATGCAACATAGAATACTCATCGTGCATTGTACGTAGAACCTGGTTATATATTGTGACCGTATATGTACAATGTAGTGTCCCACTTTATCCGGATGCCCCTCAATGACTCTCCCTTGATGCAGGTTCCTCAACTGTAAGCTCCTTTGTCTGTTGGCTCCTGTAACAACTTTTTGGGTTGCCTCTACCATGTGTGAATAGAGAATGAACTTTGTAATCTCCCAACATTTCAACACGTGACTAAAGGAAATTTAATAAAGTAAAAAATATGACTTTTCAATGATGTTTCCTTAATAGATGGATTTAATCATACAAATCACCCAGTAAACAACCGTTTTACTGAAACAAAATAGTGAATTAACCTTTATGCCTCAACATAAAAGACATTTTACAGTCCGTTTTCTGTAGCCCCTTTCCTAAAAAGAACAAATATTGTCTTCATTATTTCACTTTATGACGTAATACCAAAATATGTACATATGTTTTTGGATGCATTAGGATAGCCCTCTATTAGCATTTGCTTCAGGTTGGTAGTTTATATCAATAGTTAGGCCTAGCCATTTTTAGTTCAAAATTTGAACAGAAACTTATTTTGGAACTGGGGGAGTAGAAAGAAGTGTTGCAATAATGTGAGGCGGTGTCCATGATATTCTTACTTCATTTAAAATGGTTTATCTGGATTTCCCTGCTTTAATAAGATAATTAACGGATGATTTCCATAAGTTAGTAGAACATAAATGTATTTGGGTGTGACAAAAGGTGAATAATATGTGCGTCAAAAGAATTCTAGCAAGACTAATTCATCATTCTCCAGTTACAGCGATGACAACTTCACATATGTAAACCTCTAGAAGTTTTAATTATTATTCCTTAATATCAACAGATTGCAGAGACAATTTTCTGTATCAAATTAAACCAAACAGTACATATGATCCTTGCTATCAACCTATATGAACCTGCCTAAGCATGTAAGTTAGTAAATTGTCCCAGTGGTCATGTGTCTCCAAAGCGTCATATGATATATTTATATTTATTTTGAGGCATTAGGCATGCTCTTCTCCTTTTAGCTCCCAGACTTAAGACGTTCCAGTCCTATCCCAAGATTGAGATACAAAAAACCCTGGAACCCAAAATAGCATGCAAATGGAAATACTCAAAATAGCATGAATTTTAAAGGATTGAAGAATGGGGAGTGGAGGAGAGGTTATCGGGTAGTTGCGCTGCCACCCACACCTTGTTGTCTACTAATTGCAATTAACCGATTATAGTACACTTTACCAACATATTGTTTGTTTCGTGCATGAAAAACAATTGAATGGTCAATGAGAAAGTAGAGAAATCTTCTAAAATATTATTTTTGCAACCATACATTTAGCTATTCTGATGCCGTTACTAAAGAAATTATATTGCACATCGCGTGTAGTGTTACTTATTAGTATCGTTCCTTATTTAGAATAGATCATTATCTAAACTGAATATTTTTGTCTTCTAGAAGCCCAAAGTTGAAGTCCCTTCTTTGTATCATTGTGCATCAATGTTACAGCTGCGGACCAGAGCATGAAAGAAAAATGCCCGTGCATTGCCACACAAAAAAAGATAGAAAAAATGATGAAACAATTGTTTGGATTAAGAGATATGTGTAGAACATGAAAGCATGATGTCTCTGTTAATATATCTACAAACAACAATTCTCTCCATCCTCGTCTTTCTTCTGTCGATCATTGTATTCTTTGCAAAAATACGTAACCGCATATCTCTTGCCATCCCTCCTCCCCCACTCACATCTATTCTCTTCCTTCGTCCTAACTCCAGTATTATTGTCACTTCGAAACTTCTTCATCTCGCCTTACCATCCTTTGAGATCATATTTCAAATTTAGCAGATCATGAAATAGACCTCACGTACCATGACAGGTGTTGGCATAACGTATTAGCACCTTCTTCTAAAATGAAACGATTCTCACCTACTCAAAGAGATGATGGCATATTAATTTCGTATCTACGAAAAATGAAGATGCACGAAGTGCAATGTCAATGTTTGTCTCTCCTTATTCTTTGGCCGCAACAAAGATAACATTTGTGTGGCTGCAAGGAACATAAAAATAAATAAATATTGTGTGTAGCAAAAGAATCAAATTATAAAAAATATAATGCTTCTGTGGCCGCAAGAAATGTCAATAAAAGCAAATACAGTGTACATGTGAGAAAATCAAACTAAAAATGTATGGTTGTTTAATTATAGTCCCCCCTTAGTTGAACTTCTTCCGTTTTATTGTGCTACACACATTGACTTATGGTGACTTGCATTGTACAAATTTACTACAAGACATGGACAAATATTGTACCACACATCTCTTAATTACCATAGGTTTATGTATATGCATCTCCTAATTATTAAAGGTTCCAATCAACATCGGCGGACCCCATACATGAGTCAGCGCGTTGCAATGCTGATTTGGCACTTGAACAAGATATGGTGTTATTACTTTTTAGTTCTTTAGACAATCTTCGAAGGACAACTCCATCCTCCATCATATAATTCTGTAACCAGAACCAAAAGATTAGAATTTATAAACTAATCATTTGTTGTGAGAGAACAGTGTTTGTATGCGTAAAATATTATGTATGCCAATGAAATTACCACATGGATTTAGGTATCAAGTAAACTTGTATAAGAAAACTGAATCCCTGCGAAAAGTTTCATCTCGAGCATACTATTAACCTAAAGGAATTCAACAATCAAAGCTTCAAAATCATACCAAAATAGTAGGAATTCAACAACGTTCATGATTCCATAGAGGTTCTAGAATGGACACGATGCAAAACCAAAAGGGCAAGCAAACCCTAGTAGTTTCTGTGAAAATGATTACCATCAGGAAAGAACACTCATCATGAAAAAATCCTTTTGGAGGAGGTACTGACATGCACTTTACTATTAACCTGAAAAACATGCACTTTACTGAGATATGAAAAATTATGATACTGCAACAAAACTCTACAATTGAGTAGAAAATGACCAAAAATGAACCCATGCCGGCCAACTCCCCCCTCTCTCCTACAAACCAGACGAAAATCAGTGCGGGCAAAAGTTTGACCTTCATTACATTAAATACTAATTGGAGTTTAATGGTAAAGCCAAAAAAGGCACTAACGACCTGGTTGATTTTTCTTGTTTTTATTCGTTATCGCTTTCAATGGTAGAACCCAATCCGTTTTTGGATACAATGGGAAAAAGACAATAACCAGTAACCACACTCTTGTTTGAACTTGAGAAATTGTGCCATTGGAGAAAAGCAGATTATACATTTATACATAAGAGAAAAAGAAGACTCCTTGCGCTCAACCGATGTGGAGACAAACTACAAGAACCTGATAATCCACACATAATAATTAGGTGTCCATTTTGAACTTTAAAATTTGTAGAAAATGTTTGCCTGCACCATTATCACCATTTAAAGGATCAACTACCCAGTTCCAGTTAGGAGACTTCATCAATTTTGCCTACACTGAACTTAAAGTCGTCACAGTTGTGGTGAAATAGCAAGTAGTGTATCATTTTGATGTGTAACATGGTAGTAATAAATGTAGCTACAAAAAAGCTGAATGAGTAGATATTTTAGCAATTGAATTTCAGTTTCAGTAATACTAAGAAGTACTTTCTCAATAGTACTAAATGCTCCTTTACTCGGAGGTGAAACACATGCCATTGTTCTGCAGTATGCAGGTGTGTCATCAAGTAATCATAACACGAGCATCTAAAATAAAGCATGACAATTACCAAACACACCTTGCCCATTTTGTTGTGTCATAGGAATGACATCCAATACTGATGGTAAATCAGACGAGAGGAAAGGCGTGTGCTCAAGTAAAATCATTTCCATCGACCTTCACCATAGAATTAGTATGTAACGTTCAACATCAAAATCAATATTTTCCTGTGGACTGAGACAACTCTCAAATGTGTCCATAAAAAGGCTAGCAAGGAGAACCGAAATGATGATTATCTTACCAAAAGTTTGCACTTCCGATGGGCTTGAACCTGAGATCTCCACGGCATGGCAAATGCCTGCCCGTGCAATCACCTACCGACCTACACAACATACAAACTATCAGTATCTGCATGATGCCAAGACAAGAAGGTAGTGTTGCCTCCATTGTGTCTCCGACATTCATGCTCTGCTCCGCTGTTGCATCAATGGCCGTGGCAACTGGATATTTGTATCAACGACATGCTTCCGTGCTCTGCTCCGCTGTTGTATCAATGATGGAGTTGGAGTCCCTTCTTTGCTTCTCGAGGCATCGACCATGGACGCTCTCCTGGGAGCGACTTCTAGTAGAACGGGCGCCTAACGCACGACCAACGGCAACACACCCTCCAGCGTGAGACATCGTTTCTTCGGCCTACTACGGCGGCGGTCCTTCGAGTTTCAAACTTTCTCCAAAAACTTTGAATCATAGGAATTATAATTTTCGGAAGTACACTACACACTGAAACAAGTACACATGTGTCAGCTGGAATGTTTGTGACAGAAATAATGTTGTAGCTAAAAGCATTTCTAGCAACCTAAAGGAACAACCACTTATGCTGATCTTACAGACACATACTAATGCTGATTATTGTATGAACAGCCCCTAAACTATGTGCGTGTAGTTCCAGACTTTTAATATCACTTGACACCAACGAAGGCTATGATCAGAAGGATAGATGGGCATGCATATTTAGTGTTTATTCCCCATTGGTTTGTGATAAATGAAATGTGTTAACCAAGCATAATGTGCACATGAACTACACTGCTAATTCACTTCCAATAAAGCCAGGTGATTTTTCAGCAAAAAGAGTGTTATGTGATCCGATGAAACAGTTATTAGATATATCTAGTGTCGATCGGTCCTAATGTGGCCTTAATCATAAGGTCCACGATCTTGAACAAGCTTAAACACATAGAAAGTAAATAGAAAATTATATTGTCTGAAGCTGATCTTGCTGGAGAGGATTATATTAGCAGCAACTGCTTAGTTCTAACAAAATATGGTTCGTCTATTTACTTAGATAGTGGTCCACTTATTCACCTTCAATGTTTTGGCGTGATGGTGCTGATTCCCTTTCCATCCTGCTCGTAATCTCAACAGGGCTTGGAATTTCCAATTTGTTGATGCTTGAAGGGTAACCATCTGCTACGAGAAAGTCTCCATTCAACATGGACACCCTGCCATTACATACAATTTAATTAAAGCATCTAATTAATTGACAGGTTCTTGCTCATGGTCAAAGACTAACAATCAAACTAAGAAATGCATGGCACTTAATTCTCATTAACTAATAATTCGTATAATTTAGTGAATTATAAGTTAACCAGAGAATCAAACTAATTAATTACCAGCAGAGACAGTTGGTTGTGGTGCTTTGGACCTCTGGACCCTGAGGCAGGCGAGGTTGCAGTTGGCCCTCCGGCCGCCAATCACCGGGACCCAAGTATGTTCTAATGGCCGCCTCCGCCTCCCGGGATGTAACCTACCAAGCATCAATCCATGCATGGCATCAACTAACGGGACATGATTAAGCAAGAGAATTAACTACTGAAGATCAATCGATGATGAGGGGGAGAGTGATTGTTTGGGTGGGTACTCACGAATCCGCGGCCCTTGGATATGTCAGTGCCCTTGTCGGCGATGACAACGACCTCAAGGATCTCGTCGAAGCGCTCGAAGTGTCCACACACGCCCTCCTTGCTCGAACACCTTCACGTTAGGCCACCCACGAACACCTTCATGAACCTCGTGTCACCACCGCCCACCGCCGCCTGATGAGCCATGGACATCCTCTTCTTCTTCCTCTAGCTCTAGGATCGGCCTCTCCTGATCCCTTTCGGGCAGGGCGGATATGGCGGCACCGAAACCCTAGAGGAGGGAGGCCAGGGGGTCGTGCCTTCCTTTGGTCGGGGGGTCGGGGATGGGCGCGGTGCGATGTAATGCTAGCGACTGATAAAAACAGTGGAAAATCTGTGGAGTTGGCCTATGTTTCATAAAAATCGGTCGAGGGGTGGTGATGATGGGAAGTGAGACGAAAAAAAACACCAAAATAAATCACGGAGGGAAGGCTATCAATTACTTTTTTAGGAGTAGAGATTGTTTCCTTAAAATTCATTATTTGTTTCCTTAAAATTCGTTAGGTGTTTCCTTAAAATCCGTCATTTATTTCCTAACCATTTATTATTTGTTTTCTTATTTTTGCTAATGTAAATTTCATTGATGGAAAGAATATATTGATGTGGATAAGTTAGGAAAGTTAGATCCATAATCTTTTATACGTTCGGAAAGTGCTGGTTTGCAAGGAAAAAGTAGAGAGAAAAATAAACCAATGAATAAAAACCAACATGGCGGGATGGTGGGAGGGAAGATGAAAAAACCAGACGAAAGTGGGAGACGAAAAATAACCATGAAGGCGAGGCTACTAAGTGGGACTTTAGGAGTAGAGACAGTGGCGGAGCTTGGTGGGGGGCCAACCTGGGATTTGCCCCCCTCAAGCCCATGGCCCCCCTACGTTTTTGGCTCAAGCTCCGCCACCTAGAGATATATATGCGATTCGGCAAGTTAAAAAAAAATGAAATTTGATAAGATAAGAAATATGTCATTTTTTTGTATTAGTAAAGTTGTGATTGTCATTTAATAGTAGATAATGATAACAATAAATGGCAGCACATTGAGGAATATTTTATTTTGTTTTGGAAGGTTGTCAAGAAAAATCTTGTGTATGTCTTCTCGGAAGGTGATCTCACATATATGTTATGATTTCTGAATTCTTAATTACCCTATTATTTACGTGATTAAATCGAATCATCACATGCCAAAACAAGCACAAAACAAGATCTTCCCTTTAATGGTGGATTTGATATTTTAATGAGAGCGAGGAAATAAACCAATGGGAGTGGGAGGTGGGACGAAAAAAAAACCGGACGAAAAAAACCCTGTGTAACAGGCTACCAACTCTCTCTTTAGGAGTAGAGATATATGATGATGGGAGGAGGGACAAAAAAAAACCAAACAAAAAACCAGACGAAGGTTTGAGGGGAGATGGAAAACGGAATGTTAATTAATGTAATTTGGTGATGTATGGAAATATTAATTAATGTGATTGAACGACTTATGGTAAGGTTAATTAATTCAGATTTTTCACATAAATGCATTACTAAATATATGATGATGTGAGGAGGGACAAAAAAAACCGGACGAAAAAAACCAGACGAAGGTGGGAGGGAAGACGAAAATAAACCCGGAACCGAAGTTACCAAGTCCCCCTTTAGGAGTAGAGATGGGCGTGTTGGCGAGTAGGCATATTCCTCTTGTCCCTCAGTGCCAATTTTGTAAAATTGGACTTGAAGACATCCAACATTGTTTACTCACTTGTCCTAGAGCAACTGATGTTTGGACAGAGCTAGGTTTAGCTGAGGTCATCCAACAGTCCGTGGTGCAAGACCGGTCTGGCTCGATTAACTTGGAAATTCTACTCCGAACACGATCAGTGGTGCATGAAATGCCAGCTGTTGAGTTGATCCTGGTCTCTATGTGGTATATTTGGTGGCAAAGACGACAACACGCAAAAGGGGAGTCTATCCAGAGCCCTAATCGCACGGCAATGTCTATACGGGTGCTGGCCAGAAACTTTCTTCGAGCCCATACACCAAACCAGCCAACACGTCAGTTGGTTCACACGTGGAAGAAGCCAAGCGAGGGCACTATAAAAATCAATGCGGATGCCTCTTTTCATTCTGAACATTTATCTGGAGCTAATGGTGCGGTGGCGAGGGATAACCATGGACAAGTCCTAGCTGCGGCAACCTGGGCAATACCTCATGTCTCCAGCGTTGTATCAGCTGAACTGAAGGCCATCCGACATGGACTGATTTTAGCAGCTAATATTGGTTGCACGAAAGTTGTCGTCGAATCTGATAGTATGGCTGCGTTGGAAGCACTGAACAAACCTGAAGCATACTTGGGCCCTATCCTTTTTAGGTTGCGTTCTTAAATAGCGGGTTTGTCACAATTTGGCCGCTATTGCGACTGTCAGACCGCTATAGCGGTGTTGTTGCGGCCGCTATTTGGTCTGCAGTAGTGTGATTGCGGTCTAATGCGTGTCTTTTTCTCTCTCAAACGCACGGACTATTCATTGCTTATCCTGCCACATGTGGGTTCAGCTGCAACATGTTAGTTCCGCTCCTTTCCATCCTTTTGTGCATAGAACTTAGTGACACAAGTCTTATACAAATGATAATTCTGCAACATAAATGTTATTTTTATTATCAATTGTATAAAAATATACACAAAAATCTTATTCCCTGTGCATTTTTACAAATCCGCTATGCGGACATAGCGTCCGCAATAGCGCCCGCAATCCGCATTCCGCTATACCGACCCTAATCCACTACCAACCCGCTATCCGCTATTTAAAACCTTGTCTGTGAGTGATGAAGTTTTCTGAGCTAGCTGGGACTTGTCACTTCTCTGGCTACTTGGTGTGATCTGTGAGCCGGTCATCCGACGTTTGCTGCAAACCTTCGCCCGCACGACAAACAAATTTAGACATAATTCATGCAAACATGACGAAGCTCATCAAACGGACTCGATATAATGTATATAAACCGGATACTATTTCATCCATTCAACTAAAACCTAAAAAATCCTTCTAGCCGTGGAAGGCGCGCGGGGGTATGGCAGCCCCTGTTCTTATCGGCGGTGACGGCGCTGTCGTAGAGGGACTGCTCCTCTTCGATTGTGGTGAGCTACCCATCGAGGCTGCGTAGTCGCCGCACAGATCTCTCCTCTGCCGTCTCGATGCTCCGCGAGGAGGAGGAGCCGCTGCCGCCGCAGCCTAGGTAGTGGATTAGGCACCTTCGCGCCTTCGCGCTCGCCGGTGGCAGCTCCTCCTTGATGGCCTTCCCGCGCCGGACTTGGCAAACCGCGGAGGCGCCGCCTTGAAACGTCAGCGCCTTGAAACGTCAGCGGGGCGATGACGCCTACTCCGTCTTGACGTGGTGGCGGGGCGGTGATGCAGGCTCCACCTTGACGTGGTGGAGCGGTGCGAGGGCAGCGACGGACCATGGTAATTGAGCGACCTCTTGATCATGATGTCTATTTGCGCCGCGTACTCCTTGTCCGTCTTACCGCCTCCGCAAGGAGGCGTGGCTGCAGCGGCTCCTCCTCGTTGTCGAAGGAGAGGATGATCTCCTCCTTCATGGAGGAGACGACCGTTGTGAAGGACGATGGCCCCGAAGAGCGATGGCGGCAATGCCAAGATCAGGATCCGGAAGAAGATTCAGAGCTGCCACCTGCCCGCGCAGAGAACCATGAGTTGGGCATCGTCGACAGCCATGATCAGAGACGGAGAGAAGTGGATCGGTGGTGAGCAGAGAGGAGAGGATGTGATGTGGTGTGGACGATACTGGAACCATGCTTAAATAGCCGAGGCCAGGCAAACATGGGGGCAAACGACTTTAATGCGGCGCACCAGCTATAGTAGACTTCTTGGTCGCCGGTCAGCATTGAATCGGCGCTGCCCACTCATCTGATCGCGTCGCTTTGACCGTCGAGTCGCATCCGCTCTGAAGTGGGCTGACCGGCATGAATGTGCGACACCCGCTACATGTGAAGATGGTTTTATGGCCGCGAAAGGTTTTTGGGTGGGACCGGGGTGTCGGTGTTGTACATGGCGGCGGTCCGGATGCCCACATACCTCCCCTGATTTTTAAAATGTGTGAACATTTTTTTAAATACCATATATATTTCTAAATAGTGGGAAATACTTTTTATAAATTATGCAAACATTTGTTAAATTGTATATCTTTTTAAAATGTCTCGAACATTTTTGGAAACGTTTGAACTTTTTAAAATGTCGCGATGGTTTTTTAAATGGTACTTCCACTGTCACAAAATAAGTGACTCAACTTTATACTAACTTTAGTATAAAGTTAGTATAAAGTTGAGTCACTTATTTTGGGACGGAGGGAGTACCAAATATACTTTGAATTATGTGAAACATTATTCCACATTTTATAAATATTTTTTAAAATCTCATGAACATTTTATCGGAATGCCTGAACACATTTTAAATGCCCCGTGACATTTTTTAATACTATCACATTTTAAAAAGTTGTGTGAACATTTTTCTAATACTTCATGGCATTTTTTAATACACGATAAAGGTGTCTTCATCAGATTAAAAGAAATTTCATTACAAATGTGAATAAAAGTAATAAAAAAATAAGTCAGCGCAGCGGCTTCTAGTCAGCCAGGCCGTTGAGTAATCCTAAAATAAACTAGTAGAAAGCCCGTGCGTTGCCACGGGCCTTTTCTAATTACACATATATAAATATAATGCATATAATTCACCGAGCGTTATTATGTCGTAGTTCCCCGTCAAAATAATAAATATATAATGAATATCAAAATTTACATGTATGGAAATGATAGCCTGCAACAATTGAAAAATAATTTAAATCCCCTTCACTTGCAATGTAATTTGACGATGTACATACAAAACGAGCAATGATCCAAATAATTATCTGTTACAAACTAACTTCTACATGATGCGGTTGAGATGTTCCTGTACACGGCAGGAATGTTATCTTTAGCTTCGTTTGCATGGTACTTCAGTAAGTACAATAAAATTTTCATTCTCAGCTTATAACCAACCTGCACGAGCAATGTATATAGTTAGCATGAAGATTTCACGTGGAAGATTTAAGAATATGCAATATAGAATACTCATCGTGCATTGTACGTAGAACCTGGTTATATATTGTGACCGTATATGTACAATGTAGTGTCCCACTTTATCCGGATGCCCCTCAATGACTCTCCCTTGATGCAGGTTCCTCAACTGTAAGCTCCTTTGTCTGTTGGCTCCTGTAACAACTTTTTGGGTTGCCTCTACCATGTGTGAATAGAGAATGAACTTTGTAATCTCCCAACATTTCAACACGTGACTAAAGGAAATTTAATAAAGTAAAAAATATGACTTTTCAATGATGTTTCCTTAATAGATGGATTTAATCATACAAATCACCCAGTAAACAACCATTTTACTGAAACAAAATAGTGAATTAACCTTTATGCCTCAACATAAAAGACATTTTACAGTCCGTTTTCTGTAGCCCCTTTCCTAAAAAGAACAAATATTGTCTTCATTATTTCACTTTATGACGTAATACCAAAATATGTACATATGTTTTTGGATGCATTAGGATAGCCCTCTATTAGCATTTGCTTCAGGTTGGTAGTTTATATCAATAGTTAGGCCTAGCCATTTTTAGTTCAAAATTTGAACAGAAACTTATTTTGGAACTGGGGGAGTAGAAAGAAGTGTTGCAATAATGTGAGGCGGTGTCCATGATATTCTTACTTCATTTAAAATGGTTTATCTGGATTTCCCTGCTTTAATAAGATAATTAACGGATGATTTCCATAAGTTAGTAGAACATAAATGTATTTGGGTGTGACAAAAGGTGAATAATATGTGCGTCAAAAGAATTCTAGCAAGACTAATTCATCATTCTCCAGTTACAGCGATGACAACTTCACATATGTAAACCTCTAGAAGTTTTAATTATTATTCCTTAATATCAACAGATTGCAGAGACAATTTTCTGTATCAAATTAAACCAAACAGTACATATGATCCTTGCTATCAACCTATATGAACCTGCCTAAGCATGTAAGTTAGTAAATTGTCCCAGTGGTCATGTGTCTCCAAAGCGTCATATGATATATTTATATTTATTTTGAGGCATTAGGCATGCTCTTCTCCTTTTAGCTCCCAGACTTAAGACGTTCCAGTCCTATCCCAAGATTGAGATACAAAAAACCCTGGAACCCGAAATAGCATGCAAATGGAAATACTCAAAATAGCATGAATTTTAAAGGATTGAAGAATGGGGAGTGGAGGAGAGGTTATCGGGTAGTTGCGCTGCCACCCACACCTTGTTGTCTACTAATTGCAATTAACCGATTATAGTACACTTTACCAACATATTGTTTGTTTCGTGCATGAAAAACAATTGAATGGTCAATGAGAAAGTAGAGAAATCTTTTAAAATATTATTTTTGCAACCATACATTTAGCTATTCTGATGCCGTTACTAAAGAAATTATATTGCACATCGCGTGTAGTGTTACTTATTAGTATCGTTCCTTATTTAGAATAGATCATTATCTAAACTGAATATTTTTGTCTTCTAGAAGCCCAAAGTTGAAGTCCCTTCTTTGTATCATTGTGCATCAATGTTACAGCTGCGGACCAGAGCATGAAAGAAAAATGCCCGTGCATTGCCACACAAAAAAAGATAGAAAAAATGATGAAACAATTGTTTGGATTAAGAGATATGTGTAGAACATGAAAGCATGATGTCTCTGTTAATATATCTACAAACAACAATTCTCTCCATCCTCGTCTTTCTTCTGTCGATCATTGTATTCTTTGCAAAAATACGTAACCGCATATCTCTTGCCATCCCTCCTCCCCCACTCACATCTATTCTCTTCCTTCGTCCTAACTCCAGTATTATTGTCACTTCGAAACTTCTTCATCTCGCCTTACCATCCTTTGAGATCATATTTCAAATTTAGCAGATCATGAAATAGACCTCACGTACCATGACAGGTGTTGGCATAACGTATTAGCACCTTCTTCTAAAATGAAACGATTCTCACCTACTCAAAGAGATGATGGCATATTAATTTCGTATCTACGAAAAATGAAGATGCACGAAGTGCAATGTCAATGTTTGTCTCTCCTTATTCTTTGGCCGCAACAAAGATAACATTTGTGTGGCTGCAAGGAACATAAAAATAAATAAATATTGTGTGTAGCAAAAGAATCAAATTATAAAAAATATAATGCTTCTGTGGCCGCAAGAAATGTCAATAAAAGCAAATACAGTGTACATGTGACAAAATCAAACTAAAAATGTATGGTTGTTTAATTATAGTCCCCCCTTAGTTGAACTTCTTCCGTTTTATTGTGCTACACACATTGACTTATGGTGACTTGCATTGTACAAATTTACTACAAGACATGGACAAATATTGTACCACACATCTCTTAATTACCATAGGTTTATGTATATGCATCTCCTAATTATTAAAGGTTCCAATCAACATCGGCGGACCCCATACATGAGTCAGCGCGTTGCAATGCTGATTTGGCACTTGAACAAGATATGGTGTTATTACTTTTTAGTTCTTTAGACAATCTTCGAAGGACAACTCCATCCTCCATCATATAATTCTGTAACCAGAACCAAAAGATTAGAATTTATAAACTAATCATTTGTTGTGAGAGAACAGTGTTTGTATGCGTAAAATATTATGTATGCCAATGAAATTACCACATGGATTTAGGTATCAAGTAAACTTGTATAAGAAAACTGAATCCCTGCGAAAAGTTTCATCTCGAGCATACTATTAACCTAAAGGAATTCAACAATCAAAGCTTCAAAATCATACCAAAATAGTAGGAATTCAACAACGTTCATGATTCCATAGAGGTTCTAGAATGGACACGATGCAAAACCAAAAGGGCAAGCAAACCCTAGTAGTTTCTGTGAAAATGATTACCATCAGGAAAGAACACTCATCATGAAAAAATCCTTTTGGAGGAGGTACTGACATGCACTTTACTATTAACCTGAAAAACATGCACTTTACTGAGATATGAAAAATTATGATACTGCAACAAAACTCTACAATTGAGTAGAAAATGACC
The DNA here is from genome assembly GCA_039707655.1 of Elymus sibiricus. Lineage (NCBI taxonomy): Eukaryota > Viridiplantae > Streptophyta > Magnoliopsida > Poales > Poaceae > Elymus > Elymus sibiricus. The sequence goes on along the minus strand of CM077665.1, from coordinate 15,621,933 downwards.
AAAAATGAACCCATGCCGGCCAACTCCCCCCTCTCTCCTACAAACCAGACGAAAATCAGTGCGGGCAAAAGTTTGACCTTCATTACATTAAATACTAATTGGAGTTTAATGGTAAAGCCAAAAAAGGCACTAACGACCTGGTTGATTTTTCTTGTTTTTATTCGTTATCGCTTTCAATGGTAGAACCCAATCCGTTTTTGGATACAATGGGAAAAAGACAATAACCAGTAACCACACTCTTGTTTGAACTTGAGAAATTGTGCCATTGGAGAAAAGCAGATTATACATTTATACATAAGAGAAAAAGAAGACTCCTTGCGCTCAACCGATGTGGAGACAAACTACAAGAACCTGATAATCCACACATAATAATTAGGTGTCCATTTTGAACTTTAAAATTTGTAGAAAATGTTTGCCTGCACCATTATCACCATTTAAAGGATCAACTACCCAGTTCCAGTTAGGAGACTTCATCAATTTTGCCTACACTGAACTTAAAGTCGTCACAGTTGTGGTGAAATAGCAAGTAGTGTATCATTTTGATGTGTAACATGGTAGTAATAAATGTAGCTACAAAAAAGCTGAATGAGTAGATATTTTAGCAATTGAATTTCAGTTTCAGTAATACTAAGAAGTACTTTCTCAATAGTACTAAATGCTCCTTTACTCGGAGGTGAAACACATGCCATTGTTCTGCAGTATGCAGGTGTGTCATCAAGTAATCATAACACGAGCATCTAAAATAAAGCATGACAATTACCAAACACACCTTGCCCATTTTGTTGTGTCATAGGAATGACATCCAATACTGATGGTAAATCAGACGAGAGGAAAGGCGTGTGCTCAAGTAAAATCATTTCCATCGACCTTCACCATAGAATTAGTATGTAACGTTCAACATCAAAATCAATATTTTCCTGTGGACTGAGACAACTCTCAAATGTGTCCATAAAAAGGCTAGCAAGGAGAACCGAAATGATGATTATCTTACCAAAAGTTTGCACTTCCGATGGGCTTGAACCTGAGATCTCCACGGCATGGCAAATGCCTGCCCGTGCAATCACCTACCGACCTACACAACATACAAACTATCAGTATCTGCATGATGCCAAGACAAGAAGGTAGTGTTGCCTCCATTGTGTCTCCGACATTCATGCTCTGCTCCGCTGTTGCATCAATGGCCGTGGCAACTGGATATTTGTATCAACGACATGCTTCCGTGCTCTGCTCCGCTGTTGTATCAATGATGGAGTTGGAGTCCCTTCTTTGCTTCTCGAGGCATCGACCATGGACGCTCTCCTGGGAGCGACTTCTAGTAGAACGGGCGCCTAACGCACGACCAACGGCAACACACCCTCCAGCGTGAGACATCGTTTCTTCGGCCTACTACGGCGGCGGTCCTTCGAGTTTCAAACTTTCTCCAAAAACTTTGAATCATAGGAATTATAATTTTCGGAAGTACACTACACACTGAAACAAGTACACATGTGTCAGCTGGAATGTTTGTGACAGAAATAATGTTGTAGCTAAAAGCATTTCTAGCAACCTAAAGGAACAACCACTTATGCTGATCTTACAGACACATACTAATGCTGATTATTGTATGAACAGCCCCTAAACTATGTGCGTGTAGTTCCAGACTTTTAATATCACTTGACACCAACGAAGGCTATGATCAGAAGGATAGATGGGCATGCATATTTAGTGTTTATTCCCCATTGGTTTGTGATAAATGAAATGTGTTAACCAAGCATAATGTGCACATGAACTACACTGCTAATTCACTTCCAATAAAGCCAGGTGATTTTTCAGCAAAAAGAGTGTTATGTGATCCGATGAAACAGTTATTAGATATATCTAGTGTCGATCGGTCCTAATGTGGCCTTAATCATAAGGTCCACGATCTTGAACAAGCTTAAACACATAGAAAGTAAATAGAAAATTATATTGTCTGAAGCTGATCTTGCTGGAGAGGATTATATTAGCAGCAACTGCTTAGTTCTAACAAAATATGGTTCGTCTATTTACTTAGATAGTGGTCCACTTATTCACCTTCAATGTTTTGGCGTGATGGTGCTGATTCCCTTTCCATCCTGCTCGTAATCTCAACAGGGCTTGGAATTTCCAATTTGTTGATGCTTGAAGGGTAACCATCTGCTACGAGAAAGTCTCCATTCAACATGGACACCCTGCCATTACATACAATTTAATTAAAGCATCTAATTAATTGACAGGTTCTTGCTCATGGTCAAAGACTAACAATCAAACTAAGAAATGCATGGCACTTAATTCTCATTAACTAATAATTCGTATAATTTAGTGAATTATAAGTTAACCAGAGAATCAAACTAATTAATTACCAGCAGAGACAGTTGGTTGTGGTGCTTTGGACCTCTGGACCCTGAGGCAGGCGAGGTTGCAGTTGGCCCTCCGGCCGCCAATCACCGGGACCCAAGTATGTTCTAATGGCCGCCTCCGCCTCCCGGGATGTAACCTACCAAGCATCAATCCATGCATGGCATCAACTAACGGGACATGATTAAGCAAGAGAATTAACTACTGAAGATCAATCGATGATGAGGGGGAGAGTGATTGTTTGGGTGGGTACTCACGAATCCGCGGCCCTTGGATATATCAGTGCCCTTGTCGGCAATGACAACGACCTCAAGGATCTCGTCGAAGCGCTCGAAGTGTCCACACACGCCCTCCTTGCTCGAACACCTTCACGTTAGGCCACCCACGAACACCTTCATGAACCTCGTGTCACCACCGCCCACCGCCGCCTGATGAGCCATGGACATCCTCTTCTTCTTCCTCTAGCTCTAGGATCGGCCTCTCCTGATCCCTTTCGGGCAGGGCGGATATGGCGGCACCGAAACCCTAGAGGAGGGAGGCCAGGGGGTCGTGCCTTCCTTTGGTCGGGGGGTCGGGGATGGGCGCGGTGCGATGTAATGCTAGCGACTGATAAAAACAGTGGAAAATCTGTGGAGTTGGCCTATGTTTCATAAAAATCGGTCGAGGGGTGGTGATGATGGGAAGTGAGACGAAAAAAAACACCAAAATAAATCACGGAGGGAAGGCTATCAATTACTTTTTTAGGAGTAGAGATTGTTTCCTTAAAATTCATTATTTGTTTCCTTAAAATTCGTTAGGTGTTTCCTTAAAATCCGTCATTTATTTCCTAACCATTTATTATTTGTTTTCTTATTTTTGCTAATGTAAATTTCATTGATGGAAAGAATATATTGATGTGGATAAGTTAGGAAAGTTAGATCCATAATCTTTTATACGTTCGGAAAGTGCTGGTTTGCAAGGAAAAAGTAGAGAGAAAAATAAACCAATGAATAAAAACCAACATGGCGGGATGGTGGGAGGGAAGATGAAAAAACCAGACGAAAGTGGGAGACGAAAAATAACCATGAAGGCGAGGCTACTAAGTGGGACTTTAGGAGTAGAGACAGTGGCGGAGCTTGGTGGGGGGCCAACCTGGGATTTGCCCCCCTCAAGCCCATGGCCCCCCTACGTTTTTGGCTCAAGCTCCGCCACCTAGAGATATATATGCGATTCGGCAAGTTAAAAATAATGAAATTTGATAAGATAAGAAATATGTCATTTTTTTGTATTAGTAAAGTTGTGATTGTCATTTAATAGTAGATAATGATAACAATAAATGGCAGCACATTGAGGAATATTTTATTTTGTTTTGGAAGGTTGTCAAGAAAAATCTTGTGTATGTCTTCTCGGAAGGTGATCTCACATATATGTTATGATTTCTGAATTCTTAATTACCCTATTATTTACGTGATTAAATCGAATCATCACATGCCAAAACAAGCACAAAACAAGATCTTCCCTTTAATGGTGGATTTGATATTTTAATGAGAGCGAGGAAATAAACCAATGGGAGTGGGAGGTGGGACGAAAAAAAAACCGGACGAAAAAAACCCTGTGTAACAGGCTACCAACTCTCTCTTTAGGAGTAGAGATATATGATGATGGGAGGAGGGACAAAAAAAACCAGACAAAAAACCAGACGAAGGTTTGAGGGGAGATGGAAAACGGAATGTTAATTAATGTAATTTGGTGATGTATGGAAATATTAATTAATGTGATTGAACGACTTATGGTAAGGTTAATTAATTCAGATTTTTCACATAAATGCATTACTAAATATATGATGATGTGAGGAGGGACAAAAAAAACCGGACGAAAAAAACCAGACGAAGGTGGGAGGGAAGACGAAAATAAACCCGGAACCGAAGTTACCAAGTCCCCCTTTAGGAGTAGAGATGGGCGTGTTGGCGAGTAGGCATATTCCTCTTGTCCCTCAGTGCCAATTTTGTAAAATTGGACTTGAAGACATCCAACATTGTTTACTCACTTGTCCTAGAGCAACTGATGTTTGGACAGAGCTAGGTTTAGCTGAGGTCATCCAACAGTCCGTGGTGCAAGACCGGTCTGGCTCGATTAACTTGGAAATTCTACTCCGAACACGATCAGTGGTGCATGAAATGCCAGCTGTTGAGTTGATCCTGGTCTCTATGTGGTATATTCGGTGGCAAAGACGACAACACGCAAAAGGGGAGTCTATCCAGAGCCCTAATCGCACGGCAATGTCTATACGGGTGCTGGCCAGAAACTTTCTTCGAGCCCATACACCAAACCAGCCAACACGTCAGTTGGTTCACACGTGGAAGAAGCCAAGCGAGGGCACTATAAAAATCAACGTGGATGCCTCTTTTCATTCTGAACATTTATCTGGAGCTAATGGTGCGGTGGCGAGGGATAACCATGGACAAGTCCTAGCTGCGGCAACCTGGGCAATACCTCATGTCTCCAGCGTTGTATCAGCTGAACTGAAGGCCATCCGACATGGACTGATTTTAGCAGCTAATATTGGTTGCACGAAAGTTGTCGTGGAATCTGATAGTATGGCTGCGTTGGAAGCACTGAACAAACCTGAAGCATACTTGGGCCCTGATGTGTCCATCATTACTGAATGCACTCATATGGCGATGGAATTTGCTAGTGTCAGTTATGTTTTTTGTAGTAGAGAGGCCAATCGGGTAGCTGATTGCTTAGCTAAACATTCATTTAGTTTGAGCTCGTCGGAATTTTGGGATTCTGATATCCCTGACTTTATTCTTCCACAAGTTGTAAACGATATGGCAATAATTTGAGGAATAAAGTTATTTATGATCAAAAAAAAGAGACGGGATCAGACTAGCTATAAGGAAGGAACTCCTTCATCAGATCGAATAAACGAAACCCCCCGCAAAAAAAAGAAACCCTAGGCGGCTGCATAGTTGTCTAGTTGTACGGAGATCCTTATATTAGTAGAAAAGAGTTTGATCGATGGCCGACGCGGAGCAGCAGCAGCTTCTGCCGGCGGAGCCTGAGGAGCGCAGCCGGTCGGCGGTGATCTTCCTCGTGGGCTGCGCCGTCGTCGTGCCCTTGTCCGTCGCCATCTTCCTCGTGATTCTGTACGCGTCCATCGACGACCGCGACGATAACGACCCCGAGGTCTTCGCGCTGACACTCCTCTGTATCCTGGTGCTCGGCCTGGCCGCCTCCATCACTGGCCTCGTCTTCCGCATGCTCATGGAGCGCCATCGCGGCAACCCGGAAGGAGAGAGGTTCGTCGACGAGTTGCTTCTGCTCTGGTGACCCATCAAACCGTGTCGGCTGGAAGGTCGTATCAGATCAGAGGTTATATCGTAGTACTATGAGACTGATGCATGCTACGTATCTGCAGAGAACTAGAGGCATGTTTATGTTTATCACGTTATTAGGAGAGTTTATGCATATAACATTCTTAAGCTTGTAATTAAGATGATTGGAGATGACTTCTACTGTTGGAGCATCTGTTGAAATACCATGTATGTCTATGATGTATTGTACGTGATGTCTTGTACGTGGGCACATGGGCTGTAACCCCCGATCCTATTCTGTAGGGATAGCAACGGATGAGGCGTGCATGCACCTGCGTGTGCCCCTGCACGATCTCCCTCTCTCTCGCTACTTCTCTGTATATGTAAACAGTCGATGAGGGAATACAACAACTGCATCAGTGCTATTCACTCTTCAGCTTGGTAATCAGAGCCATGGCCGGCACTGCGGCTAACACCGCGTCGGCCCATTCTTCCCCTACCCTCCCTCCCTCGTCTACCCAAACCTCGCCGGCGCTCGCTTCCTCCGCCGCCGGTGCCATCACCTCTTTTGCCCCTACCACTGTTTCTTTCCCTTCCCTCAATGTCCACAACGCCAATATAACCTCCTACATCCGCTTCGTCCTTGATCCTGCCCAGAATAACTACCACCGCTGGCGGCATCTGTTCTGGTCCGTCGCTGCAAAATACGGCGGGCTCAACCACCTCGACGAGACCTACGTCCCCGACACCACCGATCCCGAGTGGCGCCGGGCTGACATCTCGGTGTTGCTGTGGTATCATGCCACTGTCATCGACAGCCTCCTCGACGTCGTGATGACCGACGACGCCACTGTTTATGGAGGTAGTGTGGCTATTAAAGTCAATGATGATGTTAGCAACTATTTTCAGACTAAGAAGGGTCTTCGCCAAGGGGACCCCATACCCCCTATTTTATTCAACATCGCGGAAGATATGTTAGCTATCCTTGTCGAGAGTGCTAAGGTGGTCGGGCAGATTAGCAGTGTTATTCCCCATTTAGTAGAAGAAGTTCTATCTATTTTACAATACGCGGATGACACTATTCTTTTTATGGATAATGACCTAGATAAAGCAAGAAACCTCAAGCTGCTTTTATGTGCATTCGAGGAGCTCTCTGGTCTGAAAATTAATTTTCATAAGAGCGAATTTTTCTGCTTCGGTGACGCTGTAGAGTCTGCAGCTGAGTATGTTGACATTTTCGGCTGCCAGCTCGGGCAGTTTCCGATTCAGTATCTCGGTATTCCGATTCACTATCGACGCTTAACTATCGCTGAGTGAAATCATGTGGAAGAGAGACTTGAGAAACGGCTAGCCAGCTAGAAGACCAAACTCTTGTCATATGGGGGGCGGTTGATTTTGATCAATTCCGTTCTCAACAATATGGTTCTATACATGTTGTCTTTCTTCCACTTACCGAAAGGGGTTCTTCAGCGTCTTGATTATTTTAGATCCAGATTTTTTTGGCAATGCGATAATGAATCCAAGAAATATAGGCTGGCGAGGCGGACTGTATTATGCCGCCGTAAAAGTCAAGGGGGCCTTTGAATTCAAGATCTTGAGATTGGAAACATCGTTCTTCTGCGTAAATGGGTTTACAAATTACTCAATGAGAGTGAAGTATGGCAGGAAATCATTCATAACAAATATATGGGGTCCAAAACCATTTCTCAAGTTCATTGGAAACCCGGTGATTCATATTTTTGGTGTGGTGTCATGAAGGCCAAGGAATTCTTTTTTCAGTTTGGTACTTTCTCAGTTAGGGATGGTTCCCAGGTTCGATTCTGGGAAGATACCTGGCTAGGCGCCACACCAATTATGGTGCAGTACCCTAGCTTGTAACGGATTGCCAGACATAAATTTGTCACGATCAAACAAATTTTGGGACAAGAAAACCCCGATATTTCTTTCCGTAGGGATCTCTTTGGCCCTTGCCTCGCAGAATGGAATGAATTACTCTCTCGTTTGAAGGACATTTAGCTGACAGGCGAACCGGAGAAGTTTCGATGAAAGTTGCATAAGAATGGCAGTTTCTCAGTCAAGTCCTTGTATGATGCAATGACTCATAGTGATGTTCCCATTGATAACAAAAAATTGTAGAAGTTAAAACTACCTCTAAAAAGAAGGTATTCCTCTGGTTTTTAAACAGAGGGGTCATCTTAACTAGAGATAACCTGGCACGACGTAACTGGCAAGGTAATAAGACATGTGTATTTTGCCAACATGATGAGTCTATTAAACACTTAATTTTTTGAGTGTAAATTCGCTCGTGCAGTATGGGCCATAGTTCAAGTAGCTTCAAATCTATATCCCCATGTAGTGCACGTAACATGTTCGGCAATTGGTTGCGGGGTATTGATAAACAATTTTCTGCATATATTCTTGTGGGAGCGGTTGTCTTATGATGGGCATTGTGGCTTATCAGGAATGATGTGGTTTGGGATGATCGAGATATGGGATCCTGTTGGAAATATGCCCTAGAGGCAATAATAAATAGGTTATTATTATATTTCCTTGTTCATGATAATCGTTTATTATCCATGCTATAATTGTATTGATTGGAAACTCAAATACATGTGTGGGTACATAGACAAACACTGTGTCCCTAGTAAGCCTCTAGATGACTAGCTCGTTGATCAAAGATGGTTAAGGTTTCCTAGCCATTGACATGAGATGTCATTTGATAACGGGATCACATCATTAGGAGAATGATGTGATGGACAAGACCCAAACTACGAACGTAGCATATGATCGTGTCAGTTTATTGCTATTGTTTTCTGCATGTCAAGTATCTGTTCCTATGACCATGAGATCATGCAACTCCCTGACATCGGAGGAGTACCTTGTGTGTATCAAACGTCGCAACGTAACTGGGTGACTATAAAGGTGCTCTACAGGTATCTCCGAGGGTGTCTGTTGGGTTGGCATGGATCAAGACTGGGATTTGTTACTCCGTATGACGGAGAGGTATCTCAGGGCCCACTCGGTAATACAACATCACAATGAGCCTTGCAAGCAATGTGACTAAAGTGTTAGCCACGAGATCTTGTATTACGGAACGAGTAAAGAGACTTGCCGGTAACGAGATTGAACTAGGTATAGAGATACCGACAATCGAATCTCGGGCAAGTAACATACCGAAGAACAAAGGGAACAGCATACGGGATTAACTGAATCCTTGACATAGAGGTTCGACCGATAAAAGATCTTCGTAGAATATGTAGGAGCCAATATGGGCATCCAGGTCCCGCTATTGGTTATTGGCCGTAGAGGTGTCTCGGTCATGTCTACATAGTTCTCGAACCCGCAGGGTCTACACACTTAACGTTTGGTGATGATTAGAATAGTTGAGTTATTTTGTTGGTGACCGAAGGTTATTCGGAGTCCCGGATAAGATCCCGGACATGACGAGGATCTCCGGAATAGTCCGGAGGTAAAGATTGATATATGTGATAATAGTGTTTTGATCTCCGGAAGAGTTCCGGAGTTCACCGGAATGGGTTCCGGATGTTTACCGAAGTGTTCGGGTGCAACAACACTTTATATGGGCCAAAGGGATAAAGCCCACGAGGTATTGGAAAGTGCAAAAAGTAGTTTTGCTGCCGCGTAAGCGGTACTACCGTTTTTTGAAGCGGTACTACCGCCCAAGCGGTACTACCGCTTGTGTGAAGCGGTACTATCGCCCAAGCGGTACTACCGCTTGTGTTAAGCGGTACTACCGCTTGTGCGCGGTACTGCAGGGATCCGAGTTGGACTCTTTTCCTGCGGGCCAAACCGACCTTGTGCGGGCAAAACCGACCTGGAGGAGGCTTTTACTCCAAGTTTAGACCCCAAGGCTCAACATATAAATAGAGGGGCAGGGCTAGCACACGTGAGACATCAAGATTTCCCCAAGCCGTGTGCGGCAACCCTAACCCTCTAGTTCCTCCGTCATAATCTCCGTAGCGCTTGGCGAAGCCCTGCAGAGATTGTTCCTCACCACCATCACCAAGCCGTCGTGCTGCTGGAACTCAACCACTACTTCACCATCGCTCGCTGGATCGAGGAGGTGAAGGCGTCATCAAGCCGTACGTGTGTTGAATGCGGAGGTGCCGTCCGTTCGGCGCTAGTTCGTGATCGGATCGAGGGACGACTTGCGATTTGGATCGCGGAGACGTTCGACTACATCAACCGCGTTTCTTAAACGCTTCCGCTTAGCGATCTACAAGGGTATGTAGATTCACTCTCCCTCTCGTAGATGCACATCACCATGGATAGATCTTGTGTGTGCGTAGGAAATTTTTTGTTTCCCATGCAACGTTCCCCAACAGATCCAACGGCCAAAAACAACGGATGAGTGAGAGGGCTCGGATTAGGTGCAGTTTTACTGTCCTTAATGTGTTTCTTCTACTGTGCAGGTTATTCATGCATGTACGCGATGACTCCGCACTTGGTCTATTCTGCAGAGGCCGAAGGACAGAGACCTTTTTATGATGACGTCTACATGGCTGGAGCATACAGCCAGAGAGGTTTTGTCCCTCCATTGATTGCGGTGTAATCTCCAGATAGGATTTGCCCCATCCTAGGCTGGATTGATTTATTTTGCTGTAAAACTATGTTTAGTTTTTGGTGTTTGGACTTGTTGGCTGTGTGCATCACCTTATGCAGAGGCCGGGCATTCTTTCGATGCGGTTGTATCACCTTGATAAATCAATTCAATGAAATGTCCTTTATCAAAAATGCATGCTCCTGGAAGATACCTATTGATGTAATCATAATATAGTGCGTATTATCTTTTATTGTGAGGCTTGGTAAACTTTGAAAAAGATTAGAGAAAAAAATATCAACATCTAGGATACCAACTCAATACAATTAGAGTCACCATGAAATATGTAATAAGAGAATTAAAGTGGCTAAGCAGTGCCTCACGCAATGCATTCCCCGTATAACGCGAGGGCTCTCTTCTTCACGATGCGTGGCGATGGTTTTTTTCTTCATTTTGTTGATTTTTTACTGTTGCTCCAGATTTACCACTCAGGCTACAAAAATATTTTCACATGGGCCTACCATCCACTGCCAATCTCTCCTCTTTTCCTTTCTTCGTTCTTCCATAGAAACAGAGAGAGGGGCCGAGAGAAAGGACAGCAGGCCGCCATCGATCCACCCTCGCCACCTGCACCCATGCCGCCGCCGATGCTGATGCCGCAGCCGCCTCTTCTTCTGCCGCCTTCCCTCCCTTCCCCTCCTCAATCTCGGTGTGGCCCCGAGGCCGCAGCCTGAAACCCTAGGCCTGGTTCTTCAGGGCAGTGGGGCTCGGCGCCCCTTTCTCCCCCCACTTTCACCCCCGTTGTGGCTCTGCCCCACCTTGCCTCGTCTCTCCCCCACCTTAGCCTCCCGTTGTTGCCCCTTCTATCCTCTCTTCCTTCTCTCCGATGGGGCCAGCTTGATTGCGGTTTATCAAGAAAACTGAGGGGACTGCCATTGGCAAACCGTCACAAACTGTTTTCTTGATGGCAGTGCTCTAGCGTCGGTTCCGCGACCAGCACCACTCCTCGCCAATTCCCTTACTCAAGCCTGCACCATATTCTTTGAAGGCTGCACCACAACAAGCCTATAAGCAGTAGCGAGCAATTAGTGGGCAAGGTGTGTGGTAGGTTTCTTTTTTTGTTTATGGACTAGAAAAAATTTGCTTACTGACATTTTAGTTGTACTGTCAATCGGTTGTTTGATAGTTGATGTTTATAATTTGTTGTCAAGTATTTCTACTGATGTGCTCATTAAAAAAGTTATTTCGTTGATGAACTGGTTTATTGTACCACTTATATTGCACAAAAGCTTATGCTTTGTTTATTCATCTCGAAATGGACCGATTCAATGTTTGTATGTATCTATTGTTCATTGTATTTCTGAAACGATAATTTTATCAGAGATCACGATCATGTGTTTCTGTTTATGATACATAAACATGCATTAAATAGTGTGAATTATGTAACTCTGTTTATAGATTGATAAATCATGGTTTTAGTTGTATTAGCCAACAGCTTCAGTTCTAGGATTAGTGTTTTTAGTTTGTTGTCAACTACTTATACTGATTACCCTTTTTATCTATAGATTGTGCGTTGTTGGTTTTATTTCCTGTTGGACAGTTCGTTCTACTTTCCAGCAAGCTCCTTATTATTCAGGTATGTCGCTTCCTCTCCTCTTTGTTTATATGTGCTTTGTTTTCTCATTATTGGTACCAAATCAATTTTGTTACGTACAAGTTGTTTTACCTCTTTTCGATTAAAATTATCTGTTGCACTCTGAAGACTGTGTGCAAACCATCCTAAGCTGATCTGATTTTATTGCTTTGTATTGCCACAAACTATTTTATTGATATGTTCCATTTTCTACAATGTGCTTTGCCCAAGTTTTTTTATCCAACTACAAATCTGTTGTGTGGCGGTACTCTGCCTAATCATCGGTGCTCCACAATGATAAAGTTATATTCACAGTTAGCGATAGTGCATTTTACAATATTTTGTATAACTGCTATTGATCATAATCAATAATTGTGAAAATCATATTACTATTTTCCTATTTTATAAATATTTGATAGATGATACCATGACACTACTAAATACTATCTTTTCAGATCTCGCAGGCTAGTCAATCAAGATAGGATTATTCATGGTTATAGCCTACAAAAGTGAGGTAGTACCAAAGCGTCAGATATGCCATGATATACCATGTTCACATTAAATTTCCTTAAATTTTAAATGCTAAAAAGTTTTTGGGCACTTCCTTTTGCAGAATACATCTTCTTGCACTGTTGACTCCCTTTGGTCAAAAACTAATCCCTGTGTTACATGGTGCCATAAATTTCAGAAAATCATGTTGTCATCTTTATCTTCACTAAGGTATTTGATGACTCTCTTTGGTCAAAAATTTCTTCCCTGTTTCATTACATAATAGTTTGAGTGTGTTTCTCGGAAAACCTTGTGTGTAGTGGGCCAGCCCAATCAGTGATCCTGCCTTTTTCCTGACAGAATTTGGCCGGGTTTTTATATGGAGAAATCTTATAGTTAATAACAAGTATTAAAAATATTATTTGTAAACTAAAAATGCTCATTAATTTTAAAATAACATTCACAAATTAAAAAAAATGTACAAAATAACTAAAAACATGTTCCAAAATTCAAAAACAAATTACGGATTAAAAACATGTTCAAGAATTTGAAAATAAATCACAAATTTTCGAAAATGTTAGTGAAATTCAAAAAATGTTGCGAATTTGAAAAAAATCAAGGCTCTTTGTCGGTATGGGCTCTATCAAATGCGCAAAAGTTTTGCGCATGATTGCATTGATAGAAGGAGGGTTTAAGGAAATTCTCACACACAAAACCACGTTCACAATAGAATGGCGTGTGTGTGCGCGCCGTAGAGCGTGCATCGCGGCCGCCCAGGGTACAGAGGCTACGTCTTAGTAACAATGCGTCGAGCCTGGGTGCGCCAGTGCGGAAACAATCATTTTAGTGGGATCTATATTAGCTATAATAATTTTAGTGAATAATTTAACAGTTCCCTTATGTTGACTTTAGGTGGGGAAACAACCTATATGAAGATGTGGGCCTAATCTACTCTCGGAATCGTATAGTTGAATGCTATTTTTGGCCCTACACTGTGCAATACGAGCAACACTGTGCACATGCACGAATAATTGTTGCCAAATTATTTGCACTATCTTCCCTGCTGGTTGACACTTTCGACATGCATGCTACTGCATTGGAAGAGGGTCGAAAGCTTAATGAGGTGATTGTTGGCCACTGCCTGCTCTGAAGGTTTTCTATGCTAATCAGATCTTCAGACCGGAAAAAACAGTGGCATTTACTCACAATTAGCAGCAATTGGATTTCTGTCCTCCCCCACGGCAACTCGTGCGGCGGCACTCCAAAAAAAACATGTTGCTCGCTCTCTGGCGAGATCACCGCCTGCAATCAGGTCATTTGTAGGCGCTGTCTTCACAGCCCGTGGAAGGGCTGTGCAAGCGACCAGGGCAAATCCAATTGCTGCTCATTGTGAGTAAATGCCACGGCTTTTCTGTACCATCTTTACCTGTTCTTTTTATTTCTATTTTGTTTGGTGTTTCTTTCCGGTTTTGATTTATTTTCTTATAAAAATTCTCCTGAATTTTGATAAAATCCCCACCTTTCTCTTAAAATGTTCAGTATTTTTAAAAATATATTTTTATTTTTTGATTTCTTGAAAATGATCAGGTTGGGTGATGGTCGGACAGCCCATGTACAAAATCGGCCGTCCAATCGCTGCTCATTGAAACGCACAAAAAGCCACCCGTTGGATATTGCAAAATCCATGTTGATGCAGGTGTACTGGCAGGAAGAGAAGGCTCAGGAGCGGCCGTCTGCAGAGATTAAGGGGGCAACTACATGGGAAGCACGGCACTAGTTTTGGAAGGAGTTTTTTATCCAGCGACTTTGGAAGCTGTAGCATGTCGTGAGGCTCTTTCTCTTGCAGAGGACATGGGCATCTAAAATTTCGTTGTTGCATCCGACTGCCAGCAAGTGGTCTCTCACATCAACAGAAGTGCTCGGGGGAAATATGAAGCAATTATTAGCGAAATAAATCTGAAAGCGGCTACTTTTCATTGTAATTCTACTTTTGAGAGGCGTGATGTGAATTATCAAGCACATAGCTTAGCTAAGTTTTCTCTTTCGAGAGGTCCGGATCGTCTGGTTAATTTGGGGCACCCCATGACCATAGATGTATCCCACACCATGTGGACTTTGATGAATAAAGTTGGTCTTTACCCCTAAAAAAAAACAAGCTAAAAAAAACATCGGCCCTGCAACACAGTCACAGCCCACCATCGATCCAACACAGTCACAGCCCACCATCGATCCAACCCAGTCAAAAATGTTCCTCGTCTTCCTTTCCTCTACTCTGCTTTGATGCTGTGCTCTGCTCCGGGCGGGCGACCGCGAGGGCGAGGGCGAGGGGATGAACGGCGGGCAAGGACGAATACGCGTCGTCTTCCAGCCCACCATGGTCGCCCGCCCGTCCTCTCCTCTGGAAGCAAGCGTCACCTAGTCATGTCAGTCCTCATCCGCCCGCTAGGCCGCCCACCAGGTGCTTGTGTTTTTTCCCATGAGCTTCCTTGCACTGCGACCTAGAGTAGCTAGCTCCAGTACAAGAGAAAGAGGCCAACCCGTCGTTCAATCATGCGCGGCCGTCTCCGTCCATCCGTCCGTCTCGGTGCATCCCTGGAAGCTACAAGCAATGGCCATACATGTAGCAATCAACGACAAGCAATGGAGTAATTCACAAGGTTTAGCCATATACATGTCTCTTACAAGCAATCAACTACAAGCAATGGCCATACATACATGTAGCAATCCGCGACACACCCGTTGCTGTCTGTTGGTGACAATTCTTGCTCTGCTTATCTTCAATCAGCCATAGGATTCACAAGGTTTTACTCCACTGTGGTAGGCATATATAGAGATACAATACGAGCAGTGTTCATTATCGATGCACCGAAATAACGTGTTAAGAAAAGTCTACGAAAATTATTTTGCCTACTCATACATGTAGGATGTTGCTATCAAGACAAATTGAGAAATTCATAATGGCCATACATACATGTAGCTATTAACCACAAATCCGCCCAGCCATACATCTAGGACCCGTTGTTGTGGGCGATGATTCTGGGCGGCTTATCTTCAAGCAATCTGAAACCAAGGGAGCTGCATCCTCATCCCCTTACACAGCAGCCAGCCACTGGAAAAATACCATTGATCGGACTAGTATCAATTATTACCAGGCAAGGCAACAGCAGGTCCCGCGTCCGATCAAGATCCAGGGGTGGTAAGAGCACTGTCTAGACAACTCGCTCGCGACAAGCTGGTTGGCTGCCTTTTCAGCCTAGCCGTCCGGCAACGCTGCCCCCTTCGCCTCCTCCCTCTCTATATATATGAAGCTATAATAGCCATGTACATCTAAGTGCGTAGTAGCACATCCTACGTCACTGATCACAATGCCAATTCTGCTCTCTCAAGAGCTGCTCATCTCCACACTACTCGTGCTACTTGTTCCCCTTTACTACTTGTACTTGAGGGCTAGTTGTAGATCAAAGAACCAATCAGCGCTCCCCACAAACTGGCCAATACTTCACATGTTCCCTTCCTTCGTGTCCAACCTCCATAACTTGCATGACTATTTCACCCTAGTCCTTGATGGATCCGGCCACAGCTTCAGGGCGCATGGCCCACCCGGCACCGGGATGCGGTTCTTCATCACATGCGACCCTGCCAACGTCCGACACATCTTCACAACCAACTACGCCAACTTTCCCAAGGGCACGAGGTTCGCCGATACATTCGACATCATGGACGGCAGCCTCTTCACCATTGATGGTGAGCCATGGCGTCAGCAGCGCGCCAAAGTTAAGGGCTTGCTTGGTAGCCCGTGACTAGTTGCTAGTATGGTGGCTTGCTGCTGCAGCAAGGTGGAGAACAACCTCCTCCCATTGTTTACCCAGATGTCAAGTACAAACACTCCATTCGACATGCAACATCTGATGTCTAGGTTTATGTTTGACCTGGCTGCTACGCCTCTCTTCGGCGTGGATCCCGGCCTCCTATCATCGGAAATGCCACCCATGGATGTCGCGGTTGCCATGGACACAGTCATGGAGGTGGGATGTTTTCGGCACATGATGCCGTCTTCTTGCTGGAAACTGATGAGGTGGTTAAACATCGGTCCTGAGAGAAAGCTCAATGCGGCGCACACACTGCTACGAAGGTTCATCAAGGAGATGATGGAGAGGAGGAAGATCAAGACGTGGCAAGTTAATAATGATGAGGAAGAAGAGGGTGTGGACATTGTATCTTCCTTCCTCGATGACCCAGACTACGCTAATGATGACTTGTTTCGTGCTGTCATCATTGGCTACATGCTCGCTGCAAGGGACACAGTTGGAATAGCCCTGACATGGATCTTCTACAACCTCGCCCAAAACCCTAACATCGTGTCAATCATCCGCAATGAACTCTCACCGATTGTATCACGCAAAGTAGTAGCCGGTGTGGGTGCTATGGTGATATTTCAGCCGGATGAGACAAAATCTCTAGCCTATCTTAGGGCTGCCCTGTATGAAACTCTCAGGCTGTACCCGCCGGCGCCTACTGAGCTCAAGACGGTGGTTGCTGACGATACAATGCCGAGTGGCCATGAGGTGCACGCCGGTGACGCCATCTTTATTTCTCTCCATTCCATGGGGAGAATGGAAGGCATATGGGGTAAAGACTGCCTCAACTACAACCCAGATAGGTGGCTCTCGAAGGATGGCAACGGTCTGAGGTATGTACCATCTCACAAGTTCTTGGCCTTCAACTCGGGGCCAAGGATGTGCCTCGGTAAGGACATCGCGGTCACGCAGATGATGACCGTCGTGGCCTCAACGCTATGGAACTTCGATGTGCATCTGGTTGAAGGGCAAAGCATCGAGCCCAAGGCATCTTGTATACTAGAGATGAAAAATGGGCTCATGGTTAAGCTGAAGAAGCGAGAAGTGTAATATTATACTCTTCTTTTGTATGTAAACGTACTTACCAACCATCGGGACAGTTTTACACTGCCCACAGTCACATTACTATCGGCTAATAAAGGCATCCATGCATGAAAGTTTAACTTTCTTTTACAAAAAAAACAACCAACATGCTGCTATTTATTACTTTGTTGTATGAGACATGATATGAAGGCATCGAGACATGTTTTTTTTTACCTCCAACGATCGGCTTATTAAGTACCACTTAACAACCGTGATGGTGATTAGTTACACTATTTGATAAGTAAAGGAGAGCATATTATCCCGCTAGGTTATTAGTTACACTATTGGATAAAAATGAAATGAAGTGTACAATTTGTCTACAGCTGATGCATCCTACTGCAGTAATAAGCTGGATTACCACTAGTAGAAAACAGACCTTTCATCCGGAGCTCTAGTCCCGGCTGGGTTTGGGCCCGGGACTAATGTGAGCATTAGTCCCGGTTCCAACGGCTAGGAGCGGACGGGGGCACGGCCAGGATTAGTCCCGGTTCATATGGGACCTTTAGTCCCCAACCGGTACTAAAGAGGTTGCGGCAGGCTGGGGCCCCTGCGAGTCCCTTTAGTCCCGGTTGGTATCACTAACCGGGACTAAAGAGAGACATTTAGTCCCGGTTGGTATATCCAACCGGGACTAAAGTCTTCCCTATATAAATTAAAGCTGCTTCCTCCAGCCCGAGTCCAAGCTTTCTCTCCTTTCTGTTTTCTTCCCCAAACTCGAGTTCATCCTCCATTTTTGCCAAGATTTGTCAAGATTGACGGCACCCCATCTATCCAAGGGTTCTAAAAGGTTAGCAACTTCATCATTTCATCTCTCATTGCTAGTTTAGCTCGTTTCATGCTCTATAAGTATAGTGATTTGTGGATTTTAGTTTGGGAGTAATTATGTGGGAGTTTATTTAATTTATATGCAATTTGAGCTTAAATTAACTTCATAGTTTGCATATGTGTAGGTGTGGTTTACTTAGTGCCATCCCTTCCCGTCCTCACCGCCGTCGATCGCTTGCGCCGTCCCGTCGCCGGCACCACCTTGCTGAGCCTCTTGTTCTTATCCTTTTTCTAAAAAAAAAATCTTATTTGTATGATTTAGGTAAAAACCGATTGCTCCTGAAAAGAATGCCCGTAAATTTATAAATCAATGCGGAGTTATTATTAGGGACCAAATCCCAATCACCATTCAAGAATGGAATAAGCCAATGGTAGATCGAGGAGTTAGGTATGTCGACGAAAGAGCGAAAAAATTGCTTTGGGATACGCTCATGTCACATTTCAACCTACCAAAGGGTCTCACAGATAGCAAACGGTTGAAAGTCAGGCAATTTGCTCTTAAGAAGATGGCCACACAATTCCAGACCTGGAAGAAAAGATTATAGAGCGACTACATCAAGACAGAAAAGAAGACTCCAGAATTCACTGGAGCACTAGAGAAGATAAAAGATCACTGGGACGAATTTGTGGAGTACAAGGAGTCGGCTGAAGCTCTGGAAAGGTCGAGAAAAAATAAGATAAATGCTGAGAAAAAGCAGTATCACCATTGTCTGGGGACAGGTGGCTACAAGAGAGCCGTGCCTAAGTGGGAAGTAGCTGAGGCCAAGATGGTTGCAGAAGGGGTCATTCCAGCTACAGCGGAATGGCCCGAGAGGTCCAAGATTTGGTTTTATGCGCATGGGGGAAAGTTGGACCAAGCGACAGGGCAGATTATTGCAAAGGCAGATCTTAAAACAGCATCGGACGCTTTACTTCAAGCAATAGAAGATGCTCGAAAGGGGTTGTTCCAGCCCGAGAGAGAGAACGACGAGCTTACATGCGCCCTCGGCAATCCTGAACACGGAGGACGAACACGAGGCAAAGGCGTTGTTCCATGGGTTCAGGGGTTTTCGGAGTGGAACGACAGTTCAGAGAAAAAAGAAGCAGGATGCAGACCGGATTCAGAGGGTAGAAACAAAGAACGAGGAGTTGCACCGTATTTTAAAGCGGCAGCAGGAGCAAATTGACACAATTAGCCAGTAAAGGGCATCTCCGCGGCAGGAGCAAGCAGATCCAGCATTGGATAGTACTGTCCCATCTATGCGGAAAAGCAGCATGGGTTCCACGGAGGTCCGGGCCGATGATGCACTGCTGGCTCGCTACCCCATGGATGATATCAAAGAGAGAACAAATTGTGAGCTACACATGAAAATGAAGAACATATCCATGAAGGTGGCGGTCGGCTTTGCTTTACCGAATGCACCTGAAGCAACCATCCATGGCAATCCGATTCCAGCTGGCTATGCTCGTGTCGGGGTGGATGAAATTCTGCCGGGATATGACTCACTAGAGCTTGACATTCCTGGCGGTGAAGGGGAGCAGACACTAGGAGAAGTCATACATGGTGTCATTGTATGGAAAAAGGAATGCATCGTGTTTGCAAACTCGGCGCCAAGGTCACCGACTCCTCCGAGTAGCAATACACCTCTAAGTCCACCCCACCTCTAGAGGGAGCCCAGCGCGAGTCCATATGGATCTCCGCCGCATCAGCCGACTCCACCCCACCTCGAGAGGGAGCCCAACGCGAGTACATATCGATCTCCGCCGCGTCAGACGACTCCACCCCCTATGTCCCAGCAGGGCAAAAAGCGGAAGAAAGCCAACCACGAGCCTCCTGCCAAAAAGAAGTTAGCTTACGATATGACTGATGAGGAAACCAAAACGGTCATTGTTTCTGAAATGAAGTACCATTTTGCACCGAAACCGCCCCCTCCGCCAAAGGAGAAAATACCTACGAAAACCGTAGAGCACTTTATGGAGTTGCTTGAGCGACCCCCGGCACATGTGGCGAATAGGCCATCAGACTATAACCGCTTTATTAGGAAGTCATATCAGGAACAAATGCAGCAGTCGAGACGTAGAAGTAGTAATAAAAACGGGAAAACAGTTCTCCAGCTCGGAGAACAGGCAATGCAATCGATCCCCCCGCTCAAGGTAACCGACGATGCTAGAGACATTGGTATTAGTGTTGATCAACTCCTAGGCAACGAGGAAGTCCCCGTGGCTGAAGTAGCATGGCAATATGCCCCCGGGAAAACTCTGGTCAGACCTGAGCAAGTCCCGAATCTATCAACACAAATGCGAAGATTGCATGAGTGGTACATGAAAGAAGTTGCCAACGGGCGAGTGATGCTCATGGTGAAAGTCAAGAAAGAGCATTAATTCTATGAAAACGAGCTATGCATTGAGTTTCCAGAAATTTTTCAGTTATACAATCAAGACTCACTCGACAAATCTATCGTCAGTTGCTATTGTCTGTAAGTGATTTCTTTATGTAATTTAAGTCTCTAGCTCAGCTCATTCATTGCCTGTAATTATCCTCACTATATTCTTTTGCACGCTATTATGCAGAATGAAGATTCTCCAATGCAAAAGAGATAGAATCTATGACATTGGGTTCGTTGACCCATATATCGTTAATGAAAAATTGATACAAGACCACCCTCAAGACTGTGAGGAGAACTTGCTAAGGTTTTTAAAGGCACAAAATACCAAAACAGAAATACTATTTCCTTGCAACTTCAAGTGCGTGTTACTGTCTTGTACTACAAATTCTATTTTGCTTACTCGATGTTAAGTGTAGTTGATGAGTTATGCACCTGCTTATATAAACGTACGCAGGTACCACTGGATCCTGCTAATCATTAAAGTTGACGCTGGAACTGTTGAAACCATGGACTCACTAGGTAAAGACCCTCAAGAATACACCAGCGTGGTTTTGATGCTCGACAGGTAATTTCAATCATTATCGCACTATATCGGCCTCTTTCGTTCATTTCCTGATATCAAGTAATTAATAACTCCTTTATTCATTTTCTTTGCTGGGCAGGGTTTGAAAACGGTTCATCAAGGATGTTGTCGGTGATTGGAAACCGGATCTGCGTTGGCGACTTGCCAAGCTAATTAAGTAGTACTAGCTAGGTCATCTCTTTAATTCTAGTTTCAATACCATTATCATGCTTGATTATTATCTGATTGAATTCTATTCTCGCAAAGTGCATGAGGCAGAAATAGGGGACTAATTTATATGCATACTACGTTTGCGAGAACATTCGCCTGACGACCGAATGGCGCAGAGATGAAAAATAACGACAGGTACGTAAACACTATTCACAATTTTTTTATGATGATCTAATATATATACACACAACTAATATATTCATATTGATCTCCTTCTTTAAAGATGGAAGAAATGCGGAAGAAGCTCCTACTAGAGAACCGCCTACGAGCAATTCAAAAGGAAATTACGGGATTTTTGCTTACGGAGGTCATATCTGAAAACGGAGAATACCATTGCAGGTAATGATCTCCAAATTATAGGAGAAATTGTATATACCAAATTGTATATATATATGTATGGTCGTACGAGAAATTATATTATATATGCATCAACGTGTACAGTATGTACTAGCGTAAAATATGTTTGAAATGAAAAAGAATTGAATGGAAAACACAATATGAAAAGGAAAAATAAACCATAAACCCTAAACCCTAAAACCCTAAACCCCAACAAAAAAAAAATCCTTAGTCCCGGTTGGTATCACCAACCGGGACTAAAGGTCCTCCAACCCCACCGCACGCTCGCGGCCACGTGAAAGGACTTTAGTCCCGGGTTGTAGCCAACCGGAACTAAAGGGTGGGGGCCTTTAGTCCCCACCTTTTAGTCCCGGTTGGTGACCCGGGACTAAAGCCCGTTGCCAACCGGGACTAAAGACTCGTTTTCCACTAGTGTACCTAGTCAAGGATTTATGGTGATGTGCCCAACCATGGTTACAACTATATCTTTAGGCTTTTTGAACATTCATACCATACCCAATTAGACTTACATTAAGATCAAATTGCATAATAACTCTCATGCCAATCGGCGTGTTGTTCTCGTTGGCAATTAGATGATCGCTAGTGCCTGTTTATTGAGCAGTGCTTTTACGTGCCGGCATGGTCGCCCGGCCTCTCCTCGGTCGCTGGAAGCAATCGTCACCAGATCAAGTCAGCTTTCATCCACCTGCCTGCCAAGTGCCAGCGTTTATGCCCATAATAAGGTTCGTTCCACTGTGAACTACCTAGCTTGAGTCACAATCAGAATTATGGAATAAACGAGACTATATTGGTCAATATACTCATATTAAGCTTATAAAAAAAATTCATCCACTGCTACGTGTCATTGTCAATACCAGGTGTTGATGCATTCTAATTTCTGATGGCTCGCTGTTCAGGTGTTCTTGTGCTTCTGATGGCTTTCTGCTACTTTGCTATTAGTACCACTTGTGTTTATATTTCTCCAAAGCTCATGAATCAGGTATGTCTCTTCAGCTGTTCAAACTCCAAACTATACTTCATCTTCAGTTCACATGATAATGATTCGCTCGCAAATAATAAGGTGCTATCTTTATTCAACCCAACAGGCCAAGATCGAAGCTTCCAAGGAGGGTGATGAGTGTGTGGCGCATCTCGGGGAATGGGAAGATCATGAGTGCGGAGACACGTTGCTAGACATGGACGAAAGTTTGGTCTGCTGCAATTCTGCATCGGTTCCGCCCCGCTGCTGAACCTTGATGGTCCGGTTGCAAATACCCGGAGTAAGAGTTATGCATATACAGATGTGATATGCTCGCTGGGGACATGCTAGGCAAGAAGCATATCGGCGCATTGGATAGCAGAAGCCCGTCGCCTTGCGACGTCGCTCAGAAATTGCTGCGATGAATACGTACATCCAGTGAGCCAATCCTACTGTGCGCGCTATACGAACGGTTAGTAGTTTTTTCATTCTGTATATGGCAAAGATATTTTGACCCCGGACGGCAGAACCGTGCACAAATACTTACATGTCTCCTTTGCAGATGTAGCATGGAATGGAGGGTACCTGCATGTTGGCGAAATAAGTGGTCAGCTTCTTCTTCTCGGCAGAGGAATGCTGCTCACCCAGCTTTCTTGGAAGACCTGGCCTTCATTTGTATTCCAGAAATGCTACTCCGCGCGCCTGCTTACTGGAGCACGCACCATTGATCAGGAACCATACTACATGTTCTGAAGAAATCGACACTTGTCATGTCGTTAACTGAAGAAATCGATACCCAACGGTCGGCTCGCGCGAAACCAGGCTCATCGTCGACCGTCCAATCTTCGTCTAACAGCAACTTATCGCTTCGCCCGGAGTTACGACATACCGCACCCTTGATCGCGCATCCAACGGCTCTGAAGAGCGGAGCTGTTGCTATTTGAATTATTACCTTTGTTGTCTCCTTATTCACGTGCTTCAGTACTTCAGAGTTAAACTTACCTTTCACTGGTTGTAATGGGTATTAAACCTGGGATCTATCGGAGAGCCCTGGAGCTCATCTTCCTCTACTTGGTTGTAATGGGTATTACCCTGGCCGCCATGTCCTGGCTATCCTTAATTCGCTATATTTAGCTTTCTCTGGCGATCATCCTCTGGCTACTTGGTGTTATCTGTGACTGTGAGTGATGAAGTTTTCTGAGCTAGCTGGGACTTGTCACTTCTCTGGCTACTTGGTGTGATCTGTGAGCCGGTCATCCGACGTTTGCTGCAAACCTTCGCCCGCACGACAAACAAATTTAGACATAATTCACGCAAACATGACGAAGCTCATCAAACGGACTCGATATAATGTATATAAACCGGATACTATTTCATCCATTCAACTAAAACCTAAAAAATCCTTCTAGCCGTGGAAGGCGCGCGGGGGTATGGCAGCCCCTGTTCTTATCGGCGGTGACGGCGCTGTCGTAGAGGGACTGCTCCTCTTCGATCGTGGTGAGCTACCCATCGAGGCTGCGTAGTCGCCGCACAGATCTCTCCTCTGCCGTCTCGATGCTCCGCGAGGAGGAGGAGCCGCCGCCGCCGCAGCCTAGGTAGTGGATTAGGCACCTTCGCACCTTCGCGCTCGCCGGTGGCAGCTCCTCCTTGATGGCCTTCCCGCGCCGGACTTGGCAAACCGCGGAGGCGCCGCCTTGAAACGTCAGCGCCTTGAAACGTCAGCGGGGCGATGACGCCTACTCCGTCTTGACGTGGTGGCGGGGCGGTGATGCAGGCTCCACCTTGACGTGGTGGAGCGGTGCGAGGGCAGCGACGGACCATGGTAATTGAGCGACCTCTTGATCATGATGTCTATTTGCGCCGCGTACTCCTTGTCCGTCTTACCGCCTCCGCAAGGAGGCGTGGCTGCAGCGGCTCCTCCTCGTTGTCGAAGGAGAGGATGATCTCCTCCTTCATGGAGGAGGCGACCGTTGTGAAGGACGATGGCCCCGAAGAGCGATGGCGGCAGTGCCAAGATCAGGATCCGGAAGAAGATTCAGAGCTGCCACCTGCCCGCGCAGAGAACCATGAGTTGGGCATCGTCGACAGCCATGATCAGAGACGGAGAGAAGTGGATCGGTGGTGAGCAGAGAGGAGAGGATGTGATGTGGTGTGGACGATACTGGAACCATGCTTAAATAGCCGAGGCCAGGCAAACATGCGGGCAAACGACTTTAATGCGGCGCACCAGCTATAGTAGACTTCTTGGTCGCCGGTCAGCATTGAATCGGCGCTGCCCACTCATCTGATCGCGTCGCTTTGACCGTCGAGTCGCATCCGCTCTGAAGTGGGCTGACCGGCATGAATGTGCGACACCCGCTACATGTGAAGATGGTTTTATGGCCGCGAAAGGTTTTTGGGTGGGACCGGGGTGTCGGTGTTGTACATGGCGGCGGTCCGAATGCCCACATACCTCCCCTGATTTTTAAAATGTGTGAACATTTTTTTAAATACCATATATATATTTCTAAATAGTGGGAAATACTTTTTATAAATTATGCAAACATTTGTTAAATTGTATATCTTTTTAAAATGTCTCGAACATTTTTGGAAACGTGTGAAGTTTTTAAAATGTCGCGATGGTTTTTCAAATGGTACTTCCACTGTCACAAAATAAGTGACTCAACTTTGTATTAACTTTAGTATAAAGTTAGTATAAAGTTGAGTCACTTATTTTGGGACGGAGGGAGTACCAAATATACTTTGAATTATGTGAAACATTATTCCACATTTTATAAATATTTTTTAAAATGTCATGAACATTTTATCGGAATGCCTGAACACATTTTAAATGCCCCGTGACATTTTTTAATACTATCACATATTTAAAAAGTTGTGTGAACATTTTTCTAATACTTCATGGCATTTTTTAATACACGATAAAGGTGTCTTAATCAGATTAAAAGAAATTTCATTACAAATGTGAATAAAAGTAATAAAAAAATAAGTCAGCGCAGCGGCTTCTAGTCAGCCAGGCCGTTGAGTAATCCTAAAATAAACTAGTAGAAAGCCCGTGCGTTGCCACGGGCCTTTTCTAATTACACATATATAAATATAATGCATATAATTCACCGAGCGTTATTATGTCGTAGTTCCCCGTCAAAATAATAAATATATAATGAATATCAAAATTTACATGTATGGAAATGATAGCCTGCAACAATTGAAAAATAATTTAAATCCCCTTCACTTGCAATGTAATTTGACGATGTACATACAAAACGAGCAACGATCCAAATAATTATCTGTTACAAACTAACTTCTACATGATGCGGTTGAGATGTTCCTGTACACGGCAGGAATGTTATCTTTAGCTTCATTTGCATGGTACTTCAGTAAGTACAATAAAATTTTCATTCTCAGCTTATAACCAACCTGCACGAGCAATGTATATAGTTAGCATGAAGATTTCACGTGGAAGATTTAAGAATATGCAACATAGAATACTCATCGTGCATTGTACGTAGAACCTGGTTATATATTGTGACCGTATATGTACAATGTAGTGTCCCACTTTATCCGGATGCCCCTCAATGACTCTCCCTTGATGCAGGTTCCTCAACTGTAAGCTCCTTTGTCTGTTGGCTCCTGTAACAACTTTTTGGGTTGCCTCTACCATGTGTGAATAGAGAATGAACTTTGTAATCTCCCAACATTTCAACACGTGACTAAAGGAAATTTAATAAAGTAAAAAATATGACTTTTCAATGATGTTTCCTTAATAGATGGATTTAATCATACAAATCACCCAGTAAACAACCGTTTTACTGAAACAAAATAGTGAATTAACCTTTATGCCTCAACATAAAAGACATTTTACAGTCCGTTTTCTGTAGCCCCTTTCCTAAAAAGAACAAATATTGTCTTCATTATTTCACTTTATGACGTAATACCAAAATATGTACATATGTTTTTGGATGCATTAGGATAGCCCTCTATTAGCATTTGCTTCAGGTTGGTAGTTTATATCAATAGTTAGGCCTAGCCATTTTTAGTTCAAAATTTGAACAGAAACTTATTTTGGAACTGGGGGAGTAGAAAGAAGTGTTGCAATAATGTGAGGCGGTGTCCATGATATTCTTACTTCATTTAAAATGGTTTATCTGGATTTCCCTGCTTTAATAAGATAATTAACGGATGATTTCCATAAGTTAGTAGAACATAAATGTATTTGGGTGTGACAAAAGGTGAATAATATGTGCGTCAAAAGAATTCTAGCAAGACTAATTCATCATTCTCCAGTTACAGCGATGACAACTTCACATATGTAAACCTCTAGAAGTTTTAATTATTATTCCTTAATATCAACAGATTGCAGAGACAATTTTCTGTATCAAATTAAACCAAACAGTACATATGATCCTTGCTATCAACCTATATGAACCTGCCTAAGCATGTAAGTTAGTAAATTGTCCCAGTGGTCATGTGTCTCCAAAGCGTCATATGATATATTTATATTTATTTTGAGGCATTAGGCATGCTCTTCTCCTTTTAGCTCCCAGACTTAAGACGTTCCAGTCCTATCCCAAGATTGAGATACAAAAAACCCTGGAACCCGAAATAGCATGCAAATGGAAATACTCAAAATAGCATGAATTTTAAAGGATTGAAGAATGGGGAGTGGAGGAGAGGTTATCGGGTAGTTGCGCTGCCACCCACACCTTGTTGTCTACTAATTGCAATTAACCGATTATAGTACACTTTACCAACATATTGTTTGTTTCGTGCATGAAAAACAATTGAATGGTCAATGAGAAAGTAGAGAAATCTTCTAAAATATTATTTTTGCAACCATACATTTAGCTATTCTGATGGCGTTACTAAAGAAATTATATTGCACATCGCGTGTAGTGTTACTTATTAGTATCGTTCCTTATTTAGAATAGATCATTATCTAAACTGAATATTTTTGTCTTCTAGAAGCCCAAAGTTGAAGTCCCTTCTTTGTATCATTGTGCATCAATGTTACAGCTGCGGACCAGAGCATGAAAGAAAAATGCCCGTGCATTGCCACACAAAAAAAGATAGAAAAAATGATGAAACAATTGTTTGGATTAAGAGATATGTGTAGAACATGAAAGCATGATGTCTCTGTTAATATATCTACAAACAACAATTCTCTCCATCCTCGTCTTTCTTCTGTCGATCATTGTATTCTTTGCAAAAATACGTAACCGCATATCTCTTGCCATCCCTCCTCCCCCACTCACATCTATTCTCTTCCTTCGTCCTAACTCCAGTATTATTGTCACTTCGAAACTTCTTCATCTCGCCTTACCATCCTTTGAGATCATATTTCAAATTTAGCAGATCATGAAATAGACCTCACGTACCATGACAGGTGTTGGCATAACGTATTAGCACCTTCTTCTAAAATGAAACGATTCTCACCTACTCAAAGAGATGATGGCATATTAATTTCGTATCTACGAAAAATGAAGATGCACGAAGTGCAATGTCAATGTTTGTCTCTCCTTATTCTTTGGCCGCAACAAAGATAACATTTGTGTGGCTGCAAGGAACATAAAAATAAATAAATATTGTGTGTAGCAAAAGAATCAAATTATAAAAAATATAATGCTTCTGTGGCCGCAAGAAATGTCAATAAAAGCAAATACAGTGTACATGTGACAAAATCAAACTAAAAATGTATGGTTGTTTAATTATAGTCCCCCCTTAGTTGAACTTCTTCCGTTTTATTGTGCTACACACATTGACTTATGGTGACTTGCATTGTACAAATTTACTACAAGACATGGACAAATATTGTACCACACATCTCTTAATTACCATAGGTTTATGTATATGCATCTCCTAATTATTAAAGGTTCCAATCAACATCGGCGGACCCCATACATGAGTCAGCGCGTTGCAATGCTGATTTGGCACTTGAACAAGATATGGTGTTATTACTTTTTAGTTCTTTAGACAATCTTCGAAGGACAACTCCATCCTCCATCATATAATTCTGTAACCAGAACCAAAAGATTAGAATTTATAAACTAATCATTTGTTGTGAGAGAACAGTGTTTGTATGCGTAAAATATTATGTATGCCAATGAAATTACCACATGGATTTAGGTATCAAGTAAACTTGTATAAGAAAACTGAATCCCTGCGAAAAGTTTCATCTCGAGCATACTATTAACCTAAAGGAATTCAACAATCAAAGCTTCAAAATCATACCAAAATAGTAGGAATTCAACAACGTTCATGATTCCATAGAGGTTCTAGAATGGACACGATGCAAAACCAAAAGGGCAAGCAAACCCTAGTAGTTTCTGTGAAAATGATTACCATCAGGAAAGAACACTCATCATGAAAAAATCCTTTTGGAGGAGGTACTGACATGCACTTTACTATTAACCTGAAAAACATGCACTTTACTGAGATATGAAAAATTATGATACTGCAACAAAACTCTACAATTGAGTAGAAAATGACCAAAAATGAACCCATGCCGGCCAACTCCCCCCTCTCTCCTACAAACCAGACGAAAATCAGTGCGGGCAAAAGTTTGACCTTCATTACATTAAATACTAATTGGAGTTTAATGGTAAAGCCAAAAAAGGCACTAACGACCTGGTTGATTTTTCTTGTTTTTATTCGTTATCGCTTTCAATGGTAGAACCCAATCCGTTTTTGGATACAATGGGAAAAAGACAATAACCAGTAACCACACTCTTGTTTGAACTTGAGAAATTGTGCCATTGGAGAAAAGCAGATTATACATTTATACATAAGAGAAAAAGAAGACTCCTTGCGCTCAACCGATGTGGAGACAAACTACAAGAACCTGATAATCCACACATAATAATTAGGTGTCCATTTTGAACTTTAAAATTTGTAGAAAATGTTTGCCTGCACCATTATCACCATTTAAAGGATCAACTACCCAGTTCCAGTTAGGAGACTTCATCAATTTTGCCTACACTGAACTTAAAGTCGTCACAGTTGTGGTGAAATAGCAAGTAGTGTATCATTTTGATGTGTAACATGGTAGTAATAAATGTAGCTACAAAAAAGCTGAATGAGTAGATATTTTAGCAATTGAATTTCAGTTTCAGTAATACTAAGAAGTACTTTCTCAATAGTACTAAATGCTCCTTTACTCGGAGGTGAAACACATGCCATTGTTCTGCAGTATGCAGGTGTGTCATCAAGTAATCATAACACGAGCATCTAAAATAAAGCATGACAATTACCAAACACACCTTGCCCATTTTGTTGTGTCATAGGAATGACATCCAATACTGATGGTAAATCAGACGGGAGGAAAGGCGTGTGCTCAAGTAAAATCATTTCCATCGACCTTCACCATAGAATTAGTATGTAACGTTCAACATCAAAATCAATATTTTCCTGTGGACTGAGACAACTCTCAAATGTGTCCATAAAAAGGCTAGCAAGGAGAACCGAAATGATGATTATCTTACCAAAAGTTTGCACTTCCGATGGGCTTGAACCTGAGATCTCCACGGCATGGCAAATGCCTGCCCGTGCAATCACCTACCGACCTACACAACATACAAACTATCAGTATCTGCATGATGCCAAGACAAGAAGGTAGTGTTGCCTCCATTGTGTCTCCGACATTCATGCTCTGCTCCGCTGTTGCATCAATGGCCGTGGCAACTGGATATTTGTATCAACGACATGCTTCCGTGCTCTGCTCCGCTGTTGTATCAATGATGGAGTTGGAGTCCCTTCTTTGCTTCTCGAGGCATCGACCATGGACGCTCTCCTGGGAGCGACTTCTAGTAGAACGGGCGCCTAACGCACGACCAACGGCAACACACCCTCCAGCGTGAGACATCGTTTCTTCGGCCTACTACGGCGGCGGTCCTTCGAGTTTCAAACTTTCTCCAAAAACTTTGAATCATAGGAATTATAATTTTCGGAAGTACACTACACACTGAAACAAGTACACATGTGTCAGCTGGAATGCTTGTGACAGAAATAATGTTGTAGCTAAAAGCATTTCTAGCAACCTAAAGGAACAACCAATTATGCTGATCTTACAGACACATACTAATGCTGATTATTGTATGAACAACCCCTAAACTATGTGCGTGTAGTTCCAGACTTTTAATATCACTTGACACCAACGAAGGCTATGATCAGAAGGATAGATGGGCATGCATATTTAGTGTTTATTCCCCATTGGTTTGTGATAAATGAAATGTGTTAACCAAGCATAATGTGCACATGAACTACACTGCTAATTCACTTCCAATAAAGCCAGGTGATTTTTCAGCAAAAAGAGTGTTATGTGATCCGATGAAACAGTTATTAGATATATCTAGTGTCGATCGGTCCTAATGTGGCCTTAATCATAAGGTCCACGATCTTGAACAAGCTTAAACACATAGAAAGTAAATAGAAAATTATATTGTCTGAAGCTGATCTTGCTGGAGAGGATTATATTAGCAGCAACTGCTTAGTTCTAACAAAATATGGTTCGTCTATTTACTTAGATAGTGGTCCACTTATTCACCTTCAATGTTTTGGCGTGATGGTGCTGATTCCCTTTCCATCCTGCTCGTAATCTCAACAGGGCTTGGAATTTCCAATTTGTTGATGCTTGAAGGGTAACCATCTGCTACGAGAAAGTCTCCATTCAACATGGACACCCTGCCATTACATACAATTTAATTAAAGCATCTAATTAATTGACAGGTTCTTGCTCATGGTCAAAGACTAACAATCAAACTAAGAAATGCATGGCACTTAATTCTCATTAACTAATAATTCGTATAATTTAGTGAATTATAAGTTAACCAGAGAATCAAACTAATTAATTACCAGCAGAGACAGTTGGTTGTGGTGCTTTGGACCTCTGGACCCTGAGGCAGGCGAGGTTGCAGTTGGCCCTCCGGCCGCCAATCACCGGGACCCAAGTATGTTCTAATGGCCGCCTCCGCCTCCCGGGATGTAACCTACCAAGCATCAATCCATGCATGGCATCAACTAACGGGACATGATTAAGCAAGAGAATTAACTACTGAAGATCAATCGATGATGAGGGGGAGAGTGATTGTTTGGGTGGGTACTCACGAATCCGCGGCCCTTGGATATGTCAGTGCCCTTGTCGGCGATGACAACGACCTCAAGGATCTCGTCGAAGCGCTCGAAGTGTCCACACACGCCCTCCTTGCTCGAACACCTTCACGTTAGGCCACCCACGAACACCTTCATGAACCTCGTGTCACCACCGCCCACCGCCGCCTGATGAGCCATGGACATCCTCTTCTTCTTCCTCTAGCTCTAGGATCGGCCTCTCCTGATCCCTTTCGGGCAGGGCGGATATGGCGGCACCGAAACCCTAGAGGAGGGAGGCCAGGGGGTCGTGCCTTCCTTTGGTCGGGGGGTCGGGGATGGGCGCGGTGCGATGTAATGCTAGCGACTGATAAAAACAGTGGAAAATCTGTGGAGTTGGCCTATGTTTCATAAAAATCGGTCGAGGGGTGGTGATGATGGGAAGTGAGACGAAAAAAAACACCAAAATAAATCACGGAGGGAAGGCTATCAATTACTTTTTTAGGAGTAGAGATTGTTTCCTTAAAATTCATTATTTGTTTCCTTAAAATTCGTTAGGTGTTTCCTTAAAATCCGTCATTTATTTCCTAACCATTTATTATTTGTTTTCTTATTTTTGCTAATGTAAATTTCATTGATGGAAAGAATATATTGATGTGGATAAGTTAGGAAAGTTAGATCCATAATCTTTTATACGTTCGGAAAGTGCTGGTTTGCAAGGAAAAAGTAGAGAGAAAAATAAACCAATGAATAAAAACCAACATGGCGGGATGGTGGGAGGGAAGATGAAAAAACCAGACGAAAGTGGGAGACGAAAAATAACCATGAAGGCGAGGCTACTAAGTGGGACTTTAGGAGTAGAGACAGTGGCGGAGCTTGGTGGGGGGCCAACCTGGGATTTGCCCCCCTCAAGCCCATGGCCCCCCTACGTTTTTGGCTCAAGCTCCGCCACCTAGAGATATATATGCGATTCGGCAAGTTAAAAAAAAATGAAATTTGATAAGATAAGAAATATGTCATTTTTTTGTATTAGTAAAGTTGTGATTGTCATTTAATAGTAGATAATGATAACAATAAATGGCAGCACATTGAGGAATATTTTATTTTGTTTTGGAAGGTTGTCAAGAAAAATCTTGTGTATGTCTTCTCGGAAGGTGATCTCACATATATGTTATGATTTCTGAATTCTTAATTACCCTATTATTTACGTGATTAAATCGAATCATCACATGCCAAAACAAGCACAAAACAAGATCTTCCCTTTAATGGTGGATTTGATATTTTAATGAGAGCGAGGAAATAAACCAATGGGAGTGGGAGGTGGGTCGAAAAAAAAACCGGACGAAAAAACCCCTGTGTAACAGGCTACCAACTCTCTCTTTAGGAGTAGAGATATATGATGATGGGAGGAGGGACAAAAAAAAACCAGACAAAAAACCAGACGAAGGTTTGAGGGGAGATGGAAAACGGAATGTTAATTAATGTAATTTGGTGATGTATGGAAATATTAATTAATGTGATTGAACGACTTATGGTAAGGTTAATTAATTCAGATTTTTCACATAAATGCATTACTAAATATATGATGATGTGAGGAGGGACAAAAAAAACCGGACGAAAAAAACCAGACGAAGGTGGGAGGGAAGACGAAAATAAACCCGGAACCGAAGTTACCAAGTCCCCCTTTAGGAGTAGAGATGGGCGTGTTGGCGAGTAGGCATATTCCTCTTGTCCCTCAGTGCCAATTTTGTAAAATTGGACTTGAAGACATCCAACATTGTTTACTCACTTGTCCTAGAGCAACTGATGTTTGGACAGAGCTAGGTTTAGCTGAGGTCATCCAACAGTCCGTGGTGCAAGACCGGTCTGGCTCGATTAACTTGGAAATTCTACTCCGAACACGATCAGTGGTGCATGAAATGCCAGCTGTTGAGTTGATCCTGGTCTCTATGTGGTATATTTGGTGGCAAAGACGACAACACGCAAAAGGGGAGTCTATCCAGAGCCCTAATCGCACGGCAATGTCTATACGGGTGCTGGCCAGAAACTTTCTTCGAGCCCATACACCAAACCAGCCAACACGTCAGTTGGTTCACACGTGGAAGAAGCCAAGCGAGGGCACTATAAAAATCAACGCGGATGCCTCTTTTCATTCTGAACATTTATCTGGAGCTAATGGTGCGGTGGCGAGGGATAACAATGGACAAGTCCTAGCTGCGGCAACCTGGGCAATACCTCATGTCTCCAGCGTTGTATCAGCTGAACTGAAGGCCATCTGACATGGACTGATTTTAGCAGCTAATATTGGTTGCACGAAAGTTGTCGTCGAATCTGATAGTATGGCTGCGTTGGAAGCACTGAACAAACCTGAAGCATACTTGGGCCCTATCCTTTTTAGGTTGCGTTCTTAAATAGCGGGTTTGTCACAATTTGGCCGCTATTGCGACTGTCAGACCGCTATAGCGGTGTTGTTGCGGCCGCTATTTGGTCTGCAGTAGTGTGATTGCGGTCTAATGCGTTTCTTTTTCTCTCTCAAACGCACGGACTATTCACTGCTTATCCTGCCACATGTGGGTTCAGCTGCAACATGTTAGTTCCGCTCCTTTCCATCCTTTTGTGCATAGAACATAGTGACACAAGTCTTATACAAATGATAATTCTGCAACATAAATGTTATTTTTATTATCAATTGTATAAAAATATACACAAAAATCTTATTCCCTGTGCATTTTTACAAATCCGCTATGCGGACATAGCGTCCGCAATAGCGCCCGCAATCCGCATTCCGCTATACCGACCCTAATCCACTACCAACCCGCTATCCGCTATTTAAAACCTTGTCTGTGAGTGATGAAGTTTTCTGAGCTAGCTGGGACTTGTCACTTCTCTGGCTACTTGGTGTGATCTGTGAGCCGGTCATCCGACGTTTGCTGCAAACCTTCGCCCGCACGACAAACAAATTTAGACATAATTCATGCAAACATGGCGAAGCTCATCAAACGGACTCGATATAATGTATATAAACCGGATACTATTTCATCCATTCAACTAAAACCTAAAAAATCCTTCTAGCCGTGGAAGGCGCGCGGGGGTATGGCAGCCCCTGTTCTTATCGGCGGTGACGGCGCTGTCGTAGAGGGACTGCTCCTCTTCGATCGTGGTGAGCTACCCATCGAGGCTGCGTAGTCGCCGCACAGATCTCTCCTCTGCCGTCTCGATGCTCCGCGAGGAGGAGGAGCCGCTGCCGCCGCAGCCTAGGTAGTGGATTAGGCACCTTCGCGCCTTCGCGCTCGCCGGTGGCAGCTCCTCCTTGATGGCCTTCCCGCGCCGGACTTGGCAAACCGCGGAGGCGCCGCCTTGAAACGTCAGCGCCTTGAAACGTCAGCGGGGCGATGACGCCTACTCCGTCTTGACGTGGTGGCGGGGCGGTGATGCAGGCTCCACCTTGACGTGGTGGAGCGGTGCGAGGGCAGCGACGGACCATGGTAATTGAGCGACCTCTTGATCATGATGTCTATTTGCGCCGCGTACTCCTTGTCCGTCTTACCGCCTCCGCAAGGAGGCGTGGCTGCAGCGGCTCCTCCTCGTTGTCGAAGGAGAGGATGATCTCCTCCTTCATGGAGGAGACGACCGTTGTGAAGGACGATGGCCCCGAAGAGCGATGGCGGCAATGCCAAGATCAGGATCCGGAAGAAGATTCAGAGCTGCCACCTGCCCGCGCAGAGAACCATGAGTTGGGCATCGTCGACAGCCATGATCAGAGACGGAGAGAAGTGGATCGGTGGTGAGCAGAGAGGAGAGGATGTGATGTGGTGTGGACGATACTGGAACCATGCTTAAATAGCCGAGGCCAGGCAAACATGCGGGCAAACGACTTTAATGCGGCGCACCAGCTATAGTAGACTTCTTGGTCGCCGGTCAGCATTGAATCGGCGCTGCCCACTCATCTGATCGCGTCGCTTTGACCGTCGAGTCGCATCCGCTCTGAAGTGGGCTGACCGGCATGAATGTGCGACACCCGCTACATGTGAAGATGGTTTTATGGCCGCGAAAGGTTTTTGGGTGGGACCGGGGTGTCGGTGTTGTACATGGCGGCGGTCCGGATGCCCACATACCTCCCCTGATTTTTAAAATGTGTGAACATTTTTTTAAATACTATATATATTTCTAAATAGTGGGAAATACTTTTTATAAATTATGCAAACATTTGTTAAATTGTATATCTTTTTAAAATGTCTCGAACATTTTTGGAAACGTTTGAACTTTTTAAAATGTCGCGATGGTTTTTTAAATGGTACTTCCACTGTCACAAAATAAGTGACTCAACTTTATACTAACTTTAGTATAAAGTTAGTATAAAGTTGAGTCACTTATTTTGGGACGGAGGGAGTACCAAATATACTTTGAATTATGTGAAACATTATTCCACATTTTATAAATATTTTTTAAAATCTCATGAACATTTTATCGGAATGCCTGAACACATTTTAAATGCCCCGTGACATTTTTTAATACTATCACATTTTAAAAAGTTGTGTGAACATTTTTCTAATACTTCATGGCATTTTTTAATACACGATAAAGGTGTCTTCATCAGATTAAAAGAAATTTCATTACAAATGTGAATAAAAGTAATAAAAAAATAAGTCAGCGCAGCGGCTTCTAGTCAGCCAGGCCGTTGAGTAATCCTAAAATAAACTAGTAGAAAGCCCGTGCGTTGCCACGGGCCTTTTCTAATTACACATATATAAATATAATGCATATAATTCACCGAGCGTTATTATGTCGTAGTTCCCCGTCAAAATAATAAATATATAATGAATATCAAAATTTACATGTATGGAAATGATAGCCTGCAACAATTGAAAAATAATTTAAATCCCCTTCACTTGCAATGTAATTTGACGATGTACATACAAAACGAGCAATGATCCAAATAATTATCTGTTACAAACTAACTTCTACATGATGCGGTTGAGATGTTCCTGTACACGGCAGGAATGTTATCTTTAGCTTCGTTTGCATGGTACTTCAGTAAGTACAATAAAATTTTCATTCTCAGCTTATAACCAACCTGCACGAGCAATGTATATAGTTAGCATGAAGATTTCACGTGGAAGATTTAAGAATATGCAATATAGAATACTCATCGTGCATTGTACGTAGAACCTGGTTATATATTGTGACCGTATATGTACAATGTAGTGTCCCACTTTATCCGGATGCCCCTCAATGACTCTCCCTTGATGCAGGTTCCTCAACTGTAAGCTCCTTTGTCTGTTGGCTCCTGTAACAACTTTTTGGGTTGCCTCTACCATGTGTGAATAGAGAATGAACTTTGTAATCTCCCAACATTTCAACACGTGACTAAAGGAAATTTAATAAAGTAAAAAATATGACTTTTCAATGATGTTTCCTTAATAGATGGATTTAATCATACAAATCACCCAGTAAACAACCGTTTTACTGAAACAAAATAGTGAATTAACCTTTATGCCTCAACATAAAAGACATTTTACAGTCCGTTTTCTGTAGCCCCTTTCCTAAAAAGAACAAATATTGTCTTCATTATTTCACTTTATGACGTAATACCAAAATATGTACATATGTTTTTGGATGCATTAGGATAGCCCTCTATTAGCATTTGCTTCAGGTTGGTAGTTTATATCAATAGTTAGGCCTAGCCATTTTTAGTTCAAAATTTGAACAGAAACTTATTTTGGAACTGGGGGAGTAGAAAGAAGTGTTGCAATAATGTGAGGCGGTGTCCATGATATTCTTACTTCATTTAAAATGGTTTATCTGGATTTCCCTGCTTTAATAAGATAATTAACGGATGATTTCCATAAGTTAGTAGAACATAAATGTATTTGGGTGTGACAAAAGGTGAATAATATGTGCGTCAAAAGAATTCTAGCAAGACTAATTCATCATTCTCCAGTTACAGCGATGACAACTTCACATATGTAAACCTCTAGAAGTTTTAATTATTATTCCTTAATATCAACAGATTACAGAGACAATTTTCTGTATCAAATTAAACCAAACAGTACATATGATCCTTGCTATCAACCTATATGAACCTGCCTAAGCATGTAAGTTAGTAAATTGTCCCAGTGGTCATGTGTCTCCAAAGCGTCATATGATATATTTATATTTATTTTGAGGCATTAGGCATGCTCTTCTCCTTTTAGCTCCCAGACTTAAGACGTTCCAGTCCTATCCCAAGATTGAGATACAAAAAACCCTGGAACCCGAAATAGCATGCAAATGGAAATACTCAAAATAGCATGAATTTTAAAGGATTGAAGAATGGGGAGTGGAGGAGAGGTTATCGGGTAGTTGCGCTGCCACCCACACCTTGTTGTCTACTAATTGCAATTAACCGATTATAGTACACTTTACCAACATATTGTTTGTTTCGTGCATGAAAAACAATTGAATGGTCAATGAGAAAGTAGAGAAATCTTCTAAAATATTATTTTTGCAACCATACATTTAGCTATTCTGATGCCGTTACTAAAGAAATTATATTGCACATCGCGTGTAGTGTTACTTATTAGTATCGTTCCTTATTTAGAATAGATCATTATCTAAACTGAATATTTTTGTCTTCTAGAAGCCCAAAGTTGAAGTCCCTTCTTTGTATCATTGTGCATCAATGTTACAGCTGCGGACCAGAGCATGAAAGAAAAATGCCCGTGCATTGCCACACAAAAAAAGATAGAAAAAATGATGAAACAATTGTTTGGATTAAGAGATATGTGTAGAACATGAAAGCATGATGTCTCTGTTAATATATCTACAAACAACAATTCTCTCCATCCTCGTCTTTCTTCTGTCGATCATTGTATTCTTTGCAAAAATACGTAACCGCATATCTCTTGCCATCCCTCCTCCCCCACTCACATCTATTCTCTTCCTTCGTCCTAACTCCAGTATTATTGTCACTTCGAAACTTCTTCATCTCGCCTTACCATCCTTTGAGATCATATTTCAAATTTAGCAGATCATGAAATAGACCTCACGTACCATGACAGGTGTTGGCATAACGTATTAGCACCTTCTTCTAAAATGAAACGATTCTCACCTACTCAAAGAGATGATGGCATATTAATTTCGTATCTACGAAAAATGAAGATGCACGAAGTGCAATGTCAATGTTTGTCTCTCCTTATTCTTTGGCCGCAACAAAGATAACATTTGTGTGGCTGCAAGGAACATAAAAATAAATAAATATTGTGTGTAGCAAAAGAATCAAATTATAAAAAATATAATGCTTCTGTGGCCGCAAGAAATGTCAATAAAAGCAAATACAGTGTACATGTGACAAAATCAAACTAAAAATGTATGGTTGTTTAATTATAGTCCCCCCTTAGTTGAACTTCTTCCGTTTTATTGTGCTACACACATTGACTTATGGTGACTTGCATTGTACAAATTTACTACAAGACATGGACAAATATTGTACCACACATCTCTTAATTACCATAGGTTTATGTATATGCATCTCCTAATTATTAAAGGTTCCAATCAACATCGGCGGACCCCATACATGAGTCAGCGCGTTGCAATGCTGATTTGGCACTTGAACAAGATATGGTGTTATTACTTTTTAGTTCTTTAGACAATCTTCGAAGGACAACTCCATCCTCCATCATATAATTCTGTAACCAGAACCAAAAGATTAGAATTTATAAACTAATCATTTGTTGTGAGAGAACAGTGTTTGTATGCGTAAAATATTATGTATGCCAATGAAATTACCACATGGATTTAGGTATCAAGTAAACTTGTATAAGAAAACTGAATCCCTGCGAAAAGTTTCATCTCGAGCATACTATTAACCTAAAGGAATTCAACAATCAAAGCTTCAAAATCATACCAAAATAGTAGGAATTCAACAACGTTCATGATTCCATAGAGGTTCTAGAATGGACACGATGCAAAACCAAAAGGGCAAGCAAACCCTAGTAGTTTCTGTGAAAATGATTACCATCAGGAAAGAACACTCATCATGAAAAAATCCTTTTGGAGGAGGTACTGACATGCACTTTACTATTAACCTGAAAAACATGCACTTTACTGAGATATGAAAAATTATGATACTGCAACAAAACTCTACAATTGAGTAGAAAATGACCAAAAATGAACCCATGCCGGCCAACTCCCCCCTCTCTCCTACAAACCAGACGAAAATCAGTGCGGGAAAAAGTTTGACCTTCATTACATTAAATACTAATTGGAGTTTAATGGTAAAGCCAAAAAAGGCACTAACGACCTGGTTGATTTTTCTTGTTTTTATTCGTTATCGCTTTCAATGGTAGAACCCAATCCGTTTTTGGATACAATGGGAAAAAGACAATAACCAGTAACCACACTCTTGTTTGAACTTGAGAAATTGTGCCATTGGAGAAAAGCAGATTATACATTTATACATAAGAGAAAAAGAAGACTCCTTGCGCTCAACCGATGTGGAGACAAACTACAAGAACCTGATAATCCACACATAATAATTAGGTGTCCATTTTGATCTTTAAAATTTGTAGAAAATGTTTGCCTGCACCATTATCACCATTTAAAGGATCAACTACCCAGTTCCAGTTAGGAGACTTCATCAATTTTCCCTACACTGAACTTAAAGTCGTCACAGTTGTGGTGAAATAACAAGTAGTGTATCATTTTGATGTGTAACATGGTAGTAATAAATGTAGCTACAAAAAAGCTGAATGAGTAGATATTTTAGCAATTGAATTTCAGTTTCAGTAATACTAAGAAGTACTTTCTCAATAGTACTAAATGCTCCTTTACTCGGAGGTGAAACACATGCCATTGTTCTGCAGTATGCAGGTGTGTCATCAAGTAATCATAACACGAGCATCTAAAATAAAGCATGACAATTACCAAACACACCTTGCCCATTTTGTTGTGTCATAGGAATGACATCCAATACTGATGGTAAATCAGACGGGAGGAAAGGCGTGTGCTCAAGTAAAATCATTTCCATCGACCTTCACCATAGAATTAGTATGTAACGTTCAACATCAAAATCAATATTTTCCTGTGGACTGAGACAACTCTCAAATGTGTCCATAAAAAGGCTAGCAAGGAGAACCGAAATGATGATTATCTTACCAAAAGTTTGCACTTCCGATGGGCTTGAACCTGAGATCTCCACGGCATGGCAAATGCCTGCCCGTGCAATCACCTACCGACCTACACAACATACAAACTATCAGTATCTGCATGATGCCAAGACAAGAAGGTAGTGTTGCCTCCATTGTGTCTCCGACATTCATGCTCTGCTCCGCTGTTGCATCAATGGCCGTGGCAACTGGATATTTGTATCAACGACATGCTTCCGTGCTCTGCTCCGCTGTTGTATCAATGATGGAGTTGGAGTCCCTTCTTTGCTTCTCGAGGCATCGACCATGGACGCTCTCCTGGGAGCGACTTCTAGTAGAACGGGCGCCTAACGCACGACCAACGGCAACACACCCTCCAGCGTGAGACATCTTTTCTTCGGCCTACTACGGCGGCGGTCCTTCGAGTTTCAAACTTTCTCCAAAAACTTTGAATCATAGGAATTATAATTTTCGGAAGTACGCTACACACTGAAACAAGTACACATGTGTCACCTGGAATGTTTGTGACAGAAATAATGTTGTAGCTAAAAGCATTTCTAGCAACCTAAAGGAACAACCACTTATGCTGATCTTACAGACACATACTAATGCTGATTATTGTATGAACAACCCCTAAACTATGTGCGTGTAGTTCCAGACTTTTAATATCACTTGACACCAACGAAGGCTATGATCAGAAGGATAGATGGGCATGCATATTTAGTGTTTATTCCCCATTGGTTTGTGATAAATGAAATGTGTTAACCAAGCATAATGTGCACATGAACTACACTGCTAATTCACTTCCAATAAAGCCAGGTGATTTTTCAGCAAAAAGAGTGTTATGTGATCCGATGAAACAGTTATTAGATATATCTAGTGTCGATCGGTCCTAATGTGGCCTTAATCATAAGGTCCACGATCTTGAACAAGCTTAAACACATAGAAAGTAAATAGAAAATTATATTGTCTGAAGCTGATCTTGCTGGAGAGGATTATATTAGCAGCAACTGCTTAGTTCTAACAAAATATGGTTCGTCTATTTACTTAGATAGTGGTCCACTTATTCACCTTCAATGTTTTGGCGTGATGGTGCTGATTCCCTTTCCATCCTGCTCGTAATCTCAACAGGGCTTGGAATTTCCAATTTGTTGATGCTTGAAGGGTAACCATCTGCTACGAGAAAGTCTCCATTCAACATGGACACCCTGCCATTACATACAATTTAATTAAAGCATCTAATTAATTGACAGGTTCTTGCTCATGGTCAAAGACTAACAATCAAACTAAGAAATGCATGGCACTTAATTCTCATTAACTAATAATTCGTATAATTTAGTGAATTATAAGTTAACCAGAGAATCAAACTAATTAATTACCAGCAGAGACAGTTGGTTGTGGTGCTTTGGACCTCTGGACCCTGAGGCAGGCGAGGTTGCAGTTGGCCCTCCGGCCGCCAATCACCGGGACCCAAGTATGTTCTAATGGCCGCCTCCGCCTCCCGGGATGTAACCTACCAAGCATCAATCCATGCATGGCATCAACTAACGGGACATGATTAAGCAAGAGAATTAACTACTGAAGATCAATCGATGATGAGGGGGAGAGTGATTGTTTGGGTGGGTACTCACGAATCCGCGGCCCTTGGATATGTCAGTGCCCTTGTCGGCGATGACAACGACCTCAAGGATCTCGTCGAAGCGCTCGAAGTGTCCACACACGCCCTCCTTGCTCGAACACCTTCACGTTAGGCCACCCACGAACACCTTCATGAACCTCGTGTCACCACCGCCCACCGCCGCCTGATGAGCCATGGACATCCTCTTCTTCTTCCTCTAGCTCTAGGATCGGCCTCTCCTGATCCCTTTCGGGCAGGGCGGATATGGCGGCACCGAAACCCTAGAGGAGGGAGGCCAGGGGGTCGTGCCTTCCTTTGGTCGGGGGGTCGGGGATGGGCGCGGTGCGATGTAATGCTAGCGACTGATAAAAACAGTGGAAAATCTGTGGAGTTGGCCTATGTTTCATAAAAATCGGTCGAGGGGTGGTGATGATGGGAAGTGAGACGAAAAAAAACACCAAAATAAATCACGGAGGGAAGGCTATCAATTACTTTTTTAGGAGTAGAGATTGTTTCCTTAAAATTCATTATTTGTTTCCTTAAAATTCGTTAGGTGTTTCCTTAAAATCCGTCATTTATTTCCTAACCATTTATTATTTGTTTTCTTATTTTTGCTAATGTAAATTTCATTGATGGAAAGAATATATTGATGTGGATAAGTTAGGAAAGTTAGATCCATAATCTTTTATACGTTCGGAAAGTGCTGGTTTGCAAGGAAAAAGTAGAGAGAAAAATAAACCAATGAATAAAAACCAACATGGCGGGATGGTGGGAGGGAAGATGAAAAAACCAGACGAAAGTGGGAGACGAA
Organism: Elymus sibiricus; assembly: GCA_039707655.1. Lineage (NCBI taxonomy): Eukaryota > Viridiplantae > Streptophyta > Magnoliopsida > Poales > Poaceae > Elymus > Elymus sibiricus. Next base: position 15,578,728 of record CM077665.1, on the reverse strand, counting down.
AAATAACCATGAAGGCGAGGCTACTAAGTGGGACTTTAGGAGTAGAGACAGTGGCGGAGCTTGGTGGGGGGCCAACCTGGGATTTGCCCCCCTCAAGCCCATGGCCCCCCTACGTTTTTGGCTCAAGCTCCGCCACCTAGAGATATATATGCGATTCGGCAAGTTAAAAAAAATGAAATTTGATAAGATAAGAAATATGTCATTTTTTTGTATTAGTAAAGTTGTGATTGTCATTTAATAGTAGATAATGATAACAATAAATGGCAGCACATTGAGGAATATTTTATTTTGTTTTGGAAGGTTGTCAAGAAAAATCTTGTGTATGTCTTCTCGGAAGGTGATCTCACATATATGTTATGATTTCTGAATTCTTAATTACCCTATTATTTACGTGATTAAATCGAATCATCACATGCCAAAACAAGCACAAAACAAGATCTTCCCTTTAATGGTGGATTTGATATTTTAATGAGAGCGAGGAAATAAACCAATGGGAGTGGGAGGTGGGACGAAAAAAAAACCGGACGAAAAAAACCCTGTGTAACAGGCTACCAACTCTCTCTTTAGGAGTAGAGATATATGATGATGGGAGGAGGGACAAAAAAAACCAGACAAAAAACCAGACGAAGGTTTGAGGGGAGATGGAAAACGGAATGTTAATTAATGTAATTTGGTGATGTATGGAAATATTAATTAATGTGATTGAACGACTTATGGTAAGGTTAATTAATTCAGATTTTTCACATAAATGCATTACTAAATATATGATGATGTGAGGAGGGACAAAAAAAACCGGACGAAAAAAACCAGACGAAGGTGGGAGGGAAGACGAAAATAAACCCGGAACCGAAGTTACCAAGTCCCCCTTTAGGAGTAGAGATGGGCGTGTTGGCGAGTAGGCATATTCCTCTTGTCCCTCAGTGCCAATTTTGTAAAATTGGACTTGAAGACATCCAACATTGTTTACTCACTTGTCCTAGAGCAACTGATGTTTGGACAGAGCTAGGTTTAGCTGAGGTCATCCAACAGTCCGTGGTGCAAGACCGGTCTGGCTCGATTAACTTGGAAATTCTACTCCGAACACGATCAGTGGTGCATGAAATGCCAGCTGTTGAGTTGATCCTGGTCTCTATGTGGTATATTCGGTGGCAAAGACGACAACACGCAAAAGGGGAGTCTATCCAGAGCCCTAATCGCACGGCAATGTCTATACGGGTGCTGGCCAGAAACTTTCTTCGAGCCCATACACCAAACCAGCCAACACGTCAGTTGGTTCACACGTGGAAGAAGCCAAGCGAGGGCACTATAAAAATCAACGTGGATGCCTCTTTTCATTCTGAACATTTATCTGGAGCTAATGGTGCGGTGGCGAGGGATAACCATGGACAAGTCCTAGCTGCGGCAACCTGGGCAATACCTCATGTCTCCAGCGTTGTATCAGCTGAACTGAAGGCCATCCGACATGGACTGATTTTAGCAGCTAATATTGGTTGCACGAAAGTTGTCGTGGAATCTGATAGTATGGCTGCGTTGGAAGCACTGAACAAACCTGAAGCATACTTGGGCCCTGATGTGTCCATCATTACTGAATGCACTCATATGGCGATGGAATTTGCTAGTGTCAGTTATGTTTTTTGTAGTAGAGAGGCCAATCGGGTAGCTGATTGCTTAGCTAAACATTCATTTAGTTTGAGCTCGTCGGAATTTTGGGATTCTGATATCCCTGACTTTATTCTTCCACAAGTTGTAAACGATATGGCAATAATTTGAGGAATAAAGTTATTTATGATCAAAAAAAAGAGATGGGATCAGACTAGCTATAAGGAAGGAACTCCTTCATCAGATCGAATAAACGAAACCCCCCGCAAAAAAAAGAAACCCTAGGCGGCTGCATAGTTGTCTAGTTGTACGGAGATCCTTATATTAGTAGAAAAGAGTTTGATCGATGGCCGACGCGGAGCAGCAGCAGCTTCTGCCGGCGGAGCCTGAGGAGCGCAGCCGGTCGGCGGTGATCTTCCTCGTGGGCTGCGCCGTCGTCGTGCCCTTGTCCGTCGCCATCTTCCTCGTGATTCTGTACGCGTCCATCGACGACCGCGACGATAACGACCCCGAGGTCTTCGCGCTGACACTCCTCTGTATCCTGGTGCTCGGCCTGGCCGCCTCCATCACTGGCCTCGTCTTCCGCATGCTCATGGAGCGCCATCGCGGCAACCCGGAAGGAGAGAGGTTCGTCGACGAGTTGCTTCTGCTCTGGTGACCCATCAAACCGTGTCGGCTGGAAGGTCGTATCAGATCAGAGGTTATATCGTAGTACTATGAGACTGATGCATGCTACGTATCTGCAGAGAACTAGAGGCATGTTTATGTTTATCACGTTATTAGGAGAGTTTATGCATATAACATTCTTAAGCTTGTAATTAAGATGATTGGAGATGACTTCTACTGTTGGAGCATCTGTTGAAATACCATGTATGTCTATGATGTATTGTACGTGATGTCTTGTACGTGGGCACATGGGCTGTAACCCCCGATCCTATTCTGTAGGGATAGCAACGGATGAGGCGTGCATGCACCTGCGTGTGCCCCTGCACGATCTCCCTCTCTCTCGCTACTTCTCTGTATATGTAAACAGTCGATGAGGGAATACAACAACTGCATCAGTGCTATTCACTCTTCAGCTTGGTAATCAGAGCCATGGCCGGCACTGCGGCTAACACCGCGTCGGCCCATTCTTCCCCTACCCTCCCTCCCTCGTCTACCCAAACCTCGCCGGCGCTCGCTTCCTCCGCCGCCGGTGCCATCACCTCTTTTGCCCCTACCACTGTTTCTTTCCCTTCCCTCAATGTCCACAACGCCAATATAACTTCCTACATCCGCTTCGTCCTTGATCCTGCCCAGAATAACTACCACCGCTGGCGGCATCTGTTCTGGTCCGTCGCTGCAAAATACGGCGGGCTCAACCACCTCGACGAGACCTACGTCCCCGACACCACCGATCCCGAGTGGCGCCGGGCTGACATCTCGGTGTTGCTGTGGTATCATGCCACTGTCATCGACAGCCTCCTCGACGTCGTGATGACCGACGACGCCACTGTTTATGGAGGTAGTGTGGCTATTAAAGTCAATGATGATGTTAGCAACTATTTTCAGACTAAGAAGGGTCTTCGCCAAGGGGACCCCATACCCCCTATTTTATTCAACATCGCGGAAGATATGTTAGCTATCCTTGTCGAGAGTGCTAAGGTGGTCGGGCAGATTAGCAGTGTTATTCCCCATTTAGTAGAAGAAGTTCTATCTATTTTACAATACGCGGATGACACTATTCTTTTTATGGATAATGACCTAGATAAAGCAAGAAACCTCAAGCTGCTTTTATGTGCATTCGAGGAGCTCTCTGGTCTGAAAATTAATTTTCATAAGAGCGAATTTTTCTGCTTCGGTGACGCTGCAGAGTCTGCAGCTGAGTATGTTGACATTTTCGGCTGCCAGCTCGGGCAGTTTCCGATTCAGTATCTCGGTATTCCGATTCACTATCGACGCTTAACTATCGCTGAGTGAAATCATGTGGAAGAGAGACTTGAGAAACGGCTAGCCAGCTAGAAGACCAAACTCTTGTCATATGGGGGGCGGTTGATTTTGATCAATTCCGTTCTCAACAATATGGTTCTATACATGTTGTCTTTCTTCCACTTACCGAAAGGGGTTCTTCAGCGTCTTGATTATTTTAGATCCAGATTTTTTTGGCAATGCGATAATGAATCCAAGAAATATAGGCTGGCGAGGCGGACTGTATTATGCCGCCGTAAAAGTCAGGGGGCCTTTGAATTCAAGATCTTGAGATTGGAAACATCGTTCTTCTGCGTAAATGGGTTTACAAATTACTCAATGAGAGTGAAGTATGGCAGGAAATCATTCATAACAAATATATGGGGTCCAAAACCATTTCTCAAGTTCATTGGAAACCCGGTGATTCATATTTTTGGTGTGGTGTCATGAAGGCCAAGGAATTCTTTTTTCAGTTTGGTACTTTCTCAGTTAGGGATGGTTCCCAGGTTCGATTCTGGGAAGATACCTGGCTAGGCGCCACACCAATTATGGTGCAGTACCCTAGCTTGTAACGGATTGCCAGACATAAATTTGTCACGATCAAACAAATTTTGGGACAAGAAAACCCCGATATTTCTTTCCGTAGGGATCTCTTTGGCCCTTGCCTCGCAGAATGGAATGAATTACTCTCTCGTTTGAAGGACATTTAGCTGACAGGCGAACCGGAGAAGTTTCGATGAAAGTTGCATAAGAATGGCAGTTTCTCAGTCAAGTCCTTGTATGATGCAATGACTCATAGTGATGTTCCCATTGATAACAAAAAATTGTAGAAGTTAAAACTACCTCTAAAAAGAAGGTATTCCTCTGGTTTTTAAACAGAGGGGTCATCTTAACTAGAGATAACCTGGCACGACGTAACTGGCAAGGTAATAAGACATGTGTATTTTGCCAACATGATGAGTCTATTAAACACTTAATTTTTTGAGTGTAAATTCGCTCGTGCAGTATGGGCCATAGTTCAAGTAGCTTCAAATCTATATCCCCATGTAGTGCACGTAACATGTTCGGCAATTGGTTGCGGGGTATTGATAAACAATTTTCTGCATATATTCTTGTGGGAGCGGTTGTCTTATGATGGGCATTGTGGCTTATCAGGAATGATGTGGTTTGGGATGATCGAGATATGGGATCCTGTTGGAAATATGCCCTAGAGGCAATAATAAATAGGTTATTATTATATTTCCTTGTTCATGATAATCGTTTATTATCCATGCTATAATTGTATTGATTGGAAACTCAAATACATGTGTGGGTACATAGACAAACACTGTGTCCCTAGTAAGCCTCTAGATGACTAGCTCGTTGATCAAAGATGGTTAAGGTTTCCTAGCCATTGACATGAGATGTCATTTGATAACGGGATCACATCATTAGGAGAATGATGTGATGGACAAGACCCAAACTACGAACGTAGCATATGATCGTGTCAGTTTATTGCTATTGTTTTCTGCATGTCAAGTATCTGTTCCTATGACCATGAGATCATGCAACTCCCTGACATCGGAGGAGTACCTTGTGTGTATCAAACGTCGCAACGTAACTGGGTGACTATAAAGGTGCTCTACAGGTATCTCCGAGGGTGTCTGTTGGGTTGGCATGGATCAAGACTGGGATTTGTTACTCCGTATGACGGAGAGGTATCTCAGGGCCCACTCGGTAATACAACATCACAATGAGCCTTGCAAGCAATGTGACTAAAGTGTTAGCCACGAGATCTTGTATTACGGAACGAGTAAAGAGACTTGCCGGTAACGAGATTGAACTAGGTATAGAGATACCGACAATCGAATCTCGGGCAAGTAACATACCGAAGAACAAAGAGAACAGCATACGGGATTAACTGAATCCTTGACATAGAGGTTCGACCGATAAAAGATCTTCGTAGAATATGTAGGAGCCAATATGGGCATCCAGGTCCCGCTATTGGTTATTGGCCGTAGAGGTGTCTCGGTCATGTCTACATAGTTCTCGAACCCGCAGGGTCTACACACTTAACGTTTGGTGACGATTAGAATAGTTGAGTTATTTTGTTGGTGACCGAAGGTTATTCGGAGTCCCGGATAAGATCCCGGACATGACGAGGATCTCCGGAATAGTCCGGAGGTAAAGATTGATATATGTGATAATAGTGTTTTGATCTCCGGAAGAGTTCCGGAGTTCACCGGAATGGGTTCCGGATGTTTACCGAAGTGTTCGGGTGCAGCAACACTTTATATGGGCCAAAGGGATAAAGCCCACGAGGTATTGGAAAGTGCAAAAAGTAGTTTTGCTGCCGCGTAAGCGGTACTACCGTTTTTTGAAGCGGTACTACCGCCCAAGCGGTACTACCGCTTGTGTGAAGCGGTACTATCGCCCAAGCGGTACTACCGCTTGTGTTAAGCGGTACTACCGCTTGTGCGCGGTACTGCAGGTATCCGAGTTGGACTCTTTCCCTGCGGGCCAAACCGACCTTGTGCGGGCGAAACCGACCTGGAGGAGGCTTTTACTCCAAGTTTAGACCCCAAGGCTCAACATATAAATAGAGGGGCAGGGCTAGCACACGGGAGACATCAAGATTTCCCCAAGCCGTGTGCGGCAACCCTAACCCTCTAGTTCCTCCGTCATAATCTCCGTAGCGCTTGGCGAAGCCCTGCAGAGATTGTTCCTCACCACCATCACCACGCCGTCGTGCTGCTGGAACTCTACCACTACTTCACCATCGCTCGCTGGATCGAGGAGGTGAAGGCGTCATCAAGCCGTACGTGTGTTGAATGCGGAGGTGCCGTCCGTTCGGCGCTAGTTCGTGATCGGATCGAGGGACGACTTGCGATTTGGATCGCGGAGACGTTCGACTACATCAACCGCGTTTCTTAAACGCTTCCGCTTAGCGATCTACAAGGGTATGTAGATTCACTCTCCCTCTCGTAGATGCACATCACCATGGATAGATCTTGTGTGTGCGTAGGAAATTTTTTGTTTCCCATGCAACGTTCCCCAACAGATCCAACGGCCAAAAACAACGGATGAGTGAGAGGGCTCGGATTAGGTGCAGTTTTACTGTCCTTAATGTGTTTCTTCTACTGTGCAGGTTATTCATGCATGTACGCGATGACTCCGCACTTGGTCTATTCTGCAGAGGCCGAAGGACAGAGACCTTTTTATGATGACGTCTACATGGCTGGAGCATACAGCCAGAGAGGTTTTGTCCCTCCATTGATTGCGGTGTAATCTCCAGATAGGATTTGCCCCATCCTAGGCTGGATTGATTTATTTTGCTGTAAAACTATGTTTAGTTTTTGGTGTTTGGACTTGTTGGCTGTGTGCATCACCTTATGCAGAGGCCGGGCATTCTTTCGATGCGGTTGTATCACCTTGATAAATCAATTCAATGAAATGTCCTTTATCAAAAATGCATGCTCCTGGAAGATACCTATTGATGTAATCATAATATAGTGCGTATTATCTTTTATTGTGAGGCTTGGTAAACTTTGAAAAAGATTAGAGAAAAAAATATCAACATCTAGGATACCAACTCAATACAATTAGAGTCACCATGAAATATGTAATAAGAGAATTAAAGTGGCTAAGCAGTGCCTCACGCAATGCATTCCCCGTATAACGCGAGGGCTCTCTTCTTCACGATGCGTGGCGATGGTTTTTTTCTTCATTTTGTTGATTTTTTACTGTTGCTCCAGATTTACCACTCAGGCTACAAAAATATTTTCACATGGGCCTACCATCCACTGTCAATCTCTCCTCTTTTCCTTTCTTCGTTCTTCCATAGAAACAGAGAGAGGGGCCGAGAGAAAGGACAGCAGGCCGCCATCGATCCACCCTCGCCACCTGCACCCATGCCGCCGCCGATGCTGATGCCGCAGCCGCCTCTTCTTCTGCCGCCTTCCCTCCCTTCCCCTCCTCAATCTCGGTGTGGCCCCGAGGCCGCAGCCTGAAACCCTAGGCCTGGTTCTTCAGGGCAGTGGGGCTCGGCGCCCCTTTCTCCCCCCACTTTCACCCCCGTTGTGGCTCTGCCCCACCTTGCCTCGTCTCTCCCCCACCTTAGCCTCCCGTTGTTGCCCCTTCTATCCTCTCTTCCTTCTCTCCGATGGGGCCAGCTTGATTGCGGTTTATCAAGAAAACTGAGGGGACTGCCATTGGCAAACCGTCACAAACTGTTTTCTTGATGGCAGTGCTCTAGCGTCGGTTCCGCGACCAGCACCACTCCTCGCCAATTCCCTTACTCAAGCCTGCACCATATTCTTTGAAGGCTGCACCACAACAAGCCTATAAGCAGTAGCGAGCAATTAGTGGGCAAGGTGTGTGGTAGGTTTCTTTTTTTGTTTATGGACTAGAAAAAATTTGCTTACTGACATTTTAGTTGTACTGTCAATCGGTTGTTTGATAGTTGATGTTTATAATTTGTTGTCAAGTATTTCTACTGATGTGCTCATTAAAAAAGTTATTTCGTTGATGAACTGGTTTATTGTACCACTTATATTGCACAAAAGCTTATGCTTTGTTTATTCATCTCGAAATGGACCGATTCAATGTTTGTATGTATCTATTGTTCATTGTATTTCTGAAACGATAATTTTATCAGAGATCACGATCATGTGTTTCTGTTTATGATACATAAACATGCATTAAATAGTGTGAATTATGTAACTCTGTTTATAGATTGATAAATCATGGTTTTAGTTGTATTAGCCAACAGCTTCAGTTCTAGGATTAGTGTTTTTAGTTTGTTGTCAACTACTTATACTGATTACCCTTTTTATCTATAGATTGTGCGTTGTTGGTTTTATTTCCTGTTGGACAGTTCGTTCTACTTTCCAGCAAGCTCCTTATTATTCAGGTATGTCGCTTCCTCTCCTCTTTGTTTATATGTGCTTTGTTTTCTCATTATTGGTACCAAATCAATTTTGTTACGTACAAGTTGTTTTACCTCTTTTCGATTAAAATTATCTGTTGCACTCTGAAGACTGTGTGCAAACCATCCTAAGCTGATCTGATTTTATTGCTTTGTATTGCCACAAACTATTTTATTGATATGTTCCATTTTCTACAATGTGCTTTGCCCAAGTTTTTTTATCCAACTACAAATCTGTTGTGTGGCGGTACTCTGCCTAATCATCGGTGCTCCACAATGATAAAGTTATATTCACAGTTAGCGATAGTGCATTTTACAATATTTTGTATAACTGCTATTGATCATAATCAATAATTGTGAAAATCATATTACTATTTTCCTATTTTATAAATATTTGATAGATGATACCATGACACTACTAAATACTATCTTTTCAGATCTCGCAGGCCAGTCAATCAAGATAGGATTATTCATGGTTATAGCCTACAAAAGTGAGGTAGTACCAAAGCGTCAGATATGCCATGATATACCATGTTCACATTAAATTTCCTTAAATTTTAAATGCTAAAAAGTTTTTGGGCACTTCCTTTTGCAGAATACATCTTCTTGCACTGTTGACTCCCTTTGGTCAAAAACTAATCCCTGTGTTACATGGTGCCATAAATTTCAGAAAATCATGTTGTCATCTTTATCTTCAGTAAGGTATTTGATGACTCTCTTTGGTCAAAAATTTCTTCCCTGTTTCATTACATAATAGTTTGAGTGTGTTTCTCGGAAAACCTTGTGTGTAGTGGGCCAGCCCAATCAGTGATCCTGCCTTTTTCCTGACAGAATTTGGCCGGGTTTTTATATGGAGAAATCTTATAGTTAATAACAAGTATTAAAAATATTATTTGTAAACTAAAAATGCTCATTAATTTTAAAATAACATTCACAAATTAAAAAAAATGTACAAAATAACTAAAAACATGTTCCAAAATTCAAAAACAAATTACGGATTAAAAACATGTTCAAGAATTTGAAAATAAATCACAAATTTTCGAAAATGTTAGTGAAATTCAAAAAATGTTGCGAATTTGAAAAAAATCAAGGCTCTTTGTCGGTATGGGCTCTATCAAATGCGCAAAAGTTTTGCGCATGATTGCATTGATAGAAGGAGGGTTTAAGGAAATTCTCACACACAAAACCACGTTCACAATAGAATGGCGTGTGTGTGCGCGCCGTAGAGCGTGCATCGCGGCCGCCCAGGGTACAGAGGCTACGTCTTAGTAACAATGCGTCGAGCCTGGGTGCGCCAGTGCGGAAACAATCATTTTAGTGGGATCTATATTAGCTATAATAATTTTAGTGAATAATTTAACAGTTCCCTTATGTTGACTTTAGGTGGGGAAACAACCTATATGAAGATGTGGGCCTAATCTACTCTCGGAATCGTATAGTTGAATGCTATTTTTGGCCCTACACTGTGCAATACGAGCAACACTGTGCACATGCACGAATAATTGTTGCCAAATTATTTGCACTATCTTCCCTGCTGGTTGACACTTTCGACATGCATGCTACTGCATTGGAAGAGGGTCGAAAGCTTAATGAGGTGATTGTTGGCCACTGCCTGCTCTGAAGGTTTTCTATGCTAATCAGATCTTCAGACCGGAAAAAACAGTGGCATTTACTCACAATTAGCAGCAATTGGATTTCTGTCCTCCCCCACGGCAACTCGTGCGGCGGCACTCCAAAAAAAACATGTTGCTCGCTCTCTGGCGAGATCACCGCCTGCAATCAGGTCATTTGTAGGCGCTGTCTTCACAGCCCGTGGAAGGGCTGTGCAAGCGACCAGGGCAAATCCAATTGCTGCTCATTGTGAGTAAATGCCACGGCTTTTCTGTACCATCTTTACCTGTTCTTTTTATTTCTATTTTGTTTGGTGTTTCTTTCCGGTTTTGATTTATTTTCTTATAAAAATTCTCCTGAATTTTGATAAAATCCCCACCTTTCTCTTAAAATGTTCAGTATTTTTAAAAATATATTTTTATTTTTTGATTTCTTGAAAATGATCAGGTTGGGTGATGGTCGGACAGCCCATGTACAAAATCGGCCGTCCAATCGCTGCTCATTGAAACGCACAAAAAGCCACCCGTTGGATATTGCAAAATCCATGTTGATGCAGGTGTACTGGCAGGAAGAGAAGGCTCAGGAGCGGCCGTCTGCAGAGATTAAGGGGGCAACTACATGGGAAGCACGGCACTAGTTTTGGAAGGAGTTTTTTATCCAGCGACTTTGGAAGCTGTAGCATGTCGTGAGGCTCTTTCTCTTGCAGAGGACATGGGCATCTAAAATTTCGTTGTTGCATCCGACTGCCAGCAAGTGGTCTCTCACATCAACAGAAGTGCTCGGGGGAAATATGAAGCAATTATTAGCGAAATAAATCTGAAAGCGGCTACTTTTCATTGTAATTCTACTTTTGAGAGGCGTGATGTGAATTATCAAGCACATAGCTTAGCTAAGTTTTCTCTTTCGAGAGGTCCGGATCGTCTGGTTAATTTGGGGCACCCCATGACCATAGATGTATCCCACACCATGTGGACTTTGATGAATAAAGTTGGTCTTTACCCCTAAAAAAAAACAAGCTAAAAAAAACATCGGCCCTGCAACACAGTCACAGCCCACCATCGATCCAACACAGTCACAGCCCACCATCGATCCAACCCAGTCAAAAATGTTCCTCGTCTTCCTTTCCTCTACTCTGCTTTGATGCTGTGCTCTGCTCCGGGCGGGCGACCGCGAGGGCGAGGGCGAGGGGATGAACGGCGGGCAAGGACGAATACGCGTCGTCTTCCAGCCCACCATGGTCGCCCGCCCGTCCTCTCCTCTGGAAGCAAGCGTCACCTAGTCATGTCAGTCCTCATCCGCCCGCTAGGCCGCCCACCAGGTGCTTGTGTTTTTTCCCATGAGCTTCCTTGCACTGCGACCTAGAGTAGCTAGCTCCAGTACAAGAGAAAGAGGCCAACCCGTCGTTCAATCATGCGCGGCCGTCTCCGTCCATCCGTCCGTCTCGGTGCATCCCTGGAAGCTACAAGCAATGGCCATACATGTAGCAATCAACGACAAGCAATGGAGTAATTCACAAGGTTTAGCCATATACATGTCTCTTACAAGCAATCAACTACAAGCAATGGCCATACATACATGTAGCAATCCGCGACACACCCGTTGCTGTCTGTTGGTGACAATTCTTGCTCTGCTTATCTTCAATCAGCCATAGGATTCACAAGGTTTTACTCCACTGTGGTAGGCATATATAGAGATACAATACGAGCAGTGTTCATTATCGATGCACCGAAATAACGTGTTAAGAAAAGTCTACGAAAATTATTTTGCCTACTCATACATGTAGGATGTTGCTATCAAGACAAATTGAGAAATTCATAATGGCCATACATACATGTAGCTATTAACCACAAATCCGCCCAGCCATACATCTAGGACCCGTTGTTGTGGGCGATGATTCTGGGCGGCTTATCTTCAAGCAATCTGAAACCAAGGGAGCTGCATCCTCATCCCCTTACACAGCAGCCAGCCACTGGAAAAATACCATTGATCGGACTAGTATCAATTATTACCAGGCAAGGCAACAGCAGGTCCCGCGTCCGATCAAGATCCAGGGGTGGTAAGAGCACTGTCTAGACAACTCGCTCGCGACAAGCTGGTTGGCTGCCTTTTCAGCCTAGCCGTCCGGCAACGCTGCCCCCTTCGCCTCCTCCCTCTCTATATATATGAAGCTATAATAGCCATGTACATCTAAGTGCGTAGTAGCACATCCTACGTCACTGATCACAATGCCAATTCTGCTCTCTCAAGAGCTGCTCATCTCCACACTACTCGTGCTACTTGTTCCCCTTTACTACTTGTACTTGAGGGCTAGTTGTAGATCAAAGAACCAATCAGCGCTCCCCACAAACTGGCCAATACTTCACATGTTCCCTTCCTTCGTGTCCAACCTCCATAACTTGCATGACTATTTCACCCTAGTCCTTGCTGGATCCGGCCACAGCTTCAGGGCGCATGGCCCACCCGGCACCGGGATGCGGTTCTTCATCACATGCGACCCTGCCAACGTCCGACACATCTTCACAACCAACTACGCCAACTTTCCCAAGGGCACGAGGTTCGCCGATACATTCGACATCATGGACGGCAGCCTCTTCACCATTGATGGTGAGCCATGGCGTCAGCAGCGCGCCAAAGTTAAGGGCTTGCTTGGTAGCCCGTGACTAGTTGCTAGTATGGTGGCTTGCTGCTGCAGCAAGGTGGAGAACAACCTCCTCCCATTGTTTACCCAGATGTCAAGTACAAACACTCCATTCGACATGCAACATCTGATGTCTAGGTTTATGTTTGACCTGGCTGCTACGCCTCTCTTCGGCGTGGATCCCGGCCTCCTATCATCGGAAATGCCACCCATGGATGTCGCGGTTGCCATGGACACAGTCATGGAGGTGGGATGTTTTCGGCACATGATGCCGTCTTCTTGCTGGAAACTGATGAGGTGGTTAAACATCGGTCCTGAGAGAAAGCTCAATGCGGCGCACACACTGCTACGAAGGTTCATCAAGGAGATGATGGAGAGGAGGAAGATCAAGACGTGGCAAGTTAATAATGATGAGGAAGAAGAGGGTGTGGACATTGTATCTTCCTTCCTCGATGACCCAGACTACGCTAATGATGACTTGTTTCGTGCTGTCATAATTGGCTACATGCTCGCTGCAAGGGACACAGTTGGAATAGCCCTGACATGGATCTTCTACAACCTCGCCCAAAACCCTAACATCGTGTCAATCATCCGCAATGAACTCTCACCGATTGTATCACGCAAAGTAGTAGCCGGTGTGGGTGCTATGGTGATATTTCAGCCGGATGAGACAAAATCTCTAGCCTATCTTAGGGCTGCCCTGTATGAAACTCTCAGGCTGTACCCGCCGGCGCCTATTGAGCTCAAGACGGTGGTCGCTGACGATACAATGCCGAGTGGCCATGAGGTGCACGCCGGTGATGCCATCTTTATTTCTCTCCATTCCATGGGGAGAATGGAAGGCATATGGGGTAAAGACTGCCTCAACTACAACCCAGATAGGTGGCTCTCGAAGGATGGCAACGGTCTGAGGTATGTACCATCTCACAAGTTCTTGGCCTTCAACTCGGGGCCAAGGATGTGCCTCGGTAAGGACATCGCGGTCACGCAGATGATGACCGTCGTGGCCTCAACGCTATGGAACTTCGATGTGCATCTGGTTGAAGGGCAAAGCATCGAGCCCAAGGCATCTTGTATACTAGAGATGAAAAATGGGCTCATGGTTAAGCTGAAGAAGCGAGAAGTGTAATATTATACTCTTCTTTTGTATGTAAACGTACTTACCAACCATCGGGACAGTTTTACACTGCCCACAGTCACATTACTATCGGCTAATAAAGGCATCCATGCATGAAAGTTTAACTTTCTTTTACAAAAAAAACAACCAACATGCTGCTATTTATTACTTTGTTGTATGAGACATGATATGAAGGCATCGAGACATGTTTTTTTTTACCTCCAACGATCGGCTTATTAAGTACCACTTAACAACCGTGATGGTGATTAGTTACACTATTTGATAAGTAAAGGAGAGCATATTATCCCGCTAGGTTATTAGTTACACTATTGGATAAAAATGAAATGAAGTGTACAATTTGTCTACAGCTGATGCATCCTACTGCAGTAATAAGCTGGATTACCACTAGTAGAAAACAGACCTTTCATCCGGAGCTCTAGTCCCGGCTGGGTTTGGGCCCGGGACTAATGTGAGCATTAGTCCCGGTTCCAACGGCTAGGAGCGGACGGGGGCACGGCCAGGATTAGTCCCGGTTCATATGGGACCTTTAGTCCCCAACCGGTACTAAAGAGGTTGCGGCAGGCTGGGGCCCCTGCGAGTCCCTTTAGTCCCGGTTGGTATCACTAACCGGGACTAAAGAGAGACATTTAGTCCCGGTTGGTATATCCAACCGGGACTAAAGTCTTCCCTATATAAATTAAAGCTGCTTCCTCCAGCCCGAGTCCAAGCTTTCTCTCCTCTCTGTTTTCTTCCCCAAACTCGAGTTCATCCTCCATTTTTGCCAAGATTTGTCAAGATTGACGGCACCCCATCTATCCAAGGGTTCTAAAAGGTTAGCAACTTCATCATTTCATCTCTCATTGCTAGTTTAGCTCGTTTCATGCTCTATAAGTATAGTGATTTGTGGGTTTTAGTTTGGGAGTAATTATGTGGGAGTTTATTTAATTTATATGCAATTTGAGCTTAAATTAACTTCATAGTTTGCATATGTGTAGGTGTGGTTTACTTAGTGCCTTCCCTTCCCGTCCTCACCGCCGTCGATCGCTTGCGCCGTCCCGTCGCCGGCACCACCTTGCTGAGCCTCTTGTTCTTATCCTTTTTCTAAAAAAAAAAATCTTATTTGTATGATTTAGGTAAAAACCGATTGCTCCTGAAAAGAATGCCCGTAAATTTATAAATCAATGCGGAGTTATTATTAGGGACCAAATCCCAATCACCATTCAAGAATGGAATAAGCCAATGGTAGATCGAGGAGTTAGGTATGTCGACGAAAGAGCGAAAAAATTGCTTTGGGATACGCTCATGTCACATTTCAACCTACCAAAGGGTCTCACAGATAGCAAACGGTTGAAAGTCAGGCAATTTGCTCTTAAGAAGATGGCCACACAATTCCAGACCTGGAAGAAAAGATTATAGAGCGACTACATCAAGACAGAAAAGAAGACTCCAGAATTCACTGGAGCACTAGAGAAGATAAAAGATCACTGGGACGAATTTGTGGAGTACAAGGAGTCGGCTGAAGCTCTGGAAAGGTCGAGAAAAAATAAGATAAATGCTGAGAAAAAGCAGTATCACCATTGTCTGGGGACAGGTGGCTACAAGAGAGCCGTGCCTAAGTGGGAAGTAGCTGAGGCCAAGATGGTTGCAGAAGGGGTCATTCCAGCTACAGCGGAATGGCCCGAGAGGTCCAAGATTTGGTTTTATGCGCATGGGGGAAAGTTGGACCAAGCGACAGGGCAGATTATTGCAAAGGCAGATCTTAAAACAGCATCGGACGCTTTACTTCAAGCAATAGAAGATGCTCGAAAGGGGTTGTTCCAGCCCGAGAGAGAGAACGACGAGCTTACATGCGCCCTCGGCAATCCTGAACACGGAGGACGAACACGAGGCAAAGGCGTTGTTCCATGGGTTCAGGGGTTTTCGGAGTGGAACGACAGTTCAGAGAAAAAAGAAGCAGGATGCAGACCGGATTCAGAGGGTAGAAACAAAGAACGAGGAGTTGCACCGTATTTTAAAGCGGCAGCAGGAGCAAATTGACACAATTAGCCAGTAAAGGGCATCTCCGCGGCAGGAGCAAGCAGATCCAGCATTGGATAGTACTGTCCCATCTATGCGGAAAAGCAGCATGGGTTCCACGGGGGTCCGGGCCGATGATGCACTGCTGGCTCGCTACCCCATGGATGATATCAAAGAGAGAACAAATTGTGAGCTACACATGAAAATGAAGAACATATCCATGAAGGTGGCGGTCGGCTTTGCTTTACCGAATGCACCTGAAGCAACCATCCATGGCAATCCGATTCCAGCTGGCTATGCTCGTGTCGGGGTGGATGAAATTCTGCCGGGATATGACTCACTAGAGCTTGACATTCCTGGCGGTGAAGGGGAGCAGACACTGGGAGAAGTCATACATGGTGTCATTGTATGGAAAAAGGAATGCATCGTGTTTGCAAACTCGGCGCCAAGGTCACCGACTCCTCCGAGTAGCAATACACCTCTAAGTCCACCCCACCTCTAGAGGGAGCCCAGCGCGAGTCCATATGGATCTTCGCCGCATCAGCCGACTCCACCCCACCTCGAGAGGGAGCCCAACGCGAGTACATATCGATCTCCGCCGCGTCAGACGACTCCACCCCCTATGTCCCAGCAGGGCAAAAAGCGGAAGAAAGCCAACCACGAGCCTCCTGCCAAAAAGAAGTTAGCTTACGATATGACTGATGAGGAAACCAAAACGGTCGTTGTTTCTGAAATGAAGTACCATTTTGCACCGAAACCGCCCCCTCCGCCAAAGGAGAAAATACCTACGAAAACCGTAGAGCACTTTATGGAGTTGCTTGAGCGACCCCCGGCACATGTGGCGAATAGGCCATCAGACTATAACCGCTTTATTAGGAAGTCATATCAGGAACAAATGCAGCAGTCGAGACGTAGAAGTAGTAATAAAAACGGGAAAACAGTTCTCCAGCTCGGAGAACAGGCAATGCAATCGATCCCCCCGCTCAAGGTAACCGACGATGCTAGAGACATTGGTATTAGTGTTGATCAACTCCTAGGCAACGAGGAAGTCCCCGTGGCTGAAGTAGCATGGCAATATGCCCCCGGGAAAACTCTGGTCAGACCTGAGCAAGTCCCGAATCTATCAACACAAATGCGAAGATTGCATGAGTGGTACATGAAAGAAGTTGCCAACGGGCGAGTGATGCTCATGGTGAAAGTCAAGAAAGAGCATTAATTCTATGAAAACGAGCTATGCATTGAGTTTCCAGAAATTTTTCAGTTATACAATCAAGACTCACTCGACAAATCTATCGTCAGTTGCTATTGTCTGTAAGTGATTTCTTTATGTAATTTAAGTCTCTAGCTCAGCTCATTCATTGCCTGTAATTATCCTCACTATATTCTTTTGCATGCTATTATGCAGAATGAAGATTCTCCAATGCAAAAGAGATAGAATCTATGACATTGGGTTCGTTGACCCATATATCGTTAATGAAAAATTGATACAAGACCACCCTCAAGACTGTGAGGAGAACTTGCTAAGGTTTTTAAAGGCACAAAATACCAAAACAGAAATACTATTTCCTTGCAACTTCAAGTGCGTGTTACTGTCTTGTACTACAAATTCTATTTTGCTTACTCGATGTTAAGTGTAGTTGATGAGTTATGCACCTGCTTATATAAACGTACGCAGGTACCACTGGATCCTGCTAATCATTAAAGTTGACGCTGGAACTGTTGAAACCATGGACTCACTAGGTAAAGACCCTCAAGAATACACCAGCGTGGTTTTGATGCTCGACAGGTAATTTCAATCATTATCGCACTATATCGGCCTCTTTTGTTCATTTCCTGATATCAAGTAATTAATAACTCCTTTATTCATTTTCTTTGCCGGGCAGGGTTTGAAAACGGTTCATCAAGGATGTTGTCGGTGATTGGAAACCGGATCTGCGTTGGCGACTTGCCAAGCTAATTAAGTAGTACTAGCTAGGTCATCTCTTTAATTCTAGTTTCAATACCATTATCATGCTTGATTATTATCTGATTGAATTCTATTCTCGCAAAGTGCATGAGGCAGAAATAGGGGACTAATTTATATGCATACTACGTTTGCGAGAACATTCGCCTGACGACCGAATGGCGCAGAGATGAAAAATAACGACAGGTACGTAAACACTATTCACAATTTTTTTATGATGATCTAATATATATACACACAACTAATATATTCATATTGATCTCCTTCTTTAAAGATGGAAGAAATGCGGAAGAAGCTCCTACTAGAGAA
Source organism: Elymus sibiricus (assembly GCA_039707655.1). Classification (NCBI taxonomy): domain Eukaryota; kingdom Viridiplantae; phylum Streptophyta; class Magnoliopsida; order Poales; family Poaceae; genus Elymus; species Elymus sibiricus. The sequence continues at coordinate 15,560,622 of CM077665.1, read as the reverse complement.
CCGCCTACGAGCAATTCAAAAGGAAATTACGGGATTTTTGCTTACGGAGGTCATATCTGAAAACGGAGAATACCATTGCAGGTAATGATCTCCAAATTATAGGAGAAATTGTATATACCAAATTGTATATATATATGTATGGTCGTACGAGAAATTATATTATATATGCATCAACGTGTACAGTATGTACTAGCGTAAAATATGTTTGAAATGAAAAAGAATTGAATGGAAAACACAATATGAAAAGGAAAAATAAACCATAAACCCTAAACCCTAAAACCCTAAACCCCAACAAAAAAAAATCCTTAGTCCCGGTTGGTGTCACCAACCGGGACTAAAGGTCCTCCAACCCCACCGCACGCTCGCGGCCACGTGAAAGGACTTTAGTCCCGGGTTGTGGCCAACCGGAACTAAAGGGTGGGGGCCTTTAGTCCCCACCTTTTAGTCCCGGTTGGTGACCCGGGACTAAAGCCCGTTGCCAACCGGGACTAAAGACTCGTTTTCCACTAGTGTACCTAGTCAAGGATTTATGGTGATGTGCCCAACCATGGTTACAACTATATCTTTAGGCTTTTTGAACATTCATACCATACCCAATTAGACTTACATTAAGATCAAATTGCATAATAACTCTCATGCCAATCGGCGTGTTGTTCTCGTTGGCAATTAGATGATCGCTAGTGCCTGTTTATTGAGCAGTGCTTTTACGTGCCGGCATGGTCGCCCGGCCTCTCCTCGGTCGCTGGAAGCAATCGTCACCAGATCAAGTCAGCTTTCATCCACCTGCCTGCCAAGTGCCAGCGTTTATGCCCATAATAAGGTTCGTTCCACTGTGAACTACCTAGCTTGAGTCACAATCAGAATTATGGAATAAACGAGACTATATTGGTCAATATACTCATATTAAGCTTATAAAAAAAATTCATCCACTGCTACGTGTCATTGTCAATACCAGGTGTTGATGCATTCTAATTTCTGATGGCTCGCTGTTCAGGTGTTCTTGTGCTTCTGATGGCTTTCTGCTACTTTGCTATTAGCACCACTTGTGTTTATATTTCTCCAAAGCTCATGAATCAGGTATGTCTCTTCAGCTGTTCAAACTCCAAACTATACTTCATCTTCAGTTCACATGATAATGATTCGCTCGCAAATAATAAGGTGCTATCTTTATTCAACCCAACAGGCCAAGATCGAAGCTTCCAAGGAGGGTGATGAGTGTGTGGCGCATCTCGGGGAATGGGAAGATCATGAGTGCGGAGACACGTTGCTAGACATGGACGAAAGTTTGGTCTGCTGCAATTCTGCATCGGTTCCGCCCCGCTGCTGAACCTTGATGGTCCGGTTGCAAATACCCGGAGTAAGAGTTATGCATATACAGATGTGATATGCTCGCTGGGGACATGCTAGGCAAGAAGCATATCGGCGCATTGGATAGCAGAAGCCCGTCGCCTTGCGACGTCGCTCAGAAATTGCTGCGATGAATACGTACATCCAGTGAGCCAATCCTACTGTGCGCGCTATACGAACGGTTAGTAGTTTTTTCATTCTGTATATGGCAAAGATATTTTGACCCCGGACGGCAGAACCGTGCACAAATACTTACATGTCTCCTTTGCAGATGTAGCATGGAATGGAGGGTACCTGCATGTTGGCGAAATAAGTGGTCAGCTTCTTCTTCTCGGCAGAGGAATGCTGCTCACCCAGCTTGCTTGGAAGACCTGGCCTTCATTTGTATTCCAGAAATGCTACTCCGCGCGCCTGCTTACTGGAGCACGCACCATTGATCAGGAACCATACTACATGTTCTGAAGAAATCGACACTTGTCATGTCGTTAACTGAAGAAATCGACACCCAACGGTCGGCTCGCGCGAAACCAGGCTCATCGTCGACCGTCCAATCTTCGTCTAACAGCAACTTATCGCTTCGCCCGGAGTTACGACATACCGCACCCTTGATCGCGCATCCAACGGCTCTGAAGAGCGGAGCTGTTGCTATTTGAATTATTACCTTTGTTGTCTCCTTATTCACCTGCTTCAGTACTTCAGAGTTAAACTTACCTTTCACTGGTTGTAATGGGTATTAAACCTGGGATCTATCTGAGAGCCCTGGAGCTCATCTTCCTCTACTTGGTTGTAATGGGTATTACCCTGGCCGCCATGTCCTGGCTATCCTTAATTCGCTATATTTAGCTTTCTCTGGCGATCATCCTCTGGCTACTTGGTGTTATCTGTGACTGTGAGTGATGAAGTTTTCTGAGCTAGCTGGGACTTGTCACTTCTCTGGCTACTTGGTGTGATCTGTGAGCCGGTCATCCGACGTTTGCTGCAAACCTTCGCCCGCACGACAAACAAATTTAGACATAATTCACGCAAACATGACGAAGCTCATCAAACGGACTCGATATAATGTATATAAACCGGATACTATTTCATCCATTCAACTAAAACCTAAAAAATCCTTCTAGCCGTGGAAGGCGCGCGGGGGTATGGCAGCCCCTGTTCTTATCGGCGGTGACGGCGCTGTCGTAGAGGGACTGCTCCTCTTCGATCGTGGTGAGCTACCCATCGAGGCTGCGTAGTCGCCGCACAGATCTCTCCTCTGCCGTCTCGATGCTCCGCGAGGAGGAGGAGCCGCCGCCGCCGCAGCCTAGGTAGTGGATTAGGCACCTTCGCACCTTCGCGCTCGCCGGTGGCAGCTCCTCCTTGATGGCCTTCCCGCGCCGGACTTGGCAAACCGCGGAGGCGCCGCCTTGAAACGTCAGCGCCTTGAAACGTCAGCGGGGCGATGACGCCTACTCCGTCTTGACGTGGTGGCGGGGCGGTGATGCAGGCTCCACCTTGACGTGGTGGAGCGGTGCGAGGGCAGCGACGGACCATGGTAATTGAGCGACCTCTTGATCATGATGTCTATTTGCGCCGCGTACTCCTTGTCCGTCTTACCGCCTCCGCAAGGAGGCGTGGCTGCAGCGGCTCCTCCTCGTTGTCGAAGGAGAGGATGATCTCCTCCTTCATGGAGGAGGCGACCGTTGTGAAGGACGATGGCCCCGAAGAGCGATGGCGGCAGTGCCAAGATCAGGATCCGGAAGAAGATTCAGAGCTGCCACCTGCCCGCGCAGAGAACCATGAGTTGGGCATCGTCGACAGCCATGATCAGAGACGGAGAGAAGTGGATCGGTGGTGAGCAGAGAGGAGAGGATGTGATGTGGTGTGGACGATACTGGAACCATGCTTAAATAGCCGAGGCCAGGCAAACATGCGGGCAAACGACTTTAATGCGGCGCACCAGCTATAGTAGACTTCTTGGTCGCCGGTCAGCATTGAATCGGCGCTGCCCACTCATCTGATCGCGTCGCTTTGACCGTCGAGTCGCATCCGCTCTGAAGTGGGCTGACCGGCATGAATGTGCGACACCCGCTACATGTGAAGATGGTTTTATGGCCGCGAAAGGTTTTTGGGTGGGACCGGGGTGTCGGTGTTGTACATGGCGGCGGTCCGGATGCCCACATACCTCCCCTGATTTTTAAAATGTGTGAACATTTTTTTAAATACCATATATATATTTCTAAATAGTGGGAAATACTTTTTATAAATTATGCAAACATTTGTTAAATTGTATATCTTTTTAAAATGTCTCGAACATTTTTGGAAACGTGTGAACTTTTTAAAATGTCGCGATGGTTTTTTAAATGGTACTTCCACTGTCACAAAATAAGTGACTCAACTTTGTATTAACTTTAGTATAAAGTTAGTATAAAGTTGAGTCACTTATTTTGGGACGGAGGGAGTACCAAATATACTTTGAATTATGTGAAACATTATTCCACATTTTATAAATATTTTTTAAAATGTCATGAACATTTTATCGGAATGCCTGAACACATTTTAAATGCCCCGTGACATTTTTTAATACTATCACATATTTAAAAAGTTGTGTGAACATTTTTCTAATACTTCATGGCATTTTTTAATACACGATAAAGGTGTCTTAATCAGATTAAAAGAAATTTCACTACAAATGTGAATAAAAGTAATAAAAAAATAAGTCAGCGCAGCGGCTTCTAGTCAGCCAGGCCGTTGAGTAATCCTAAAATAAACTAGTAGAAAGCCCGTGCGTTGCCACGAGCCTTTTCTAATTACACATATATAAATATAATGCATATAATTCACCGAGCGTTATTATGTCGTAGTTCCCCGTCAAAATAATAAATATATAATGAATATCAAAATTTACATGTATGGAAATGATAGCCTGCAACAATTGAAAAATAATTTAAATCCCCTTCACTTGCAATGTAATTTGACGATGTACATACAAAACGAGCAATGATCCAAATAATTATCTGTTACAAACTAACTTCTACATGATGCGGTTGAGATGTTCCTGTACACGGCAGGAATGTTATCTTTAGCTTCGTTTGCATGGTACTTCAGTAAGTACAATAAAATTTTCATTCTCAGCTTATAACCAACCTGCACGAGCAATGTATATAGTTAGCATGAAGATTTCACGTGGAAGATTTAAGAATATGCAACATAGAATACTCATCGTGCATTGTACGTAGAACCTGGTTATATATTGTGACCGTATATGTACAATGTAGTGTCCCACTTTATCCGGATGCCCCTCAATGACTCTCCCTTGATGCAGGTTCCTCAACTGTAAGCTCCTTTGTCTGTTGGCTCCTGTAACAACTTTTTGGGTTGCCTCTACCATGTGTGAATAGAGAATGAACTTTGTAATCTCCCAACATTTCAACACGTGACTAAAGGAAATTTAATAAAGTAAAAAATATGACTTTTCAATGATGTTTCCTTAATAGATGGATTTAATCATACAAATCACCCAGTAAACAACCGTTTTACTGAAACAAAATAGTGAATTAACCTTTATGCCTCAACATAAAAGACATTTTACAGTCCGTTTTCTGTAGCCCCTTTCCTAAAAAGAACAAATATTGTCTTCATTATTTCACTTTATGACGTAATACCAAAATATGTACATATGTTTTTGGATGCATTAGGATAGCCCTCTATTAGCATTTGCTTCAGGTTGGTAGTTTATATCAATAGTTAGGCCTAGCCATTTTTAGTTCAAAATTTGAACAGAAACTTATTTTGGAACTGGGGGAGTAGAAAGAAGTGTTGCAATAATGTGAGGCGGTGTCCATGATATTCTTACTTCATTTAAAATGGTTTATCTGGATTTCCCTGCTTTAATAAGATAATTAACGGATGATTTCCATAAGTTAGTAGAACATAAATGTATTTGGGTGTGACAAAAGGTGAATAATATGTGCGTCAAAAGAATTCTAGCAAGACTAATTCATCATTCTCCAGTTACAGCGATGACAACTTCACATATGTAAACCTCTAGAAGTTTTAATTATTATTCCTTAATATCAACAGATTGCAGAGACAATTTTCTGTATCAAATTAAACCAAACAGTACATATGATCCTTGCTATCAACCTATATGAACCTGCCTAAGCATGTAAGTTAGTAAATTGTCCCAGTGGTCATGTGTCTCCAAAGCGTCATATGATATATTTATATTTATTTTGAGGCATTAGGCATGCTCTTCTCCTTTTAGCTCCCAGACTTAAGACGTTCCAGTCCTATCCCAAGATTGAGATACAAAAAACCCTGGAACCCGAAATAGCATGCAAATGGAAATACTCAAAATAGCATGAATTTTAAAGGATTGAAGAATGGGGAGTGGAGGAGAGGTTATCGGGTAGTTGCGCTGCCACCCACACCTTGTTGTCTACTAATTGCAATTAACCGATTATAGTACACTTTACCAACATATTGTTTGTTTCGTGCATGAAAAACAATTGAATGGTCAATGAGAAAGTAGAGAAATCTTCTAAAATATTATTTTTGCAACCATACATTTAGCTATTCTGATGCCGTTACTAAAGAAATTATATTGCACATCGCGTGTAGTGTTACTTATTAGTATCGTTCCTTATTTAGAATAGATCATTATCTAAACTGAATATTTTTGTCTTCTAGAAGCCCAAAGTTGAAGTCCCTTCTTTGTATCATTGTGCATCAATGTTACAGCTGCGGACCAGAGCATGAAAGAAAAATGCCCGTGCATTGCCACACAAAAAAAGATAGAAAAAATGATGAAACAATTGTTTGGATTAAGAGATATGTGTAGAACATGAAAGCATGATGTCTCTGTTAATATATCTACAAACAACAATTCTCTCCATCCTCGTCTTTCTTCTGTCGATCATTGTATTCTTTGCAAAAATACGTAACCGCATATCTCTTGCCATCCCTCCTCCCCCACTCACATCTATTCTCTTCCTTCGTCCTAACTCCAGTATTATTGTCACTTCGAAACTTCTTCATCTCGCCTTACCATCCTTTGAGATCATATTTCAAATTTAGCAGATCATGAAATAGACCTCACGTACCATGACAGGTGTTGGCATAACGTATTAGCACCTTCTTCTAAAATGAAACGATTCTCACCTACTCAAAGAGATGATGGCATATTAATTTCGTATCTACGAAAAATGAAGATGCACGAAGTGCAATGTCAATGTTTGTCTCTCCTTATTCTTTGGCCGCAACAAAGATAACATTTGTGTGGCTGCAAGGAACATAAAAATAAATAAATATTGTGTGTAGCAAAAGAATCAAATTATAAAAAATATAATGCTTCTGTGGCCGCAAGAAATGTCAATAAAAGCAAATACAGTGTACATGTGAGAAAATCAAACTAAAAATGTATGGTTGTTTAATTATAGTCCCCCCTTAGTTGAACTTCTTCCGTTTTATTGTGCTACACACATTGACTTATGGTGACTTGCATTGTACAAATTTACTACAAGACATGGACAAATATTGTACCACACATCTCTTAATTACCATAGGTTTATGTATATGCATCTCCTAATTATTAAAGGTTCCAATCAACATCGGCGGACCCCATACATGAGTCAGCGCGTTGCAATGCTGATTTGGCACTTGAACAAGATATGGTGTTATTACTTTTTAGTTCTTTAGACAATCTTCGAAGGACAACTCCATCCTCCATCATATACTTCTGTAACCAGAACCAAAAGATTAGAATTTATAAACTAATCATTTGTTGTGAGAGAACAGTGTTTGTATGCGTAAAATATTATGTATGCCAATGAAATTACCACATGGATTTAGGTATCAAGTAAACTTGTATAAGAAAACTGAATCCCTGCGAAAAGTTTCATCTCGAGCATACTATTAACCTAAAGGAATTCAACAATCAAAGCTTCAAAATCATACCAAAATAGTAGGAATTCAACAACGTTCATGATTCCATAGAGGTTCTAGAATGGACACGATGCAAAACCAAAAGGGCAAGCAAACCCTAGTAGTTTCTGTGAAAATGATTACCATCAGGAAAGAACACTCATCATGAAAAAATCCTTTTGGAGGAGGTACTGACATGCACTTTACTATTAACCTGAAAAACATGCACTTTACTGAGATATGAAAAATTATGATACTGCAACAAAACTCTACAATTGAGTAGAAAATGACCAAAAATGAACCCATGCCGGCCAACTCCCCCCTCTCTCCTACAAACCAGACGAAAATCAGTGCGGGCAAAAGTTTGACCTTCATTACATTAAATACTAATTGGAGTTTAATGGTAAAGCCAAAAAAGGCACTAACGACCTGGTTGATTTTTCTTGTTTTTATTCGTTATCGCTTTCAATGGTAGAACCCAATCCGTTTTTGGATACAATGGGAAAAAGACAATAACCAGTAACCACACTCTTGTTTGAACTTGAGAAATTGTGCCATTGGAGAAAAGCAGATTATACATTTATACATAAGAGAAAAAGAAGACTCCTTGCGCTCAACCGATGTGGAGACAAACTACAAGAACCTGATAATCCACACATAATAATTAGGTGTCCATTTTGAACTTTAAAATTTGTAGAAAATGTTTGCCTGCACCATTATCACCATTTAAAGGATCAACTACCCAGTTCCAGTTAGGAGACTTCATCAATTTTCCCTACACTGAACTTAAAGTCGTCACAGTTGTGGTGAAATAGCAAGTAGTGTATCATTTTGATGTGTAACATGGTAGTAATAAATGTAGCTACAAAAAAGCTGAATGAGTAGATATTTTAGCAATTGAATTTCAGTTTCAGTAATACTAAGAAGTACTTTCTCAATAGTACTAAATGCTCCTTTACTCGGAGGTGAAACACATGCCATTGTTCTGCAGTATGCAGGTGTGTCATCAAGTAATCATAACACGAGCATCTAAAATAAAGCATGACAATTACCAAACACACCTTGCCCATTTTGTTGTGTCATAGGAATGACATCCAATACCGATGGTAAATCAGACGGGAGGAAAGGCGTGTGCTCAAGTAAAATCATTTCCATCGACCTTCACCATAGAATTAGTATGTAACGTTCAACATCAAAATCAATATTTTCCTGTGGACTGAGACAACTCTCAAATGTGTCCATAAAAAGGCTAGCAAGGAGAACCGAAATGATGATTATCTTACCAAAAGTTTGCACTTCCGATGGGCTTGAACCTGAGATCTCCACGGCATGGCAAATGCCTGCCCGTGCAATCACCTACCGACCTACACAACATACAAACTATCAGTATCTGCATGATGCCAAGACAAGAAGGTAGTGTTGCCTCCATTGTGTCTCCGACATTCGTGCTCTGCTCCGCTGTTGCATCAATGGCCGTGGCAACTGGATATTTGTATCAACGACATGCTTCCGTGCTCTGCTCCGCTGTTGTATCAATGATGGAGTTGGAGTCCCTTCTTTGCTTCTCGAGGCATCGACCATGGACGCTCTCCTGGGAGCGACTTCTAGTAGAACGGGCGCCTAACGCACGACCAACGGCAACACACCCTCCAGCGTGAGACATCGTTTCTTCGGCCTACTACGGCGGCGGTCCTTCGAGTTTCAAACTTTCTCCAAAAACTTTGAATCATAGGAATTATAATTTTCGGAAGTACACTACACACTGAAACAAGTACACATGTGTCAGCTGGAATGTTTGTGACAGAAATAATGTTGTAGCTAAAAGCATTTCTAGCAACCTAAAGGAACAACCAATTATGCTGATCTTACAGACACATACTAATGCTGATTATTGTATGAACAACCCCTAAACTATGTGCGTGTAGTTCCAGACTTTTAATATCACTTGACACCAACGAAGGCTATGATCAGAAGGATAGATGGGCATGCATATTTAGTGTTTATTCCCCATTGGTTTGTGATAAATGAAATGTGTTAACCAAGCATAATGTGCACATGAACTACACTGCTAATTCACTTCCAATAAAGCCAGGTGATTTTTCAGCAAAATGAGTGTTATGTGATCCGATGAAACAGTTATTAGATATATCTAGTGTCGATCGGTCCTAATGTGGCCTTAATCATAAGGTCCACGATCTTGAACAAGCTTAAACACATAGAAAGTAAATAGAAAATTATATTGTCTGAAGCTGATCTTGCTGGAGAGGATTATATTAGCAGCAACTGCTTAGTTCTAACAAAATATGGTTCGTCTATTTACTTAGATAGTGGTCCACTTATTCACCTTCAATGTTTTGGCGTGATGGTGCTGATTCCCTTTCCATCCTGCTCGTAATCTCAACAGGGCTTGGAATTTCCAATTTGTTGATGCTTGAAGGGTAACCATCTGCTACGAGAAAGTCTCCATTCAACATGGACACCCTGCCATTACATACAATTTAATTAAAGCATCTAATTAATTGACAGGTTCTTGCTCATGGTCAAAGACTAACAATCAAACTAAGAAATGCATGGCACTTAATTCTCATTAACTAATAATTCGTATAATTTAGTGAATTATAAGTTAACCAGAGAATCAAACTAATTAATTACCAGCAGAGACAGTTGGTTGTGGTGCTTTGGACCTCTGGACCCTGAGGCAGGCGAGGTTGCAGTTGGCCCTCCGGCCGCCAATCACCGGGACCCAAGTATGTTCTAATGGCCGCCTCCGCCTCCCGGGATGTAACCTACCAAGCATCAATCCATGCATGGCATCAACTAACGGGACATGATTAAGCAAGAGAATTAACTACTGAAGATCAATCGATGATGAGGGGGAGAGTGATTGTTTGGGTGGGTACTCACGAATCCGCGGCCCTTGGATATGTCAGTGCCCTTGTCGGCGATGACAACGACCTCAAGGATCTCGTCGAAGCGCTCGAAGTGTCCACACACGCCCTCCTTGCTCGAACACCTTCACGTTAGGCCACCCACGAACACCTTCATGAACCTCGTGTCACCACCGCCCACCGCCGCCTGATGAGCCATGGACATCCTCTTCTTCTTCCTCTAGCTCTAGGATCGGCCTCTCCTGATCCCTTTCGGGCAGGGCGGATATGGCGGCACCGAAACCCTAGAGGAGGGAGGCCAGGGGGTCGTGCCTTCCTTTGGTCGGGGGGTCGGGGATGGGCGCGGTGCGATGTAATGCTAGCGACTGATAAAAACAGTGGAAAATCTGTGGAGTTGGCCTATGTTTCATAAAAATCGGTCGAGGGGTGGTGATGATGGGAAGTGAGACGAAAAAAAACACCAAAATAAATCACGGAGGGAAGGCTATCAATTACTTTTTTAGGAGTAGAGATTGTTTCCTTAAAATTCATTATTTGTTTCCTTAAAATTCGTTAGGTGTTTCCTTAAAATCCGTCATTTATTTCCTAACCATTTATTATTTGTTTTCTTATTTTTGCTAATGTAAATTTCATTGATGGAAAGAATATATTGATGTGGATAAGTTAGGAAAGTTAGATCCATAATCTTTTATACGTTCGGAAAGTGCTGGTTTGCAAGGAAAAAGTAGAGAGAAAAATAAACCAATGAATAAAAACCAACATGGCGGGATGGTGGGAGGGAAGATGAAAAAACCAGACGAAAGTGGGAGACGAAAAATAACCATGAAGGCGAGGCTACTAAGTGGGACTTTAGGAGTAGAGACAGTGGCGGAGCTTGGTGGGGGGCCAACCTGGGATTTGCCCCCCTCAAGCCCATGGCCCCCCTACGTTTTTGGCTCAAGCTCCGCCACCTAGAGATATATATGCGATTCGGCAAGTTAAAAAAAAATGAAATTTGATAAGATAAGAAATATGTCATTTTTTTGTATTAGTAAAGTTGTGATTGTCATTTAATAGTAGATAATGATAACAATAAATGGCAGCACATTGAGGAATATTTTATTTTGTTTTGGAAGGTTGTCAAGAAAAATCTTGTGTATGTCTTCTCGGAAGGTGATCTCACATATATGTTATGATTTCTGAATTCTTAATTACCCTATTATTTACGTGATTAAATCGAATCATCACATGCCAAAACAAGCACAAAACAAGATCTTCCCTTTAATGGTGGATTTGATATTTTAATGAGAGCGAGGAAATAAACCAATGGGAGTGGGAGGTGGGACGAAAAAAAAACCGGACGAAAAAAACCCTGTGTAACAGGCTACCAACTCTCTCTTTAGGAGTAGAGATATATGATGATGGGAGGAGGGACAAAAAAAAACCAGACAAAAAACCAGACGAAGGTTTGAGGGGAGATGGAAAACGGAATGTTAATTAATGTAATTTGGTGATGTATGGAAATATTAATTAATGTGATTGAACGACTTATGGTAAGGTTAATTAATTCAGATTTTTCACATAAATGCATTACTAAATATATGATGATGTGAGGAGGGACAAAAAAAACCGGACGAAAAAAACCAGACGAAGGTGGGAGGGAAGACGAAAATAAACCCGGAACCGAAGTTACCAAGTCCCCCTTTAGGAGTAGAGATGGGCGTGTTGGCGAGTAGGCATATTCCTCTTGTCCCTCAGTGCCAATTTTGTAAAATTGGACTTGAAGACATCCAACATTGTTTACTCACTTGTCCTAGAGCAACTGATGTTTGGACAGAGCTAGGTTTAGCTGAGGTCATCCAACAGTCCGTGGTGCAAGACCGGTCTGGCTCGATTAACTTGGAAATTCTACTCCGAACACGATCAGTGGTGCATGAAATGCCAGCTGTTGAGTTGATCCTGGTCTCTATGTGGTATATTCGGTGGCAAAGACGACAACACGCAAAAGGGGAGTCTATCCAGAGCCCTAATCGCACGGCAATGTCTATACGGGTGCTGGCCAGAAACTTTCTTCGAGCCCATACACCAAACCAGCCAACACGTCAGTTGGTTCACACGTGGAAGAAGCCAAGCGAGGGCACTATAAAAATCAACGTGGATGCCTCTTTTCATTCTGAACATTTATCTGGAGCTAATGGTGCGGTGGCGAGGGATAACCATGGACAAGTCCTAGCTGCGGCAACCTGGGCAATACCTCATGTCTCCAGCGTTGTATCAGCTGAACTGAAGGCCATCCGACATGGACTGATTTTAGCAGCTAATATTGGTTGCACGAAAGTTGTCGTGGAATCTGATAGTATGGCTGCGTTGGAAGCACTGAACAAACCTGAAGCATACTTGGGCCCTGATGTGTCCATCATTACTGAATGCACTCATATGGCGATGGAATTTGCTAGTGTCAGTTATGTTTTTTGTAGTAGAGAGGCCAATCGGGTAGCTGATTGCTTAGCTAAACATTCATTTAGTTTGAGCTCGTCGGAATTTTGGGATTCTGATATCCCTGACTTTATTCTTCCACAAGTTGTAAACGATATGGCAATAATTTGAGGAATAAAGTTATTTATGATCAAAAAAAAGAGATGGGATCAGACTAGCTATAAGGAAGGAACTCCTTCATCAGATCGAATAAACGAAACCCCCCGCAAAAAAAAGAAACCCTAGGCGGCTGCATAGTTGTCTAGTTGTACGGAGATCCTTATATTAGTAGAAAAGAGTTTGATCGATGGCCGACGCGGAGCAGCAGCAGCTTCTGCCGGCGGAGCCTGAGGAGCGCAGCCGGTCGGCGGTGATCTTCCTCGTGGGCTGCGCCGTCGTCGTGCCCTTGTCCGTCGCCATCTTCCTCGTGATTCTGTACGCGTCCATCGACGACCGCGACGATAACGACCCCGAGGTCTTCGCGCTGACACTCCTCTGTATCCTGGTGCTCGGCCTGGCCGCCTCCATCACTGGCCTCGTCTTCCGCATGCTCATGGAGCGCCATCGCGGCAACCCGGAAGGAGAGAGGTTCGTCGACGAGTTGCTTCTGCTCTGGTGACCCATCAAACCGTGTCGGCTGGAAGGTCGTATCAGATCAGAGGTTATATCGTAGTACTATGAGACTGATGCATGCTACGTATCTGCAGAGAACTAGAGGCATGTTTATGTTTATCACGTTATTAGGAGAGTTTATGCATATAACATTCTTAAGCTTGTAATTAAGATGATTGGAGATGACTTCTACTGTTGGAGCATCTGTTGAAATACCATGTATGTCTATGATGTATTGTACGTGATGTCTTGTACGTGGGCACATGGGCTGTAACCCCCGATCCTATTCTGTAGGGATAGCAACGGATGAGGCGTGCATGCACCTGCGTGTGCCCCTGCACGATCTCCCTCTCTCTCGCTACTTCTCTGTATATGTAAACAGTCGATGAGGGAATACAACAACTGCATCAGTGCTATTCACTCTTCAGCTTGGTAATCAGAGCCATGGCCGGCACTGCGGCTAACACCGCGTCGGCCCATTCTTCCCCTACCCTCCCTCCCTCGTCTACCCAAACCTCGCCGGCGCTCGCTTCCTCCGCCGCCGGTGCCATCACCTCTTTTGCCCCTACCACTGTTTCTTTCCCTTCCCTCAATGTCCACAACGCCAATATAACCTCCTACATCCGCTTCGTCCTTGATCCTGCCCAGAATAACTACCACCGCTGGCGGCATCTGTTCTGGTCCGTCGCTGCAAAATACGGCGGGCTCAACCACCTCGACGAGACCTACGTCCCCGACACCACCGATCCCGAGTGGCGCCGGGCTGACATCTCGGTGTTGCTGTGGTATCATGCCACTGTCATCGACAGCCTCCTCGACGTCGTGATGACCGACGACGCCACTGTTTATGGAGGTAGTGTGGCTATTAAAGTCAATGATGATGTTAGCAACTATTTTCAGACTAAGAAGGGTCTTCGCCAAGGGGACCCCATACCCCCTATTTTATTCAACATCGCGGAAGATATGTTAGCTATCCTTGTCGAGAGTGCTAAGGTGGTCGGGCAGATTAGCAGTGTTATTCCCCATTTAGTAGAAGAAGTTCTATCTATTTTACAATACGCGGATGACACTATTCTTTTTATGGATAATGACCTAGATAAAGCAAGAAACCTCAAGCTGCTTTTATGTGCATTCGAGGAGCTCTCTGGTCTGAAAATTAATTTTCATAAGAGCGAATTTTTCTGCTTCGGTGACGCTGCAGAGTCTGCAGCTGAGTATGTTGACATTTTCGGCTGCCAGCTCGGGCAGTTTCCGATTCAGTATCTCGGTATTCCGATTCACTATCGACGCTTAACTATCGCTGAGTGAAATCATGTGGAAGAGAGACTTGAGAAACGGCTAGCCAGCTAGAAGACCAAACTCTTGTCATATGGGGGGCGGTTGATTTTGATCAATTCCGTTCTCAACAATATGGTTCTATACATGTTGTCTTTCTTCCACTTACCGAAAGGGGTTCTTCAGCGTCTTGATTATTTTAGATCCAGATTTTTTTGGCAATGCGATAATGAATCCAAGAAATATAGGCTGGCGAGGCGGACTGTATTATGCCGCCGTAAAAGTCAGGGGGCCTTTGAATTCAAGATCTTGAGATTGGAAACATCGTTCTTCTGCGTAAATGGGTTTACAAATTACTCAATGAGAGTGAAGTATGGCAGGAAATCATTCATAACAAATATATGGGGTCCAAAACCATTTCTCAAGTTCATTGGAAACCCGGTGATTCATATTTTTGGTGTGGTGTCATGAAGGCCAAGGAATTCTTTTTTCAGTTTGGTACTTTCTCAGTTAGGGATGGTTCCCAGGTTCGATTCTGGGAAGATACCTGGCTAGGCGCCACACCAATTATGGTGCAGTACCCTAGCTTGTAACGGATTGCCAGACATAAATTTGTCACGATCAAACAAATTTTGGGACAAGAAAACCCCGATATTTCTTTCCGTAGGGATCTCTTTGGCCCTTGCCTCGCAGAATGGAATGAATTACTCTCTCGTTTGAAGGACATTTAGCTGACAGGCGAACCGGAGAAGTTTCGATGAAAGTTGCATAAGAATGGCAGTTTCTCAGTCAAGTCCTTGTATGATGCAATGACTCATAGTGATGTTCCCATTGATAACAAAAAATTGTAGAAGTTAAAACTACCTCTAAAAAGAAGGTATTCCTCTGGTTTTTAAACAGAGGGGTCATCTTAACTAGAGATAACCTGGCACGACGTAACTGGCAAGGTAATAAGACATGTGTATTTTGCCAACATGATGAGTCTATTAAACACTTAATTTTTTGAGTGTAAATTCGCTCGTGCAGTATGGGCCATAGTTCAAGTAGCTTCAAATCTATATCCCCATGTAGTGCACGTAACATGTTCGGCAATTGGTTGCGGGGTATTGATAAACAATTTTCTGCATATATTCTTGTGGGAGCGGTTGTCTTATGATGGGCATTGTGGCTTATCAGGAATGATGTGGTTTGGGATGATCGAGATATGGGATCCTGTTGGAAATATGCCCTAGAGGCAATAATAAATAGGTTATTATTATATTTCCTTGTTCATGATAATCGTTTATTATCCATGCTATAATTGTATTGATTGGAAACTCAAATACATGTGTGGGTACATAGACAAACACTGTGTCCCTAGTAAGCCTCTAGATGACTAGCTCGTTGATCAAAGATGGTTAAGGTTTCCTAGCCATTGACATGAGATGTCATTTGATAACGGGATCACATCATTAGGAGAATGATGTGATGGACAAGACCCAAACTACGAACGTAGCATATGATCGTGTCAGTTTATTGCTATTGTTTTCTGCATGTCAAGTATCTGTTCCTATGACCATGAGATCATGCAACTCCCTGACATCGGAGGAGTACCTTGTGTGTATCAAACGTCGCAACGTAACTGGGTGACTATAAAGGTGCTCTACAGGTATCTCCGAGGGTGTCTGTTGGGTTGGCATGGATCAAGACTGGGATTTGTTACTCCGTATGACGGAGAGGTATCTCAGGGCCCACTCGGTAATACAACATCACAATGAGCCTTGCAAGCAATGTGACTAAAGTGTTAGCCACGAGATCTTGTATTACGGAACGAGTAAAGAGACTTGCCGGTAACGAGATTGAACTAGGTATAGAGATACCGACAATCGAATCTCGGGCAAGTAACATACCGAAGAACAAAGAGAACAGCATACGGGATTAACTGAATCCTTGACATAGAGGTTCGACCGATAAAAGATCTTCGTAGAATATGTAGGAGCCAATATGGGCATCCAGGTCCCGCTATTGGTTATTGGCCGTAGAGGTGTCTCGGTCATGTCTACATAGTTCTCGAACCCGCAGGGTCTACACACTTAACGTTTGGTGACGATTAGAATAGTTGAGTTATTTTGTTGGTGACCGAAGGTTATTCGGAGTCCCGGATAAGATCCCGGACATGACGAGGATCTCCGGAATAGTCCGGAGGTAAAGATTGATATATGTGATAATAGTGTTTTGATCTCCGGAAGAGTTCCGGAGTTCACCGGAATGGGTTCCGGATGTTTACCGAAGTGTTCGGGTGCAGCAACACTTTATATGGGCCAAAGGGATAAAGCCCACGAGGTATTGGAAAGTGCAAAAAGTAGTTTTGCTGCCGCGTAAGCGGTACTACCGTTTTTTGAAGCGGTACTACCGCCCAAGCGGTACTACCGCTTGTGTGAAGCGGTACTATCGCCCAAGCGGTACTACCGCTTGTGTTAAGCGGTACTACCGCTTGTGCGCGGTACTGCAGGTATCCGAGTTGGACTCTTTCCCTGCGGGCCAAACCGACCTTGTGCGGGCGAAACCGACCTGGAGGAGGCTTTTACTCCAAGTTTAGACCCCAAGGCTCAACATATAAATAGAGGGGCAGGGCTAGCACACGGGAGACATCAAGATTTCCCCAAGCCGTGTGCGGCAACCCTAACCCTCTAGTTCCTCCGTCATAATCTCCGTAGCGCTTGGCGAAGCCCTGCAGAGATTGTTCCTCACCACCATCACCACGCCGTCGTGCTGCTGGAACTCTACCACTACTTCACCATCGCTCGCTGGATCGAGGAGGTGAAGGCGTCATCAAGCCGTACGTGTGTTGAATGCGGAGGTGCCGTCCGTTCGGCGCTAGTTCGTGATCGGATCGAGGGACGACTTGCGATTTGGATCGCGGAGACGTTCGACTACATCAACCGCGTTTCTTAAACGCTTCCGCTTAGCGATCTACAAGGGTATGTAGATTCACTCTCCCTCTCGTAGATGCACATCACCATGGATAGATCTTGTGTGTGCGTAGGAAATTTTTTGTTTCCCATGCAACGTTCCCCAACAGATCCAACGGCCAAAAACAACGGATGAGTGAGAGGGCTCGGATTAGGTGCAGTTTTACTGTCCTTAATGTGTTTCTTCTACTGTGCAGGTTATTCATGCATGTACGCGATGACTCCGCACTTGGTCTATTCTGCAGAGGCCGAAGGACAGAGACCTTTTTATGATGACGTCTACATGGCTGGAGCATACAGCCAGAGAGGTTTTGTCCCTCCATTGATTGCGGTGTAATCTCCAGATAGGATTTGCCCCATCCTAGGCTGGATTGATTTATTTTGCTGTAAAACTATGTTTAGTTTTTGGTGTTTGGACTTGTTGGCTGTGTGCATCACCTTATGCAGAGGCCGGGCATTCTTTCGATGCGGTTGTATCACCTTGATAAATCAATTCAATGAAATGTCCTTTATCAAAAATGCACGCTCCTGGAAGATACCTATTGATGTAATCATAATATAGTGCGTATTATCTTTTATTGTGAGGCTTGGTAAACTTTGAAAAAGATTAGAGAAAAAAATATCAACATCTAGGATACCAACTCAATACAATTAGAGTCACCATGAAATATGTAATAAGAGAATTAAAGTGGCTAAGCAGTGCCTCACGCAATGCATTCCCCGTATAACGCGAGGGCTCTCTTCTTCACGATGCGTGGCGATGGTTTTTTTCTTCATTTTGTTGATTTTTTACTGTTGCTCCAGATTTACCACTCAGGCTACAAAAATATTTTCACATGGGCCTACCATCCACTGTCAATCTCTCCTCTTTTCCTTTCTTCGTTCTTCCATAGAAACAGAGAGAGGGGCCGAGAGAAAGGACAGCAGGCCGCCATCGATCCACCCTCGCCACCTGCACCCATGCCGCCGCCGATGCTGATGCCGCAGCCGCCTCTTCTTCTGCCGCCTTCCCTCCCTTCCCCTCCTCAATCTCGGTGTGGCCCCGAGGCCGCAGCCTGAAACCCTAGGCCTGGTTCTTCAGGGCAGTGGGGCTCGGCGCCCCTTTCTCCCCCCACTTTCACCCCCGTTGTGGCTCTGCCCCACCTTGCCTCGTCTCTCCCCCACCTTAGCCTCCCGTTGTTGCCCCTTCTATCCTCTCTTCCTTCTCTCCGATGGGGCCAGCTTGATTGCGGTTTATCAAGAAAACTGAGGGGACTGCCATTGGCAAACCGTCACAAACTGTTTTCTTGATGGCAGTGCTCTAGCGTCGGTTCCGCGACCAGCACCACTCCTCGCCAATTCCCTTACTCAAGCCTGCACCATATTCTTTGAAGGCTGCACCACAACAAGCCTATAAGCAGTAGCGAGCAATTAGTGGGCAAGGTGTGTGGTAGGTTTCTTTTTTTGTTTATGGACTAGAAAAAATTTGCTTACTGACATTTTAGTTGTACTGTCAATCGGTTGTTTGATAGTTGATGTTTATAATTTGTTGTCAAGTATTTCTACTGATGTGCTCATTAAAAAAGTTATTTCGTTGATGAACTGGTTTATTGTACCACTTATATTGCACAAAAACTTATGCTTTGTTTATTCATCTCGAAATGGACCGATTCAATGTTTGTATGTATCTATTGTTCATTGTATTTCTGAAACGATAATTTTATCAGAGATCACGATCATGTGTTTCTGTTTATGATACATAAACATGCATTAAATAGTGTGAATTATGTAACTCTGTTTATAGATTGATAAATCATGGTTTTAGTTGTATTAGCCAACAGCTTCAGTTCTAGGATTAGTGTTTTTAGTTTGTTGTCAACTACTTATACTGATTACCCTTTTTATCTATAGATTGTGCGTTGTTGGTTTTATTTCCTGTTGGACAGTTCGTTCTACTTTCCAGCAAGCTCCTTATTATTCAGGTATGTCGCTTCCTCTCCTCTTTGTTTATATGTGCTTTGTTTTCTCATTATTGGTACCAAATCAATTTTGTTACGTACAAGTTGTTTTACCTCTTTTCGATTAAAATTATCTGTTGCACTCTGAAGACTGTGTGCAAACCATCCTAAGCTGATCTGATTTTATTGCTTTGTATTGCCACAAACTATTTTATTGATATGTTCCATTTTCTACAATGTGCTTTGCCCAAGTTTTTTTATCCAACTACAAATCTGTTGTGTGGCGGTACTCTGCCTAATCATCGGTGCTCCACAATGATAAAGTTATATTCACAGTTAGCGATAGTGCATTTTACAATATTTTGTATAACTGCTATTGATCATAATCAATAATTGTGAAAATCATATTACTATTTTCCTATTTTATAAATATTTGATAGATGATACCATGACACTACTAAATACTATCTTTTCAGATCTCGCAGGCCAGTCAATCAAGATAGGATTATTCATGGTTATAGCCTACAAAAGTGAGGTAGTACCAAAGCGTCAGATATGCCATGATATACCATGTTCACATTAAATTTCCTTAAATTTTAAATGCTAAAAAGTTTTTGGGCACTTCCTTTTGCAGAATACATCTTCTTGCACTGTTGACTCCCTTTGGTCAAAAACTAATCCCTGTGTTACATGGTGCCATAAATTTCAGAAAATCATGTTGTCATCTTTATCTTCAGTAAGGTATTTGATGACTCTCTTTGGTCAAAAATTTCTTCCCTGTTTCATTACATAATAGTTTGAGTGTGTTTCTCGGAAAACCTTGTGTGTAGTGGGCCAGCCCAATCAGTGATCCTGCCTTTTTCCTGACAGAATTTGGCCGGGTTTTTATATGGAGAAATCTTATAGTTAATAACAAGTATTAAAAATATTATTTGTAAACTAAAAATGCTCATTAATTTTAAAATAACATTCACAAATTAAAAAAAATGTACAAAATAACTAAAAACATGTTCCAAAATTCAAAAACAAATTACGGATTAAAAACATGTTCAAGAATTTGAAAATAAATCACAAATTTTCGAAAATGTTAGTGAAATTCAAAAAATGTTGCGAATTTGAAAAAAATCAAGGCTCTTTGTCGGTATGGGCTCTATCAAATGCGCAAAAGTTTTGCGCATGATTGCATTGATAGAAGGAGGGTTTAAGGAAATTCTCACACACAAAACCACGTTCACAATAGAATGGCGTGTGTGTGCGCGCCGTAGAGCGTGCATCGCGGCCGCCCAGGGTACAGAGGCTACGTCTTAGTAACAATGCGTCGAGCCTGGGTGCGCCAGTGCGGAAACAATCATTTTAGTGGGATCTATATTAGCTATAATAATTTTAGTGAATAATTTAACAGTTCCCTTATGTTGACTTTAGGTGGGGAAACAACCTATATGAAGATGTGGGCCTAATCTACTCTCGGAATCGTATAGTTGAATGCTATTTTTGGCCCTACACTGTGCAATACGAGCAACACTGTGCACATGCACGAATAATTGTTGCCAAATTATTTGCACTATCTTCCCTGCTGGTTGACACTTTCGACATGCATGCTACTGCATTGGAAGAGGGTCGAAAGCTTAATGAGGTGATTGTTGGCCACTGCCTGCTCTGAAGGTTTTCTATGCTAATCAGATCTTCAGACCGGAAAAAACAGTGGCATTTACTCACAATTAGCAGCAATTGGATTTCTGTCCTCCCCCACGGCAACTCGTGCGGCGGCACTCCAAAAAAAACATGTTGCTCGCTCTCTGGCGAGATCACCGCCTGCAATCAGGTCATTTGTAGGCGCTGTCTTCACAGCCCGTGGAAGGGCTGTGCAAGCGACCAGGGCAAATCCAATTGCTGCTCATTGTGAGTAAATGCCACGGCTTTTCTGTACCATCTTTACCTGTTCTTTTTATTTCTATTTTGTTTGGTGTTTCTTTCCGGTTTTGATTTATTTTCTTATAAAAATTCTCCTGAATTTTGATAAAATCCCCACCTTTCTCTTAAAATGTTCAGTATTTTTAAAAATATATTTTTATTTTTTGATTTCTTGAAAATGATCAGGTTGGGTGATGGTCGGACAGCCCATGTACAAAATCGGCCGTCCAATCGCTGCTCATTGAAACGCACAAAAAGCCACCCGTTGGATATTGCAAAATCCATGTTGATGCAGGTGTACTGGCAGGAAGAGAAGGCTCAGGAGCGGCCGTCTGCAGAGATTAAGGGGGCAACTACATGGGAAGCACGGCACTAGTTTTGGAAGGAGTTTTTTATCCAGCGACTTTGGAAGCTGTAGCATGTCGTGAGGCTCTTTCTCTTGCAGAGGACATGGGCATCTAAAATTTCGTTGTTGCATCCGACTGCCAGCAAGTGGTCTCTCACATCAACAGAAGTGCTCGGGGGAAATATGAAGCAATTATTAGCGAAATAAATCTGAAAGCGGCTACTTTTCATTGTAATTCTACTTTTGAGAGGCGTGATGTGAATTATCAAGCACATAGCTTAGCTAAGTTTTCTCTTTCGAGAGGTCCGGATCGTCTGGTTAATTTGGGGCACCCCATGACCATAGATGTATCCCACACCATGTGGACTTTGATGAATAAAGTTGGTCTTTACCCCTAAAAAAAAACAAGCTAAAAAAAACATCGGCCCTGCAACACAGTCACAGCCCACCATCGATCCAACACAGTCACAGCCCACCATCGATCCAACCCAGTCAAAAATGTTCCTCGTCTTCCTTTCCTCTACTCTGCTTTGATGCTGTGCTCTGCTCCGGGCGGGCGACCGCGAGGGCGAGGGCGAGGGGATGAACGGCGGGCAAGGACGAATACGCGTCGTCTTCCAGCCCACCATGGTCGCCCGCCCGTCCTCTCCTCTGGAAGCAAGCGTCACCTAGTCATGTCAGTCCTCATCCGCCCGCTAGGCCGCCCACCAGGTGCTTGTGTTTTTTCCCATGAGCTTCCTTGCACTGCGACCTAGAGTAGCTAGCTCCAGTACAAGAGAAAGAGGCCAACCCGTCGTTCAATCATGCGCGGCCGTCTCCGTCCATCCGTCCGTCTCGGTGCATCCCTGGAAGCTACAAGCAATGGCCATACATGTAGCAATCAACGACAAGCAATGGAGTAATTCACAAGGTTTAGCCATATACATGTCTCTTACAAGCAATCAACTACAAGCAATGGCCATACATACATGTAGCAATCCGCGACACACCCGTTGCTGTCTGTTGGTGACAATTCTTGCTCTGCTTATCTTCAATCAGCCATAGGATTCACAAGGTTTTACTCCACTGTGGTAGGCATATATAGAGATACAATACGAGCAGTGTTCATTATCGATGCACCGAAATAACGTGTTAAGAAAAGTCTACGAAAATTATTTTGCCTACTCATACATGTAGGATGTTGCTATCAAGACAAATTGAGAAATTCATAATGGCCATACATACATGTAGCTATTAACCACAAATCCGCCCAGCCATACATCTAGGACCCGTTGTTGTGGGCGATGATTCTGGGCGGCTTATCTTCAAGCAATCTGAAACCAAGGGAGCTGCATCCTCATCCCCTTACACAGCAGCCAGCCACTGGAAAAATACCATTGATCGGACTAGTATCAATTATTACCAGGCAAGGCAACAGCAGGTCCCGCGTCCGATCAAGATCCAGGGGTGGTAAGAGCACTGTCTAGACAACTCGCTCGCGACAAGCTGGTTGGCTGCCTTTTCAGCCTAGCCGTCCGGCAACGCTGCCCCCTTCGCCTCCTCCCTCTCTATATATATGAAGCTATAATAGCCATGTACATCTAAGTGCGTAGTAGCACATCCTACGTCACTGATCACAATGCCAATTCTGCTCTCTCAAGAGCTGCTCATCTCCACACTACTCGTGCTACTTGTTCCCCTTTACTACTTGTACTTGAGGGCTAGTTGTAGATCAAAGAACCAATCAGCGCTCCCCACAAACTGGCCAATACTTCACATGTTCCCTTCCTTCGTGTCCAACCTCCATAACTTGCATGACTATTTCACCCTAGTCCTTGCTGGATCCGGCCACAGCTTCAGGGCGCATGGCCCACCTGGCACCGGGATGCGGTTCTTCATCACATGCGACCCTGCCAACGTCCGACACATCTTCACAACCAACTACCCCAACTTTCCCAAGGGCACGAGGTTCGCCGATACATTCGACATCATGGACGGCAGCCTCTTCACCATTGATGGTGAGCCATGGCGTCAGCAGCGCGCCAAAGTTAAGGGCTTGCTTGGTAGCCCGTGACTAGTTGCTAGTATGGTGGCTTGCTGCTGCAGCAAGGTGGAGAACAACCTCCTCCCATTGTTTACCCAGATGTCAAGTACAAACACTCCATTCGACATGCAACATCTGATGTCTAGGTTTATGTTTGACCTGGCTGCTACGCCTCTCTTCGGCGTGGATCCCGGCCTCCTATCATCGGAAATGCCACCCATGGATGTCGCGGTTGCCATGGACACAGTCATGGAGGTGGGATGTTTTCGGCACATGATGCCGTCTTCTTGCTGGAAACTGATGAGGTGGTTAAACATCGGTCCTGAGAGAAAGCTCAATGCGGCGCACACACTGCTACGAAGGTTCATCAAGGAGATGATGGAGAGGAGGAAGATCAAGACGTGGCAAGTTAATAATGATGAGGAAGAAGAGGGTGTGGACATTGTATCTTCCTTCCTCGATGACCCAGACTACGCTAATGATGACTTGTTTCGTGCTGTCATCATTGGCTACATGCTCGCTGCAAGGGACACAGTTGGAATAGCCCTGACATGGATCTTCTACAACCTCGCCCAAAACCCTAACATCGTGTCAATCATCCGCAATGAACTCTCACCGATTGTATCACGCAAAGTAGTAGCCGGTGTGGGTGCTATGGTGATATTTCAGCCGGATGAGACAAAATCTCTAGCCTATCTTAGGGCTGCCCTGTATGAAACTCTCAGGCTGTACCCGCCGGCGCCTACTGAGCTCAAGACGGTGGTCGCTGACGATACAATGCCGAGTGGCCATGTGGTGCACGCCGGTGACGCCATCTTTATTTCTCTCCATTCCATGGGGAGAATGGAAGGCATATGGGGTAAAGACTGCCTCAACTACAACCCAGATAGGTGGCTCTCGAAGGATGGCAACGGTCTGAGGTATGTACCATCTCACAAGTTCTTGGCCTTCAACTCGGGGCCAAGGATGTGCCTCGGTAAGGACATCGCGGTCACGCAGATGATGACCGTCGTGGCCTCAACGCTATGGAACTTCGATGTGCATCTGGTTGAAGGGCAAAGCATCGAGCCCAAGGCATCTTGTATACTAGAGATGAAAAATGGGCTCATGGTTAAGCTGAAGAAGCGAGAAGTGTAATATTATACTCTTCTTTTGTATGTAAACGTACTTACCAACCATCGGGACAGTTTTACACTGCCCACAGTCACATTACTATCGGCTAATAAAGGCATCCATGCATGAAAGTTTAACTTTCTTTTACAAAAAAAACAACCAACATGCTGCTATTTATTACTTTGTTGTATGAGACATGATATGAAGGCATCGAGACATGTTTTTTTTTACCTCCAACGATCGGCTTATTAAGTACCACTTAACAACCGTGATGGTGATTAGTTACACTATTTGATAAGTAAAGGAGAGCATATTATCCCGCTAGGTTATTAGTTACACTATTGGATAAAAATGAAATGAAGTGTACAATTTGTCTACAGCTGATGCATCCTATTGCAGTAATAAGCTGGATTACCACTAGTAGAAAACAGACCTTTCATCCGGAGCTCTAGTCCCGGCTGGGTTTGGGCCCGGGACTAATGTGAGCATTAGTCCCGGTTCCAACGGCTAGGAGCGGACGGGGGCACGGCCAGGATTAGTCCCGGTTCATATGGGACCTTTAGTCCCCAACCGGTACTAAAGAGGTTGCGGCAGGCTGGGGCCCTGCGAGTCCCTTTAGTCCCGGTTGGTATCACTAACCGGGACTAAAGAGAGACATTTAGTCCCGGTTGGTATATCCAACCGGGACTAAAGTCTTCCCTATATAAATTAAAGCTGCTTCCTCCAGCCCGAGTCCAAGCTTTCTCTCCTCTCTGTTTTCTTCCCCAAACTCGAGTTCATCCTCCATTTTTGCCAAGATTTGTCAAGATTGACGGCACCCCATCTATCCAAGGGTTCTAAAAGGTTAGCAACTTCATCATTTCATCTCTCATTGCTAGTTTAGCTCGTTTCATGCTCTATAAGTATAGTGATTTGTGGGTTTTAGTTTGGGAGTAATTATGTGGGAGTTTATTTAATTTATATGCAATTTGAGCTTAAATTAACTTCATAGTTTGCATATGTGTAGGTGTGGTTTACTTAGTGCCTTCCCTTCCCGTCCTCACCGCCGTCGATCGCTTGCGCCGTCCCGTCGCCGGCACCACCTTGCTAAGCCTCTTGTTCTTATCCTTTTTCTAAAAAAAAAATCTTATTTGTATGATTTAGGTAAAGACCGATTGCTCCTGAAAAGAATGCCCGTAAATTTATAAATCAATGCGGAGTTATTATTAGGGACCAAATCCCAATCACCATTCAAGAATGGAATAAGCCAATGGTAGATCGAGGAGTTAGGTATGTCGACGAAAGAGCGAAAAAATTGCTTTGGGATACGCTCATGTCACATTTCAACCTACCAAAGGGTCTCACAGATAGCAAACGGTTGAAAGTCAGGCAATTTGCTCTTAAGAAGATGGCCACACAATTCCAGACCTGGAAGAAAAGATTATAGAGCGACTACATCAAGACAGAAAAGAAGACTCCAGAATTCACTGGAGCACTAGAGAAGATAAAAGATCACTGGGACGAATTTGTGGAGTACAAGGAGTCGGCTGAAGCTCTGGAAAGGTCGAGAAAAAATAAGATAAATGCTGAGAAAAAGCAGTATCACCATTGTCTGGGGACAGGTGGCTACAAGAGAGCCGTGCCTAAGTGGGAAGTAGCTGAGGCCAAGATGGTTGCAGAAGGGGTCATTCCAGCTACAGCGGAATGGCCCGAGAGGTCCAAGATTTGGTTTTATGCGCATGGGGGAAAGTTGGACCAAGCGACAGGGCAGATTATTGCAAAGGCAGATCTTAAAACAGCATCGGACGCTTTACTTCAAGCAATAGAAGATGCTCGAAAGGGGTTGTTCCAGCCCGAGAGAGAGAACGACGAGCTTACATGCGCCCTCGGCAATCCTGAACACGGAGGACGAACACGAGGCAAAGGCGTTGTTCCATGGGTTCAGGGGTTTTCGGAGTGGAACGACAGTTCAGAGAAAAAAGAAGCAGGATGCAGACCGGATTCAGAGGGTAGAAACAAAGAACGAGGAGTTGCACCGTATTTTAAAGCGGCAGCAGGAGCAAATTTGTAGGGTAACGCAGCAGAAAACAAAAATTTTCCGACCTACGCACCAGCCCAGGACCACTATGGAGACTGCATACAAGGTTTGATCTCTTTCGTTACCGACTCGTAGCGCAGCGGAAGTAGAGTCGATGACGATCGGCGGTGCAGATCCCCGCAGCTAGGATTTTACAACCTCCCAACCGCGAGGATGTATACCCTCATCTGCCCCGCGGACAGCCCTCCGGGAGGCGGTCGCACAGTCCCCCGGACGGTGTCGCGGACAGCCCTTCGGGAGGACCTCTGAAACTCGGACTGTCACTCGGACAGCCCTTCGGGAGGACCTCCAAAACTCGGACGGTCACACGGACAGCCCTTCGGGAGGCACTCTCGAACTAAGACCGAAACTACGATCTCTCTACAGAGTTGCACACATACGGTGTCATCTATCCGGCAGGGCTTCGCCGTCCAGAACTAGTTCCTACCGGAACCCAGACAGCCTTTCGGCTCTACGAAACTATTTCGCTGGGAGGGAGAGAAGAATGCCAGATCATGCATGGCTTGTGTATGAGAGTAAGAGTGTGTGAGATGGCAGCCCACTCACCTCCTATTTATAGGAAAACCAAGGGGTAGGGTGGTTTTACAATAAAACCCAAAAACTCCCATGCACTAGCTCACACATGAGGGTGTTAAGTGCAAAATGGGATGCCATGTGGAGCTCCATGGAGGAGCTGCACATGTGAACGTCCCACCTTCATGGGGGCCCCCCAAAGGGGGTTCCTTGATCCCCAAGTCCTTCTAGAAGCCTTTTGGGAAAAGCCCTAAAAGGTGGCTTTCCAATAAATATCCCAAAAAGCACTTTCACTATTGACGACGACATTTTTCAGCGTCTGATCGAACTGAAAATATTCATGTGGGCTTAGAACAATTCTAGTACCCACCAAAATAATTTTCAACGCGAGCCGTAACAATTCCGGTTTAGTGATTTCATCTGCGGAAAGCATCTGAAGCGGTTTCGGCAGCTCCGGAACATTTCCGGTTTTCATCCCGGAAAATTCCAAAAAGTTTCCAGAACGATTCTGGCATCCTCCAAGAGTTATCAGGCATGTGCCAAAACCAATTTGACTTTTTGGTATCCCCTGAAACAACTTTTCATTTTCACCGGAACTCATCCGGTGACCTCTCTGCGGAACTTTTCCGCTGTCCGAAACTTTTCCGGTGTCCGAAACTTTTTCGGTGTTTTTCTCTCAGACTCCCTGTCTAGTATTCAACAGATAGATGACCCTTAAGCGTGTGACCCTATAGGTTCGGTGAAGCATAGACATGAGCCGGAACCCCTTCCGATCAATGATCAACATCGGAGCCGTGGACACCCATATCGATCCCTATACCCACACGAATAAATATTCGAGTGAACCTCCAGTTGCCGTGTGCTATTCCTGTTGCTTCGCGATATGTTACAAATACCCGAGGTGAGACATGTAGGCATCCCCGTGGATCAACAACTTGTCCACTATGCCAGTTACCTCGTTACCGGTATTGTTCTCTTTTCTCGTTCCCGTGTTCCGGCATCCCTGTGATCAAATCACCCTGTGTCTGGCCAGACGATGATGGATACCGTAACACCGAGAGGGCCCAGAGATATCTCTCCATCGTTGGAGGAGCAAATCCCAATCTTGAGCTATCAAGTCCCTTGACATACTTTTCCATGAACCCGTAAGCCGCCGTAATAGCCACCCATTTACGGATGACGTTTAACAAACCCCAAAGTTCATGAAGCAAGCATGAAGAAACTCGACACTCTCATGGTCTAAGGAATTATGCAAACATTAACTTCTCTGTGTTATTAACCATTAACTTATGACGAATGTATCTCTTAGCATAACATCAATCGGGTCGATTCAACACAAGTGTTCTACCAACAATTGTGCCCTCAAAATTGCCGGCATAGCCATGCCCATGATCAGGAAAACAGGATCATCATGCAATACTTGAGCCAGTCATAGAGGCTTGACTAGGAATACATTTTACCGTTTATTATCCCACACGTGCATATGAGTCTTCCTCCGAGCCTCGTGGTTATTGCAGACTCGAGAACCATAGCAGTTATAGCATGGAACATAAACCTAATTATGAACAGGGAGATAATCAATAACATTTATTATTGTCTCTAGGGCATATCTCCTACAGACTCCCACTTGCACTAGAGTCAATAATCTAGTCAACGCTAATGCACTTTACACCTACGGCATACTGGTGTAAAATATGCTTCGCATGTGGTATAGCCTGATGTCCAACGGATCTGACGACTTCAGCTCCGTGTGTAACTTTGCATATCCTCGCGTTTTCACGCTTTCACAAAATTCATATTTTGTGTGGACTTGGCTTTGCATATGTGTGAATCATTGGTCGAAACCTGATTCCTCAGACTGAGCTATGGAGCAACTATCTGCTATAGTGTCCCATAGACCAAAGCCATCTTGGAACCATACTAAGTTCATGAATGAACTATATGATTCAACAACTTCTTTGTCGCTTCTCAAGCGTCAACATACTTAGCCTTTGTTATAGAATTCGCCACAGTATCTTGTTTGGAACAATTTCCAACTACCGTGCCACCACATTGTGTATTACACAAAACCCTTAACTTAAATCGAAAATCGCATGGAGCATTGATGAAGACTGTATCGATGTAATTACTTACAACGAGCACTTCATAATCTCTGCTTGCGAGAAAACATGTCATCACTACTACTCTAGTACTCAATGACATCTTTCACTGTTGTCCTATGATCAGTACTTTGATCACTTTGGTATCTATACTCGCAACAACTTTGGAGTATTGGACATACCTGGTTGTTTTACATACCATGGAATACATGATTAATCCAAACACAAGAGTGTGTGGAATCTCCATCATGTATTTTACTCATCAGTGTTTTGGGACACCGAGTCTCGCAAAAACTCTTTCCATGTGACTTCGGCAGGAATCACTCCTTGGCCTTTTAAATGCCAAAAGTTTTTAGCATCTTGTCAATATGTATTCATTGCTTAGCCCCATTAGGTAAATCTATCTCCATAGATCATCATGCCTAATATTGAGGCTATTTAGCCTAAGCACTTCATCGAAAAACTATTTTCAAATGAAGTCCTAATTCGTGTCAAGAAATTTATTTCCAATCAACAATGTGTCAAGTACACACGGTTTTTAGAAATATTAATATGCTCCCACTTACTTTCTTGAATCACAAGCATCTTCGATACCCATTTGATGAAGTCAAACCCCTTTGACCATTCCATCAAAATCGAAGATTCCAACTCCACTTTGCTCTCTTCTGTCCATCGCTGGAACTCCGAAGTTTGCATACTTACTAGCATCCTCTGGATCGACAAATTACTTTGGACTGTATCACATACAAGTCCTAGGTTTCATTTCCATCAGATGGAAATCCTTTTGTCATCCAGATTTCATATCTCATGATTGAAATATGTATTAATTGCTAGTTCAACCCGAACCGACTTCAAGCATCGCTACGGTGAAACAACCTCATCGTAGTCAACTCCTTGAACTTGTTATTTCAACAAGTCGAGCTTTATGGATAAAATATTTTATCCACATCAGTTTATAGTTTCATAAATATTCGTTAGACTCTAAGTCTTCCGAAAGGTGTATCAAGATTTTAATCTCGAACCACTTATATGGAAACTATCTCGGATTGTATTGGCATTTAGCCAATTCCGGAGTCAGGGCCCATCAACACTTCCTTGTGTATCGTAGGTATACTGTTGTCTAACAACAATATCTCGTATGCGCACCTGAGAGGTTTGCACGAGTCCATACATCTCATGTGGAGGCTTCCGTATCAGTCGCAGTAGGAAACTCCGGAATCACTTCCAAGGTTCCTTTCCTTTGACCAGATGACGAAGATACTGGTTATCTCGTCGAGTTGCACTGTCCTCCCACTCACCTTTTGTAAGAACTATTCTCTTTAAAAGCATACCGTTTTGCGGCAAAACCCTTTGCCTCGGTATAGTGGTGGGGGAATACCCAATGACTTGGGATAACCTTACAAAGTAGCACTTGTCTGATTTGGAATAGGTTTGTAACCTTTTACACAAGCCCCATATTCCAAATGTTAAGAAAAGATATAACATGGTTGGGCGTACCATACCATGGCGTCATTTCAACAGACTTGATGGAGCTCTTTTCAGTGTAAAAGCCGCAGTCTCTAAAGCATTACTTTAAAAGGGTTAATGGCAATTTTATTTATGTCATCTTTGATCTTACCATGTCATAAATGGTTTGATTACATCTTCACGGACTTTCCACTTGCAGTGGTGTTCCAGGAGGTGCAAGTTATGAAACCCCTTTCACAACTCATCAGACATTCGCTAAAGTTGTAACTCAAATATTCCTTTCTGCAATCGAATTGTAGAAACATAATTTTCTTGTTACAATAACTTCTACTTCATTTTTGAAAACCTTATGAATGAATTCAAAAGATCCAGACTTACGTCTCAACAAGTAAATATCCATATATCTACTTGAGTCATTTCTGAAGATAGATAAATCCACTACTTGCAACAACATTTATTGGACTACACACATCATAATGTATGATCACCAATATGTTCCTTGCTCGTTCCTTATGGCCTGTGAACGGTATTTCAGTCACTTCACCTTTCAGAGGAAAGTTGCAAGTGTCAGATGATTCAAAATCAAATGACTTCAAAATCCATCATAATGGAATTTTCCATGCGGGCTTCTCCAATGTGACCAAATGCAGTGCCACACTTGTGTGGTATTCTTTTAGTCTTGCGACATTTAGCATCAGTGTTATGGATGTATCATATTACCATCAATATTCATAGCATACATCCCATCCTGTATGGAAGCATGGCCCTTCATGATATTCATAACACCGAACATTAAAAGTTCTCTTATGAATAACCGTCTTGCAAAATACCTTATGCAAAGGGCTAGAGTGTATGAAACTCTAAATGAATTATGAAAGTAAATACAAAGGCAATGTATTAATATCAATATTCATAACATACGTCTCATTCATAATGAAAGTATGGCCCTTATGTTATTCATAACACCGAACATCAAAAGTTCTCTTATGAACAACCTTCTTGCAAGATACCTTATGCAAAGGGCTAGAGTGTATGAAACTCTAAATGAATTATGAAAGTAAATACAGAGGCAATGTATTAATATCAATATTCATAACATACGTCTCATTCATAATGAAAGTATGGCCCTTATGTTATTCATAACACCGAACATCAAAAGTTCTCTTATGAACAACCTTCTTGCAAGATACCTTATGCAAAGGGCTAGAGTGTGAAACTCTAAAATGAATTATGAAAGTAAATACATAGGGAATACACCGATGGAAGGCATAGTAACTTTTACTATGTTCCCTATGTGTATCTTAACCTCATTCCTGGCTAGTCTTTCAGGCCATAGTAGTTCTTACATCGAGTTGCAACAGAATGCAATCAAGCGGGTATCTTTGTGATTAACTCACAATACCCAAGAATTAGTGATTAACATGTTTAACCATAATTCCCAAGAACTATATTTTTGACCAGCCTTCTATACATCAAAAACTTGTATGACATTCATACATGAGCTGGATATTCCAGTCTTCTTTCTTATTTGCCATTATACTTCTAACAGTTTAACTTTTAGTATTTCTCCTACTCTCAGAAGAAGCACCCAACTTAAGAGTGGCGATAGCCCCGGACTTCCTAGGCGTGAAAGCATCACTAACACCCTTCGGACACTTCCTTTCTCTTTAAGTTGTTGTTTTATTCACCATCATCATATGACAGGCGTTCTTCTGGATCCCTCTCTTATCAGTCTAATGCATAGTAAACTCCTTTACTAACAGTTTGCAAACAAATATTGCTTTGGATATCTCATATCTTTTAGCTTTTGTCTGTCTCTGAAAATGATTTTCAGATTCCATGAATATCACATAACTATCCAAACTTTCGAAGTTCGGGTCTCATGGAAGCAAACATATTGCACTTTGACTGAAAAGGAATTCTAGCTTTTGGATCGAAGGACGAGAGTCACATGATCCATAGCATTAGCGGGAGAATACCGAAAGCATGCGATAGGACAAAGTCCATCTCGGCACTCTTGAGGACAATCCTCATATTACATTACCAACCGTAAAGTTTTAACCAGATATTTAACAGCTATTCAATTTTAATAGGGAAGGTGGAAACGCGAGCCATTATTCTACAACTATTATGCAAATCACACTTAGACAGTGTTCAAAATTAATTGCACTGAGAATTAAAGAAGTTAATTCTACAGTGCGCTCCCACTCAAATCAATATCTCTCATAATTGATGTTGAGTGATATAAGATCCAAATTACAATTCAACGCCAAGGATGTATCCATCTCAAGTGACGAGAATTGCAATCGGTAGGCCAACTTGCCGATCACATCTCCATGTGACTCTTGTTCATCTTTCGATGCGTGTGTTCCGAGCTCATGACTTTCATGCCTGAACGTCAAGACAACCAAGTGATCTCGCTGCGAGGTCTCAACTCACCCGCCTCACACATCCCTAATCGTTCGTACCCATGTATCCATGTGATACCCCGAAAAGTTAGGTGCCGTGACGGTGCTACACTTGGGAGAACACTAACTACTTGATATTTTTGTGAGAGATCACCCTAATAAAAGCGACTACCGCGCAATCAAGAAGGGTGCATTATAAGGGATAAACATCTCAGGCAATTCATAATAGCATGATATGGTATAGCCCTTTCTGACGGAGAATTCTCATTTCTTCGTCTTCGGCATTCGCGTTGGTGTTCACCTTCGCGAAGATTGCCACCACCTTGTTGATGCACCAGATAATATTGCTATCTCTATAGCTAATAAAATAAGTGCATTACATAAGGTTGACACGCAGGTCATTAAAGTGCAATCATATGGCTCCAGCCATCATGCCGAATCATGATACGCAGGTCATGTTAATTAATTTACATCATATAGTCATCTCATACATAATCAAATTATTATGAACACTGCTATACCACATCACATGCACATGCAAACCATCCTGCAAAACCAAGTTAGACGCCTCTAATCGGTTCATGCAAAATTTTATTTTTACGTGGCTTCTAAGGTTTCGAAACAAACCGAAGCTACCAACGTCCATCATCAAGCATGATAATCCAAGTCGCTAGATTAACATTCCAGGGTGTATGAAACACGAGATAATAAAATCTCGAGCCCCATACTAAACTTCGTCATACGCGTGACCCCCGTGCAGATCACATCTGCATTGCCCTTTCGTCTGCAAAATTTCATCTTTCTTTTTAACTACGGTGGAATTCACTGAACTGTTAGCACTTCGTTGATCAATCAGGATCGCGGATTGCCAGAACATTGAAACTCCACCATACTGTTATCAAGATCAGAAATATGCAAATTCCAGGGAAGCAACAAGAAACATCGGGTAACAGATTTCATCTGCTACCCGCACAAATAATTTTCAGCAATAGATCTCATCTACTACCTAATTGTATTGTGCAACACCCATACATCTCTATGTATTCTAGATCGCAACCTGCATCTACGCATAACCTGGCTCTGATACCACTGTAGGGTAACGCAGCAGAAAACAAAAATTTTCCGACCTACGCACCAGCCCAGGACCACTATGGAGACTGCATACAAGGTTTGATCTCTTTCGTTACCGACTCGTAGCGCAGCGGAAGTAGAGTCGATGACGATCGGCGGTGCAGATCCCCGCAGCTAGGATTTTACAACCTCCCAACCGCGAGGATGTATACCCTCATCTGCCCCGCGGACAGCCCTCCGGGAGGCGGTCGCACAGTCCCCCGGACGGTGTCGCGGACAGCCCTTCGGGAGGACCTCCGAAACTCGGACTGTCACTCGGACAGCCCTTCGGGAGGACCTCCAAAACTCGGACGGTCACACGGACAGCCCTTCGGGAGGCACTCTCGAACTAAGACCGAAACTACGATCTCTCTACAGAGTTGCACACATACGGTGTCATCTATCCGGCAGGGCTTCGCCGTCCAGAACTAGTTCCTACCGGAACCCAGACAGCCTTTCGGCTCTACGAAACTATTTCGCTGGGAGGGAGAGAAGAATGCCAGATCATGCATGGCTTGTGTATGAGAGTAAGAGTGTGTGAGATGGCAGCCCACTCACCTCCTATTTATAGGAAAACCAAGGGGTAGGGTGGTTTTACAATAAAAGCCAAAAACTCCCATGCACTAGCTCACACATGAGGGTGTTAAGTGCAAAATGGGATGCCATGTGGAGCTCCATGGAGGAGCTGCACATGTGAACGTCCCACCTTCATGGGGGCCCCCCAAAGGGGGTTCCTTGATCCCCAAGTCCTTCTAGAAGCCTTTTGGGAAAAGCCCTAAAAGGTGGCTTTCCAATAAATATCCCAAAAAGCACTTTCACTATTCACGACGACATTTTTCAGCGTCTGATCGAACTGAAAATATTCATGTGGGCTTAGAACAATTCTAGTACCCACCAAAATAATTTTCAACGCGAGCCGGAACAATTCCGGTTTAGTGATTTCATCTGCGGAAAGCATCTGAAGCGGTTTCGGCAGCTCCGGAACATTTCCGGTTTTCATCCCGGAAAATTCCAAAAAGTTTCCAGAACGATTCTGGCATCCTCCAAGAATTATCAGGCATGTGCCAAAACCAATTTGACTTTTTGGTATCCCCTGAAACAACTTTTCAGTTTCACCGGAACTCATCCGGTGACCTCTCTGCGGAACTTTTCCGCTGTCCGAAACTTTTCCGGTGTCCGAAACTTTTTCGGTGTTTTTCTCTCAGACTCCCTGTCTAGTATTCAACAGATAGATGACCCTTAAGCGTGTGACCCTATAGGTTCGGTGAAGCATAGACATGAGCCGGAACCCCTTCCGATCAATGATCAACATCGGAGCCGTGGACACCCATATCGATCCCTATACCCACACGAATAAATATTCGAGTGAACCTCCAGTTGCCGTGTGCTATTCCTGTTGCTTCGCGATATGTTACAACTACCCGAGGTGAGACATGTAGGCATCCCCATGGATCAACAACTTGTCCACTATGCCAGTTACCTCGTTACCGGTATTGTTCTCTTTTCTCGTTCCCGTGTTCCGGCATCCCTGTGATCAAATCACCCTGTGTCTGGCCAGACGATGATGGATACCGTAACACCGAGAGGGCCCAGAGATATCTCTCCATCGTTGGAGGAGCAAATCCCAATCTTGAGCTATCAAGTCCCTTGACATACTTTTCCATGAACCCGTAAGCCGCCGTAATAGCCACCCATTTACGGATGACGTTTAACAAACCCCAAAGTTCATGAAGCAAGCATGAAGAAACTCGACACTCTCATGGTCTAAGGAATTATGCAAACATTAACTTCTCTGTGTTATTAACCATTAACTTATGACGAATGTATCTCTTAGCATAACATCAATCGGGTCGATTCAACACAAGTGTTCTACCAACAATTGTGCCCTCAAAATTGCCGGCATAGCCATGCCCATGATCAGGAAAACAGGATCATCATGCAATACTTGAGCCAGTCATAGAGGCTTGACTAGGAATACATTTTACCGTTTATTATCCCACACGTGCATATGAGTCTTCCTCCGAGCCTCGTGGTTATTGCAGACTCGAGAACCATAGCAGTTATAGCATGGAACATAAACCTAATTATGAACAGGGAGATAATCAATAACATTTATTATTGTCTCTAGGGCATATCTCCTACAAAATTGACACAATTAGCCAGTAAAGGGCATCTCCGCGGCAGGAGCAAGCAGATCCAGCATTGGATAGTACTGTCCCATCTATGCGGAAAAGCAGCATGGGTTCCACGGAGGTCCGGGCCGATGATGCACTGCTGGCTCGCTACCCCATGGATGATATCAAAGAGAGAACAAATTGTGAGCTACACATGAAAATGAAGAACATATCCATGAAGGTGGCGGTCGGCTTTGCTTTACCGAATGCACCTGAAGCAACCATCCATGGCAATCCGATTCCAGCTGGCTATGCTCGTGTCGGGGTGGATGAAATTCTGCCGGGATATGACTCACTAGAGCTTGACATTCCTGGCGGTGAAGGGGAGCAGACACTGGGAGAAGTCATACATGGTGTCATTGTATGGAAAAAGGAATGCATCGTGTTTGCAAACTCGGCGCCAAGGTCACCGACTCCTCCGAGTAGCAATACACCTCTAAGTCCACCCCACCTCTAGAGGGAGCCCAGCGCGAGTCCATATGGATCTCCGCCGCATCAGCCGACTCCACCCCACCTCGAGAGGGAGCCCAACGCGAGTACATATCGATCTCCGCCGCGTCAGACGACTCCACCCCCTATGTCCCAGCAGGGCAAAAAGCGGAAGAAAGCCAACCACGAGCCTCCTGCCAAAAAGAAGTTAGCTTACGATATGACTGATGAGGAAACCAAAACGGTCGTTGTTTCTGAAATGAAGTACCATTTTGCACCGAAACCGCCCCCTCCGCCAAAGGAGAAAATACCTACGAAAACCGTAGAGCACTTTATGGAGTTGCTTGAGCGACCCCCAGCACATGTGGCGAATAGGCCATCAGACTATAACCGCTTTATTAGGAAGTCATATCAGGAACAAATGCAGCAGTCGAGACGTAGAAGTAGTACTAAAAACGGGAAAACAGTTCTCCAGCTCGGAGAACAGGCAATGCAATCGATCCCCCCGCTCAAGGTAACCGACGATGCTAGAGACATTGGTATTAGTGTTGATCAACTCCTAGGCAACGAGGAAGTCCCCGTGGCTGAAGTAGCATGGCAATATGCCCCCGGGAAAACTCTGGTCAGACCTGAGCAAGTCCCGAATCTATCAACACAAATGTGAAGATTGCATGAGTGGTACATGAAAGAAGTTGCCAACGGGCGAGTGATGCTCATGGTGAAAGTCAAGAAAGAGCATTAATTCTATGAAAACGAGCTATGCATTGAGTTTCCAGAAATTTTTCAGTTATACAATCAAGACTCACTCGACAAATCTATCGTCAGTTGCTATTGTCTGTAAGTGATTTCTTTATGTAATTTAAGTCTCTAGCTCAGCTCATTCATTGCCTGTAATTATCCTCACTATATTCTTTTGCACGCTATTATGCAGAATGAAGATTCTCCAATGCAAAAGAGATAGAATCTATGACATTGGGTTCGTTGACCCATATATCGTTAATGAAAAATTGATACAAGACCACCCTCAAGACTGTGAGGAGAACTTGCTAAGGTTTTTAAAGGCACAAAATACCAAAACAGAAATACTATTTCCTTGCAACTTCAAGTGCGTGTTACTGTCTTGTACTACAAATTCTATTTTGCTTACTCGATGTTAAGTGTAGTTGATGAGTTATGCACCTGCTTATATAAACGTACGCAGGTACCACTGGATCCTGCTAATCATTAAAGTTGACGCTGGAACTGTTGAAACCATGGACTCACTAGGTAAAGACCCTCAAGAATACACCAGCGTGGTTTTGATGCTCGACAGGTAATTTCAATCATTATCGCACTATATCGGCCTCTTTTGTTCATTTCCTGATATCAAGTAATTAATAACTCCTTTATTCATTTTCTTTGCCGGGCAGGGTTTGAAAACGGTTCATCAAGGATGTTGTCGGTGATTGGAAACCGGATCTGCGTTGGCGACTTGCCAAGCTAATTAAGTAGTACTAGCTAGGTCATCTCTTTAATTCTAGTTTCAATACCATTATCATGCTTGATTATTATCTGATTGAATTCTATTCTCGCAAAGTGCATGAGGCAGAAATAGGGGACTAATTTATATGCATACTACGTTTGCGAGAACATTCGCCTGACGACCGAATGGCGCAGAGATGAAAAATAACGACAGGTACGTAAACACTATTCACAATTTTTTTATGATGATCTAATATATATACACACAACTAATATATTCATATTGATCTCCTTCTTTAAAGATGGAAGAAATGCGGAAGAAGCTCCTACTAGAGAACCGCCTACGAGCAATTCAAAAGGAAATTACGGGATTTTTGCTTACGGAGGTCATATCTGAAAACGGAGAATACCATTGCAGGTAATGATCTCCAAATTATAGGAGAAATTGTATATACCAAATTGTATATATATATGTATGGTCGTACGAGAAATTATATTATATATGCATCAACGTGTACAGTATGTACTAGCGTAAAATATGTTTGAAATGAAAAAGAATTGAATGGAAAACACAATATGAAAAGGAAAAATAAACCATAAACCCTAAACCCTAAAACCCTAAACCCCAACAAAAAAAAAATCCTTAGTCCCGGTTGGTGTCACCAACCGGGACTAAAGGTCCTCCAACCCCACCGCACGCTCGCGGCCACGTGAAAGGACTTTAGTCCCGGGTTGTGGCCAACCGGAACTAAAGGGTGGGGGCCTTTAGTCCCCACCTTTTAGTCCCGGTTGGTGACCCGGGACTAAAGCCCGTTGCCAACCGGGACTAAAGACTCGTTTTCCACTAGTGTACCTAGTCCAGGATTTATGGTGATGTGCCCAACCATGGTTACAACTATATCTTTAGGCTTTTTGAACATTCATACCATACCCAATTAGACTTACATTAAGATCAAATTGCATAATAACTCTCATGCCAATCGGCGTGTTGTTCTCGTTGGCAATTAGATGATCGCTAGTGCCTGTTTATTGAGCAGTGCTTTTACGTGCCGGCATGGTCGCCCGGCCTCTCCTCGGTCGCTGGAAGCAATCGTCACCAGATCAAGTCAGCTTTCATCCACCTGCCTGCCAAGTGCCAGCGTTTATGCCCATAATAAGGTTCGTTCCACTGTGAACTACCTAGCTTGAGTCACAATCAGAATTATGGAATAAACGAGACTATATTGGTCAATATACTCATATTAAGCTTATAAAAAAAATTCATCCACTGCTACGTGTCATTGTCAATACCAGGTGTTGATGCATTCTAATTTCTGATGGCTCGCTGTTCAGGTGTTCTTGTGCTTCTGATGGCTTTCTGCTACTTTGCTATTAGTACCACTTGTGTTTATATTTCTCCAAAGCTCATGAATCAGGTATGTCTCTTCAGCTGTTCAAACTCCAAACTATACTTCATCTTCAGTTCACATGATAATGATTCGCTCGCAAATAATAAGGTGCTATCTTTATTCAACCCAACAGGCCAAGATCGAAGCTTCCAAGGAGGGTGATGAGTGTGTGGCGCATCTCGGGGAATGGGAAGATCATGAGTGCGGAGACACGTTGCTAGACATGGACGAAAGTTTGGTCTGCTGCAATTCTGCATCGGTTCCGCCCCGCTGCTGAACCTTGATGGTCCGGTTGCAAATACCCGGAGTAAGAGTTATGCATATACAGATGTGATATGCTCGCTGGGGACATGCTAGGCAAGAAGCATATCGGCGCATTGGATAGCAGAAGCCCGTCGCCTTGCGACGTCGCTCAGAAATTGCTGCGATGAATACGTACATCCAGTGAGCCAATCCTACTGTGCGCGCTATACGAACGGTTAGTAGTTTTTTCATTCTGTATATGGCAAAGATATTTTGACCCCGGACGGCAGAACCGTGCACAAATACTTACATGTCTCCTTTGCAGATGTAGCATGGAATGGAGGGTACCTGCATGTTGGCGAAATAAGTGGTCAGCTTCTTCTTCTCGGCAGAGGAATGCTGCTCACCCAGCTTTCTTGGAAGACCTGGCCTTCATTTGTATTCCAGAAATGCTACTCCGCGCGCCTGCTTACTGGAGCACGCACCATTGATCAGGAACCATACTACATGTTCTGAAGAAATCGACACTTGTCATGTCGTTAACTGAAGAAATCGACACCCAACGGTCGGCTCGCGCGAAACCAGGCTCATCGTCGACCGTCCAATCTTCGTCTAACAGCAACTTATCGCTTCGCCCGGAGTTACGACATACCGCACCCTTGATCGCGCATCCAACGGCTCTGAAGAGCGGAGCTGTTGCTATTTGAATTATTACCTTTGTTGTCTCCTTATTCACCTGCTTCAGTACTTCAGAGTTAAACTTACCTTTCACTGGTTGTAATGGGTATTAAACCTGGGATCTATCTGAGAGCCCTGGAGCTCATCTTCCTCTACTTGGTTGTAATGGGTATTACCCTGGCCGCCATGTCCTGGCTATCCTTAATTCGCTATATTTAGCTTTCTCTGGCGATCATCCTCTGGCTACTTGGTGTTATCTGTGACTGTGAGTGATGAAGTTTTCTGAGCTAGCTGGGACTTGTCACTTCTCTGGCTACTTGGTGTGATCTGTGAGCCGGTCATCCGACGTTTGCTGCAAACCTTCGCCCGCACGACAAACAAATTTAGACATAATTCACGCAAACATGACGAAG
Organism: Elymus sibiricus; assembly: GCA_039707655.1. Classification (NCBI taxonomy): domain Eukaryota; kingdom Viridiplantae; phylum Streptophyta; class Magnoliopsida; order Poales; family Poaceae; genus Elymus; species Elymus sibiricus. The sequence continues at coordinate 15,519,404 of CM077665.1, read as the reverse complement.
CTCATCAAACGGACTCGATATAATGTATATAAACCGGATACTATTTCATCCATTCAACTAAAACCTAAAAAATCCTTCTAGCCGTGGAAGGCGCGCGGGGGTATGGCAGCCCCTGTTCTTATCGGCGGTGACGGCGCTGTCGTAGAGGGACTGCTCCTCTTCGATCGTGGTGAGCTACCCATCGAGGCTGCGTAGTCGCCGCACAGATCTCTCCTCTGCCGTCTCGATGCTCCGCGAGGAGGAGGAGCCGCCGCCGCCGCAGCCTAGGTAGTGGATTAGGCACCTTCGCACCTTCGCGCTCGCCGGTGGCAGCTCCTCCTTGATGGCCTTCCCGCGCCGGACTTGGCAAACCGCGGAGGCGCCGCCTTGAAACGTCAGCGCCTTGAAATGTCAGCGGGGCGATGACGCCTACTCCGTCTTGACGTGGTGGCGGGGCGGTGATGCAGGCTCCACCTTGACGTGGTGGAGCGGTGCGAGGGCAGCGACGGACCATGGTAATTGAGCGACCTCTTGATCATGATGTCTATTTGCGCCGCGTACTCCTTGTCCGTCTTACCGCCTCCGCAAGGAGGCGTGGCTGCAGCGGCTCCTCCTCGTTGTCGAAGGAGAGGATGATCTCCTCCTTCATGGAGGAGGCGACCGTTGTGAAGGACGATGGCCCCGAAGAGCGATGGCGGCAGTGCCAAGATCAGGATCCGGAAGAAGATTCAGAGCTGCCACCTGCCCGCGCAGAGAACCATGAGTAGGGGCATCGTCGACAGCCATGATCAGAGACGGAGAGAAGTGGATCGGTGGTGAGCAGAGAGGAGAGGATGTGATGTGGTGTGGACGATACTGGAACCATGCTTAAATAGCCGAGGCCAGGCAAACATGCGGGCAAACGACTTTAATGCGGCGCACCAGCTATAGTAGACTTCTTGGTCGCCGGTCAGCATTGAATCGGCGCTGCCCACTCATCTGATCGCATCGCTTTGACCGTCGAGTCGCATCCGCTCTGAAGTGGGCTGACCGGCATGAATGTGCGACACCCGCTACATGTGAAGATGGTTTTATGGCCGCGAAAGGTTTTTGGTTGGGACCGGGGTGTCGGTGTTGTACATGGCGGCGGTCCGGATGCCCACATACCTCCCCTGATTTTTAAAATGTGTGAACATTTTTTTAAATACCATATATATATTTCTAAATAGTGGGAAATACTTTTTATAAATTATGCAAACATTTGTTAAATTGTATATCTTTTTAAAATGTCTCGAACATTTTTGGAAACGTGTGAACTTTTTAAAATGTCGCGATGGTTTTTTAAATGGTACTTCCACTGTCACAAAATAAGTGACTCAACTTTGTATTAACTTTAGTATAAAGTTAGTATAAAGTTGAGTCACTTATTTTGGGACGGAGGGAGTACCAAATATACTTTGAATTATGTGAAACATTATTCCACATTTTATAAATATTTTTTAAAATGTCATGAACATTTTATCGGAATGCCTGAACACATTTTAAATGCCCCGTGACATTTTTTAATACTATCACATATTTAAAAAGTTGTGTGAACATTTTTCTAATACTTCATGGCATTTTTTAATACACGATAAAGGTGTCTTAATCAGATTAAAAGAAATTTCATTACAAATGTGAATAAAAGTAATAAAAAAATAAGTCAGCGCAGCGGCTTCTAGTCAGCCAGGCCGTTGAGTAATCCTAAAATAAACTAGTAGAAAGCCCGTGCGTTGCCACGGGCCTTTTCTAATTACACATATATAAATATAATGCATATAATTCACCGAGCGTTATTATGTCGTAGTTCCCCGTCAAAATAATAAATATATAATGAATATCAAAATTTACATGTATGGAAATGATAGCCTGCAACAATTGAAAAATAATTTAAATCCCCTTCACTTGCAATGTAATTTGACGATGTACATACAAAACGAGCAACGATCCAAATAATTATCTGTTACAAACTAACTTCTACATGATGCGGTTGAGATGTTCCTGTACACGGCAGGAATGTTATCTTTAGCTTCATTTGCATGGTACTTCAGTAAGTACAATAAAATTTTCATTCTCAGCTTATAACCAACCTGCACGAGCAATGTATATAGTTAGCATGAAGATTTCACGTGGAAGATTTAAGAATATGCAACATAGAATACTCATCGTGCATTGTACGTAGAACCTGGTTATATATTGTGACCGTATATGTACAATGTAGTGTCCCACTTTATCCGGATGCCCCTCAATGACTATCCCTTGATGCAGGTTCCTCAACTGTAAGCTCCTTTGTCTGTTGGCTCCTGTAACAACTTTTTGGGTTGCCTCTACCATGTGTGAATAGAGAATGAACTTTGTAATCTCCCAACATTTCAACACGTGACTAAAGGAAATTTAATAAAGTAAAAAATATGACTTTTCAATGATGTTTCCTTAATAGATGGATTTAATCATACAAATCACCCAGTAAACAACCGTTTTACTGAAACAAAATAGTGAATTAACCTTTATGCCTCAACATAAAAGACATTTTACAGTCCGTTTTCTGTAGCCCCTTTCCTAAAAAGAACAAATATTGTCTTCATTATTTCACTTTATGACGTAATACCAAAATATGTACATATGTTTTTGGATGCATTAGGATAGCCCTCTATTAGCATTTGCTTCAGGTTGGTAGTTTATATCAATAGTTAGGCCTAGCCATTTTTAGTTCAAAATTTGAACAGAAACTTATTTTGGAACTGGGGGAGTAGAAAGAAGTGTTGCAATAATGTGAGGCGGTGTCCATGATATTCTTACTTCATTTAAAATGGTTTATCTGGATTTCCCTGCTTTAATAAGATAATTAACGGATGATTTCCATAAGTTAGTAGAACATAAATGTATTTGGGTGTGACAAAAGGTGAATAATATGTGCGTCAAAAGAATTCTAGCAAGACTAATTCATCATTCTCCAGTTACAGCGATGACAACTTCACATATGTAAACCTCTAGAAGTTTTAATTATTATTCCTTAATATCAACAGATTGCAGAGACAATTTTCTGTATCAAATTAAACCAAACAGTACATATGATCCTTGCTATCAACCTATATGAACCTGCCTAAGCATGTAAGTTAGTAAATTGTCCCAGTGGTCATGTGTCTCCAAAGCGTCATATGATATATTTATATTTATTTTGAGGCATTAGGCATGCTCTTCTCCTTTTAGCTCCCAGACTTAAGACGTTCCAGTCCTATCCCAAGATTGAGATACAAAAAACCCTGGAACCCGAAATAGCATGCAAATGGAAATACTCAAAATAGCATGAATTTTAAAGGATTGAAGAATGGGGAGTGGAGGAGAGGTTATCGGGTAGTTGCGCTGCCACCCACACCTTGTTGTCTACTAATTGCAATTAACCGATTATAGTACACTTTACCAACATATTGTTTGTTTCGTGCATGAAAAACAATTGAATGGTCAATGAGAAAGTAGAGAAATCTTCTAAAATATTATTTTTGCAACCATACATTTAGCTATTCTGATGCCGTTACTAAAGAAATTATATTGCACATCGCGTGTAGTGTTACTTATTAGTATCGTTCCTTATTTAGAATAGATCATTATCTAAACTGAATATTTTTGTCTTCTAGAAGCCCAAAGTTGAAGTCCCTTCTTTGTATCATTGTGCATCAATGTTACAGCTGCGGACCAGAGCATGAAAGAAAAATGCCCGTGCATTGCCACACAAAAAAAGATAGAAAAAATGATGAAACAATTGTTTGGATTAAGAGATATGTGTAGAACATGAAAGCATGATGTCTCTGTTAATATATCTACAAACAACAATTCTCTCCATCCTCGTCTTTCTTCTGTCGATCATTGTATTCTTTGCAAAAATACGTAACCGCATATCTCTTGCCATCCCTCCTCCCCCACTCACATCTATTCTCTTCCTTCGTCCTAACTCCAGTATTATTGTCACTTCGAAACTTCTTCATCTCGCCTTACCATCCTTTGAGATCATATTTCAAATTTAGCAGATCATGAAATAGACCTCACGTACCATGACAGGTGTTGGCATAACGTATTAGCACCTTCTTCTAAAATGAAACGATTCTCACCTACTCAAAGAGATGATGGCATATTAATTTCGTATCTACGAAAAATGAAGATGCACGAAGTGCAATGTCAATGTTTGTCTCTCCTTATTCTTTGGCCGCAACAAAGATAACATTTGTGTGGCTGCAAGGAACATAAAAATAAATAAATATTGTGTGTAGCAAAAGAATCAAATTATAAAAAATATAATGCTTCTGTGGCCGCAAGAAATGTCAATAAAAGCAAATACAGTGTACATGTGAGAAAATCAAACTAAAAATGTATGGTTGTTTAATTATAGTCCCCCCTTAGTTGAACTTCTTCCGTTTTATTGTGCTACACACATTGACTTATGGTGACTTGCATTGTACAAATTTACTACAAGACATGGACAAATATTGTACCACACATCTCTTAATTACCATAGGTTTATGTATATGCATCTCCTAATTATTAAAGGTTCCAATCAACATCGGCGGACCCCATACATGAGTCAGCGCGTTGCAATGCTGATTTGGCACTTGAACAAGATATGGTGTTATTACTTTTTAGTTCTTTAGACAATCTTCGAAGGACAACTCCATCCTCCATCATATAATTCTGTAACCAGAACCAAAAGATTAGAATTTATAAACTAATCATTTGTTGTGAGAGAACAGTGTTTGTATGCGTAAAATATTATGTATGCCAATGAAATTACCACATGGATTTAGGTATCAAGTAAACTTGTATAAGAAAACTGAATCCCTGCGAAAAGTTTCATCTCGAGCATACTATTAACCTAAAGGAATTCAACAATCAAAGCTTCAAAATCATACCAAAATAGTAGGAATTCAACAACGTTCATGATTCCATAGAGGTTCTAGAATGGACACGATGCAAAACCAAAAGGGCAAGCAAACCCTAGTAGTTTCTGTGAAAATGATTACCATCAGGAAAGAAGACTCATCATGAAAAAATCCTTTTGGAGGAGGTACTGACATGCACTTTACTATTAACCTGAAAAACATGCACTTTACTGAGATATGAAAAATTATGATACTGCAACAAAACTCTACAATTGAGTAGAAAATGACCAAAAATGAACCCATGCCGGCCAACTCCCCCCTCTCTCCTACAAACCAGACGAAAATCAGTGCGGGCAAAAGTTTGACCTTCATTACATTAAATACTAATTGGAGTTTAATGGTAAAGCCAAAAAAGGCACTAACGACCTGGTTGATTTTTCTTGTTTTTATTCGTTATCGCTTTCAATGGTAGAACCCAATCCATTTTTGGATACAATGGGAAAAAGACAATAACCAGTAACCACACTCTTGTTTGAACTTGAGAAATTGTGCCATTGGAGAAAAGCAGATTATACATTTATACATAAGAGAAAAAGAAGACTCCTTGCGCTCAACCGATGTGGAGACAAACTACAAGAACCTGATAATCCACACATAATAATTAGGTGTCCATTTTGAACTTTAAAATTTGTAGAAAATGTTTGCCTGCACCATTATCACCATTTAAAGGATCAACTACCCAGTTCCAGTTAGGAGACTTCATCAATTTTCCCTACACTGAACTTAAAGTCGTCACAGTTGTGGTGAAATAGCAAGTAGTGTATCATTTTGATGTGTAACATGGTAGTAATAAATGTAGCTACAAAAAAGCTGAATGAGTAGATATTTTAGCAATTGAATTTCAGTTTCAGTAATACTAAGAAGTACTTTCTCAATAGTACTAAATGCTCCTTTACTCGGAGGTGAAACACATGCCATTGTTCTGCAGTATGCAGGTGTGTCATCAAGTAATCATAACACGAGCATCTAAAATAAAGCATGACAATTACCAAACACACCTTGCCCATTTTGTTGTGTCATAGGAATGACATCCAATACTGATGGTAAATCAGACGGGAGGAAAGGCGTGTGCTCAAGTAAAATCATTTCCATCGACCTTCACCATAGAATTAGTATGTAACGTTCAACATCAAAATCAATATTTTCCTGTGGACTGAGACAACTCTCAAATGTGTCCATAAAAAGGCTAGCAAGGAGAACCGAAATGATGATTATCTTACCAAAAGTTTGCACTTCCGATGGGCTTGAACCTGAGATCTCCACGGCATGGCAAATGCCTGCCCGTGCAATCACCTACCGACCTACACAACATACAAACTATCAGTATCTGCATGATGCCAAGACAAGAAGGTAGTGTTGCCTCCATTGTGTCTCCGACATTCATGCTCTGCTCCGCTGTTGCATCAATGGCCGTGGCAACTGGATATTTGTATCAACGACATGCTTCCGTGCTCTGCTCCGCTGTTGTATCAATGATGGAGTTGGAGTCCCTTCTTTGCTTCTCGAGGCATCGACCATGGACGCTCTCCTGGGAGCGACTTCTAGTAGAACGGGCGCCTAACGCACGACCAACGGCAACACACCCTCCAGCGTGAGACATCGTTTCTTCGGCCTACTACGGCGGCGGTCCTTCGAGTTTCAAACTTTCTCCAAAAACTTTGAATCATAGGAATTATAATTTTCGGAAGTACACTACACACTGAAACAAGTACACATGTGTCAGCTGGAATGTTTGTGACAGAAATAATGTTGTAGCTAAAAGCATTTCTAGCAACCTAAAGGAACAACCACTTATGCTGATCTTACAGACACATACTAATGCTGATTATTGTATGAACAGCCCCTAAACTATGTGCGTGTAGTTCCAGACTTTTAATATCACTTGACACCAACGAAGGCTATGATCAGAAGGATAGATGGGCATGCATATTTAGTGTTTATTCCCCATTGGTTTGTGATAAATGAAATGTGTTAACCAAGCATAATGTGCACATGAACTACACTGCTAATTCACTTCCAATAAAGCCAGGTGATTTTTCAGCAAAAAGAGTGTTATGTGATCCGATGAAACAGTTATTAGATATATCTAGTGTCGATCGGTCCTAATGTGGCCTTAATCATAAGGTCCACGATCTTGAACAAGCTTAAACACATAGAAAGTAAATAGAAAATTATATTGTCTGAAGCTGATCTTGCTGGAGAGGATTATATTAGCAGCAACTGCTTAGTTCTAACAAAATATGGTTCGTCTATTTACTTAGATAGTGGTCCACTTATTCACCTTCAATGTTTTGGCGTGATGGTGCTGATTCCCTTTCCATCCTGCTCGTAATCTCAACAGGGCTTGGAATTTCCAATTTGTTGATGCTTGAAGGGTAACCATCTGCTACGAGAAAGTCTCCATTCAACATGGACACCCTGCCATTACATACAATTTAATTAAAGCATCTAATTAATTGACAGGTTCTTGCTCATGGTCAAAGACTAACAATCAAACTAAGAAATGCATGGCACTTAATTCTCATTAACTAATAATTCGTATAATTTAGTGAATTATAAGTTAACCAGAGAATCAAACTAATTAATTACCAGCAGAGACAGTTGGTTGTGGTGCTTTGGACCTCTGGACCCTGAGGCAGGCGAGGTTGCAGTTGGCCCTCCGGCCGCCAATCACCGGGACCCAAGTATGTTCTAATGGCCGCCTCCGCCTCCCGGGATGTAACCTACCAAGCATCAATCCATGCATGGCATCAACTAACGGGACATGATTAAGCAAGAGAATTAACTACTGAAGATCAATCGATGATGAGGGGGAGAGTGATTGTTTGGGTGGGTACTCACGAATCCGCGGCCCTTGGATATGTCAGTGCCCTTGTCGGCGATGACAACGACCTCAAGGATCTCGTCGAAGCGCTCGAAGTGTCCACACACGCCCTCCTTGCTCGAACACCTTCACGTTAGGCCACCCACGAACACCTTCGTGAACCTCGTGTCACCACCGCCCACCGCCGCCTGATGAGCCATGGACATCCTCTTCTTCTTCCTCTAGCTCTAGGATCGGCCTCTCCTGATCCCTTTCGGGCAGGGCGGATATGGCGGCACCGAAACCCTAGAGGTGGGAGGCCAGGGGGTCGTGCCTTCCTTTGGTCGGGGGGTCGGGGATGGGCGCGGTGCGATGTAATGCTAGCGACTGATAAAAACAGTGGAAAATCTGTGGAGTTGGCCTATGTTTCATAAAAATCGGTCGAGGGGTGGTGATGATGGGAAGTGAGACGAAAAAAAACACCAAAATAAATCACGGAGGGAAGGCTATCAATTACTTTTTTAGGAGTAGAGATTGTTTCCTTAAAATTCATTATTTGTTTCCTTAAAATTCGTTAGGTGTTTCCTTAAAATCCGTCATTTATTTCCTAACCATTTATTATTTGTTTTCTTATTTTTGCTAATGTAAATTTCATTGATGGAAAGAATATATTGATGTGGATAAGTTAGGAAAGTTAGATCCATAATCTTTTATACGTTCGGAAAGTGCTGGTTTGCAAGGAAAAAGTAGAGAGAAAAATAAACCAATGAATAAAAACCAACATGGCGGGATGGTGGGAGGGAAGATGAAAAAACCAGACGAAAGTGGGAGACGAAAAATAACCATGAAGGCGAGGCTACTAAGTGGGACTTTAGGAGTAGAGACAGTGGCGGAGCTTGGTGGGGGGCCAACCTGGGATTTGCCCCCCTCAAGCCCATGGCCCCCCTACGTTTTTGGCTCAAGCTCCGCCACCTAGAGATATATATGCGATTCGGCAAGTTAAAAAAAATGAAATTTGATAAGATAAGAAATATGTCATTTTTTTTGTATTAGTAAAGTTGTGATTGTCATTTAATAGTAGATAATGATAACAATAAATGGCAGCACATTGAGGAATATTTTATTTTGTTTTGGAAGGTTGTCAAGAAAAATCTTGTGTATGTCTTCTCGGAAGGTGATCTCACATATATGTTATGATTTCTGAATTCTTAATTACCCTATTATTTACGTGATTAAATCGAATCATCACATGCCAAAACAAGCACAAAACAAGATCTTCCCTTTAATGGTGGATTTGATATTTTAATGAGAGCGAGGAAATAAACCAATGGGAGTGGGAGGTGGGACGAAAAAAAAACCGGACGAAAAAAACCCTGTGTAACAGGCTACCAACTCTCTCTTTAGGAGTAGAGATATATGATGATGGGAGGAGGGACAAAGAAAACCAGACAAAAAACCAGACGAAGGTTTGAGGGGAGATGGAAAACGGAATGTTAATTAATGTAATTTGGTGATGTATGGAAATATTAATTAATGTGATTGAACGACTTATGGTAAGGTTAATTAATTCAGATTTTTCACATAAATGCATTACTAAATATATGATGATGTGAGGAGGGACAAAAAAAACCGGACGAAAAAAACCAGACGAAGGTGGGAGGGAAGACGAAAATAAACCCGGAACCGAAGTTACCAAGTCCCCCTTTAGGAGTAGAGATGGCGTGTTGGCGAGTAGGCATATTCCTCTTGTCCCTCAGTGCCAATTTTGTAAAATTGGACTTGAAGACATCCAACATTGTTTACTCACTTGTCCTAGAGCAACTGATGTTTGGACAGAGCTAGGTTTAGCTGAGGTCATCCAACAGTCCGTGGTGCAAGACCGGTCTGGCTCGATTAACTTGGAAATTCTACTCCGAACACGATCAGTGGTGCATGAAATGCCAGCTGTTGAGTTGATCCTGGTCTCTATGTGGTATATTCGGTGGCAAAGACGACAACACGCAAAAGGGGAGTCTATCCAGAGCCCTAATCGCACGGCAATGTCTATACGGGTGCTGGCCAGAAACTTTCTTCGAGCCCATACACCAAACCAGCCAACACGTCAGTTGGTTCACACGTGGAAGAAGCCAAGCGAGGGCACTATAAAAATCAACGTGGATGCCTCTTTTCATTCTGAACATTTATCTGGAGCTAATGGTGCGGTGGCGAGGGATAACCATGGACAAGTCCTAGCTGCGGCAACCTGGGCAATACCTCATGTCTCCAGCGTTGTATCAGCTGAACTGAAGGCCATCCGACATGGACTGATTTTAGCAGCTAATATTGGTTGCACGAAAGTTGTCGTGGAATCTGATAGTATGGCTGCGTTGGAAGCACTGAACAAACCTGAAGCATACTTGGGCCCTGATGTGTCCATCATTACTGAATGCACTCATATGGCGATGGAATTTGCTAGTGTCAGTTATGTTTTTTGTAGTAGAGAGGCCAATCGGGTAGCTGATTGCTTAGCTAAACATTCATTTAGTTTGAGCTCGTCGGAATTTTGGGATTCTGATATCCCTGACTTTATTCTTCCACAAGTTGTAAACGATATGGCAATAATTTGAGGAATAAAGTTATTTATGATCAAAAAAAAGAGATGGGATCAGACTAGCTATAAGGAAGGAACTCCTTCATCAGATCGAATAAACGAAACCCCCCGCAAAAAAAAGAAACCCTAGGCGGCTGCATAGTTGTCTAGTTGTACGGAGATCCTTATATTAGTAGAAAAGAGTTTGATCGATGGCCGACGCGGAGCAGCAGCAGCTTCTGCCGGCGGAGCCTGAGGAGCGCAGCCGGTCGGCGGTGATCTTCCTCGTGGGCTGCGCCGTCGTCGTGCCCTTGTCCGTCGCCATCTTCCTCGTGATTCTGTACGCGTCCATCGACGACCGCGACGATAACGACCCCGAGGTCTTCGCGCTGACACTCCTCTGTATCCTGGTGCTCGGCCTGGCCGCCTCCATCACTGGCCTCGTCTTCCGCATGCTCATGGAGCGCCATCGCGGCAACCCGGAAGGAGAGAGGTTCGTCGACGAGTTGCTTCTGCTCTGGTGACCCATCAAACCGTGTCGGCTGGAAGGTCGTATCAGATCAGAGGTTATATCGTAGTACTATGAGACTGATGCATGCTACGTATCTGCAGAGAACTAGAGGCATGTTTATGTTTATCACGTTATTAGGAGAGTTTATGCATATAACATTCTTAAGCTTGTAATTAAGATGATTGGAGATGACTTCTACTGTTGGAGCATCTGTTGAAATACCATGTATGTCTATGATGTATTGTACGTGATGTCTTGTACGTGGGCACATGGGCTGTAACCCCCGATCCTATTCTGTAGGGATAGCAACGGATGAGGCGTGCATGCACCTGCGTGTGCCCCTGCACGATCTCCCTCTCTCTCGCTACTTCTCTGTATATGTAAACAGTCGATGAGGGAATACAACAACTGCATCAGTGCTATTCACTCTTCAGCTTGGTAATCAGAGCCATGGCCGGCACTGCGGCTAACACCGCGTCGGCCCATTCTTCCCCTACCCTCCCTCCCTCGTCTACCCAAACCTCGCCGGCGCTCGCTTCCTCCGCCGCCAGTGCCATCACCTCTTTTGCCCCTACCACTGTTTCTTTCCCTTCCCTCAATGTCCACAACGCCAATATAACCTCCTACATCCGCTTCGTCCTTGATCCTGCCCAGAATAACTACCACCGCTGGCGGCATCTGTTCTGGTCCGTCGCTGCAAAATACGGCGGGCTCAACCACCTCGACGAGACCTACGTCCCCGACACCACCGATCCCGAGTGGCGCCGGGCTGACATCTCGGTGTTGCTGTGGTATCATGCCACTGTCATCGACAGCCTCCTCGACGTCGTGATGACCGACGACGCCACTGTTTATGGAGGTAGTGTGGCTATTAAAGTCAATGATGATGTTAGCAACTATTTTCAGACTAAGAAGGGTCTTCGCCAAGGGGACCCCATACCCCCTATTTTATTCAACATCGCGGAAGATATGTTAGCTATCCTTGTCGAGAGTGCTAAGGTGGTCGGGCAGATTAGCAGTGTTATTCCCCATTTAGTAGAAGAAGTTCTATCTATTTTACAATACGCGGATGACACTATTCTTTTTATGGATAATGACCTAGATAAAGCAAGAAACCTCAAGCTGCTTTTATGTGCATTCGAGGAGCTCTCTGGTCTGAAAATTAATTTTCATAAGAGCGAATTTTTCTGCTTCGGTGACGCTGCAGAGTCTGCAGCTGAGTATGTTGACATTTTCGGCTGCCAGCTCGGGCAGTTTCCGATTCAGTATCTCGGTATTCCGATTCACTATCGACGCTTAACTATCGCTGAGTGAAATCATGTGGAAGAGAGACTTGAGAAACGGCTAGCCAGCTAGAAGACCAAACTCTTGTCATATGGGGGGCGGTTGATTTTGATCAATTCCGTTCTCAACAATATGGTTCTATACATGTTGTCTTTCTTCCACTTACCGAAAGGGGTTCTTCAGCGTCTTGATTATTTTAGATCCAGATTTTTTTGGCAATGCGATAATGAATCCAAGAAATATAGGCTGGCGAGGCGGACTGTATTATGCCGCCGTAAAAGTCAAGGGGGCCTTTGAATTCAAGATCTTGAGATTGGAAACATCGTTCTTCTGCGTAAATGGGTTTACAAATTACTCAATGAGAGTGAAGTATGGCAGGAAATCATTCATAACAAATATATGGGGTCCAAAACCATTTCTCAAGTTCATTGGAAACCCGGTGATTCATATTTTTGTGTGGTGTCATGAAGGCCAAGGAATTCTTTTTTCAGTTTGGTACTTTCTCAGTTAGGGATGGTTCCCAGGTTCGATTCTGGGAAGATACCTGGCTAGGCGCCACACCAATTATGGTGCAGTACCCTAGCTTGTAACGGATTGCCAGACATAAATTTGTCACGATCAAACAAATTTTGGGACAAGAAAACCCCGATATTTCTTTCCGTAGGGATCTCTTTGGCCCTTGCCTCGCAGAATGGAATGAATTACTCTCTCGTTTGAAGGACATTTAGCTGACAGGCGAACCGGAGAAGTTTCGATGAAAGTTGCATAAGAATGGCAGTTTCTCAGTCAAGTCCTTGTATGATGCAATGACTCATAGTGATGTTCCCATTGATAACAAAAAATTGTAGAAGTTAAAACTACCTCTAAAAAGAAGGTATTCCTCTGGTTTTTAAACAGAGGGGTCATCTTAACTAGAGATAACCTGGCACGACGTAACTGGCAAGGTAATAAGACATGTGTATTTTGCCAACATGATGAGTCTATTAAACACTTAATTTTTTGAGTGTAAATTCGCTCGTGCAGTATGGGCCATAGTTCAAGTAGCTTCAAATCTATATCCCCATGTAGTGCACGTAACATGTTCGGCAATTGGTTGCGGGGTATTGATAAACAATTTTCTGCATATATTCTTGTGGGAGCGGTTGTCTTATGATGGGCATTGTGGCTTATCAGGAATGATGTGGTTTGGGATGATCGAGATATGGGATCCTGTTGGAAATATGCCCTAGAGGCAATAATAAATAGGTTATTATTATATTTCCTTGTTCATGATAATCGTTTATTATCCATGCTATAATTGTATTGATTGGAAACTCAAATACATGTGTGGGTACATAGACAAACACTGTGTCCCTAGTAAGCCTCTAGATGACTAGCTCGTTGATCAAAGATGGTTAAGGTTTCCTAGCCATTGACATGAGATGTCATTTGATAACGGGATCACATCATTAGGAGAATGATGTGATGGACAAGACCCAAACTACGAACGTAGCATATGATCGTGTCAGTTTATTGCTATTGTTTTCTGCATGTCAAGTATCTGTTCCTATGACCATGAGATCATGCAACTCCCTGACATCGGAGGAGTACCTTGTGTGTATCAAACGTCGCAACGTAACTGGGTGACTATAAAGGTGCTCTACAGGTATCTCCGAGGGTGTCTGTTGGGTTGGCATGGATCAAGACTGGGATTTGTTACTCCGTATGACGGAGAGGTATCTCAGGGCCCACTCGGTAATACAACATCACAATGAGCCTTGCAAGCAATGTGACTAAAGTGTTAGCCACGAGATCTTGTATTACGGAACGAGTAAAGAGACTTGCCGGTAACGAGATTGAACTAGGTATAGAGATACCGACAATCGAATCTCGGGCAAGTAACATACCGAAGAACAAAGGGAACAGCATACGGGATTAACTGAATCCTTGACATAGAGGTTCGACCGATAAAAGATCTTCGTAGAATATGTAGGAGCCAATATGGGCATCCAGGTCCCGCTATTGGTTATTGGCCGTAGAGGTGTCTCGGTCATGTCTACATAGTTCTCGAACCCGCAGGGTCTACACACTTAACGTTTGGTGACGATTAGAATAGTTGAGTTATTTTGTTGGTGACCGAAGGTTATTCGGAGTCCCGGATAAGATCCCGGACATGACGAGGATCTCCGGAATAGTCCGGAGGTAAAGATTGATATATGTGATAATAGTGTTTTGATCTCCGGAAGAGTTCCGGAGTTCACCGGAATGGGTTCCGGATGTTTACCGAAGTGTTCGGGTGCAGCAACACTTTATATGGGCCAAAGGGATAAAGCCCACGAGGTATTGGAAAGTGCAAAAAGTAGTTTTGCTGCCGCGTAAGCGGTACTACCGTTTTTTGAAGCGGTACTACCGCCCAAGCGGTACTACCGCTTGTGTGAAGCGGTACTATCGCCCAAGCGGTACTACCGCTTGTGTTAAGCGGTACTACAGCTTGTGCGCGGTACTGCAGGGATCCGAGTTGGACTCTTTCCCTGCGGGCCAAACCGACCTTGTGCGGGCAAAACCGACCTGAAGGAGGCTTTTACTCCAAGTTTAGACCCCAAGGCTCAACATATAAATAGAGGGGCAGGGCTAGCACACGGGAGACATCAAGATTTCCCCAAGCCGTGTGCGGCAACCCTAACCCTCTAGTTCCTCCGTCATAATCTCCGTAGCGCTTGGCGAAGCCCTGCAGAGATTGTTCCTCACCACCATCACCACGCCGTCGTGCTGCTGGAACTCAACCACTACTTCACCATCGCTCGCTGGATCGAGGAGGTGAAGGCGTCATCAAGCCGTACGTGTGTTGAATGCGGAGGTGCCGTCCGTTCGGCGCTAGTTCGTGATCGGATCTAGGGACGACTTGCGATTTGGATCGCGGAGACGTTCGACTACATCAACCGCGTTTCTTAAACGCTTCCGCTTAGCGATCTACAAGGGTATGTAGATTCACTCTCCCTCTCGTAGATGCACATCACCATGGATAGATCTTGTGTGTGCGTAGGAAATTTTTTGTTTCCCATGCAACGTTCCCCAACAGATCCAACGGCCAAAAACAACGGATGAGTGAGAGGGCTCGGATTAGGTGCAGTTTTACTGTCCTTAATGTGTTTCTTCTACTGTGCAGGTTATTCATGCATGTACGCGATGACTCCGCACTTGGTCTATTCTGCAGAGGCCGAAGGACAGAGACCTTTTTATGATGACGTCTACATGGCTGGAGCATACAGCCAGAGAGGTTTTGTCCCTCCATTGATTGCGGTGTAATCTCCAGATAGGATTTGCCCCATCCTAGGCTGGATTGATTTATTTTGCTGTAAAACTATGTTTAGTTTTTGGTGTTTGGACTTGTTGGCTGTGTGCATCACCTTATGCAGAGGCCGGGCATTCTTTCGATGCGGTTGTATCACCTTGATAAATCAATTCAATGAAATGTCCTTTATCAAAAATGCATGCTCCTGGAAGATACCTATTGATGTAATCATAATATAGTGCATATTATCTTTTATTGTGAGGCTTGGTAAACTTTGAAAAAGATTAGAGAAAAAAATATCAACATCTAGGATACCAACTCAATACAATTAGAGTCACCATGAAATATGTAATAAGAGAATTAAAGTGGCTAAGCAGTGCCTCACGCAATGCATTCCCCGTATAACGCGAGGGCTCTCTTCTTCACGATGCGTGGCGATGGTTTTTTTCTTCATTTTGTTGATTTTTTACTGTTGCTCCAGATTTACCACTCAGGCTACAAAAATATTTTCACATGGGCCTACCATCCACTGTCAATCTCTCCTCTTTTCCTTTCTTCGTTCTTCCATAGAAACAGAGAGAGGGGCCGAGAGAAAGGACAGCAGGCCGCCATCGATCCACCCTCGCCACCTGCACCCATGCCGCCGCCGATGCTGATGCCGCAGCCGCCTCTTCTTCTGCCGCCTTCCCTCCCTTCCCCTCCTCAATCTCGGTGTGGCCCCGAGGCCGCAGCCTGAAACCCTAGGCCTGGTTCTTCAGGGCAGTGGGGCTCGGCGCCCCTTTCTCCCCCCACTTTCACCCCCGTTGTGGCTCTGCCCCACCTTGCCTCGTCTCTCCCCCACCTTAGCCTCCCGTTGTTGCCCCTTCTATCCTCTCTTCCTTCTCTCCGATGGGGCCAGCTTGATTGCGGTTTATCAAGAAAACTGAGGGGACTGCCATTGGCAAACCGTCACAAACTGTTTTCTTGATGGCAGTGCTCTAGCGTCGGTTCCGCGACCAGCACCACTCCTCGCCAATTCCCTTACTCAAGCCTGCACCATATTCTTTGAAGGCTGCACCACAACAAGCCTATAAGCAGTAGCGAGCAATTAGTGGGCAAGGTGTGTGGTAGGTTTCTTTTTTTGTTTATGGACTAGAAAAAATTTGCTTACTGACATTTTAGTTGTACTGTCAATCGGTTGTTTGATAGTTGATGTTTATAATTTGTTGTCAAGTATTTCTACTGATGTGCTCATTAAAAAAGTTATTTCGTTGATGAACTGGTTTATTGTACCACTTATATTGCACAAAAGCTTATGCTTTGTTTATTCATCTCGAAATGGACTGATTCAATGTTTGTATGTATCTATTGTTCATTGTATTTCTGAAACGATAATTTTATCAGAGATCACGATCATGTGTTTCTGTTTATGATACATAAACATGCATTAAATAGTGTGAATTATGTAACTCTGTTTATAGATTGATAAATCATGGTTTTAGTTGTATTAGCCAACAGCTTCAGTTCTAGGATTAGTGTTTTTAGTTTGTTGTCAACTACTTATACTGATTACCCTTTTTATCTATAGATTGTGCGTTGTTGGTTTTATTTCCTGTTGGACAGTTCGTTCTACTTTCCAGCAAGCTCCTTATTATTCAGGTATGTCGCTTCCTCTCCTCTTTGTTTATATGTGCTTTGTTTTCTCATTATTGGTACCAAATCAATTTTGTTACGTACAAGTTGTTTTACCTCTTTTCGATTAAAATTATCTGTTGCACTCTGAAGACTGTGTGCAAACCATCCTAAGCTGATCTGATTTTATTGCTTTGTATTGCCACAAACTATTTTATTGATATGTTCCATTTTCTACAATGTGCTTTGCCCAAGTTTTTTTATCCAACTACAAATCTGTTGTGTGGCGGTACTCTGCCTAATCATCGGTGCTCCACAATGATAAAGTTATATTCACAGTTAGCGATAGTGCATTTTACAATATTTTGTATAACTGCTATTGATCATAATCAATAATTGTGAAAATCATATTACTATTTTCCTATTTTATAAATATTTGATAGATGATACCATGACACTACTAAATACTATCTTTTCAGATCTCGCAGGCCAGTCAATCAAGATAGGATTATTCATGGTTATAGCCTACAAAAGTGAGGTAGTACCAAAGCGTCAGATATGCCATGATATACCATGTTCACATTAAATTTCCTTAAATTTTAAATGCTAAAAAGTTTTTGGGCACTTCCTTTTGCAGAATACATCTTCTTGCACTGTTGACTCCCTTTGGTCAAAAACTAATCCCTGTGTTACATGGTGCCATAAATTTCAGAAAATCATGTTGTCATCTTTATCTTCAGTAAGGTATTTGATGACTCTCTTTGGTCAAAAATTTCTTCCCTGTTTCATTACATAATAGTTTGAGTGTGTTTCTCGGAAAACCTTGTGTGTAGTGGGCCAGCCCAATCAGTGATCCTGCCTTTTTCCTGACAGAATTTGGCCGGGTTTTTATATGGAGAAATCTTATAGTTAATAACAAGTATTAAAAATATTATTTGTAAACTAAAAATGCTCATTAATTTTAAAATAACATTCACAAATTAAAAAAATGTACAAAATAACTAAAAACATGTTCCAAAATTCAAAAACAAATTACGGATTAAAAACATGTTCAAGAATTTGAAAATAAATCACAAATTTTCGAAAATGTTAGTGAAATTCAAAAAATGTTGCGAATTTGAAAAAAATCAAGGCTCTTTGTCGGTATGGGCTCTATCAAATGCGCAAAAGTTTTGCGCATGATTGCATTGATAGAAGGAGGGTTTAAGGAAATTCTCACACACAAAACCACGTTCACAATAGAATGGCGTGTGTGTGCGCGCCGTAGAGCGTGCATCGCGGCCGCCCAGGGTACAGAGGCTACGTCTTAGTAACAATGCGTCGAGCCTGGGTGCGCCAGTGCGGAAACAATCATTTTAGTGGGATCTATATTAGCTATAATAATTTTAGTGAATAATTTAACAGTTCCCTTATGTTGACTTTAGGTGGGGAAACAACCTATATGAAGATGTGGGCCTAATCTACTCTCGGAATCGTATAGTTGAATGCTATTTTTGGCCCTACACTGTGCAATACGAGCAACACTGTGCACATGCACGAATAATTGTTGCCAAATTATTTGCACTATCTTCCCTGCTGGTTGACACTTTCGACATGCATGCTACTGCATTGGAAGAGGGTCGAAAGCTTAATGAGGTGATTGTTGGCCACTGCCTGCTCTGAAGGTTTTCTATGCTAATCAGATCTTCAGACCGGAAAAAACAGTGGCATTTACTCACAATTAGCAGCAATTGGATTTCTGTCCTCCCCCACGGCAACTCGTGCGGCGGCACTCCAAAAAAAACATGTTGCTCGCTCTCTGGCGAGATCACCGCCTGCAATCAGGTCATTTGTAGGCGCTGTCTTCACAGCCCGTGGAAGGGCTGTGCAAGCGACCAGGGCAAATCCAATTGCTGCTCATTGTGAGTAAATGCCACGGCTTTTCTGTACCATCTTTACCTGTTCTTTTTATTTCTATTTTGTTTGGTGTTTCTTTCCGGTTTTGATTTATTTTCTTATAAAAATTCTCCTGAATTTTGATAAAATCCCCACCTTTCTCTTAAAATGTTCAGTATTTTTAAAAATATATTTTTATTTTTTGATTTCTTGAAAATGATCAGGTTGGGTGATGGTCGGACAGCCCATGTACAAAATCGGCCGTCCAATCGCTGCTCATTGAAACGCACAAAAAGCCACCCGTTGGATATTGCAAAATCCATGTTGATGCAGGTGTACTGGCAGGAAGAGAAGGCTCAGGAGCGGCCGTCTGCAGAGATTAAGGGGGCAACTACATGGGAAGCACGGCACTAGTTTTGGAAGGAGTTTTTTATCCAGCGACTTTGGAAGCTGTAGCATGTCGTGAGGCTCTTTCTCTTGCAGAGGACATGGGCATCTAAAATTTCGTTGTTGCATCCGACTGCCAGCAAGTGGTCTCTCACATCAACAGAAGTGCTCGGGGGAAATATGAAGCAATTATTAGCGAAATAAATCTGAAAGCGGCTACTTTTCATTGTAATTCTACTTTTGAGAGGCGTGATGTGAATTATCAAGCACATAGCTTAGCTAAGTTTTCTCTTTCGAGAGGTCCGGATCGTCTGGTTAATTTGGGGCACCCCATGACCATAGATGTATCCCACACCATGTGGACTTTGATGAATAAAGTTGGTCTTTACCCCTAAAAAAAAACAAGCTAAAAAAAACATCGGCCCTGCAACACAGTCACAGCCCACCATCGATCCAACACAGTCACAGCCCACCATCGATCCAACCCAGTCAAAAATGTTCCTCGTCTTCCTTTCCTCTACTCTGCTTTGATGCTGTGCTCTGCTCCGGGCGGGCGACCGCGAGGGCGAGGGCGAGGGGATGAACGGCGGGCAAGGACGAATACGCGTCGTCTTCCAGCCCACCATGGTCGCCCGCCCGTCCTCTCCTCTGGAAGCAAGCGTCACCTAGTCATGTCAGTCCTCATCCGCCCGCTAGGCCGCCCACCAGGTGCTTGTGTTTTTTCCCATGAGCTTCCTTGCACTGCGACCTAGAGTAGCTAGCTCCGGTACAAGAGAAAGAGGCCAACCCGTCGTTCAATCATGCGCGGCCGTCTCCGTCCATCCGTCCGTCTCGGTGCGTCCCTGGAAGCTACAAGCAATGGCCATACATGTAGCAATCAACGACAAGCAATGGAGTAATTCACAAGGTTTAGCCATATACATGTCTCTTACAAGCAATCAACTACAAGCAATGGCCATACATACATGTAGCAATCCGCGACACACCCGTTGCTGTCTGTTGGTGACAATTCTTGCTATGCTTATCTTCAATCAGCCATAGGATTCACAAGGTTTTACTCCACTGTGGTAGGCATATATAGAGATACAATACGAGCAGTGTTCATTATCGATGCGCCGAAATAACGTGTTAAGAAAAGTCTACGAAAATTATTTTGCCTACTCATACATGTAGGATGTTGCTATCAAGACAAATTGAGAAATTCATAATGGCCATACATACATGTAGCTATTAACCACAAATCCGCCCAGCCATACATCTAGGACCCGTTGTTGTGGGCGATGATTCTGGGCGGCTTATCTTCAAGCAATCTGAAACCAAGGGAGCTGCATCCTCATCCCCTTACACAGCAGCCAGCCACTGGAAAAATACCATTGATCGGACTAGTATCAATTATTACCAGGCAAGGCAACAGCAGGTCCCGCGTCCGATCAAGATCCAGGGGTGGTAAGAGCACTGTCTAGACAACTCGCTCGCGACAAGCTGGTTGGCTGCCTTTTCAGCCTAGCCGTCCGGCAACGCTGCCCCCTTCGCCTCCTCCCTCTCTATATATATGAAGCTATAATAGCCATGTACATCTAAGTGCGTAGTAGCACATCCTACGTCACTGATCACAATGCCAATTCTGCTCTCTCAAGAGCTGCTCATCTCCACACTACTCGTGCTACTTGTTCCCCTTTACTACTTGTACTTGAGGGCTAGTTGTAGATCAAAGAACCAATCAGCGCTCCCCACAAACTGGCCAATACTTCACATGTTCCCTTCCTTCGTGTCCAACCTCCATAACTTGCATGACTATTTCACCCTAGTCCTTGCTGGATCCGGCCACAGCTTCAGGGCGCATGGCCCACCCGGCACCGGGATGCGGTTCTTCATCACATGCGACCCTGCCAACGTCCGACACATCTTCACAACCAACTACGCCAACTTTCCCAAGGGCACGAGGTTCGCCGATACATTCGACATCATGGAAGGCAGCCTCTTCACCATTGATGGTGAGCCATGGCGTCAGCAGCGCGCCAAAGTTAAGGGCTTGCTTGGTAGCCCGTGACTAGTTGCTAGTATGGTGGCTTGCTGCTGCAGCAAGGTGGAGAACAACCTCCTCCCATTGTTTACCCAGATGTCAAGTACAAACACTCCATTCGACATGCAACATCTGATGTCTAGGTTTATGTTTGACCTGGCTGCTACGCCTCTCTTCGGCGTGGATCCCGGCCTCCTATCATCGGAAATGCCACCCATGGATGTCGCGGTTGCCATGGACACAGTCATGGAGGTGGGATGTTTTCGGCACATGATGCCGTCTTCTTGCTGGAAACTGATGAGGTGGTTAAACATCGGTCCTGAGAGAAAGCTCAATGCGGCGCACACACTGCTACGAAGGTTCATCAAGGAGATGATGGAGAGGAGGAAGATCAAGACGTGGCAAGTTAATAATGATGAGGAAGAAGAGGGTGTGGACATTGTATCTTCCTTCCTCGATGACCCAGACTACGCTAATGATGACTTGTTTCGTGCTGTCATCATTGGCTACATGCTCGCTGCAAGGGACACAGTTGGAATAGCCCTGACATGGATCTTCTACAACCTCGCCCAAAACCCTAACATCGTGTCAATCATCCGCAATGAACTCTCACCGATTGTATCACGCAAAGTAGTAGCCGGTGTGGGTGCTATGGTGATATTTCAGCCGGATGGGACAAAATCTCTAGCCTATCTTAGGGCTGCCCTGTATGAAACTCTCAGGCTGTACCCGCCGGCGCCTACTGAGCTCAAGACGGTGGTCGCTGACGATACAATGCCGAGTGGCCATGAGGTGCACGCCGGTGACGCCATCTTTATTTCTCTCCATTCCATGGGGAGAATGGAAGGCATATGGGGTAAAGACTGCCTCAACTACAACCCAGATAGGTGGCTCTCGAAGGATGGCAACGGTCTGAGGTATGTACCATCTCACAAGTTCTTGGCCTTCAACTCGGGGCCAAGGATGTGCCTCGGTAAGGACATCGCGGTCACGCAGATGATGACCGTCATGGCCTCAACGCTATGGAACTTCGATGTGCATCTGGTTGAAGGGCAAAGCATCGAGCCCAAGGCATCTTGTATACTAGAGATGAAAAATGGGCTCATGGTTAAGCTGAAGAAGCGAGAAGTGTAATATTATACTCTTCTTTTGTATGTAAACGTACTTACCAACCATCGGGACAGTTTTACACTGCCCACAGTCACATTACTATCGGCTAATAAAGGCATCCATGCATGAAAGTTTAACTTTCTTTTACAAAAAAAACAACCAATATGCTGCTATTTATTACTTTGTTGTATGAGACATGATATGAAGGCATCGAGACATGTTTTTTTTTACCTCCAACGATCGGCTTATTAAGTACCACTTAACAACCGTGATGGTGATTAGTTACACTATTTGATAAGTAAAGGAGAGCATATTATCCCGCTAGGTTATTAGTTACACTATTGGATAAAAATGAAATGAAGTGTACAATTTGTCTACAGCTGATGCATCCTACTGCAGTAATAAGCTGGATTACCACTAGTAGAAAACAGACCTTTCATCCGGAGCTCTAGTCCCGGCTGGGTTTGGGCCCGGGACTAATGTGAGCATTAGTCCCGGTTCCAACGGCTAGGAGCGGACGGGGGCACGGCCAGGATTAGTCCCGGTTCATATGGGACCTTTAGTCCCCAACCGGTACTAAAGAGGTTGCGGCAGGCTGGGGCCCCTACGAGTCCCTTTAGTCCCGGTTGGTATCACTAACCGGGACTAAAGAGAGACATTTAGTCCCGGTTGGTATATCCAACCGGGACTAAAGTCTTCCCTATATAAATTAAAGCTGCTTCCTCCAGCCCGAGTCCAAGCTTTCTCTCCTCTCTGTTTTCTTCCCCAAACTCGAGTTCATCCTCCATTTTTGCCAAGATTTGTCAAGATTGACGGCACCCCATCTATCCAAGGGTTCTAAAAGGTTAGCAACTTCATCATTTCATCTCTCATTGCTAGTTTAGCTCGTTTCATGCTCTATAAGTATAGTGATTTGTGGATTTTAGTTTGGGAGTAATTATGTGGGAGTTTATATAATTTATATGCAATTTGAGCTTAAATTAACTTCATAGTTTGCATATGTGTAGGTGTGGTTTACTTAGTGCCTTCCCTTCCCCGTCCTCACCGCCGTCGATCGCCTGCGCCGTCCCGTCGCCGGCACCACCTTGCTGAGCCTCTTGTTCTTATCCTTTTTGTAAAAAAAAATCTTATTTGTATGATTTAGGTAAAAACCGATTGCTCCTGAAAAGAATGCCCGTATATTTATAAATCAATGCGGAGTTATTATTAGGGACCAAATCCCGATCACCATTCAAGAATGGAATAAGCCAATGGTAGATCGAGGAGTTAGGTATGTCGACGAAAGAGCGAAAAAATTGCTTTGGGATACGCTCATGTCACATTTCAACCTACCAAAGGGTCTCACAGATAGCAAATGGTTGAAAGTCAGGCAATTTGCTCTTTAGAAGATGGCCACACAATTCCAGACCTGGAAGAAAAGATTATAGAGCGACTACATCAAGACAGAAAAGAAGACTCCAGAATTCACTGGAGCACTAGAGAAGATAAAAGATCACTGGGACGAATTTGTGGAGTACAAGGAGTCGGCTGAAGCTCTGGAAAGGTCGAGAAAAAATAAGATAAATGCTGAGAAAAAGCAGTATCACCATTGTCTGGGGACAGGTGGCTACAAGAGAGCCGTGCCTAAGTGGGAAGTAGCTGAGGCCAAGATGGTTGCAGAAGGGGTCATTCCAGCTACAGCGGAATGGCCCGAGAGGTCCAAGATTTGGTTTTATGCGCATGGGGGAAAGTTGGACCAAGCGACAGGGCAGATTATTGCAAAGGCAGATCTTAAAACAGCATCGGACGCTTTACTTCAAGCAATAGAAGATGCTCGAAAGGGGTTGTTCCAGCCCGAGAGAGAGAACGACGAGCTTACATGCGCCCTCGGCAATCCTGAACACGGAGGACGAACACGAGGCAAAGGCGTTGTTCCATGGGTTCAGGGGTTTTCGGAGTGGAACGACAGTTCAGAGAAAAAAGAAGCAGGATGCAGACCGGATTCAGAGGGTAGAAACAAAGAACGAGGAGTTGCACCGTATTTTAAAGCGGCAGTAGGAGCAAATTGACACAATTAGCCAGTAAAGGGCATCTCCGCGGCAGGAGCAAGCAGATCCAGCATTGGATAGTACCGTCCCATCTATGCGGAAAAGCAGCATGGGTTCCACGGGGGTCCGGGCCGATGATGCACTGCTGGCTCGCTACCCCATGGATGATATCAAAGAGAGAACAAATTGTGAGCTACACATGAAAATGAAGAACATATCCATGAAGGTGGCGGTCGGCTTTGCTTTACCGAATGCACCTGAAGCAACCATCCATGGCAATCCGATTCCAGCTGGCTATGCTCGTGTCGGGGTGGATGAAATTCTGCCGGGATATGACTCACTAGAGCTTGACATTCCTGGCGGTGAAGGGGAGCAGACACTGGGAGAAGTCATACATGGTGTCATTGTATGGAAAAAGGAATGCATCGTGTTTGCAAACTCGGCGCCAAGGTCACCGACTCCTCCGAGTAGCAATACACCTCTAAGTCCACCCCACCTCTAGAGGAAGCCCAGCGCGAGTCCATATGGATCTCCGCCGCATCAGCCGACTCCACCCCACCTCGAGAGGGAGCCCAACGCGAGTACATATCGATCTCCGCCGCGTCAGACGACTCCACCCCCTATGTCCCAGCAGAGCAAAAAGCGGAAGAAAGCCAACCACGAGCCTCCTGCCAAAAAGAAGTTAGCTTACGATATGACTGATGAGGAAACCAAAACGGTCGTTGTTTCTGAAATGAAGTACTATTTTGCACCGAAACCGCCCCCTCCGCCAAAGGAGAAAATACCTACGAAAACCGTAGAGCACTTTATGGAGTTGCTTGAGCGACCCCCGGCACATGTGGCGAATAGGCCATCAGACTATAACCGCTTTATTAGGAAGTCATATCAGGAACAAATGCAGCAGTCGAGACGTAGAAGTAGTAATAAAAATGGGAAAACAGTTCTCCAGCTCGGAGAACAGGCAATGCAATCGATCCCCCCGCTCAAGGTAACCGACGATGCTAGAGACATTGGTATTAGTGTTGATCAACTCCTAGGCAACGAGGAAGTCCCCGTGGCTGAAGTAGCATGGCAATATGCCCCCGGGAAAACTCTGGTCAGACCTGAGCAAGTCCCGAATCTATCAACACAAATGCGAAGATTGCATGAGTGGTACATGAAAGAAGTTGCCAACGGGCGAGTGATGCTCATGGTGAAAGTCAAGAAAGAGCATTAATTCTATGAAAACGAGCTATGCATTGAGTTTCCAGAAATTTTTCAGTTATACAATCAAGACTAACTCGACAAATCTATCGTCAGTTGCTATTGTCTGTAAGTGATTTCTTTCTGTAATTTAAGTCTCTAGCTCAGCTCATTCATTGCCTGTAATTATCCTCACTATATTCTTTTGCACGCTATTATGCAGAATGAAGATTCTCCAATGCAAAAGAGATAGAATCTATGACATTGGGTTCGTTGAGCCATATATCGTTAATGAAAAATTGATACAAGACCACCCTCAAGACTGTGAGGAGAACTTGCTAAGGTTTTTAAAGGCACAAAATACCAAAACAGAAATACTATTTCCTTGCAACTTCAAGTGCGTGTTACTGTCTTGTACTACAAATTCTATTTTGCTTACTCGATGTTAAGTGTAGTTGATGAGTTATGCACCTGCTTATATAAACGTACGCAGGTACCACTGGATCCTGCTAATCATTAAAGTTGACGCTGGAACTGTTGAAACCATGGACTCACTAGGTAAAGACCCTCAAGAATACACCAGCGTGGTTTTGATGCTCGACAGGTAATTTCAATCATTATCGCACTATATCGTCCTCTTTCGTTCATTTCCTGATATCAAGTAATTAATAACTCCTTTATTCATTTTCCTTGCCGGGCAGGGTTTGAAAACGGTTCATCAAGGATGTTGTCGGTGATTGGAAACCGGATCTGGGTTGGCGACTTGCCAAGCTAATTAAGTAGTACTAGCTAGGTCATCTCTTTAATTCTAGTTTCAATACCATTATCATGCTTGATTATTATCTGATTGAATTCTATTCTCGCAAAGTGCATGAGGCAGAAACAGGGGACTAATTTATATGCATACTACGTTTGCGAGAACATTCGCCTGACGACCGAATGGCGCAGAGATGAAAAATAACGACAGGTACGTAAACACTATTCACAATTTTTTTATGATGATCTAATATATATACACACAACTAATATATTCATATTGATCTCCTTCTTTAAAGATGGAAGAAATGCGGAAGAAGCTCCTACTAGAGAACCGCCTACGAGCAATTCAAAAGGAAATTACAGGATTTTTGCTTACGGAGGTCATATCTGAAAACGGAGAATACCATTGCAGGTAATGATCTCCAAATTATAGGAGAAATTGTATATACCAAATTGTATATATATATATGTATGGTCGTACGAGAAATTATATTATATATGCATCAACGTGTACAGCATGTACTAGCGTAAAATATGTTTGAAATGAAAAAGAATTGAATGGAAAACACAATATGAAAAGGAAAAATAAACCATAAACCCTAAACCCTAAAACCCTAAACCCCAACAAAAAAAAAATCCATAGTCCCGGTTGGTGTCACCAACCGGGACTAAAGGTCCTCCACCCCCACCGCACGCTCGCGGCCACGTGAAGGGACTTTAGTCCCGGGTTGTGGCCAACCGGAACTAAAGGGTGGGGGCCTTTAGTCCCCACCTTTTAGTCCCGGTTGGTGACCCGGGACTAAAGCCCGTTGCCAACCGGGACTAAAGACTCGTTTTCCACTAGTGTACCTAGTCAAGGATTTATGGTGATGTGCCCAACCATGGTTACAACTATATCTTTAGGCTTTTTGAACATTCATACCATACCCAATTAGACTTACATTAAGATCAAATTGCATAATAACTCTCATGCCAATCGGCGTGTTGTTCTCGTTGGCAATTAGATGATCGCTAGTGCCTGTTTATTGAGCAGTGCTTTTACGTGCCGGCATGGTCGCCCGGCCTCTCCTCGGTCGCTGGAAGCAATCGTCACCAGATCAAGTCAGCTTTCATCCACCTGCCTGCCAAGTGCCAGCGTTTATGCCCATAATAAGGTTCGTTCCACTGTGAACTACCTAGCTTGAGTCACAATCAGAATTATGGAATAAACGAGACTATATTGGTCAATATACTCATATTAAGCTTATAAAAAAAATTCATCCACTGCTACGTGTCATTGTCAATACCAGGTGTTGATGCATTCTAATTTCTGATGGCTCGCTGTTCAGGTGTTCTTGTGCTTCTGATGGCTTTCTGCTACTTTGCTATTAGTACCACTTGTGTTTATATTTCTCCAAAGCTCATGAATCAGGTATGTCTCTTCAGCTGTTCAAACTCCAAACTATACTTCATCTTCAGTTCACATGATAATGATTCGCTCGCAAATAATAAGGTGCTATCTTTATTCAACCCAACAGGCCAAGATCGAAGCTTCCAAGGAGGGTGATGAGTGTGTGGCGCATCTCGGGGAATGGGAAGATCATGAGTGCGGAGACACGTTGCTAGACATGGACGAAAGTTTGGTCTGCTGCAATTCTGCATCGGTTCCGCCCCGCTGCTGAACCTTGATGGTCCCGTTGCAAATACCCGGAGTAAGAGTTATGCATATACGGATGTGATATGCTCGCTGGGGACATGCTAGGCAAGAAGCATATCGGCGCATTGGATAGCAGAAGCCCGTCGCCTTGCGACGTCGCTCAGAAATTGCTGCGATGAATACGTACATCCAGTGAGGCCAATCCTACTGTGCGCGCTATACGAACGGTTAGTAGTTTTTTCATTCTGTATATGGCAAAGATATTTTGACCCCGGACGGCAGAACCGTGCACAAATACTTACATGTCTCCTTTGCAGATGTAGCATGGAATGGAGGGTACCTGCATGTTGGCGAAATAAGTGGTCAGCTTCTTCATCTCGGCAGAGGAATGCTGCTCACCCAGCTTGCTTGGAAGACCTGGCCTTCATTTGTATTCCAGAAATGCTACTCCGCGCGCCTGCTTACTGGAGCACGCACCATTGATCAGGAACCATACTACATGTTCTGAAGAAATCGACACTTGTCATGTCGTTAACTGAAGAAATCGACACCCGACGGTCGGCTCGCGCGAAACCAGGCTCATCGTCGACCGTCCAATCTTCGTCTAACAGCAACTTATCGCTTCGCCCGGAGTTACGACATACCGCACCCTTGATCGCGCATCCAACGGCTCTGAAGAGCGGAGCTGTTGCTATTTGAATTATTACCTTTGTTGTCTCCTTATCCACCTGCTTCAGTACTTCAGAGTTAAACTTACCTTTCACTGGTTGTAATGGGTATTAAACCTGGGATCTATCTGAGAGCCCTGGAGCTCATCTTCCTCTACTTGGTTGTAATGGGTATTACCCTGGCCGCCATGTCCTGGCTATCCTTAATTCGCTATATTTAGCTTTCTCTGGCGATCATCCTCTGGCTACTTGGTGTTATCTGTGAGCAAGGTTTTAAATAGCGGCCGCTACCTCCGCTATTGCGGCCGCAATAGCGGTAGCGCACCCCAGCCGCTATCCTTTTTAGGTTGCGTTCTTAAATAGCGGGTTTGTCACAATTTGGCCGCTATTGCGGCTGTCAGACCGCTATAGCGGTGTTGTTGCGGCCGCTATTTGGTCTGCAGTAGTGTGATTGCGGTCTAATGCGTGTCTTTTTCTCTCTCAAACGCACGAACTATTCATTGCTTATCCTGCCACATGTGGGTTCAGCTGCAACATGTTAGTTCCGCTCCTTTCCATCCTTTTGTGCATAGAACTTAGTGACACAAGTCTTATACAAATGATAATTCTGCAACATAAATGTTATTTTTATTATCAATTGTATAAAAATATACACAAAAATCTTATTCCCTGTGCATTTTTACAAATCCGCTATGCGGACATAGCGTCCGCAATAGCGCCCGCAATCCGCATTCCGCTATACCGACCCTAATCCGCTACCAACCCGCTATCCGCTATTTAAAACCTTGTCTGTGAGTGATGAAGTTTTCTGAGCTAGCTGGGACTTGTCACTTCTCTGGCTACTTGGTGTGATCTGTGAACCGGTCATCCGACGTTTGCTGCAAACCTTCGCCCGCACGACAAACAAATTTAGACATAATTCACGCAAACATGACGAAGCTCATCAAACGGACTCGATATAATGTATATAAACCGGATACTATTTCATCCATTCAACTAAAACCTAAAAAATCCTTCTAGCCGTGGAAGGCGCGCGGTGGTATGGCAGCCCCTGTTCTTATCGGCGGTGGTGGCGCTGTCGTAGAGGGACTGCTCCTCTTCGATCGTGGTGAGCTACCCATCGAGGCTGCGTAGTCGCCGCACAGATCTCTCCTCTGTCGTCTCGATGCTCCGCGAGGAGGAGGAGCCGCCGCCGCCGCAGCCTAGGTAGTGGATTAGGCACCTTCGTGCCTTCGCGCTCGCCGGTGGCAGCTCCTCCTTGATGGCCTTCCCGCGCCGGACTTGGCAAACCGCGGAGGCGCCGCCTTGAAAAGTCAGCGCCTTGAAACGTCAGCGGGGCGATGACGCCTACTCCGTCTTGACGTGGTGGCGGGGCGGTGATGCAGGCTCCACCTTGACGTGGTGGAGCGGTGCGAGGGCAGCGACGGACCATGGTAATTGAGCGACCTCTTGATCATGATGTCTATTTGCGCCGCGTACTCCTTGTCGGTCTTACCGCCTCCTCAAGGAGGCGTGGCTGCAGCGGCTCCTCCTCGTTGTCGAAGGAGAGGATGATCTCCTCCTTCATGGAGGAGACGACCGTTGTGAAGGACGATGGCCCCGAAGAGCGATGGCGGCAGTGCCAAGATCAGGATCCGGAAGAAGATTCAGAGCTGCCACCTGCCCGCGCAGAGAACCATGAGTTGGGCATCGTCGACAGCCATGATCAGAGACGGAGAGAAGTGGATCGGTGGTGAGCAGAGAGGAGAGGATGTGATGTGGTGTGGACGATACTGGAACCATGCTTAAATAGCCGAGGCCAGGCAAACATGCGGGCAAACGACTTTAATGCGGCGCACCAGCTATAGTAGACTTCTTGGTCGCCGGTCAGCATTGAATCGGCGCTGCCCACTCATCTGATCGCGTCGCTTTGACCGTCGAGTCGCATCCGCTCTGAAGTGGGCTGACCGGCATGAATGTGCGACACCCGCTACATGTGAAGATGGTTTTATGGCCGCGAAAGGTTTTTGGGTGGGACCGGGGTGTCGGTGTTGTACATGGCGGCGGTCCGGATGCCCACATACCTCCCCTGATTTTTAAAATGTGTGAACATTTTTTTAAATACCATATATATTTCTAAATAGTGGGAAATACTTTTTATAAATTATGCAAACATTTGTTAAATTGTATATCTTTTTAAAATGTCTCGAACATTTTTGGAAACGTGTGAACTTTTTAAAATGTCGCGATGGTTTTTTAAATGGTACTTCCACTGTCACAAAATAAGTGACTCAACTTTGTATTAACTTTAGTATAAAGTTAGTATAAAGTTGAGTCACTTATTTTGGGACGGAGGGAGTACCAAATATACTTTGAATTATGTGAAACATTATTCCACATTTTATAAATATTTTTTAAAATGTCATGAACATTTTATCGGAATGCCTGAACACATTTTAAATGCCCCGTGACATTTTTTAATACTATCACATATTTAAAAAGTTGTGTGAACATTTTTCTAATACTTCATGGCATTTTTTAATACACGATAAAGGTGTCTTCATCAGATTAAAAGAAATTTCATTACAAATGTGAATAAAAGTAATAAAAAAATAAGTCAGCGCAGCGGCTTCTAGTGTAATCCTAAAATAAACTAGTAGAAAGCCCGTGCGTTGCCACGGGCCTTTTCTAATTACACATATATAAATATAATGCATATAATTCACCGAGCGTTATTATGTCGTAGTTCCCCGTCAAAATAATAAATATATAATGAATATCAAAATTTACATGTATGGAAATGATAGCCTGCAACAATTGAAAAATAATTTAAATCCCCTTCACTTGCAATGTAATTTGACGATGTACATACAAAACGAGCAATGATCCAAATAATTATCTGTTACAAACTAACTTCTACATGATGCGGTTGAGATGTTCCTGTACACGGCAGGAATGTTATCTTTAGCTTCGTTTGCATGGTACTTCAGTAAGTACAATAAAATTTTCATTCTCAGCTTATAACCAACCTGCACGAGCAATGTATATAGTTAGCATGAAGAGTTCACGTGGAAGATTTAAGAATATGCAACATAGAATACTCATCGTGCATTGTACGTAGAACCTGGTTATATATTGTGACCGTATATGTACAATGTAGTGTCCCACTTTATCCGGATGCCCCTCAATGACTCTCCCTTGATGCGGGTTCCTCAACTGTAAGCTCCTTTGTCTGTTGGCTCCTGTAACAACTTTTTGGGTTGCCTCTACCATGTGTGAATAGAGAATGAACTTTGTAATCTCCCAACATTTCAACACGTGACTAAAGGAAATGTAATAAAGTAAAAAATATGACTTTTCAATGATGTTTCCTTAATAGATGGATTTAATCATACAAATCACCCAGTAAACAACCGTTTTACTGAAACAAAATAGTGAATTAACCTTTATGCCTCAACATAAAAGACATTTTACAGTCCGTTTTCTGTAGCCCCTTTCCTCAAAAGAACAAATATTGTCTTCATTATTTCACTTTATGACGTAATACCAAAATATGTACATATGTTTTTGGATGCATTAGGATAGCCCTCTATTAGCATTTGCTTCAGGTTGGTAGTTTATATCAATAGTTAGGCCTAGCCATTTTTAGTTCAAAATTTGAACAGAAACTTATTTTGGAACTGGGGGAGTAGAAAGAAGTGTTGCAATAATGTGAGGCGGTGTCCATGATATTCTTACTTCATTTAAAATGGTTTATCTGGATTTCCCTGCTTTAATAAGATAATTAACGGATGATTTCCATAAGTTAGTATCACATAAATGTATTTGGGTGTGACAAAAGGTGAATAATATGTGCGTCAAAAGAATTCTAGCAAGACTAATTCATCATTCTCCAGTTACAGCGATGACAACTTCACATATGTAAACCTCTAGAAGTTTTAATTATTATTCCTTAATATCAACAGATTGCAGAGACAATTTTCTGTATCAAATTAAACCAAACAGTACATATGATCCTTGCTATTAACCTATATGAACCTGCCTAAGCATGTAAGTTAGTAAATTGTCCCAGTGGTCATGTGTCTCCAAAGCGTCATATGATATATTTATATTTATTTTGAGGCATTAGGCATGCTCTTCTCCTTTCAGCTCCCAGACTTAAGACGTTCCAGTCCTATCCCAAGATTGAGATACAAAAAACCCTGGAACCCGAAATAGCATGCAAATGGAAACACTCAAAATAGCATGAATCCTAAAAGATTGAAGAATGGGGAGTGGAGGAGAGGTTATCGGGTAGTTGCGCTGCCACCCACACCTTGTTGTCTACTAATTGCAATTAACCGATTATAGTACACTTTACCAACATATTGTTTGTTTCGTGCATGAAAAACAATTGAATGGTCAATGAGAAAGTAGAGAAATCTTCTAAAATATTATTTTTGCAACCATACATTTAGCTATTTTGATGCCGTTACTAAAGAAATTATATTGCACATCGCGTGTAGTGTTACTTATTAGTATCATTCCTTATTTAGAATAGATCATTATCTAAACTGAATATTTTTGTCTTCTAGAAGCCCAAAGTTGAAGTCCCTTCTTTGTATCATTGTGCATCAATGTTACAGCTGCGGACCAGAGCATGAAAGAAAAATGCCCGTGCATTGCCACACAAAAAAAGATAGAAAAAATGATGAAACAATTGTTTGGATTAAGAGATATGTGTAGAACATGAAAGCATGATGTCTCTGTTAATATATCTACAAACAACAATAATCTCCATCCTCGTCTTTCTTCTGTCGATCATTGTATTCTTTGCAAAAATACGTAACCGCGTATCTCTTGCCATCCCTCCTCCCCCACTCACATCTATTCTCTTCCTTCGTCCTAACTCCAGTATTATTGTCACTTCGAAACTTCTTCATCTCGCCTTACCATCCTTTGAGATCATATTTCAAATTTAGCAGATCATGAAATAGACCTCACGTACCATGACAGGTGTTGGCATAACGTATTAGCACCTTCTTCTAAAATGAAACGATTCTCACCTACTCAAAGAGATGATGGCATATTAATTTCGTATCTACGAAAAATGAAGATGCACGAAGTGCAATGTCAATGTTTGTCTCTCCTTATTCTTTGGCCGCAACAAAGATAACATTTGTGTGGCTGCAAGGAACATAAAAATAAATAAATATTGTGTGTAGCAAAAGAATCAAATTATAAAAAATATAATGCTTCTGTGGCCGCAAGAAATGTCAATAAAAGCAAATACAGTGTACATGTGAGAAAATCAAACTAAAAATGTATGGTTGTTTAATTATAGTCCCCCCTTAGTTGAACTTCTTCCGTTTTATTGTGCTACACACATTGACTTATGGTGACTTGCATTGTACAAATTTACTACAAGACATGGACAAATATTGTACCACACATCTCTTAATTACCATAGGTTTATGTATATGCATCTCCTAATTATTAAAGGTTCCAATCAACATCGGCGGACCCCATACATGAGTCAGCGCGTTGCAATGCTGATTTGGCACTTGAACAAGATATGGTGTTATTACTTTTTAGTTCTTTAGACAATCTTCGAAGGACAACTCCATCCTCCATCATATAATTCTGTAACCAGAACCAAAAGATTAGAATTTATAAACTAATCATTTGTTGTGAGAGAACAGTGTTTGTATGCGTAAAATATTATGTATGCCAATGAAATTACCACATGGATTTAGGTATCAAGTAAACTTGTATAAGAAAACTGAATCCCTGCGAAAAGTTTCATCTCGAGCATACTATTAACCTAAAGGAATTCAACAATCAAAGCTTCAAAATCATACCAAAATAGTAGGAATTCAACAACGTTCATGATTCCATAGAGGTTCTAGAATGGACACGATGCAAAACCAAAAGGGCAAGCAAACCCTAGTAGTTTCTGTGAAAATGATTACCATCAGGAAAGAAGACTCATCATGAAAAAATCCTTTTGGAGGAGGTACTGACATGCACTTTAGTATTAACCTGAAAAACATGCACTTTACTGAGATATGAAAAATTATGATACTGCAACAAAACTCTACAATTGAGTAGAAAATGACCAAAAATGAACCCATGCCGGCCAACTCCCCCCTCTCTCCTACAAACCAGACGAAAATCAGTGCGGGCAAAAGTTTGACCTTCATTACATTAAATACTAATTGGAGTTTAATGGTAAAGCCAAAAAAGGCACTAACGACCTGGTTGATTTTTCTTGTTTTTATTCGTTATCGCTTTCAATGGTAGAACCCAATCCGTTTTTGGATACAATGGGAAAAAGACAATAACCAGTAACCACACTCTTGTTTGAACTTGAGAAATTGTGCCATTGGAGAAAAGCAGATTATACATTTATACATAAGAGAAAAAGAAGACTCCTTGCGCTCAACCGATGTGGAGACAAACTACAAGAACCTGATAATCCACACATAATAATTAGGTGTCCATTTTGAACTTTAAAATTTGTAGAAAATGTTTGCCTGCACCATTATCACCATTTAAAGGATCAACTACCCAGTTCCAGTTAGGAGACTTCATCAATTTTCCCTACACTGAACTTAAAGTCGTCACAGTTGTGGTGAAATAGCAAGTAGTGTATCATTTTGATGTGTAACATGGTAGTAATAAATGTAGCTACAAAAAAGCTGAATGAGTAGATATTTTAGCAATTGAATTTCAGTTTCAGTAATACTAAGAAGTACTTTCTCAATAGTACTAAATGCTCCTTTACTCGGAGGTGAAACACATGCCATTGTTCTGCAGTATGCAGGTGTGTCATCAGTAATCATAACACGAGCATCTAAAATAAAGCATGACAATTACCAAACACACCTTGCCCATTTTGTTGTGTCATAGGAATGACATCCAATACTGATGGTAAATCAGACGGGAGGAAAGGCGTGTGCTCAAGTAAAATCATTTCCATCGACCTTCACCATAGAATTAGTATGTAACGTTCAACATCAAAATCAATATTTTCCTGTGGACTGAGACAACTCTCAAATGTGTCCATAAAAAGGCTAGCAAGGAGAACCGAAATGATGATTATCTTACCAAAAGTTTGCACTTCCGATGGGCTTGAACCTGAGATCTCCACGGCATGGCAAATGCCTGCCCGTGCAATCACCTACCGACCTACACAACATACAAACTATCAGTATCTGCATGATGCCAAGACAAGAAGGTAGTGTTGCCTCCATTGTGTCTCCGACATTCATGCTCTGCTCCGCTGTTGCATCAATGGCCGTGGCAACTGGATATTTGTATCAACGACATGCTTCCGTGCTCTGCTCCGCTGTTGTATCAATGATGGAGTTGGAGTCCCTTCTTTGCTTCTCGAGGCATCGACCATGGACGCTCTCCTGGGAGCGACTTCTAGTAGAACGGGCGCCTAACGCACGACCAACGGCAACACACCCTCCAGCGTGAGACATCGTTTCTTCGGCCTACTACGGCGGCGGTCCTTCGAGTTTCAAACTTTCTCCAAAAACTTTGAATCATAGGAATTATAATTTTCGGAAGTACACTACACACTGAAACAAGTACACATGTGTCAGCTGGAATGTTTGTGACAGAAATAATGTTGTAGCTAAAAGCATTTCTAGCAACCTAAAGGAACAACCACTTATGCTGATCTTACAGACACATACTAATGCTGATTATTGTATGAACAACCCCTAAACTATGTGCGTGTAGTTCCAGACTTTTAATATCACTTGACACCAACGAAGGCTATGATCAGAAGGATAGATGGGCATGCATATTTAGTGTTTATTCCCCATTGGTTTGTGATAAATGAAATGTGTTAACCAAGCATAATGTGCACATGAACTACACTGCTAATTCACTTCCAATAAAGCCAGGTGATTTTTCAGCAAAAAGAGTGTTATGTGATCCGATGAAACAGTTATTAGATATATCTAGTGTCGATCGGTCCTAATGTGGCCTTAATCATAAGGTCCACGATCTTGAACAAGCTTAAACACATAGAAAGTAAATAGAAAATTATATTGTCTGAAGCTGATCTTGCTGGAGAGGATTATATTAGCAGCAACTGCTTAGTTCTAACAAAATATGGTTCGTCTATTTACTTAGATAGTGGTCCACTTATTCACCTTCAATGTTTTGGCGTGATGGTGCTGATTCCCTTTCCATCCTGCTCGTAATCTCAACAGGGCTTGGAATTTCCAATTTGTTGATGCTTGAAGGGTAACCATCTGCTACGAGAAAGTCTCCATTCAACATGGACACCCTGCCATTACATACAATTTAATTAAAGCATCTAATTAATTGACAGGTTCTTGCTCATGGTCAAAGACTAACAATCAAACTAAGAAATGCATGGCACTTAATTCTCATTAACTAATAATTCGTATAATTTAGTGAATTATAAGTTAACCAGAGAATCAAACTAATTAATTACCAGCAGAGACAGTTGGTTGTGGTGCTTTGGACCTCTGGACCCTGAGGCAGGCGAGGTTGCAGTTGGCCCTCCGGCCGCCAATCACCGGGACCCAAGTATGTTCTAATGGCCGCCTCCGCCTCCCGGGATGTAACCTACCAAGCATCAATCCATGCATGGCATCAACTAACGGGACATGATTAAGCAAGAGAATTAACTACTGAAGATCAATCGATGATGAGGGGGAGAGTGATTGTTTGGGTGGGTACTCACGAATCCGCGGCCCTTGGATATGTCAGTGCCCTTGTCGGCGATGACAACGACCTCGAGGATCTCGTCGAAGCGCTCGAAATGTCCACACACGCCCTCCTTGCTCGAACACCTTCACGTTAGGCCACCCACGAACACCTTCGTGAACCTCGTGTCACCACCGCCCACCGCCGCCTGATGAGCCATGGACATCCTCTTCTTCTTCCTCTAGCTCTAGGATCGGCCTCTCCTGATCCCTTTCGGGCAGGGCGGATATGGCGGCACCGAAACCCTAGAGGAGGGAGGCCAGGGGGTCGTGCCTTCCTTTGGTCGGGGGGTCGGGGATGGGCGCGGTGCGATGTAATGCTAGAGACTGATAAAAACAGTGGAAAATCTGTGGAGTTGACCTATGTTTCATAAAAATCGGTCGAGGGGTGGTGATGATGGGAAGTGAGACGAAAAAAAACACCAAAATAAATCACGGAGGGAAGGCTATCAATTACTTTTTTAGGAGTAGAGATTGTTTCCTTAAAATTCATTATTTGTTTCCTTAAAATTCGTTAGGTGTTTCCTTAAAATCCGTCATTTATTTCCTAACCATTTATTATTTGTTTTCTTATTTTTGCTAATGTAAATTTCATTGATGGAAAGAATATATTGATGTGGATAAGTTAGGAAAGTTAGATCCATAATCTTTTATACGTTCGGAAAGTGCTGGTTTGCAAGGAAAAAGTAGAGAGAAAAATAAACCAATGAATAAAAACCAACATGGCGGGATGGTGGGAGGGAAGATGAAAAAACCAGACGAAAGTGGGAGACGAAAAATAACCATGAAGGCGAGGCTACTAAGTGGGACTTTAGGAGTAGAGACAGTGGCGGAGCTTGGTGGGGGGCCAACCTGGGATTTGCCCCCCTCAAGCCCATGGCCCCCCTACGTTTTTGGCTCAAGCTCCGCCACCTAGAGATATATATGCGATTCGGCAAGTTAAAAAAAATGAAATTTGATAAGATAAGAAATATGTCATTTTTTTGTATTAGTAAAGTTGTGATTGTCATTTAATAGTAGATAATGATAACAATAAATGGCAGCACATTGAGGAATATTTTATTTTGTTTTGGAAGGTTGTCAAGAAAAATCTTGTGTATGTCTTCTCGGAAGGTGATCTCACATATATGTTATGATTTCTGAATTCTTAATTACCCTATTATTTACGTGATTAAATCGAATCATCACATGCCAAAACAAGCACAAAACAAGATCTTCCCTTTAATGGTGGATTTGATATTTTAATGAGAGCGAGGAAATAAACCAATGGGAGTGGGAGGTGGGACGAAAAAAAACCGGACGAAAAAAACCCTGTGTAACAGGCTACCAACTCTCTCTTTAGGAGTAGAGATATATGATGATGGGAGGAGGGACAAAAAAAAACCAGACAAAAAACCAGACGAAGGTTTGAGGGGAGATGGAAAACGGAATGTTAATTAATGTAATTTGGTGATGTATGGAAATATTAATTAATGTGATTGAACGACTTATGGTAAGGTTAATTAATTCAGATTTTTCACATAAATGCATTACTAAATATATGATGATGTGAGGAGGGACAAAAAAAACCAGACGAAAAAAACCAGACGAAGGTGGGAGGGAAGACGAAAATAAACCCGGAACGGAAGTTACCAAGTCCCCCTTTAGGAGTAGAGATGGGCGTGTTGGCGAGTAGGCATATTCCTCTTGTCCCTCAGTGCCAATTTTGTAAAATTGGACTTGAAGACATCCAACATTGTTTACTCACTTGTCCTAGAGCAACTGATGTTTGGACAGAGCTAGGTTTAGCTGAGGTCATCCAACAGTCCGTGGTGCAAGACCGGTCTGGCTCGATTAACTTGGAAATTCTACTCCGAACACGATCAGTGGTGCATGAAATGCCAGCTGTTGAGTTGATCCTGGTCTCTATGTGGTATATTTGGTGGCAAAGACGACAACACGCAAAAGGGGAGTCTATCCAGAGCCCTAATCGCACGGCAATGTCTATACGGGTGCTGGCCAGAAACTTTCTTCGAGCCCATACACCAAACCAGCCAACACGTCAGTTGGTTCACACGTGGAAGAAGCCAAGCGAGGGCACTATAAAAATCAACGTGGATGCCTCTTTTCATTCTGAACATTTATCTGGAGCTAATGGTGCGGTGGCGAGGGATAACCATGGACAAGTCCTAGCTGCGGCAACCTGGGCAATACCTCATGTCTCCAGCGTTGTATCAGCTGAACTGAAGGCCATCCGACATGGACTGATTTTAGCAGCTAATATTGGTTGCACGAAAGTTGTCGTGGAATCTGATAGTATGGCTGCGTTGGAAGCACTGAACAAACCTGAAGCATACTTGGGCCCTGATGTGTCCATCATTACTGAATGCACTCATATGGCGATGGAATTTGCTAGTGTCAGTTATGTTTTTTGTAGTAGAGAGGCCAATCGGGTAGCTGATTGCTTAGCTAAACATTCATTTAGTTTGAGCTCATCGGAATTTTGGGATTCTGATATCCCTGACTTTATTCTTCCACAAGTTGTAAACGATATGGCAATAATTTGAGGAATAAAGTTATTTATGATCAAAAAAAAGAGATGGGATCAGACTAGCTATAAGGAAGGAACTCCTTCATCAGATCGAATAAACGAAACCCCCCGCAAAAAAAAGAAACCCTAGGCGGCTGCATAGTTGTCTAGTTGTACGGAGATCCTTATATTAGTAGAAAAGAGTTTGATCGATGGCCGACGCGGAGCAGCAGCAGCTTCTGCCGGCGGAGCCTGAGGAGCGCAGCCGGTCGGCGGTGATCTTCCTCGTGGGCTGCGCCGTCGTCGTGCCCTTGTCCGTCGCCATCTTCCTCGTGATTCTGTACGCGTCCATCGACGACCGCGACGATAACGACCCCGAGGTCTTCGCGCTGACACTCCTCTGTATCCTGGTGCTCGGCCTGGCCGCCTCCATCACTGGCCTCGTCTTCCGCATGCTCATGGAGCGCCATCGCGGCAACCCGGAAGGAGAGAGGTTCGTCGACGAGTTGCTTCTGCTCTGGTGACCCATCAAACCGTGTCGGCTGGAAGGTCCTATCAGATCAGAGGTTATATCGTAGTACTATGAGACTGATGCATGCTACGTATCTGCAGAGAACTAGAGGCATGTTTATGTTTATCACGTTATTAGGAGAGTTTATGCATATAACATTCTTAAGCTTGTAATTAAGATGATTGGAGATGACTTCTACTGTTGGAGCATCTGTTGAAATACCATGTATGTCTATGATGTATTGTACGTGATGTCTTGTATGTGGGTACATGGGCTGTAACCCCCGATCCTATTCTGTAGGGATAGCAACTGATGAGGCGTGCATGCACCTGCGTGTGCCCCTGCACGATCTCCCTCTCTCTCGCTACTTCTCTGTATATGTAAACAGTCGATGAGGGAATACAACAACTGCATCAGTGCTATTCACTCTTCAGCTTGGTAATCAGAGCCATGGCCGGCACTGCGGCTAACACCGCGTCGGCCCATTCTTCCCCTACCCTCCCTCCCTCGTCTACCCAAACCTCGCCGGCGCTCGCTTCCTCCGCCGCCGGTGCCATCACCTCTTTTGCCCCTACCACTGTTTCTTTCCCTTCCCTCAATGTCCACAACGCCAATATAACCTCCTACATCCGCTTCGTCCTTGATCCTGCCCAGAATAACTACCACCGCTGGCGGCATCTGTTCTGGTCCGTCGCTGCAAAATACGGCGGGCTCAACCACCTCGACGAGACCTACGTCCCCGACACCACCGATCCCGAGTGGCGCCGGGCTGACATCTCGGTGTTGCTGTGGTATCATGCCACTGTCATCGACAGCCTCCTCGACGTCGTGATGACCGACGACGCCACTGTTTTTGGAGGTAGTGTGGCTATTAAAGTCAATGATGATGTTAGCAACTATTTTCAGACTAAGAAGGGTCTTCGCCAAGGGGACCCCATATCCCCTATTTTATTCAACATCGCGGCAGATATGTTAGCTATCCTTGTCGAGAGTGCTAAGGTGGTCGGGCAGATTAGCAGTGTTATTCCCCATTTAGTAGAAGAAGTTCTATCTATTTTACAATACGCGGATGACACTATTCTTTTTATGGATAATGACCTAGATAAAGC
Organism: Elymus sibiricus; assembly: GCA_039707655.1. Lineage (NCBI taxonomy): Eukaryota > Viridiplantae > Streptophyta > Magnoliopsida > Poales > Poaceae > Elymus > Elymus sibiricus. Next base: position 15,477,920 of record CM077665.1, on the reverse strand, counting down.
AAGAAACCTCAAGCTGCTTTTATGTGCATTCGAGGAGCTCTCTGGTCTGAAAATTAATTTTCATAAGAGCGAATTTTTCTGCTTCGGTGACGCTGCAGAGTCTGCAGCTGAGTATGTTGACATTTCCGGCTGCCAGCTCGGGCAGTTTCCGATTCAGTATCTCGGTATTCCGATTCACTATCGACGCTTAACTATCGCTGAGTGAAATCATGTGGAAGAGAGACTTGAGAAACGGCTAGCCAGCTGGAAGACCAAACTCTTGTCATATGGGGGGCGGTTGATTTTGATCAATTCCGTTCTCAACAATATGGTTCTATACATGTTGTCTTTCTTCCACTTACCGAAAGGGGTTCTTCAGCGTCTTGATTATTTTAGATCCAGATTTTTTTGGCAATGCGATAATGAATCCAAGAAATATAGGCTGGCGAGGCGGACTGTATTATGCCGCCGTAAAAGTCAAGTGGGCCTTTGAATTCAAGATCTTGAGATTGGAAACATCGTTCTTCTGCGTAAATGGGTTTACAAATTACTCACTGAGAGTGAAGTATGGCAGGAAATCATTCATAACAAATATGTGGGGTCCAAAACCATTTCTCAAGTTCATTGGAAACCCGGTGATTCATATTTTTGGTGTGGTGTCATGAAGGCCAAGGAATTCTTTTTTCAGTTTGGTACTTTCTCAGTTAGGGATGGTTCCCAGGTTCGATTCTGGGAAGATACCTGGCTAGGCGCCACACCAATTATGGTGCAGTACCCTAGCTTGTAACGGATTGCCAGACATAAATTTGTCACGATCAAACAAATTTTGGGACAAGAAAACCCCGATATTTCTTTCCGTAGGGATCTCTTTGGCCCTTGCCTCGCAGAATGGAATGAATTACTCTCTCGTTTGAAGGACATTTAGCTGACAGGCGAACCGGAGAAGTTTCGATGAAAGTTGCATAAGAATGGCAGTTTCTCAGTCAAGTCCTTGTATGATGCAATGACTCATAGTGATGTTCCCATTGATAACAAAAAATTGTAGAAGTTAAAACTACCTCTAAAAAGAAGGTATTCCTCTGGTTTTTAAACAGAGGGGTCATCTTAACTAGAGATAACCTGGCACGACGTAACTGGCAAGGTAATAAGACATGTGTATTTTGCCAACATGATGAGTCTATTAAACACTTAATTTTTTGAGTGTAAATTCGCTCGTGCAGTATGGGCCATAGTTCAAGTAGCTTCAAATCTATATCCCCATGTAGTGCACGTAACATGTTCGGCAATTGGTTGCGGGGTATTGATAAACAATTTTCTGCATATATTCTTGTGGGAGCGGTTGTCTTATGATGGGCATTGTGGCTTATCAGGAATGATATGGTTTGGGATGATCGAGATATGGGATCCAACGGCCAAAAACAACGGATGAGTGAGAGGGCTCGGATTAGGTGCAGTTTTACTGTCCTTAATGTGTTTCTTCTACTGTGCAGGTTATTCATGCATGTACGCGATGACTCCGCACTTGGTCTATTCTGCAGAGGCCGAAGGACAGAGACCTTTTTATGATGACGTCTACATGGCTGGAGCATACAGCCAGAGAGGTTTTGTCCCTCCATGGATTGCGGTGTAATCTCCAGATAGGATTTGCCCCATCCTAGGCTGGATTGATTTATTTTGCTGTAAAACTATGTTTAGTTTTTGGTGTTTGGACTTGTTGGCTGTGTGCATCACCTTATGCAGAGGCCGGGCATTCTTTCGATGCGGTTGTATCACCTTGATAAATCAATTCAATGAAATGTCCTTTATCAAAAATGCATGCTCCTGGAAGATACCTATTGATGTAATCATAATATAGTGCGTATTATCTTTTATTGTGAGGCTTGGTAAACTTTGAAAAAGATTAGAGAAAAAATATCAACATCTAGGATACCAACTCAATACAATTAGAGTCACCATGAAATATGTAATAAGTAAATTAAAGTGGCTAAGCAGTGCCTCACGCAATGCATTCCCCGTATAACGCAAGGGATCTCTTCTTCACGATGCGTGGCGATGGTTTTTTTCTTCATTTTGTGGATTTTTTACTGTTGCTCCAGATTTACCACTCAGGCTACAAAAATATTTTCACATGGGCCTACCATCCACTGTCAATCTCTCCTCTTTTCCTTTCTTCGTTCTTCCATAGAAACAGAGAGAGGGGCCGAGAGAAAGGACAGCAGGCCGCCATCGATCCACCCTCGCCACCTGCACCCATGCCGCCGCCGATGCTGATGCCGCAGCCGCCTCTTCTTCTGCCGCCTTCCCTCCCTTCCCCTCCTCAATCTCGGTGTGGCCCCGAGGCCGCAGCCTGAAACCCTAGGCCTGGTTCTTCAGGGCAGTGGGGCTCGGCGCCCCTTTCTCCCCCCACTTTCACCCCCGTTGTGGCTCTGCCCCACCTTGCCTCGTCTCTCCCCCACCTTAGCCTCCCGTTGTTGCCCCTTCTATCCTCTCTTCCTTCTCTCCGATGGGGCCAGCTTGATTGCGGTTTATCAAGAAAACTGAGGGGACTGCCATTGGCAAACCGTCACAAACTGTTTTCTTGATGGTAGTGCTCTAGCGTCGGTTCTGCGACCAGCACCACTCCTCGCCAATTCCCTTACTCAAGCCTGCACCATATTCTTTGAAGGCTGCACCACAACAAGCCTATAAGCAGTAGCGAGCAATTAGTGGGCAAGGTGTGTGGTAGGTTTCTTTTTTTGTTTATGGACTAGAAAAAATTTGCTTACTGACATTTTAGTTGTACTGTCAATCGGTTGTTTGATAGTTGATGTTTATAATTTGTTGTCAAGTATTTCTACTGATGTGCTCATTAAAAAAGTTATTTCGTTGATGAACTGGTTTATTGTACCACTTATATTGCACAAAAGCTTATGCTTTGTTTATTCATCTCGAAATGGACCGATTCAATGTTTGTATGTATCTATTGTTCATTGTATTTCTGAAACGATAATTTTATCAGAGATCACGATCATGTGTTTCTGTTTATGATACATAAACATGCATTAAATAGTGTGAATTATGTAACTCTGTTTATAGATTGATAAATCATGGTTTTAGTTGTATTAGCCAACAGCTTCAGTTCTAGGATTAGTGCTTTTAGTTTGTTGTCAACTACTTATACTGATTACCCTTTTTATCTATAGATTGTGCGTTGTTGGTTTTATTTCCTGTTGGACAGTTCGTTCTACTTCCCAGCAAGCTCCTTATTATTCAGGTATGTCGCTTCCTCTCCTCTTTGTTTATATGTGCTTTGTTTTCTCATTATTGGTACCAAATCAATTTTGTTACGTACAAGTTGTTTTACCTCTTTTCGATTAAAATTATCTGTTGCACTCTGAAGACTGTGTGCAAACCATCCTAAGCTGATCTGATTTTATTGCTTTGTATTGCCACAAACTATTTTATTGATATGTTCCATTTTCTACAATGTGCTTTGCCCAAGTTTTTTTATCCAACTACAAATCTGTTGTGTGGCGGCACTCTGCCTAATCATCGGTGCTCCACAATGATAAAGTTATATTCACAGTTAGCGATAGTGCATTTTACAATATTTTGTATAACTGCTATTGATCATAATCAATAATTGTGAAAATCATATTACTATTTTCCTATTTTATAAATATTTGATAGATGATACCATGACACTACTAAATACTATCTTTTCAGATCTCGCAGGCCAGTCAATCAAGATAGGATTATTCATGGTTATAGCCTACAAAAGTGAGGTAGTACCAAAGCGTCAGATATGCCATGATATACCATGTTCACATTAAATTTCCTTAAATTTTAAATGCTAAAAAGTTTTTGGGCACTTCCTTTTGCAGAATACATCTTCTTGCACTGTTGACTCCCTTTGGTCAAAAACTAATCCCTGTGTTACATGGTGCCATAAATTTCAGAAAATCATGTTGTCATCTTTATCTTCAGTAAGGTATTTGATGACTCTCTTTGGTCAAAAATTTCTTCCCTGTTTCATTACATAATAGTTTGAGTGTGTTTCTCGGAAAACCTTGTGTGTAGTGGGCCAGCCCAATCAGTGATCCTGCCTTTTTCCTGACAGAATTTGGCCGGGTTTTTATATGGAGAAATCTTATAGTTAATAACAAGTATTAAAAATATTATTTGTAAACTAAAAATGCTCATTAATTTTAAAATAACATTCACAAATTAAAAAAAATGTACAAAATAACTAAAAACATGTTCCAAAATTCAAAAACAAATTACGGATTAAAAACATGTTCAAGAATTTGAAAATAAATCACAAATTTTCGAAAATGTTAGTGAAATTCAAAAAATGTTGGGAATTTGAAAAAAATCAAGGCTCTTTGTCGGTATGGGCTCTATCAAATGCGCAAAAGTTTTGCGCATGATTGCATTGATAGAAGGAGGGTTTAAGGAAATTCTCGCACACAAAACCACGTTCACAATAGAATGGCGTGTGTGTGCGCGCCGTAGAGCGTGCATCGCGGCCGCCCAGGGTACAGAGGCTACGTCTTAGTAACAATGCGTCGAGCCTGGGTGCGCCAGTGCGGAAACAATCATTTTAGTGGGATCTATATTAGCTATAATAATTTTAGTGAATAATTTAACAGTTCCCTTATGTTGACTTTAGGTGGGGAAACAACCTATATGAAGATGTGGGCCTAATCTACTCTCGGAATCGTATAATTGAATGCTATTTTTGGCCCTACACTGTGCAATACGAGCAACACTGTGCACATGCACGAATAATTGTTGCCAAATTATTTGCACTATCTTCCCTGCTGGTTGACACTTTCGACATGCATGCTACTGCATTGGAAGAGGGTCGAAAGCTTAATGAGGTGATTGTTGGCCACTGCCTGCTCTGAAGGTTTTCTATGCTAATCAGATCTTGAGACCGGAAAAAACAGTGGCATTTACTCACAATTAGCAGCAATTGGATTTCTGTCCTCCCCCACGGCAACTCATGCGGCGGCACTCCAAAAAAAACATGTTGCTCGCTCTCTGGCGAGATCACCGCCTGCAATCAGGTCATTTGTAGGCGCTGTCTTCACAGCCCGTGGAAGGGCTGTGCAAGCGACCAGGGCAAATCCAATTGCTGCTCATTGTGAGTAAATGCCACGGCTTTTCTGTACCATCTTTACCTGTTCTTTTTATTTCTATTTTGTTTGGTGTTTCTTTCCGGTTTTGATTTATTTTCTTATAAAAATTCTCCTGAATTTTGATAAAATCCCCACCTTTCTCTTAAAATGTTCAGTATTTTTAAAAATATATTTTTATTTTTTGATTTCTTGAAAATGATCAGGTTGGGTGATGGTCGGACAGCCCATGTACAAAATCGGCCGTCCAATCGCTGCTCATTGAAACGCACAAAAAGCCACCCGTTGGATATTGCAAAATCCATGTTGATGCAGGTGTACTGGCAGGAAGAGAAGGCTCAGGAGCGGCCGTCTGCAGAGATTAAGGGGGCAACTACATGGGAAGCACGGCACTAGTTTTGGAAGGAGTTTTTTATCCAGCGACTTTGGAAGCTGTAGCATGTCGTGAGGCTCTTTCTCTTGCAGAGGACATGGGCATCTAAAATTTCGTTGTTGCATCCGACTGCCAGCAAGTGGTCTCTCACATCAACAGAAGTGCTCGGGGGAAATATGAAGCAATTATTAGCGAAATAAATCTGAAAGCGGCTACTTTTCATTGTAATTCTACTTTTGAGAGGCGTGATGTGAATTATCAAGCACATAGCTTAGCTAAGTTTTCTCTTTCGAGAGGTCCGGATCGTCTGGTTAATTTGGGGCACCCCATGACCATAGATGTATCCCACACCATGTGGACTTTGATGAATAAAGTTGGTCTTTACCCCTAAAAAAAAACAAGCTAAAAAAAACATCGGCCCTGCAACACAGTCACAGCCCACCATCGATCCAACACAGTCACAGCCCACCATCGATCCAACCCAGTCAAAAATGTTCCTCGTCTTCCTTTCCTCTACTCTGCTTTGATGCTGTGCTCTGCTCCGGGCGGGCGACCGCGAGGGCGAGGGCGAGGGGATGAACGGCGGGCAAGGACGAATACGCGTCGTCTTCCAGCCCACCATGGTCGCCCGCCCGTCCTCTCCTCTGGAAGCAAGCGTCACCTAGTCATGTCAGTCCTCATCCGCCCGCTAGGCCGCCCACCAGGTGCTTGTGTTTTTTCCCATGAGCTTCCTTGCACTGCGACCTAGAGTAGCTAGCTCCAGTACAAGAGAAAGAGGCCAACCCGTCGTTCAATCATGCGCGGCCGTCTCCGTCCATCCGTCCGTCTCGGTGCATCCCTGGAAGCTACAAGCAATGGCCATACATGTAGCAATCAACGACAAGCAATGGAGTAATTCACAAGGTTTAGCCATATACATGTCTCTTACAAGCAATCAACTACAAGCAATGGCCATACATACATGTAGCAATCCGCGACACACCCGTTGCTGTCTGTTGGTGACAATTCTTGCTCTGCTTATCTTCAATCAGCCATAGGATTCACAAGGTTTTACTCCACTGTGGTAGGCATATATAGAGATACAATACGAGCAGTGTTCATTATCGATGCACCGAAATAACGTGTTAAGAAAAGTCTACGAAAATTATTTTGCCTACTCATACATGTAGGATGTTGCTATCAAGACAAATTGAGAAATTCATAATGGCCATACATACATGTAGCTATTAACCACAAATCCGCCCAGCCATACATCTAGGACCCGTTGTTGTGGGCGATGATTCTGGGCGGCTTATCTTCAAGCAATCTGAAACCAAGGGAGCTGCATCCTCATCCCCTTACACAGCAGCCAGCCACTGGAAAAATACCATTGATCGGACTAGTATCAATTATTACCAGGCAAGGCAACAGCAGGTCCCGCGTCCGATCAAGATCCAGGGGTGGTAAGAGCACTGTCTAGACAACTCGCTCGCGACAAGCTGGTTGGCTGCCTTTTCAGCCTAGCCGTCCGGCAACGCTGCCCCCTTCGCCTCCTCCCTCTCTATATATATGAAGCTATAATAGCCATGTACATCTAAGTGCGTAGTAGCACATCCTACGTCACTGATCACAATGCCAATTCTGCTCTCTCAAGAGCTGCTCATCTCCACACTACTCGTGCTACTTGTTCCCCTTTACTACTTGTACTTGAGGGCTAGTTGTAGATCAAAGAACCAATCAGCGCTCCCCACAAACTGGCCAATACTTCACATGTTCCCTTCCTTCGTGTCCAACCTCCATAACTTGCATGACTATTTCACCCTAGTCCTTGCTGGATCCGGCCACAGCTTCAGGGCGCATGGCCCACCCGGCACCGGGATGCGGTTCTTCATCACATGCGACCCTGCCAACGTCCGACACATCTTCACAACCAACTACGCCAACTTTCCCAAGGGCACGAGGTTCGCCGATACATTCGACATCATGGACGGCAGCCTCTTCACCATTGATGGTGAGCCATGGCGTCAGCAGCGCGCCAAAGTTAAGGGCTTGCTTGGTAGCCCGTGACTAGTTGCTAGTCTGGTGGCTTGCTGCTGCAGCAAGGTGGAGAACAACCTCCTCCCATTGTTTACCCAGATGTCAAGTACAAACACTCCATTCGACATGCAACATCTGATGTCTAGGTTTATGTTTGACCTGGCTGCTACGCCTCTCTTCGGCGTGGATCCCGGCCTCCTATCATCGGAAATGCCACCCATGGATGTCGCGGTTGCCATGGACACAGTCATGGAGGTGGGATGTTTTCGGCACATGATGCCGTCTTCTTGCTGGAAACTGATGAGGTGGTTAAACATCGGTCCTGAGAGAAAGCTCAATGCGGCGCACACACTGCTACGAAGGTTCATCAAGGAGATGATGGAGAGGAGGAAGATCAAGACGTGGCAAGTTAATAATGATGAGGAAGAAGAGGGTGTGGACATTGTATCTTCCTTCCTTGATGAGCCAGACTACGCTAATGATGACTTGTTTCGTGCTGTCATCATTGGCTACATGCTCGCTGCAAGGGACACAGTTGGAATAGCCCTGACATGGATCTTCTACAACCTCGCCCAAAACCCTAACATCGTGTCAATCATCCGCAATGAACTCTCACCGATTGTATCACGCAAAGTAGTAGCCGGTGTGGGTGCTATGGTGATATTTCAGCCGGATGAGACAAAATCTCTAGCCTATCTTAGGGCTGCCCTGTATGAAACTCTCAGGCTGTACCCGCCGGCGCCTACTGAGCTCAAGACGGTGGTCGCTGATGATACAATGCCGAGTGGCCATGAGGTGCACGCCGGTGACGCCATCTTTATTTCTCTCCATTCCATGGGGAGAATGGAAGGCATATGGGGTAAAGACTGCCTCAACTACAACCCAGATAGGTGGCTCTCGAAGGATGGCAACGGTCTGAGGTATGTACCATCTCACAAGTTCTTGGCCTTCAACTCGGGGCCAAGGATGTGCCTCGGTAAGGACATCGCGGTCACGCAGATGATGACCGTCGTGGCCTCAACGCTATGGAACTTCGATGTGCATCTGGTTGAAGGGCAAAGCATCGAGCCCAAGGCATCTTGTATACTAGAGATGAAAAATGGGCTCATGGTTAAGCTGAAGAAGCGAGAAGTGTAATATTATACTCTTCTTTTGTATGTAAACGTACTTACCAACCATCGGGACAGTTTTACACTGCCCACAGTCACATTACTATCGGCTAATAAAGGCATCCATGCATGAAAGTTTAACTTTCTTTTACAAAAAAAACAACCAACATGCTGCTATTTATTACTTTGTTGTATGAGACATGATATGAAGGCATCGAGACATGTTTTTTTTTACCTCCAACGATCGGCTTATTAAGTACCACTTAACAACCGTGATGGTGATTAGTTACACTATTTGATAAGTAAAGGAGAGCATATTATCCCGCTAGGTTATTAGTTACACTATTGGATAAAAATGAAATGAAGTGTACAATTTGTCTACAGCTGATGCATCCTACTGCAGTAATAAGCTGGATTACCACTAGTAGAAAACAGACCTTTCATCCGGAGCTCTAGTCCCGGCTGGGTTTGGGCCCGGGACTAATGTGAGCATTAGTCCCGGTTCCAACGGCTAGGAGCGGACGGGGGCACGGCCAGGATTAGTCCCGGTTCATATGGGACCTTTAGTCCCCAACCGGTACTAAAGAGGTTGCGGCAGGCTGGGGCCCCTGCGAGTCCCTTTAGTCCCGGTTGGTATCACTAACCGGGACTAAAGAGAGACATTTAGTCTCGGTTGGTATATCCAACCGGGACTAAAGTCTTCCATATATAAATTAAAGCTGCTTCCTCCAGCCCGAGTCCAAGCTTTCTCTCCTCTCTGTTTTCTTCCCCAAACTCGAGTTCATCCTCCATTTTTGCCAAGATTTGTCAAGATTGACGGCACCCCATCTATCCAAGGGTTCTAAAAGGTTAGCAACTTCATCATTTCATCTCTCATTGCTAGTTTAGCTCGTTTCATGCTCTATAAGTATAGTGATTTGTGGATTTTAGTTTGGGAGTAATTATGTGGGAGTTTATATAATTTATATGCAATTTGAGCTTAAATTAACTTCATAGTTTGCATATGTGTAGGTGTGGTTTACTTAGTGCCTTCCCTTCCCCGTCCTCACCGCCGTCACATTTCAACCTACCAAAGGGTCTCACAGATAGCAAATGGTTGAAAGTCAGGCAATTTGCTCTTTAGAAGATGGCCACACAATTCCAGACCTGGAAGAAAAGATTATAGAGCGACTACATCAAGACAGAAAAGAAGACTCCAGAATTCACTGGAGCACTAGAGAAGATAAAAGATAACTGGGACGAATTTGTGGAGTACAAGGAGTCGGCTGAAGCTCTGGAAAGGTCGAGAAAAAATAAGATAAATGCTGAGAAAAAGCAGTATCACCATTGTCTGGGGACAGGTGGCTACAAGAGAGCCGTGCCTAAGTGGGAAGTAGCTGAGGCCAAGATGGTTGCAGAAGGGGTCATTCCAGCTACAGCGGAATGGCCCGAGAGGTCCAAGATTTGGTTTTATGCGCATGGGGGAAAGTTGGACCAAGCGACAGGGCAGATTATTGCAAAGGCAGATCTTAAAACAGCATCGGACGCTTTACTTCAAGCAATAGAAGATGCTCGAAAGGGGTTGTTCCAGCCCGAGAGAGAGAACGACGAGCTTACATGCGCCCTCGGCAATCCTGAACACGGAGGACGAACACGAGGCAAAGGCGTTGTTCCATGGGTTCAGGGGTTTTCGGAGTGGAACGACAGTTCAGAGAAAAAAGAAGCAGGATGCAGACCGGATTCAGAGGGTAGAAACAAAGAACGAGGAGTTGCACCGTATTTTAATGCGGCAGCAGGAGCAAATTGACACAATTAGCCAGTAAAGGGCATCTCCGCGGCAGGAGCAAGCAGATCCAGCATTGGATAGTACCGTCCCATCTATGCGGAAAAGCAGCATGGGTTCCACGGGGGTCCGGGCCGATGATGCACTGCTGGCTCGCTACCCCATGGATGATATCAAAGAGAGAACAAATTGTGAGCTACACATGAAAATGAAGAACATATCCATGAAGGTGGCGGTCGGCTTTGCTTTACCGAATGCACCTGAAGCAACCATCCATGGCAATCCGATTCCAGCTGGCTATGCTCGTGTCAGGGTGGATGAAATTCTGCCGGGATATGACTCACTAGAGCTTGACATTCCTGGCGGTGAAGGGGAGCAGACACTGGGAGAAGTCATACATGGTGTCATTGTATGGAAAAAGGAATGCATCGTGTTTGCAAACTCGGCGCCAAGGTCACCGACTCCTCCGAGTAGCAATACACCTCTAAGTCCACCCCACCTCTAGAGGAAGCCCAGCGCGAGTCCATATGGATCTCCGCCGCATCAGCCGACTCCACCCCACCTCGAGAGGGAGCCCAACGCGAGTACATATCGATCTCCGCCGCGTCAGACGACTCCACCCCCTATGTCCCAGCAGAGCAAAAAGCGGAAGAAAGCCAACCACGAGCCTCCTGCCAAAAAGAAGTTAGCTTACGATATGACTGATGAGGAAACCAAAACGGTCGTTGTTTCTGAAATGAAGTACTATTTTGCACCGAAACCGCCCCCTCCGCCAAAGGAGAAAATACCTACGAAAACCGTAGAGCACTTTATGGAGTTGCTTGAGCGACCCCCGGCACATGTGGCGAATAGGCCATCAGACTATAACCGCTTTATTAGGAAGTCATATCAGGAACAAATGCAGCAGTCGAGACGTAGAAGTAGTAATAAAAACGGGAAAACAGTTCTCCAGCTCGGAGAACAGGCAATGCAATCGATCCCCCCGCTCAAGGTAACCGACGATGCTAGAGACATTGGTATTAGTGTTGATCAACTCCTAGGCAACGAGGAAGTCCCCGTGGCTGAAGTAGCATTGCAATATGCCCCCGGGAAAACTCTGGTCAGACCTGAGCAAGTCCCGAATCTATCAACACAAATGCGAAGATTGCATGAGTGGTACATGAAAGAAGTTGCCAACGGGCGAGTGATGCTCATGGTGAAAGTCAAGAAAGAGCATTAATTCTATGAAAACGAGCTATGCATTGAGTTTCCAGAAATTTTTCAGTTATACAATCAAGACTCACTCGACAAATCTATCGTCAGTTGCTATTGTCTGTAAGTGATTTCTTTCTGTAATTTAAGTCTCTAGCTCAGCTCATTCATTGCCTGTAATTATCCTCACTATATTCTGCACGCTATTATGCAGAATGAAGATTCTCCAATGCAAAAGAGATAGAATCTATGACATTGGGTTCGTTGACCCATATATCGTTAATGAAAAATTGATACAAGACCACCCTCAAGACTGTGAGGAGAACTTGCTAAGGTTTTTAAAGGCACAAAATACCAAAACAGAAATACTATTTCCTTGCAACTTCAAGTGCGTGTTACTGTCTTGTACTACAAATTCTATTTTGCTTACTCGATGTTAAGTGTAGTTGATGAGTTATGCACCTGCTTATATAAACGTACGCAGGTACCATTGGATCCTGCTAATCATTAAAGTTGACGCTGGAACTGTTGAAACCATGGACTCACTAGGTAAAGACCCTCAAGAATACACCAGCGTGGTTTTGATGCTCGACAGGTAATTTCAATCATTATCGCACTATATCGGCCTCTTTCGTTCATTTCCTGATATCAAGTAATTAATAACTCCTTTATTCATTTTCCTTGCCGGGCAGGGTTTGAAAACGGTTCATCAAGGATGTTGTCGGTGATTGGAAACCGGATCTGCGTTGGCGACTTGCCAAGCTAATTAAGTAGTACTAGCTAGGTCATCTCTTTAATTCTAGTTTCAATACCATTATCATGCTTGATTATTATCTGATTGAATTCTATTCTCGCAAAGTGCATGAGGCAGAAACAGGGGACTAATTTATATGCATACTACGTTTGCGAGAACATTCGCCTGACGACCGAATGGCGCAGAGATGAAAAATAACGACAGGTACGTAAACACTATTCACAATTTTTTTATGATGATCTAATATATATACACACAACTAATATATTCATATTGATCTCCTTCTTTAAAGATGGAAGAAATGCGGAAGAAGCTCCTACTAGAGAACCGCCTACGAGCAATTCAAAAGGAAATTACAGGATTTTTGCTTACGGAGGTCATATCTGAAAACGGAGAATACCATTGCAGGTAATGATCTCCAAATTATAGGAGAAATTGTATATACCAAATTGTATATATATATGTATGGTCGTACGAGAAATTATATTATATATGCATCAACGTGTACAGCATGTACTAGCGTAAAATATGTTTGAAATGAAAAAGAATTGAATGGAAAACACAATATGAAAAGGAAAAATAAACCATAAACCCTAAACCCTAAAACCCTAAACCCCAACAAAAAAAAAATCCATAGTCCCGGTTGGTGTCACCAACCGGGACTAAAGGTCCTCCAACCCCACCGCACGCTCGCGGCCACGTGAAGGGACTTTAGTCCCGGGTTGTGGCCAACCGGAACTAAAGGGTGGGGGCCTTTAGTCCCCACCTTTTAGTCCCGGTTGGTGACCCGGGACTAAAGCCCGTTGCCAACCGGGACTAAAGACTCGTTTTCCACTAGTGTACCTAGTCAAGGATTTATGGTGATGTGCCCAACCATGGTTACAACTATATCTTTAGGCTTTTTGAACATTCATACCATACCCAATTAGACTTACATTAAGATCAAATTGCATAATAACTCTCATGCCAATCGGCGTGTTGTTCTCGTTGGCAATTAGATGATCGCTAGTGCCTGTTTATTGAGCAGTGCTTTTACGTGCCGGCATGGTCGCCCGGCCTCTCCTCGGTCGCTGGAAGCAATCGTCACCAGATCAAGTCAGCTTTCATCCACCTGCCTGCCAAGTGCCAGCGTTTATGCCCATAATAAGGTTCGTTCCACTGTGAACTACCTAGCTTGAGTCACAATCAGAATTATGGAATAAACGAGACTATATTGGTCAATATACTCATATTAAGCTTATAAAAAAAATTCATCCACTGCTACGTGTCATTGTCAATACCAGGTGTTGATGCATTCTAATTTCTGATGGCTCGCTGTTCAGGTGTTCTTGTGCTTCTGATGGCTTTCTGCTACTTTGCTATTAGTACCACTTGTGTTTATATTTCTCCAAAGCTCATGAATCAGGTATGTCTCTTCAGCTGTTCAAACTCCAAACTATACTTCATCTTCAGTTCACATGATAATGATTCGCTCGCAAATAATAAGGTGCTATCTTTATTCAACCCAACAGGCCAAGATCGAAGCTTCCAAGGAGGGTGATGAGTGTGTGGCGCATCTCGGGGAATGGGAAGATCATGAGTGCGGAGACACGTTGCTAGACATGGACGAAAGTTTGGTCTGCTGCAATTCTGCATCAGTTCCGCCCCGCTGCTGAACCTTGATGGTCCGGTTGCAAATACCCGGAGTAAGAGTTATGCATATACAGATGTGATATGCTCGCTGGGGACATGCTAGGCAAGAAGCATATCGGCGCATTGGATAGCAGAAGCCCGTCGCCTTGCGACGTCGCTCAGAAATTGCTGCGATGAATACGTACATCCAGTGAGCCAATCCTACTGTGCGCGCTATACGAACGGTTAGTAGTTTTTTCATTCTGTATATGGCAAAGATATTTTGACCCCGGACGGCAGAACCGTGCACAAATACTTACATGTCTCCTTTGCAGATGTAGCATGGAATGGAGGGTACCTGCATGTTGGCGAAATAAGTGGTCAGCTTCTTCTTCTCGGCAGAGGAATGCTGCTCACCCAGCTTGCTTGGAAGACCTGGCCTTCATTTGTATTCCAGAAATGCTACTCCGCGCGCCTGCTTACTGGAGCACGCACCATTGATCAGGAACCATACTACATGTTCTGAAGAAATCGACACTTGTCATGTCGTTAACTGAAGAAATCGACACCCAACGGTCGGCTCGCGCGAAACCAGGCTCATCGTCGACCGTCCAATCTTCGTCTAACAGCAACTTATCGCTTCGCCCGGAGTTACGACATACCGCACCCTTGATCGCGCATCCAACGGCTCTGAAGAGCGGAGCTGTTGCTATTTGAATTATTACCTTTGTTGTCTCCTTATTCACCTGCTTCAGTACTTCAGAGTTAAACTTACCTTTCACTGGTTGTAATGGGTATTAAACCTGGGATCTATCTGAGAGCCCTGGAGCTCATCTTCCTCTACTTGGTTGTAATGGGTATTACCCTGGCCGCCATGTCCTGGCTATCCTTAATTCGCTATATTTAGCTTTCTCTGGCGATCATCCTCTGGCTACTTGGTGTTATCTGTGAGCAAGGTTTTAAATAGCGGCCGCTACCTCCGCTATTGCGGCCGCAATAGCGGTAGCGCACCCCAGCCGCTATCCTTTTTAGGTTGCGTTCTTAAATAGCGGGTTTGTCACAATTTGGCCGCTATTGCGGCTGTCAGACCGCTATAGCGGTGTTGTTGCGGCCGCTATTTGGTCTGCAGTAGTGTGATTGCGGTCTAATGCGTGTCTTTTTCTCTCTCAAACGCACGGACTATTCATTGCTTATCCTGCCACATGTGGGTTCAGCTGCAACATGTTAGTTCCGCTCCTTTCCATCCTTTTGTGCATAGAACTTAGTGACACAAGTCTTATACAAATGATAATTCTGCAACATAAATGTTATTTTTATTATCAATTGTATAAAAATATACACAAAAATCTTATTCCCTGTGCATTTTTACAAATCCGCTATGCGGACATAGCGTCCGCAATAGCGCCCGCAATCCGCATTCCGCTATACCGACCCTAATCCGCTACCAACCCGCTATCCGCTATTTAAAACCTTGTCTGTGAGTGATGAAGTTTTCTGAGCTAGCTGGGACTTGTCACTTCTCTGGCTACTTGGTGTGATCTGTGAGCCGGTCATCCGACGTTTGCTGCAAACCTTCGCCCGCACGACAAACAAATTTAGACATAATTCACGCAAACATGACGAAGCTCATCAAACGGACTCGATATAATGTATATAAACCGGATACTATTTCATCCATTCAACTAAAACCTAAAAAATCCTTCTAGCCGTGGAAGGTGCGCGGGGGTATGGCAGCCCCTGTTCTTATCGGCGGTGACGGCGCTGTCGTAGAGGGACTGCTCCTCTTCGATCGTGGTGAGCTACACATCGAGGCTGCGTAGTCGCCGCACAGATCTCTCCTCTGCCGTCTCGATGCTCCGCGAGGAGGAGGAGCCGCCGCCGCCGCAGCCTAGGTAGTGGATTAGGCACCTTCGCGCCTTCGCGCTCGCCGGTGGCAGCTCCTCCTTGATGGCCTTCCCGCGCCGGACTTGGCAAACCGCGGAGGCGCCACCTTGAAACGTCAGCGCCTTGAAACGTCAGCGGGGCGATGACGCCTACTCCGTCTTGACGTGGTGGCGGGGCGGTGATGCAGGCTCCACCTTGACGTGGTGGAGCGGTGCGAGGGCAGCGACGGACCATGGTAATTGAGCGACCTCTTGATCATGATGTCTATTTGCGCCGCGTACTCCTTGTCGGTCTTACCGCCTCCGCAAGGAGGCGTGGCTGCAGCGGCTCCTCCTCGTTGTCGAAGGAGAGGATGATCTCCTCCTTCATGGAGGAGACGACCGTTGTGAAGGACGATGGCCCCGAAGAGCGATGGCGGCAGTGCCAAGATCAGGATCCGGAAGAAGATTCAGAGCTGCCACCTGCCCGCGCAGAGAACCATGAGTTGGGCATCGTCGACAGCCATGATCAGAGACGGAGAGAAGTGGATCGGTGGTGAGCAGAGAGGAGAGGATGTGATGTGGTGTGGACGATACTGGAACCATGCTTAAATAGCCGAGGCCAGGCAAACATGCGGGCAAACGACTTTAATGCGGCGCACCAGCTATAGTAGACTTCTTGGTCGCCGGTCAGCATTGAATCGGCGCTGCCCACTCATCTGATCGCGTCGCTTTGACCGTCGAGTCGCATCCGCTCTGAAGTGGGCTGACCGGCATGAATGTGCGACACCCGCTACATGTGAAGATGGTTTTATGGCCGCGAAAGGTTTTTGGGTGGGACCGGGGTGTCGGTGTTGTACATGGCGGCGGTCCGGATGCCCACATACCTCCCCTGATTTTTAAAATGTGTGAACATTTTTTTAAATACCATATATATTTCTAAATAGTGGGAAATACTTTTTATAAATTATGCAAACATTTGTTAAATTGTATATCTTTTTAAAATGTCTCGAACATTTTTGGAAACGTGTGAACTTTTTAAAATGTCGCGATGGTTTTTTAAATGGTACTTCCACTGTCACAAAATAAGTGACTCGACTTTGTATTAACTTTAGTATAAAGTTAGTATAAAGTTGAGTCACTTATTTTGGGACGGAGGGAGTACCAAATATACTTTGAATTATGTGAAACATTATTCCACATTTTATAAATATTTTTTAAAATGTCATGAACATTTTATCGGAATGCCTGAACACATTTTAAATGCCCCGTGACATTTTTAATACTATCACATATTTAAAAAGTTGTGTGAACATTTTTCTAATACTTCATGGCATTTTTTAATACACGATAAAGGTGTCTTCATCAGATTAAAAGAAATTTCATTACAAATGTGAATAAAAGTAATAAAAAAATAAGTCAGCGCAGCGGCTTCTAGTCAGCCAGGCCGTTGAGTAATCCTAAAATAAACTAGTAGAAAGCCCGTGCGTTGCCACGGGCCTTTTCTAATTACACATATATAAATATAATGCATATAATTCACCGAGCGTTATTATGTCGTAGTTCCCCGTCAAAATAATAAATATATAATGAATATCAAAATTTACATGTATGGAAATGATAGCCTGCAACAATTGAAAAATAATTTAAATCCCCTTCACTTGCAATGTAATTTGACGATGTACATACAAAACGAGCAATGATCCAAATAATTATCTGTTACAAACTAACTTCTACATGATGCGGTTGAGATGTTCCTGTACACGGCAGGAATGTTATCTTTAGCTTCGTTTGCATGGTACTTCAGTAAGTACAATAAAATTTTCATTCTCAGCTTATAACCAACCTGCACGAGCAATGTATATAGTTAGCTTGAAGATTTCACGTGGAAGATTTAAGAATATGCAACATAGAATACTCATCGTGCATTGTACGTAGAACCTGGTTATATATTGTGACCGTATATGTACAATGTAGTGTCCCACTTTATCCGGATGCCCCTCAATGACTCTCCCTTGATGCGGGTTCCTCAACTGTAAGCTCCTTTGTCTGTTGGCTCCTGTAACAACTTTTTGGGTTGCCTCTACCATGTGTGAATAGAGAATGAACTTTGTAATCTCCCAACATTTCAACACGTGACTAAAGGAAATGTAATAAAGTAAAAAATATGACTTTTCAATGATGTTTCCTTAATAGATGGATTTAATCATACAAATCACCCAGTAAACAACCGTTTTACTGAAACAAAATAGTGAATTAACCTTTATGCCTCAACATAAAAGACATTTTACAGTCCGTTTTCTGTAGCCCCTTTCCTCAAAAGAACAAATATTGTCTTCATTATTTCACTTTATGACGTAATACCAAAATATGTACATATGTTTTTGGATGCATTAGGATAGCCCTCTATTAGCATTTGCTTCAGGTTGGTAGTTTATATCAATAGTTAGGCCTAGCCATTTTTAGTTCAAAATTTGAACAGAAACTTATTTTGGAACTGGGGGAGTAGAAAGAAGTGTTGCAATAATGTGAGGCGGTGTCCATGATATTCTTACTTCATTTAAAATGGTTTATCTGGATTTCCCTGCTTTAATAAGATAATTAACGGATGATTTCCATAAGTTAGTATCACATAAATGTATTTGGGTGTGACAAAAGGTGAATAATATGTGCGTCAAAAGAATTCTAGCAAGACTAATTCATCATTCTCCAGTTACAGCGATGACAACTTCACATATGTAAACCTCTAGAAGTTTTAATTATTATTCCTTAATATCAACAGATTGCAGAGACAATTTTCTGTATCAAATTAAACAAAACAGTACATATGATCCTTGCTATCAACCTATATGAACCTGCCTAAGCATGTAAGTTAGTAAATTGTCCCAGTGGTCATGTGTCTCCAAAGCGTCATATGATATATTTATATTTATTTTGAGGCATTAGGCATGCTCTTCTCCTTTCAGCTCCCAGACTTAAGACGTTCCAGTCCTATCCCAAGATTGAGATACAAAAAACCCTGGAACCCGAAATAGCATGCAAATGGAACCACTCAAAATAGCATGAATCCTAAAAGATTGAAGAATGGGGAGTGGAGGAGAGGTTATCGGGTAGTTGCGCTGCCACCCACACCTTGTTGTCTACTAATTGCAATTAACCGATTATAGTACACTTTACCAACATATTGTTTGTTTCGTGCATGAAAAACAATTGAATGGTCAATGAGAAAGTAGAGAAATTGTGCCATTGGAGAAAAGCAGATTATACATTTATACATAAGAGAAAAAGAAGACTCCTTGCGCTCAACCGATGTGGAGACAAACTACAAGAACCTGATAATCCACACATAATAATTAGGTGTCCATTTTGAACTTTAAAATTTGTAGAAAATGTTTCCCTGCACCATTATCACCATTTAAAGGATCAACTACCCAGTTCCAGTTAGGAGACTTCATCAATTTTCCCTACACTGAACTTAAAGTCGTCACAGTTGTGGTGAAATAGCAAGTAGTGTATCATTTTGATGTGTAACATGGTAGTAATAAATGTAGCTACAAAAAAGCTGAATGAGTAGATATTTTAGCAATTGAATTTCAGTTTCAGTAATACTAAGAAGTACTTTCTCAATAGTACTAAATGCTCCTTTACTCGGAGGTGAAACACATGCCATTGTTCTGCAGTATGCAGGTGTGTCATCAAGTAATCATAACACGAGCATCTAAAATAAAGCATGACAATTACCAAACACACCTTGCCCATTTTGTTGTGTCATAGGAATGACATCCAATACTGATGGTAAATCAGACGGGAGGAAAGGCGTGTGCTCAAGTAAAATCATTTCCATCGACCTTCACCATAGAATTAGTATGTAACGTTCAACATCAAAATCAATATTTTCCTGTGGACTGAGACAACTCTCAAATGTGTCCATAAAAAGGCTAGCAAGGAGAACCGAAATGATGATTATCTTACCAAAAGTTTGCACTTCCGATGGGCTTGAACCTGAGATCTCCACGGCATGGCAAATGCCTGCCCGTGCAATCACCTACCGACCTACACAACATACAAACTATCAGTATCTGCATGATGCCAAGACAAGAAGGTAGTGTTGCCTCCATTGTGTCTCCGACATTCATGCTCTGCTCCGCTGTTGCATCAATGGCCGTGGCAACTGGATATTTGTATCAACGACATGCTTCCGTGCTCTGCTCCGCTGTTGTATCAATGATGGAGTTGGAGTCCCTTCTTTGCTTCTCGAGGCATCGACCATGGACGCTCTCCTGGGAGCGACTTCTAGTAGAACGGGCGCCTAACGCACGACCAACGGCAACACACCCTCCAGCGTGAGACATCGTTTCTTCGGCCTACTACGGCGGCGGTCCTTCGAGTTTCAAACTTTCTCC
This sequence comes from Elymus sibiricus, assembly GCA_039707655.1. Classification (NCBI taxonomy): domain Eukaryota; kingdom Viridiplantae; phylum Streptophyta; class Magnoliopsida; order Poales; family Poaceae; genus Elymus; species Elymus sibiricus. Next base: position 15,457,740 of record CM077665.1, on the reverse strand, counting down.
AAAAACTTTGAATCATAGGAATTATAATTTTCGGAAGTACACTACACACTGAAACAAGTACACATGTGTCAGCTGGAATGTTTGTGACAGAAATAATGTTGTAGCTAAAAGCATTTCTAGCAACCTAAAGGAACAACCACTTATGCTGATCTTACAGACACATACTAATGCTGATTATTGTATGAACAACCCCTAAACTATGTGCGTGTAGTTCCAGACTTTTAATATCACTTGACACCAACGAAGGCTATGATCAGAAGGATAGATGGGCATGCATATTTAGTGTTTATTCCCCATTGGTTTGTGATAAATGAAATGTGTTAACCAAGCATAATGTGCACATGAACTACACTGCTAATTCACTTCCAATAAAGCCAGGTGATTTTTCAGCAAAAAGAGTGTTATGTGATCCGATGAAACAGTTATTAGATATATCTAGTGTCCATCGGTCCTAATGTGGCCTTAATCATAAGGTCCACGATCTTGAACAAGCTTAAACACATAGAAAGTAAATAGAAAATTATATTGTCTGAAGCTGATCTTGCTGGAGAGGATTATATTAGCAGCAACTGCTTAGTTCTAACAAAATATGGTTCGTCTATTTACTTAGATAGTGGTCCACTTATTCACCTTCAATGTTTTGGCGTGATGGTGCTGATTCCCTTTCCATCCTGCTCGTAATCTCAACAGGGCTTGGAATTTCCAATTTGTTGATGCTTGAAGGGTAACCATCTGCTACGAGAAAGTCTCCATTCAACATGGACACCCTGCCATTACATACAATTTAATTAAAGCATCTAATTAATTGGCAGGTTCTTGCTCATGGTCAAAGACTAACAATCAAACTAAGAAATGCATGGCACTTAATTCTCATTAACTAATAATTCGTATAATTTAGTGAATTATAAGTTAACCAGAGAATCAAACTAATTAATTACCAGCAGAGACAGTTGGTTGTGGTGCTTTGGACCTCTGGACCCTGAGGCAGGCGAGGTTGCAGTTGGCCCTCCGGCCGCCAATCACCGGGACCCAAGTATGTTCTAATGGCCGCCTCCGCCTCCCGGGATGTAACCTACCAAGCATCAATCCATGCATGGCATCAACTAACGGGACATGATTAAGCAAGAGAATTAACTACTGAAGATCAATCGATGATGAGGGGGAGAGTGATTGTTTGGGTGGGTACTCACGAATCCGCGGCCCTTGGATATGTCAGTGCCCTTGTCGGCGATGACAACGACCTCGAGGATCTCGTCGAAGCGCTCGAAGTGTCCACACACGCCCTCCTTGCTCGAACACCTTCACGTTAGGCCACCCACGAACACCTTCGTGAACCTCGTGTCACCACCGCCCACCGCCGCCTGATGAGCCATGGACATCCTCTTCTTCTTCCTCTAGCTCTAGGATCGGCCTCTCCTGATCCCTTTCGGGCAGGGCGGATATGGCGGCACCGAAACCCTAGAGGAGGGAGGCCAGGGGGTCGTGCCTTCCTTTGGTCGGGGGGTCGGGGATGGGCGCGGTGCGATGTAATGCTAGCGACTGATAAAAACAGTGGAAAATCTGTGGAGTTGACCTATGTTTCATAAAAATCGGTCGAGGGGTGGTGATGATGGGAAGTGAGACGAAAAAAAACACCAAAATAAATCACGGAGGGAAGGCTATCAATTACTTTTTTAGGAGTAGAGATTGTTTCCTTAAAATTCATTATTTGTTTCCTTAAAATTCGTTAGGTGTTTCCTTAAAATCCGTCATTTATTTCCTAACCATTTATTATTTGTTTTCTTATTTTTGCTAATGTAAATTTCATTGATGGAAAGAATATATTGATGTGGATAAGTTAGGAAAGTTAGATCCATAATCTTTTATACGTTCGGAAAGTGCTGGTTTGCAAGGAAAAAGTAGAGAGAAAAATAAACCAATGAATAAAAACCAACATGGCGGGATGGTGGGAGGGAAGATGAAAAAACCAGACGAAAGTGGGAGACGAAAAATAACCATGAAGGCGAGGCTACTAAGTGGGACTTTAGGAGTAGAGACAGTGGCGGAGCTTGGTGGGGGGCCAACCTGGGATTTGCCCCCCTCAAGCCCATGGCCCCCCTACGTTTTTGGCTCAAGCTCCGCCACCTAGAGATATATATGCGATTCGGCAAGTTAAAAAAAATGAAATTTGATAAGATAAGAAATATGTCATTTTTTTGTATTAGTAAAGTTGTGATTGTCATTTAATAGTAGATAATGATAACAATAAATGGCAGCACATTGAGGAATATTTTATTTTGTTTTGGAAGGTTGTCAAGAAAAATCTTGTGTATGTCTTCTCGAAAGGTGATCTCACATATATGTTATGATTTCTGAATTCTTAATTACCCTATTATTTACGTGATTAAATCGAATCATCACATGCCAAAACAAGCACAAAACAAGATCTTCCCTTTAATGGTGGATTTGATATTTTAATGAGAGCGAGGAAATAAACCAATGGGAGTGGGAGGTGGGACGAAAAAAAACCGGACGAAAAAAACCCTGTGTAACAGGCTACCAACTCTCTCTTTAGGAGTAGAGATATATGATGATGGGAGGAGGGACAAAAAAAACCAGACAAAAAACCAGACGAAGGTTTGAGGGGAGATGGAAAACGGAATGTTAATTAATGTAATTTGGTGATGTATGGAAATATTAATTAATGTGATTGAACGACTTATGGTAAGGTTAATTAATTCAGATTTTTCACATAAATGCATTACTAAATATATGATGATGTGAGGAGGGACAAAAAAAACCGGACGAAAAAAACCAGACGAAGGTGGGAGGGAAGACGAAAATAAACCCGGAACGGAAGTTACCAAGTCCCCCTTTAGGAGTAGAGATGGGCGTGTTGGCGAGTAGGCATATTCCTCTTGTCCCTCAGTGCCAATTTTGTAAAATTGGACTTGAAGACATCCAACATTGTTTACTCACTTGTCCTAGAGCAACTGATGTTTGGACAGAGCTAGGTTTAGCTGAGGTCATCCAACAGTCCGTGGTGCAAGACCGGTCTGGCTCGATTAACTTGGAAATTCTACTCCGAACACGATCAGTGGTGCATGAAATGCCAGCTGTTGAGTTGATCCTGGTCTCTATGTGGTATATTTGGTGGCAAAGACGACAACACGCAAAAGGGGAGTCTATCCAGAGCCCTAATCGCACGGCAATGTCTATACGGGTGCTGGCCAGAAACTTTCTTCGAGCCCATACACCAAACCAGCCAACACGTCAGTTGGTTCACACGTGGAAGAAGCCAAGCGAGGGCACTATAAAAATCAACGTGGATGCCTCTTTTCATTCTGAACATTTATCTGGAGCTAATGGTGCGGTGGCGAGGGATAACCATGGACAAGTCCTAGCTGCGGCAACCTGGGCAATACCTCATGTCTCCAGCGTTGTATCAGCTGAACTGAAGGCCATCCGACATGGACTGATTTTAGCAGCTAATATTGGTTGCACGAAAGTTGTCGTGGAATCTGATAGTATGGCTGCGTTGGAAGCACTGAACAAACCTGAAGCATACTTGGGCCCTGATGTGTCCATCATTACTGAATGCACTCATATGGCGATGGAATTTGCTAGTGTCAGTTATGTTTTTTGTAGTAGAGAGGCCAATCGGGTAGCTGATTGCTTAGCTAAACATTCATTTAGTTTGAGCTCGTCGGAATTTTGGGATTCTGATATCCCTGACTTTATTCTTCCACAAGTTGTAAACGATATGGCAATAATTTGAGGAATAAAGTTATTTATGATCAAAAAAAAGAGATGGGATCAGACTAGCTATAAGGAAGGAACTCCTTCATCAGATCGAATAAACGAAACCCCCCGCAAAAAAAAGAAACCCTAGGCGGCTGCATAGTTGTCTAGTTGTACGGAGATCCTTATATTAGTAGAAAAGAGTTTGATCGATGGCCGACGCGGAGCAGCAGCAGCTTCTGCCGGCGGAGCCTGAGGAGCGCAGCCGGTCGGCGGTGATCTTCCTCGTGGGCTGCGCCGTCGTCGTGCCCTTGTCCGTCGCCATCTTCCTCGTGATTCTGTACGCGTCCATCGACGACCGCGACGATAACGACCCCGAGGTCTTCGCGCTGACACTCCTCTGTATCCTGGTGCTCGGCCTGGCCGCCTCCATCACTGGCCTCGTCTTCCGCATGCTCATGGAGCGCCATCGCGGCAACCCGGAAGGAGAGAGGTTCGTCGACGAGTTGCTTCTGCTCTGGTGACCCATCAAACCGTGTCGGCTGGAAGGTCGTATCAGATCAGAGGTTATATCGTAGTACTATGAGACTGATGCATGCTACGTATCTGCAGAGAACTAGAGGCATGTTTATGTTTATCACGTTATTAGGAGAGTTTATGCATATAACATTCTTAAGCTTGTAATTAAGATGATTGGAGATGACTTCTACTGTTGGAGCATCTGTTGAAATACCATGTATGTCTATGATGTATTGTACGTGATGTCTTGTACGTGGGCACATGGGCTGTAACCCCCGATCCTATTCTGTAGGGATAGCAACGGATGAGGCGTGCATGCACCTGCGTGTGCCCCTGCACGATCTCCCTCTCTCTCGCTACTTCTCTGTATATGTAAACAGTCGATGAGGGAATACAACAACTGCATCAGTGCTATTCACTCTTCAGCTTGGTAATCAGAGCCATGGCCGGCACTGCGGCTAACACCGCGTCGGCCCATTCTTCCCCTACCCTCCCTCCCTCGTCTACCCAAACCTCGCCGGCGCTCGCTTCCTCCGCCGCCGGTGCCATCACCTCTTTTGCCCCTACCACTGTTTCTTTCCCTTCCCTCAATGTCCATAACGCCAATATAACCTCCTACATCCGCTTCGTCCTTGATCCTGCCCAGAATAACTACCACCGCTGGCGGCATCTGTTCTGGTCCGTCGCTGCAAAATACGGCGGGCTCAACCACCTCGACGAGACCTACGTCCCCGACACCACCGATCCCGAGTGACGCCGGGCTGACATCTCGGTGTTGCTGTGGTATCATGCCACTGTCATCGACAGCCTCCTCGACGTCGTGATGACCGACGACGCCACCGCCCTCGCCGTGTGGCAACGCCTCGAGCGATACTTCCTCTCCAACCGCGCCTCCCGCGGGATCCAGCTGCGCCGCCAGTTCAACAACCTGCGGCAAGGTGATCTGTCGATTGCCGAGTATACTCGTCGCCTCAAGAACCTCGCTACTGCTCTCAGCGACGTTAATAAGCCCGTATCCCAGGATGATCTGCTCTCACAGCTGCTTCATGGTCTGAGCAAGCCCTTCCACGCCCTCGGCGACATCATCGGCGACTCTGACCCCCAGCCGGATTTCGAGACTGCCGTCTCTCGCCTCTCCAACGCCGAAGACAAGATGCAGCAGCGCGCTCTCATCGAGGGGACCACGGCCCTCGTGATCCAGGGCGGCTCTCCCTCTCCCGGCACTCGCGGCGGCGCCTCCTCTGGAGATGCTCGGGCGCCCGACCCTCCCGCTCGGCGTGGCGGCCAGGGCTACGTTGCCGGCCCCGGTGCTGGTGACAGCCAGGGCTTCGGCGCATGGACCGGCCATGGTGGTGGCCAGGGCTCCGGCGGGCGCGGCCGTGGGCGAGGCCGTGGCCGTGGCCGCGGCGACGGTGGTCGCGGTCCGCAGAACACTGCAACGCCCACACCGTGGATGGGGTACTTCGCCCCCTACGGGATGACGTTCCCTCGTCCACCGTGGGTGCCTCCGAACGCCGCCGGCGTCCTCGGCCCACATCCCACTGCTCCAACTCAGGCTTACCCTGTTATGTACAGCGGATCGGCACCCTACCCCGCCCCGGCCAGGCCGGCCGCCTTCCCCCATGCCGGGCCGGCCGCCTTCACCACTCCCGCGCTGTATGCACCTCCGCCACTCATGCTGCAGGGGCCCTCCAGCTGGGATCATCAGGCTCTCTTCAACACCGCCTACAGCAATGTCGCCGCCCAACATCCCAACAACGGTGCCGATTGGGTGATGGACTCCGGTGCCTCCTCACATGTCACAGGTCAGCAAGGTAACCTCTCCATCTGTCACTCTCCATCTTGGCTTTCTTCATCTAGCATTACTGTTGGTAATGGTCACAAGATGCCTATTGTTGCCGCCGGTTCCACAGTTCTCGCACCATACCCCTTCCGCCTTGATGATGTTCTTGTCTCTCCATCTATTGTTCAAAATCTTATTGGTGTTCGGAAGTTCACTACTGACAATTGGTGCTCGGTGAAATTTGACCCTTTCGGTTTTCATGTGAAGGATCTGGCAACCGGGAAACTTCTTCATCGCTCCAATAGTCCTGGACCATTGTACCCCTTCCATGGTGATTCCGGCTCCGGGCAGGCGGCTCTCTCCCTCACCGTCGACGTTGATACATGGCACATGCGGCTTGGCCATCCGGGGCGTGCCTCGCTTTCTAGGCTTTCTCGTGATTTCCTTCATTTGCGCAATAATGATGTAGCTCCCTCTGTATGCTCTACTTGTCAGCTTGGGAAGCAGCCACGACTTTCTTTTCCTACCTCTAAAAGTTGTACCACCGCACCATTTCAAATAATTCATTGCGATCTTTGGACTTCGCCCGTTGCGAGCTTTTCCGGTTTTCAATATTATCTTATTGTATTAGATGACTTCTCGCATTACTCGTGGTCATTCCCTCTACGTTGTAAGTCCCACACCTCATCCACCCTACAACGCTTCTTCCAATACGTCCTCACACAATTTCATACTCCCATAAAATGTCTCCAATGCGATAACGGCGGTGAATTCATAAACTCCTCCCTACGCACATTCTTCTCGAACAATGGCATTAGCTTTCGCCTCTCCTGCCCCTACACCTCCCCTCAGAACGGCAAAGCCGAGAGACTCATTCGCTCCACCAATGACATTGTTCGAACGCTCCTCATTCAAGCCAACTTCCCGCCACCATTTTGGGTTGAAGCCCTACATACCGCTACTTATCTCCTCAATCGCCGCCCATCCAGCCCTGTTAACTTTCTCACGCCCCATTACCTTCTCTTTGGTGCACATCCCACATATGATCATCTTCGTGCCTTCGGTTGCTTATGCTTCCCTAACACATATGCCACTTCCCCTCACAAACTAGCCCCTCGCTCTATCCGCTGCGTTTTCCTCGGCTACCCACTCGAACATAAGGGGTACCGGTGTCTAGACCTTGCTTCACGTCGCGTTATCATCTCCAGACATGTTATTTTCGATGAAACAAAATTCCCTTACCAACTTCCCCCACCCCCACCTACACAGCAACCCTTCACACCGGATCCTCCGTTGCACTAGGCCCCTGACCCACCTTTTCTCCATCCCCACGCCGCACCTACCTCGACCCGGCCGAACGGATCGACTCCGGCTCCTGTTCCCAACTCCCAGCCCTCCACTCCCGCGTTGCCCGTCAGCAGTGCGGGTCCCCCGCTGTCCCCATCAACCCCCGCGTCTAGCGGACGCGCCAGTCGCCCCTCCCGCGGATTGACCCCCACGCCTAGCGGACCTACCGGCCACTCCCACGATCCCTCGGATCCGGCGCCTTCCCCACCAACCCCGCCCGCGTCTCCCTCTCTTGACCAGGCAGCCTCTTCGTCACAATCCGTTGCGCCCTCTTCCGTCCTGCCACGTATTCCCGCACCCCCCACCTACGTTGTTCCCGTGCAACCACCACAGAACGAGCATCAGATGCGCACCCGTGCCAAAGCTGGCTATTCTCTGCCAAACCAACAGAACAAACATTTCTCCCTCACTGTTTCTTCCACCCTCTCACCCATACCGGCTTCTTACAAAATGGCACTTAAGGACCTTAATTGGCATCATGCAATGTTAGATGAATATAATGCCTTGATGCAGAATGACACTTGGTCTTTGGTTCCTTGTCCTGCAGGTGTGAACGTCGTCACCGGCAAGTGGATTTTCCGCCACAAGCTCAATCCGGATGGCTCTTTGTCTCGCTACAAAGCGCGTTGGGTTCTTCGTGGTTTCACTCAACGTGAAGGCGTTGACTACGGCGAGACGTTCAGCCCGGTGGTCAAGCCAACCACTATTCGTGTCGTGCTCAGTCTTGCCACCTCCCAGTCTTGGCCCTTGCATCAATTGGACGTCAAGAATGCCTTTTTGCATGGTCACCTCCAAGAGATGGTATATTGCCAACAACCTTCTGGTTTCGTTGACTCGTCTAACCCCACACATGTGTGTCGTCTCCGTAAATCACTATACGGGCTTAAGCAAGCTCCGCGCACATGGTTCCAGCATTTCACCACTTTCCTCCATAAACTTGGCTTTCAGGCTTCCAAGTGTGATTCCTCGTTATTCATACTCCACCGTGGGTCACATGTCGCTTACTTACTTCTCTATGTTGATGACATTATACTCACTGCCAACACCACCAACTTTCTTACCTCCATCATCAACTCGCTAAAGCATGAGTTTTCCATGAGCGACCTTGGCGACATCCACCATTTTCTTGGGATTAATGTGCACCGTAACACACATGGCACCTTCTTGTCTCAGCAGCAGTATGCCCTTGAGATTCTTGATCGCGCTCACATGCTTACTTGCAACCCCATCTCTACCCCTGTTGACACACGTTCTAAATTGTCATCCACTGATGGGGCTCCATATGCCGACCCTTCCCTCTACCGCAGTCTGGCAGGGGCCTTGCAGTACCTCACCTTGACACGCCCTGATCTCTCTTATGCGGTGCAACAAGTCTGCCTATTCATGCATGATCCCCATGACTCGCACTTTCAGCTCATCAAACACATTTTGCGTTACATCCGTGGCACCACGCACCTTGGCTTGCAGCTCTATCGCTCCTCCACTCATGATTTGGTCGCGTACTCGGATGCTGATTGGGCGGGGTGTCCGGACACTCGCAAGTCCACCTCTGGCTTTTGTGTTTTCTTGGGCAACAACATCGTGTCATGGTCCTCAAAACGGCAACACACTGTTTCTCGCTCCAGTGCTGAGGCGGAGTATCGCGCGGTCGCCAACTGTGTTGCTGAGTCGTGTTGGCTTCGCCAACTCCTGACCGAGCTCCGTCATCCACCGGATCGTGCCACCATAGTCTATTGTGACAACGTGAGTGCCATGTATTTGTCCTCGAACCCGGTCCAGCATCAGCGGATGAAACACGTGGAGATTGATCTTCATTTTGTTCGAGATCGTGTCAGCTTGGGTGAAGCTCGAGTTCTGCATGTACCCACATCGTCACAGTTTGCCGATATCTTCACGAAGGGGCTCCCGACGGCTGTCTTCACCGAGTCTCGCGCCAGTCTCAACGTCACGACCGGCGACGTTGCCACTGCGGGGGGTGTTGAAATACCATGTATGTCTATGATGTATTGTACGTGATGTCTTGTACGTGGGTACATGGGCTGTAACCCCCGATCCTATTCTGTAGGGATAGCAACAGATGAGGCGTGCATGCACCTGCGTGTGCCCCTGCACGATCTCCCTCTCTCTCGCTACTTCTCTGTATATGTAAACAGTCGATGAGGGAATACAACAACTGCATCAGTGCTATTCACTCTTCAGCTGCATCCACAGTAGAGCGCCACAACCCCCCCCCCCCCCTCTCTCTCAAATGCTAGGGCGCCGGTCACTGACCAGTGAAAAAAACCCGGCCTTATATTCAGCTCAAATCTGGAATGGATATGGAACGCATCCATCACGCTGGATCGGGCCCACGCCGGCCCACCTGGCTCCATATATATTCGTTCCCATCCACTCCCTGGACCAAACTCTAGCCACTCCACTCCGCCGCCAAAGCACACGTTCGGCCTTCTTCGACGTGGCGGGCACCGAATCCGAGTCCTACACCTTCCGACCTTGGGAACTCGTCCCTCGCATCCCCGAGGAGGAGATGGTCGTCCGCATGGCGCTCCGCCGTGCCCACAAGGAGACCGCCAAACAGCGGTCGGACTCGCTCTGTCGGGAATCCATCGCGTCCGGCCAACTGGGGCATGGATCCGGCTCTAGGTGCTTCGCCACTGGCTCGCCGGAGGCCGTGCGGTATGTGTGGCATCCAAACGCCTTGGTGGAGGTGCAACCCCTTCATTGGCGTGGCCACTCAGAGGCGAACGCCCACGCCGTGTCCAACGCAAATATGGCGCGGCGTATCCGTCGTGCGAGGCAGAGGGCGAGGCAGGCTGTGGAAGCCCTTGCAGCGGACGTTCCCGAGGCAGAATCGCACTTTCCGGCGCCGCATATGGTGCCCGGCAACACCTGCCACCGCAACCGCATCGTGATGGACGTGGCCGGCTTCGACCACGACGGATCGATCATCAATCCAACGTCCATCAGCGACGTGCATGCGACGGGCTCCGACGAGGAAGAGTAGGGCATGGAAGACGACGGCGCCTCGAGTCCCATGAGCCGGTTTGTGTATCAAAGTACTTTTAGTTTTTTTACCTCACCATAGTACCTTTTACAAGAGTATCAACAATCTCTATGGGTGGATCTTCCATCCACCCCGTACTCATCTTACTTCTAGCTAGTTTGGCTAAATCATGGGCAACACAATTAGTCTTTTTTGGAGCATGCTCAAAAATAATATGCAAGAAATCACATGCAAGGTAATATATATCATCAAAAACTGCGGTCGATAGACCAAAAGAGCGACCTCCGTTCTTCATTGTCTCTATCACCTCGATGTTGTCGGAGTTCACCTGTATGCGGTTGCATCCGATTGTAGTTGCCAAATTGAGACCAAATCATAAGGCCAGTGCCCATCTCTACACCAATCGATTTCCCCGTTTTCTGCCGCGACAGGCTCCGGCGAGGAAGAATAGGGCATGGGAGACGACGCCGCCTCGAGTCCCATGAGCCGGTTTGTGTCCCATGTCCTACTGTACCTCGCCGGCGGCCGGAGCAGCACTTCAAGGGACGTAGTCGGCCGCCGGACATGGGCACGGCGGAGCCGGACGAGCTCCACTTAGAATAGGTTTCATGCTGCATGTAATTGTCTGGATTTAAAATTTCGTAATTGAGGTTGGAAACAAAAAACTGAAGTTCGACCGATCACTGTCCGCGGACACGCCAGGGCGCGTACGTGGGCGGTTGAGGGGCCGAATTTGGTGTATCCGGTTGCAGTTGCTCTTTGTTAGCGTCCCACTTGATAATCGATCGATAATGTCGGATTAGGGCATCTCCAAGGCGGACCCGCAAACCTCCTGCAATGGTCCGGACCAAGCCGTCCGGACCGCGGAATTCATCCAATGCGGTCCTATATCGGTCCGCGGGGCGGTCCGGACGCGATTTCTCCCACAAACCGGAGACAAACGTGGGAAGGTTTCCGGAAGTCCGGACCGCTACTTTGTTCGATTCTGACCGCCCTGGCCCGCCAAAAACCCTTCCCCCCTCCCGCACGCTTTGCCCGCATTCATGCCGCTGTAGAGCGGCCGCTCCCCACTGAAGAGCGGATGCGACCTCTCACTGGCGCCGGCATTGAAGGGGCTCGCCGGCCGAGGGCGCCGCCCGCAACGCATCTCCGGTGTCCGCGCCTGTTCAATGCCGATTTTTATCAATTTCGGAGCTCGTTTGCACAGTATGTTAAACACAATTGTGTCGGACCTTTTTACTGGCCGGTAAATCAGTTAATGCTTAGAAAATAGCAAACCAACTCAAAACGTTCTCAAATTTGACCATGGAGCTCTTAATGGTCTGTCTTAATCACGGAAAAAGTTTGAAGTTGAATTGATGTACAAAAATTGACTTCCGTGTGGCAAGTGGAGGTTTTCGTTCAAAACCCTTACACTTAGTTGGAGAGTGTTCGGTTTGTACACGAACCGCATGAATTTTTTTCCGTAACGCTCTCATATTTTTACCACATCCTACGGGGGTCCAATGAAGACACCATACCAATTTACATCAATTTTGGAGCTCGGTTGCACAGTATGTAAAACGAAATTGCGTTCTGGCCATTTTAGTGGCCAGTAGATCAGTTAATGGTTCGAAAATAGCATACCGACTTAAATAATGCTCAAGTCCTATGAAGACACTATGCCAATTTTCTTCTATTTCGGAGCTTGTTTGCACAATATACTACTAGTGGCGGGCAAAAAAGGTTACTAGTGGTGGGCAAGAAAATCTGCCCTCCACTGGTAACTCCATTATCAATGGCGGGCACGTATTGTGGCCCGCCACTGGTATTTTTAAACAGATTTGTCGCGAACCCAAAAATAACAGTGGCGGGTGTGTATTGCCGCCTGCCACTGTTAACTCAAGTACTAGTAGCGGGTGTAGTTTTGTGCCCTTCACTGGTAACAATTGTCGCACGATAAATCTAGACAACTTTTACCAGTGGCAGGTGCAAACTGGCGCCGGCGACTGGTAAACCAATAGCAGAGGCGGACAGTTTTTATCGCCCGCCACTGGTAATTTTTCAGATTAACAGTGACGGATGCTAAATTGTGCCCGCCACTAATGTAAGTTCACCTATAAGGCTTTTTCTAGTAGTGAATACTCACCATGACGTAGAATATTACTCCCCATGTGTGACCCCGATTTGATACTTTCGGTGCGACCTTCGATCTGGTACTTCCGGCCACGTTAGCAACCCTGCCGAGGGAGGAGGGTACTTCCCGGATTATGCATCATCAGTTGGTGAGCCAGACACCGGCAGCGTCCGCTGGAGACCGAGTACAGATCGGATCACTTCCGTCTTCCGACGGCCTCCCTCGGGAAGAGAGCCTAACCTTTGGCTCTTTCACCTTCACCGTAGACGGGGCAGGCTGGATCTGTGTCTGCGTCGTGGCCTTCGCCGTCAACCTGAATCAAGATTCCCATTAATGGTGGGGATTTACATGCAAAACTTGCTTAACTAGTGATGGAGCTGTAAGTACCTCACTTCGATTGACTTTTACCTTTTTCAGTCAGACATGCATGTACTGCTGGTAGCTAATCTGAATTAAGATGTGGCTTCGTTTTGTAGACCAATCCCCTCGGAAGCAACGGATTGAGTTGGGGTGAAAGAGCCAGCGGCCACACCAGAATGGTGCTCTTCAGTGGATGCAGTTTTAACTTTCGACTGTTCCTTGTGACGTCCTTGATACCCTGCCCCTCATTCTATTCTTTCTCTGATGCAGTCTACCAAATCCATCTTGAGCACGATGGTCGCTCGGGAATTTCTGCAGTCACTGCCAATAGTATCCTTCCAAGGCACGGCTCAAGTTGTTGTTGCAGAAGAGTTTTCGAAGGTGACCCCGTGCTGCTGCTGCATTGTGCAAGAAAAGTATCAAGGTCGGGTCTAATATTCAGATATGCTTCATTTTAATCACATGGAGGAATGATACTTTTTGTAATCTAACTAACAAGCAACTCATCTGCGCAGGCCATTTTGACAAACAAGCAAGCAAGATTACCATTAATGTGCAGCTAACAGCATTTCATTACCAAAAACTGACACTGCAAAGTTAAGGAGACTATGTATGTCTGCTTGGAGTAGAGACGTTATGAACCCCCCTAAACAATCACATTTCGACCACATCACCCCAAACTGCAAAACCGGGTTCTTAATCCCCTTAACTATCCAAAATCAGACAAATCACCCGTTGAGTCCCTATTTAGGGCTTGTTCGGTTAATCGAGAGGAAGAAGAAGAAGCGGCGCTGTGAGGAGGACGATTTGTTCCTTGGTGTGTGTGTGTGTGCGCGCGCTATGTGTGTGCTTCCTTGAGCTTTCACATGTGTGCGTGAGTGTTCAAGAAAAACAAGAGACTAAAGTTGTATGAGGCAACCGAGACGAAGAAGAAGCGGTGCTGTGAGGAGGCAGGGCCAACCATCCTGGAAACAAAGCATGGTCGCGTATGGATGTGATGTCGTGAACTCGTGATCGTGTGTTCGCGGATCTAGCCGGAATAGATGAATTGGTGATACATGCCATTGAGGTTGGCAGCAACGAACCGGCCTGAAGGTGAACAGTGCCGTCACCTTGTCCATCGCCTTACAACTATGACACTGTTTGGCAAATGGTGCTGCTATGCTCATCTCCCCTGCTTCCCAATCATACATACTAGATCGGGACCGCGCCTTGACGCGAGGGTGCCAGTCCGAACGATTTGTCCAAGCGGATAAATATCAAACACATGTTGCATTGGTTGGAAGGCAAGTTTAGCACATCTATTCAACAGAACAATTGATTTTCAGGTTCAAGAGAAAATCAAAGCAAAGCAAAGCATCATCATCGAGTTCAACACTCATATAGGATTACAATAGCAAATTGCATTTAGTCCGTCCCATAAGCAAGGCAGCATCGAGTTCGGTATAGTCATGAGATTACAAAAGCCAATTAGAGGACATTAGGTTCAACACTTAGAAGGAACATAAGAGAGCAAAAGCAAAACTAATGCATGAGATTAATGTGAGATATAATAGCCTCCGTTTACAGCAGCGAAGGAGATAAATCAGTAGAGATCCCATCCAAGCTACAGCACAGACCTCGCCCCGCCCCGTGATGGTGGTGACCTGCAATCCAAGACGATGAGAGAAGCAACAATAAGCTACAAATATATATATATATATATATATATATATATATATATATATATATATATATATATATATATATATATATATATATATATATATATATATCAGTGGTCAATAAAAAGAATGATCACCAAAACAAAAAAACGATCTAAGAGGATTGTCTACCAACATAATGAAAAAAAAATATCCTAAGAGAATGGCCAGTACATAAAACTATCTCGTAAAGGACACCATAACAGCATCAACACAGGGAAAAATTATGTCCTAAAAGCATAGCGTACAATGGACATTATTAGTGCTCAGAAATATTATAACAAAGCTGAGCAACTCAATAAGCGAACGAAAGCCTATAGGAAAATACTTGGGTTGTTTGCAAAATTCAGCATAACACTTAGCCACCTTATGAAATTCACAACAACACGAATACCCATGAGAATGAAGTAAATCAAGTTGACATATGAAATATAAGGTCTCATGTAGCTACACCACTGTAGAACACAATTTTATCTTCCCCCGAATGGCACGAGAAGCCACGGTTGAAAGCTATGCAAATACTACTGTTTTGCAAAAACAGTACGGCAACATGTTTTCATCTCTGCGGCTAAATGGCTGAACCAAAATGAGCGAATGACCACTTGAAACGATAACAGGAACGAAACCTACAAAATACAGCACATGAGAGGACCATGGCAGTAACATAGATGGATATGTAAAGTAAATTAAGCATGTTTAGGTGTTCTCAAATAGAGAGCATGCTCATGTTCAAATACCAAATAGTAAACAGCCGTAGTGTTCAATTAAACAATAGATGGAGAAGAGGTGCAGGGTTCTGATCTTAACCTTCTTATATGCTCTTTATCCTCCTTCACCGTCTCCGAATTTCCTCATCCCCTTCTTCTCGTTTTTCTTGGACAGGGGATTACACAAAAGAATGAGCGGTGAGAATTAACAAAAAATGTTCCATGTCATAATCATATACATAAACATAGCAACATAGTTTATTTTCTAAGAGAGCAGAGATTCTATCTTAGCATATAATCTGTTTCTGAACAATAACTAAAATGTTCAAATGATAATATCACATTAACATATATACCTGATGACAATCATAAATATAGCACGATGCTCTATATATGTGTCACAGAAATAACAATTGGAGAGAATTGCAATAAAAATTTGATAAGAAAAAGATTGGAAAAAACTGACACAGGTCCATAGTAGAATAGCAGGAAAACTGACACAGGGCATCCACATGTAAACCATATCCGGAATATTCTTAAAACAATAAGTTGTACAAAAAAACAGCAACACACTACACTACATAGGCATGTGCGATGAGACCCCAATCTAGGACCTATAGCTTGCTTTTTAAGTTACTTTGAGGCAAACGGCATCTGGTTCTTTGCCTCAAAATGATTTGCCTGTATGAATATCAGAATATGATTATGAAACCATTGTACTTAGTTGGTTTAGTACAGAGCAGAAACGCCTTAAAAGTTAAAACTCTTTGATGGTCATCACATTATTCACACCATAAATATTCCAAACCTCAATGTATTAAAAGTCTAAAATCGAATCTTTCAAAATATAAAACCAAAATAATAAATCAACATCATTCACATTGCTAAGAGCATCTAAAACATAGCTTGTGATGTAGACAGTAAACCAAGACAAAGTATATTTTTTTGGACAATTTTGAATAAACTCTAAACAAAGACAAAGTATATTTTTTAGAGAATAATCTTGACCTTAGTATCCTATATGGCACCTAGAGAACAAAATTATCTTACTCTACATATATAACCTTCTCCAAGATTTCTCTAAAGAAAAAAACACAATATGCAAGCAGGCATGACACACGCACACACTGCACACAACTCGGCCATGTCCCACAGCAGTAGCAGCGACTGGCAGCGGCGGCAGCAGGCGGGCCAGAAGTGCATGGAGCAGCAGCTAAGCAGGAGCAGCAGCACCAAAACATCATCCTCTTCTTTACCAGAATATAAAGTAGCAACCCTATCTATAAAATCAAATTAAGTATACTTAACAATGCAGAGTATCACATTGTGACAACAAACTCCAGAAATGAGGCTCCAACGGTATAAACATGTGTCCAAAGAAGTAGTCACATACATGAGAAGTAACATATTTATTTTGCACATGATTCTAAAATAAGATCAAGATACTTTAGAAATAGCTCGCATAATACCATACAGAAAAATATACACCTACGATAAAACCTTCCTGGCATAATACTAATAGTATAGTGAATTAAACCACAACACTTTTGTGGGAAATTCCTCACCTCTGGCATTGTCCACGCCGTGTGTGCCCGCCTGCACAAGGTGATGCACCTACGTTAGCTGTAGTTGTTGATCTCGCCAAGTAAGCATGTCACAAAATTCTATAAAAAATCATCACAAGTGAAGAAAAGAGGAATCATGCTCTATAGATCCGAGAGAAGAAACATATCCTTCTTTACTGTTCTATAACAAAAAACATAGATGGAAATCTTAGATATCCTCAACCTAAATCTTGGTGAGATCCAAATATAACAGTAATCAAAATGTTAAGATTTTGAAGAACATGCAAATTTGACCGTGTAACATCCTAACAGTGGAGACTCAAGTGGTATAAGCAGGTAGTATTTTTATCTCATTTAGTGGTATTAAACTGAACCTAGACTATATGGTCGTATTATCCTGAAATGTTTTTTTTCTTGTGGTACCAAACCAATTTTCTATATACTGCAGCTAATATCTTTCATATTGGCATAAATAGAGAAGCTTAGTAAAATCAGCTAAGAATTCCGAAGAGCGCTCTGTTATGTTCAAGGGCACATATCAAATGATCCAAGTTAGAATAACGAAGCTGTGGAATCTCAAAATACCCATCTAGCAAAATCAGCGACGTAGCAAAAGCTCCTATTCTATGTTCCTAGCTTCTGGGCAATCAGTGATTCACCACTACAAATTATGACAAATAAGCACCCAAAAAAAGAGTATATACTGATGCAGAAAATCTGTACAACATATAGTATTACACAATGCAACAGGCAGACCCCTGCTATAAATTCAACACAGGAAATCTGTACAACATATAGTATTATATGGCTAATGATCACCTTACACAGAGTAGCAACCATGATTGGAGAGCAAAATATTGATAGCAGCCAAGCCATGCCCTCTTGATTGGAGAGCAAACAATCGTGATTCCCACAGAAACAGAGGAAGGGTAACTTCTCTGCCACCACATAAATAAAATCAAATACGATATAGGAACAGAGAAAATAAAAGAGGCAAAAAGAACACTGTATATTCCATCCATTTCATAAAGCAGGAGCTAGCTAAATTGGCCTTCGCTAACATCATCTCTGCAATGGAAGGAAATAAGCTCTCGGTATAGACAACTAAGGAATTGATTCAGAAATCAAAGCAAAGAGAATTTCCCTCACTAACCTAAATATTATCCTTCCAGGTCTGCAAAAGTTGTTTGCTTTATACAAGGACAAAAGTAATTCTCTGCAATAAACACATTTATACAGAACAAATATTACATTAGGAAAACAACAACCATGGTAGACATCGACATATACAAATACACTACAAAAATAGGAATTGTTTCTGTCCAAATATTACATTATTTCTGTCCAAACAGCGGTCCTAAGAATCCAAATCGCTGAGAATCCAAATGCAAGAAAAGTAAGTACCTAGAGAAATAGTAACTGCAGTGCCCATATGTATAAGACGTCAGCTTCTTCCATCGACAATAACCTGAAAGAACACCGGGTACCTTAACCTTAACCTTGGCGCGATGGTGCCGGTTCACATGAAAGATGCAGTGCAAAATGAAAATACTGGAAAGAAGAAATCATACTTGCTCTAAATGAATAGATTGTGTACAGAAAGTGTGATGTCATATATGACATTCCATGTGCATTCATGATATAAAAACCATGATGCATTCATATGCCAATAGAAATTAGATACTCAAGATCTTTGTGGTGTAATCCCTGAGACTGCACTCATATTGAATATGATTTGTGAACTGCATAGTGTTAAGTGCAGACTCATCTGAATGGTCTTGCCTGTTCAGTGTTCTTAATTCTAAGCATCAACAAATTCAGTTTTTCGTTGCTCCCCACTAACCATATACGGCCTTAATACCGACGGAATTGCATAAAGTAAAAAACGCAGAGAAGGAAAGCAATTTGCAGTTCCAATACCTCTCGCCTTCGAGGTTGTTGTCGACGCCTCCGTCATCCCCGAAATCCTGCTCCGCTGTTCCACTCGTGTCAAGGTCTGAAAACAACACACACACACGCGCGCGCGCGCGCCACAACACACAGAGGAAACACAACATTTAGCTGTCAGCAGTCCATAACTACCATATACATATCAAATCTGATCCGATGACGCAAGAAAGACTTAAAACCCACTCACTATGTTGTGGTCGTCGTGGTCGACCAGGAGTCCAGGAAGGCTTCCCTGAACTGGCTTTGACGCATGAGCGAATCCTGAACCAGAGAAACACCAGAAGAAAGAGATAGATCAGAATATAACAAATACATGTGACTTGTGTAATTTGTGTGCTGGAGTGAGAACACAACTTAAAATTGCAGTCTCACTTGGTGTGACTATAACTAATCATCGACACACTCTTACTGTGTTGCCTCTTTATGTCTATATCTAACATATATCAATGCGAGCATAGACAAACTGAATCACAATCATAACCCTTGACCAGACGCATTGCTGCTGTCCTAGGGATCATCCTGTGTTGTCTGTATTTCTAGTGTCGCCACTTTCTTCTGTTTGTGGCGTGGTTACCCTCACAATCACACATCCTTCCTATTTTTTTTGGAAGGATAAGAATGTCAGTGCCATTTCCAAGAAAATAGATCAGATGCATTGGGAAGATCTTGGACTACCACAATGCATTGTATTGCAGGAGAACATTGAGATGACTATTAATTTTGGGATACCACAATGATATATACATGCAGATGGCAAAGTTAAAATATCACTCTAACCAAGTTTCAAGTGGCAAGAATAATTTTATGACTTCTCTGAGTCTGAACTCTTCTTGATCACCTACATCCATATATCAGGGACTCTCCCAAAGATCATAAGCAAAATAGCAATAGCAGCGAGGAAACATATGCATGCTGGGAATGGTGCAGGCATATAATCTAGAAAGTATGTAGCGGACGGCAGTACCTGAACTTGGGGTTCATAATCGAGAGGCTGCTCCAAGATGGCGAGCTCCAGGGCCTGGATACTGAGCTTGTCGCCGGCGTGCTATTTGAGCAATTACAATACATTAAGTTTGTTGTGCTTTGAAATGGACTGGTATGCTCAGGAAAAACTTCGTAGTTGACGGTTAGTAAAATAGTTGAGACTGGAGATAGATGCAGCAGAGTAAGACTTATATAGGTCGGACCAACAAACAAACAGAGTTAATATCATGTAGTCATGCACAACTCCGTCCATTCCAGGATGCCTTACGGTGTGTAGAAATTACACATTGAGCAAACAGAAACAAAATATTGCAAGGAAGAACATGAGATGATGATTGTAGAACTTAACCAGGTTTACTCTGGGAAAGAGGAGCAACACACAGATCTATTATGAATAAGTGAATCTAATATGTCATACGTTACACAACATTAGGCAACAACTCACACTACAGATTGTAGCCTCCAACAAATTAATACTGGTACGCCATACCAAGAGGCCTTGTACACAAATATTATTCAAAGCAAAGCATGGGTAACATATTACTAGTCGGCAGTCATCAAACTCAGGCACATGATTCAGAAAATCAATAAACAGTGGGGGTGGCTCATACCTTGATGAAGCCAATGTCCTTGGCGCTGCTGCAGAAGCAATGCGTGCAGCACACCCATACTTCCGGATCAGGCCATGCGAGTTGCCGCAGACACATGATACTTATTCATCGGATCCTATGCATGGCAATTTGAGAGTATATGAGAACCAATGATAATCAGAAACATGTAGAATCCTAATGCATATTCCGGTATACCTTACAAGTCTCCGCACTAACAAATTTGAAAATAAGAGACCAAAACAGAACCTGCAGTGGTGGACTTGCCCACACCGCCTTTCCCCTAGGCAACGGCAATGATGTCGCTCACGCCACTGATTGAGAGGCCGCCCTTCGCGGCGGAGCTGTAGCATCTCCTGCCACCAAGCAAACCCTATAAAAAAGTAGGGCCATGAGCACATTTCAAGAAAGCAATTCGGTGGATTGAGCATGAAATGGACGCAAATGTGCAGCGGCCAGTTGTGGGAAAACTGAATCATTTGGCAGCAATAGGAGAAGATCTGTGGTCTCACCGAGCGAGAGGCAATCCAGAGCATCGGGAAGAAAGACTATGCCCCTCGTCAATCCATTCACAGCAATCATCACCCTTCAAATACACCTGCACAAAATAAAATCTTGAGCGGATGAACGGGCAAATCCGTAAGAGAGAGAGAGAAGGGGGGGGTTACCTTTGGAGGAGCACACTGATGGCCACCCGCCATCGGCCAGAACGGATCCAGAGGGAGAGTAGCAGCGGTGAGTTAGGCAGCAGGAGAGGAACCGCGAGGAGAGGGGACGAGACCATGGCGGCGGCTGTAACGAACAAAAAAGAGGGGCGCGACGGGGGGAGAAGCCAGCGGTAGGGGAGGGAGAGGGAGAAGGTGGAGGTCGCCGATGGGTGCGGCTGCGGACGCGGCCAGAGGAAGGGCGGATCTGGGCGTGCCGCCTGACCAGTTGGGTCGCGGTGGCCCCACCCTCCTCCGCCCCCGCGCAGCGTCGACGAGCTGCTCCGCCCCAGGTGCTGGTACTGCTGCTGGTGCTCCGCCGCTGAAACGAAATTCCACCGCGTCAGATGGGTGTTGGGGAACGCAGCAGAAAACAAAAATTTTCCGACCTACGCACCAGCCCAGGACCACTATGGAGACTGCATACAAGGTTTGATCATTATCGTTACCGACTCGTAGCGCAGCGGAAGTAGAGTCGATGACGATTGGCGGTGCAGATCCCCGCAGCTAGGATTTTACAACCTCCCAACCGCGAGGATGTATACCCTCATCTGCCCCGCGGACAGCCCTCCGGGAGGCGGTCACACAGTCCCCCGGACGGTGTCGCGGACAGCCCTTCGGGAGGACCTCCGAAACTCGGACGGTCACACGGACAGCCCTTCGGGAGGCACTCTCGAACTAAGACCGAAACTACGATCTCTCTACAGAGTTGCACACATACGGTGTCATCTATCCGGCAGGGCTTCGCCGTCCAGAACTAGTTCCTGCCGGAACCCAGACAGCCTTTCGGCTCTACGAAACTATTTCGCTGGGAGGGAGAGAAGAATGCCAGATCATGCATGGCTTTGTGTATGAGAGCAAGAGTGTGTCTTATGGCAGCCCATACACCTCCTATTTATAGGAAACCCAAGGGGTAGGGTGGTTTTACAAGAAAACCCAAAACCCACATGGAAAGGAGTCCTTCCCAAGGACCTAAAAGGTGAAACCAAGGAACAAGGGGGACTCCATGAAGGAGTCCACCATGTGGCCGGCCACACCCTCATGTGGGGCCCCAAAATTGGCCCCTATCCATCCATGTCATCCCCAAGATCTTTTGGAGCAAAGCCTCAAAAGGTGGCTTTCCAAAAATATCCCAAAAAGCACTTTCACTATTCACGACGACATTTTTCAGCGTCTGATCGAACTGAAAATATTCATGTGGGCTTAGAACAATTCTAGTACCCACCAAAATAATTTTCAACGCGATCCGGAACAATTCCGGTTTAGTGATTTCATCTGCGAAAAGCATCTGAAGCGGTTTCGACAGCTCCGGAACATTTCCGGTTTTCATCCCGGAAAATTCCAGAAAGTTTCCAGAATGATTCTGGCACCCTCCAAGAATTATCAGGCATGTGCCAAAACCAATTTGACTTTATGGTATCCTCTGAAACAACTTTTCAGTTTCACCGGAACTCATCCGGTGACCTCTCTGCGGAACTTTTCCGCTGTCCGAAACTTTTCCGGCGTCCGAAACTTTTTCGGTGATTTTCTCTCAGACTCCCTGTCTAGTATTCAGCAGATAGATGACCCTTAAGCGTGTGACCCTATAGGTTCGGTGAAGCATAGACATGACCCGGAACCCCTTCCGATCAATGATCAACATCGGAGCCGTGGACACCCATATCGATCCCTATACCCACACGAATAAATATTCGAGTGAACCTCCAGTTGCCGTGAGCTATTCCTGTTGCTTCGCGATATGTTACAATTACCCGAGGTGAGAAACATCGGCATCCTCGTGGATCAACACTTGTCCACAATGCCAGTTACCTCGTTGCCGGTATTGTTCTCTTTTCTCGTTCCCGTGTTCCGGCATCCCTGTGATCAAATCACCCTGTGTCTGGCCAGACGATGATGGATACCGTAACACCGAGAGGGCCCAGAGATATCTCTCCATCGTCGGAGGAGCAAATCCCAATCTTGAGCTATCAAGTCCCTTGACATACTTTTCCATGAACCCGTAAGCCGCCATAATAGCCACCCATTTACGGATGACGTTTAACAAACCCCAAAGTTCATGAAGCAAGCATGAAGAAACTCGACACTCTCATGGTCTAAGGAATTATGCAAACATTAACTTCTCTGTCTTATTAACCATAAACTTATGACGAATGTATCTCATAGCATAACATCAATCGGGTCGATTCAACACAAGTGTTCTACCAACAATTGTGCCCTCAAAATTGCCGGCATAGCCATGCCCATGATCAGGAAAACAGGATCATCATGCAATACTTGAGCCAGTCATAGAGGCTTGACTAGGAATACATTTTACCGTTTATTATCCCACACGTGCATATGAGTCTTCCTCCGAGCCTCGTGGTTATTGTAGACTCGAGAACCATAGCAGTTATAGCATGGAACATAAACCTAATTATGAACAGGGAGATAATCAATAACATTTATTATTGCCTCTAGGGCATATCTCCTACAATGGGATCAGATGTGCGGGTCAGTGGGTTCGATGGCAGAGGGAGAACCTGGCGACGATGAAGGTGGGAGAAGAGGTCGCCGCGACTCCTCCTCGCTGGCCTCGCCCCCCGTCTCCATCGTCATCGGTGCCGCCGATTCGGTCGGATCCGCGGAAGGGAGAGGGAACGTCTAGGGTTCCAGCCACTGCTCCGCCGCGAGCGCGAGCGGGCCGAGCATCACACCTCGTGCGGTGCGGCGGCGGGCGGCCGGGCGAAGGAGACGACGGCGGCGGGGCAGGGAGGCGGGCGCGGTCTAGCTAGGGTTTGGAGGGAGGGAGGGAGGAAGAGGAGAGGGGCGCGGCGTGAGTGCGGGACGGGGAGGAGGCTAGGTCACCTCCACGGGCGCGCCGCCCTTTTATACCCCTTGTACGTGAAAAGACGGAAATGCCCTCGACGGGGCAGCCTATTTACACGCGGTGGCACGAACGAGGCTGCACTGCTCATGGGTCGATTTCAACGGCTCACGGGGTAGCGACCGAACGGCCGACATCCATCCATCTCAGGATCCAACGCCCTGAAACGCATCAAGCAAAAGATCCGACGGCCACAATTCCCTGAGCTCTGAGGAGGTCCGGTGCTGCTCGCGAATCTTGTTTTAGGATACTATATCACTAAACTCCCTAGGATTGGTGGCCTCACAATCAATTGAGGTCTCCAATTGAAATTTGGTCACCCAATTTTGACTGGGTCAACAATTTCTCACAACTCTCTCATTTAACTTTTTATACAATACACTATGCTTCCTAATTTCTAAATCTTCACAATTAATTGAGGCTTCAATTTAGAATTGGGTCACCCGATTTTGACCGGGTCAACAATTTCTCAAGAAGCTCTCCCATTTAATTATTATAAGTCCCTATGTTTCCTAATTTTAAAGGTCTTTCATTCGATTGAGGTATTTAATTTTGAATTTGGTTTATGATTTTTACCGGGCCAACGATTTTTCAAATCAATCAGAAGCAACCGACCTATAAAAACATATCAACCCCTCGCAGACTCCTATCACCCAGAAAAAAGCGCCACCATGTGATACTATAGCACGAATATAGTACATGCAACCAACGATGAAAAAATATCCCCACATAAATATGGGTTGATTAGTGGATAACACAGAATCACACCGCGAAAAGCCCACCAAATAACCGCATTATAAATAAACATAAAACACACTCCATCGTCTCCCCAACCGGCCAAACTAAATACTCCATCAATTTCAAAATATAAGGTTATTAGTTTTTTGAAAAGTCAAATTTCTTTAATTTTGACCAAGTTCAGAGCCAAAATATCGACATCCACAATATTAAACAAAAAATATGAAAATTCATTTTTTGATGAATCTAATAACACCGATTTGATATTATGAATTTTGATATATTTCTCTACAAATTTGATCAGACTTAAAGAGGTTTAACTTTTCAAAAAAGTAATACACCATATATTTTGAACTAGAGTGAGTAAAGAAATTGAAGAATCCCAACAAATTCAACGGCGCAGCAAAGCGCGCCCAACCCTTCTAGTACCCGATGAATGCTTGCTTAATTACTTGGACAACTAAAGTATCTCTGCCTGTGTTGATTGCTGTAGCCACCTATGGTTTTTTTTTTTTGCGGGAAGTAGCCACCTATGGTTGATCTCAACATTTGCCAAAGGTGGTGCTTATCTTCTCTTTGATTTGGCCTATTGATTTTTTCTTTGATCCGAACATTTGCCAAAGGCGTGCTGTTGCTCCATCACACAACTAAGCTTCATTTCGACGACGCACCAGAAGGCTGGCTGGACGTTTTAAAATAAGTGTCGTGATTTTTGTTGAAAATTAAACTGGAATCACGTCACTTACACTTATTTTGGAACAAAGGGAGTATTTGGACCTTCTACCAGACAAATAAAATATGTAGCTATTCAAATTTCTTTCTTCGCATTAAAATCCAACACCACATCTAAACTCGCTGCACGTTTTCTACTTTCATTTTTCGTTTTTTTTCTTCTTATTTCCAGGTTTTTTATTGTTTACTTACTTTTTTCCAAAATAATGTTCATTATTTCAAAAATTATTCACTTTAAAAAAAGGATTTCCATTTTTAAAATGAACACAAATTTAAAAACGTGTAAAAAAATTGAAAAAATAGTAATTTTAAAAAAATTCGGGCTTACAAATTGTTTGATGTTTTAAAACAATCGAGGTTCTGAAAATTGTTCATGTTTTCAATAATAATTCGTAGTTTCTAAAAACTATTCGCATATTTAATTTTTTTGTGCCGGAACAATAATTGTCCACAACATTCAAAACTTGTTCGAGTTTATCAAAATATTGTTCAAGATAGTTCTGTGAAATGGGGACGTGGGCTGCTGGGCTGGGCCGTGCGGTGGTTGTGCGTGGAGTGGATAGTTCAGTGACTTGCAGTCTGGGCTGGCCCTTTAAGGTTTTTTCCTTTTCGTTTTTATTTTCTACTTTTGAGTTTCGAAAATGGTTTTGGAAATTTACTTCAACCCAAATTTGGAAAAGTTCCGGCAGGTTTTTAAAAACTAACAGAAATAATTCGAGTCTAGGAATAATTTTCCAACGCAAAATAAATTACAATAATACCCTTTTAAAAATAGTCTATTGTTCATATACTCCCGAAAATACTTTTGAACTCCAAATAAATAATCCAATAACATTTAAAGCACTTTTAAATTTTTACGCCTTGTAATTTAATTTAGCTTGGACATTGGCTGCAAATATTTAAAAAGGCACCAAAGAAAATCCAAATATATATTAAAGCCTCCAAGAATTATTATTTGATTAAGGTCATGTTATCTTCTCGCATTTTGTATTTTGGGTTTGTTAGAATATGTGAAGAAGCAAATAAAATTTAAATTGAATAGTTGGGGAGGTCCTTTTATTCTCTCCTTTATATATATAATTTTTATACTCCAAGACCATCAAATCCTAGAAAAATCAAAAAAAATGCAATTTTAAATTCTTATCTTTATTTATTAACATTCCAAATTTTGGAAAGAAAAATTGTGATGCTACAGATGTCATGTATCCAACAAGATTGATGTCGTCCTATGTATGTGCTATGTATGCTATGGAATGTATTTGACTGACATAGCATGTGTCATTATGCATTTTGTGCGGATAAATAGTGATAGTTGTGGCGTGGGCGAACAAATTGGGGTCGACCCTGCGCTGCGTACAGACATGTTCATACATGCATGTGGACAAATGGAGGGCTATATTTGCCCAGTCCCGTTGGAGATGCTCTAAGGTACTAATATGCCAAGTGAAATTTGGTTATGGTATTGTCCTTGAATACTCTTATATTCTAGTATTGTCTTAGGTATGAAAATTCTTGAGAGGTTATGGGCTGCTGGGCCGTGAATTTTTTATGTGCTGCTGTAAGCGTTGGATAGTTACATGTCATGCTGTTTAGGCTAGGCCTTTAGTGGTTTCCATTTTTCTTTTATTATTTCTACCTTTCAGTTAGATAAATGATGTTGAAAATAATTTCAAACCAAATATATAAAATTCCTAAATGTCAAATGAAATATTTAGAGTCTAGGAATAATAATTCTAGATGTAATAAAATTATAGTATTGTCCTTTTCAAATAAAGGTTATTTCTAAGACTTTAAATAGTTTTAAAAATATTTTTAGGGTTCATATATTCCTAGAAATACTTTTGAGCTACAAATAAATAATCAAGTAATATATAAACCATTTCCAACACTTCTACAATGTAGAATTCTTTTATCTACTTTCTTGTAATTTTTCCCAAAAATACTTTTGAACTGTAAATAAATAATCAAGTAATATTTAAATCATTTCCAACTCTTGGAGAAGTTCTACAATTCCATCTCTGATAATTTATTTTGAATTAAAAAATGTTTGAAATATTTAAAAAATATACCAACTAAATCCAAATAAATATTCAACCCGCCCAATATTATTATTGGGATAAGTTATGTTGTCTTCTCTCATTTTTAAGGGTTGATTTGAATACCCGAAGAGAAAAATATAATTCAAATTGAATTTATGGGAAAGTCTTTTTATTTTCTCTTCTTTTAATACTCAGACTACGGGCAAGGACGATGGTGCGCACAGCTTCACTTCGTCTTCGAGCCGTGGCTTCCCGGACGGGAGGCCCTCTCTTCCGTCCGCTAGAACTAGAACCAGCGCACTGTTACCAGGTCAGCTCACGTCCGCTTGCCTGCCTGCCCGTGAGCTGCTTGTGATTATGCAAAATAGTCACAAGGTTTACGAAAAAAATTCACATTTTTCCAATTTTTTTTTTTTTTTGGAAAACTGAATGAAAAGCAAAAACCCACTTGGAGCTAGAACCAAAAAATATCATGCTACAATACTTCACCTTTTTTTGAGACGATCTACCAATACTTCATCTGGGCGCTGATGAATCACTACAGTACTTTTCCAACTGATTTTTATTATTTACTTTTCACCCACATAGCTCAGCCGCCCAACAATTTTTTTCTCTAGAAAGAGCACTTCTTAGAAAACTTGGGCTAACTCCCAACCTTCCTCTCGGTACCAACCCGCCTCTCGTTGCTACCACCTCTGTTGACCCCCACCCCCCGGTGGCGGAAGTACGCTCCCTCCCCCGCACCTTCTCTTCACTCATCGGCGCCGAAAGTAGCATTTTCGCCGCCGCTGAAGTCTGCTTTGCCCTGGAACGGCCCCAGAGCCGACCAGTTGACAACAGCTACCAGCCCCATGGTTGCTCTACATCCCAGCCGGGCACTTCGCGTCTGCGGAGTGCTAGGCATCGTGACCGGGGTCCTCCTCCATCGTACGTCCCTAGCCGAAGCTTGCGATTTCTCTACAATGGTGTCATGGTGGAGCCGGAACGTCACCCAACCATTCCTCCAAGCACACCGAAGGATCGAGAACCGAGAAACTCACAACGAACTCTAAAAAGATCTTGTTGAGCACCATTGGCAACTTCATATCACTAGCTTCTTTTACTTTTATCATGTTTTATTTGAGTTATTGGTTCATTTGGGATGTTTATTATGTTTAAATTTGAATGGTTAAGTTTGTAAACATTAAATTTTATATTTGAATTCTCAAGTTCCGAATTAATATATTGTGAAAATATATGTTTCAATGGAGCTTGTATGCAAACATTTGGATGTATGGGCAAAACAGAAATTTTGAGGGATTAAGTTTTCGGGAATGGGCTAGATGCAGAAAACTCCAATTCTTTTTTTTGGTGGGTACCAAAAAAAATTCCAGTTCTTCTAAATCTTTACCTAATAATAAAGCATCGACTGCCTCTGGTCGTCTGTCGTCGCACATTTTGCAGAAAAGTCCCCGCACTTTCGTGAAATCAACCCGCGGTTCCAATTTGAGTGAGACCAGGAAAACGTTTTGTGTTTTGCAGAAAACCCCCTGAGGTTTCGGTTAATCAACCCGCGGTCCTATTTTAAGTGAGACTAAAAAATGTTTCGTTTTTTGCAGAAACCCACCTGATATTTTGGTTAATAAACCCGCTGTCCGTCTAGAAAATAATATTTTTATATTGATTCAAATGTTTTTTAAAATATTCATATCTTTTAAACCGTAACTCCAATTTTAACACGTTATATATGAAAATTGATTAGAAAAATATGTAGAATATAACTATGATGTTGTTCACATGTTAATAATTTTAAAAATGCTGTTTAGGATGCAACGTTAATCTGTAGTGCACGACCCGTCTTTCTTTCGTATCGGTGCCGATTCAAATTGAAAATGAACACTTCAACAAAAACAAATTGGAGACGAAAGAAACCATTTATGACCATGCATGTCCATCGGCGAGAGTGGAAAAAAGGATAAACGGCAAGACTGATAAGATGCCATGTTGAAATAAAGGACATTGACCTATTGGGGTTTTGAGTCACGGTTATTGTGTTAGGGACGTGTGGTATTTTTTTCCTTTCGTTGCCACGTACGTGCTCGTTGGCTAGTAGAGAATCAAAGGATATGCGGTAGGATGGGAAATTAAATCACGTGATGGACTAGAGATGCTCTAAGCCCTCACCAATTCATATCATAGTACCAATGGCCCTAATTATTTTCATAGTACTAATCAAATAAAAATAATAATTAATTTCGATTGATATTCAAAGGATGATGACTAAATGGGATATCATTTGGCAACTCCCATTACAATTCTATTTTTTCTCTAATAAAAGAAATAGAAAGGGAGAAAAAAAATGCCCCAATTCTCTCCTCTAGTCTCCCGTCCCCTTCCTGAAAGAACAGTGCAAGGTCTCACGTCCCCACGCCGGCGGCCATGGCCGGCGACGAGCTCCGGCGCCACCTCCCCCGGAGCACCCGGCGCCGAGAGGTCGGATCTCCTCCGCCGCCGGCTAATCCCGCTTCCCCGTCGTCCTCTTCGCTGCCGCGGGTACGTTTTCTCCGTCACCAATCGTTTGTTTCTGGGGAAATTAGGGCCAGATTCGCTTAATTTCCACCAGCTACCTTGCGTGGCTGGATAGGGCCAGGCCACCATTCAACGCCGCGCCATTTGTATTCACA
The DNA here is from genome assembly GCA_039707655.1 of Elymus sibiricus. NCBI lineage: Eukaryota > Viridiplantae > Streptophyta > Magnoliopsida > Poales > Poaceae > Elymus > Elymus sibiricus. The sequence goes on along the minus strand of CM077665.1, from coordinate 15,427,635 downwards.
AGTTGATGTGCCTCTGTACATACAAAAACAATCAAACTCGACCTAACACGCAAGGCGCTGGCTTAAAATCAATACAGATTTGAGAAGACAAAAATGTCAGTGTCATTGTGGCAGCTACCAACAAGCTACTAATTGACAACTTTCTCTTATTTATATGGACCAATAAATGCGCAGAGAGACCAAAGCCTTGGTACCCTTGTCTTAATTTATCTTTTATTATTTTAGTTATCATCTAGTATTATATATGGTGCCAACTTGGTTACAGTGAAACTATATGTTTAATAATGATGTCAGTGATTAGGTGATTGCAAAATCAAATGAAGGCCGGCAGCAATACGTGCTAAATTCAGTCCATTAATCCTCCACACTCACCTAGCTAACTTAACTTAGCTCCCTCAAAATAAATATAGATGAATATAAAACCTTCACTATGTTGGTGTTCTTTATCCTATTGTAATTTTGCACAAATAACAGTACAGTTCAACTTTGAAACCTTCTCTGCCCTCGAAGATGTAACCAGGTAGCAAAAGCTATTCCTCTGCGTTTCTGTGAAGCGAAGAAACGCGATGGCTAATCTCTCCGTGTTTCCTCATAGGGACAGCCCACCCGTTCAACGATGGTTTAGCTGGCATCAATTATATTCACAGGTTGATTGATGTGCCTAACCTAACATGCCAACTTGGCTTCTGCTGCGAAGACAAAAATGTCATTGTAGCAGCTAGCAACACGCTAGTAACAACCCCCCTTATTTATATGGACCAACCAATGTGTAGAGGTGACTGCAAAAAACAGGAGGACCACATGTATCAGACCTAGTCTTGGTACCCTTGTCTTAATTTATCTTGTGTTATTTTACTTTATCTTTTGTTATGTGTATTATATATGATGCCCTCTTGATTAGAGTGAAACCAAATGCTAAATAAATGATGTCATTAGGTGAGGTATCATGTGTAGTTATAAATTCATGCATCGACCAGGAAACCAACGAAGGCCGGCAGTTCAGTACGGACTACGGAATATAATTAGCTAAATACGGGGATGCTTGCGTCCATTAGCTCACTCATTTCCCCCCGCCTAGCTAGGTACCTACAACAAACTTACATTATAATTAGTTCCCTAAAAACAAAATAGATAAAGCTTTCACTAAGTTGCTCAGTATCGAATTGTACTTTTGTACAAATAACTTCACGCAGTACAGTTCAACTTTGAAACCTTCTCTACCCTCGAAGCACTCCTACTTTTAAGTGTTGTCACACAGAATACCCGACTGGCGAATTACATAGTAGCACTGATGTATAAATATGGTACAATTACAGGCAGGTATATTGTCCTGTACGGCATAACCATAGAGATGACGAATTTCACCACAAGCATATTCCTGTACTGGAGTGATTTTGAGAAAGCAAATAGGACAACACAATATACTTTACACCCTAAAAGGAACACAATAAACTTTACTAAAACAGAAAGGAGATATGGGTTTTAGAGGAAGCAGTAGCAGCATGGACAACACGTCAACATAGGTCTTGGTCCTCCTTTTATTTTATCTTCAAATCATCAACTTAGAAGTGGCACCACATAGCAATCTTCGCTTCAGCATATTCTGCACAATCAATTGTAACTACGAGTGTGACTATCAATGGTAAAAATTGTCAATACAGCAAACAGTAATGTTGCTTCATAAGCACTTTTTTTTTTGCTTTTGCATTGTTCTCCTTTATTTAGCATATAAAGGAAAGCAAAATGAACTTGCAACCTAGACATAGGATCAGGATCCTGACCTTGGCACCCAAAAGAAGGGATCAGGGTGTCCCCTCCACCAGAAGCTCCGAGGGTCTCTGATCAGTGGCAACATATTTCGCCGCAGACCAGGTGTCGGCTGCCTCGACCCTTTTGAGCAACAGAACCTTTGGCCTCTTAGGGTGCTCCTTAGCTTCATTTTCCCAGAGTTCAACGGTTTCTTGATTGACCTCAGAGTCCAGGGTGACTTCGCGAAGGTGTTCAAAATGTCCCACTTTGATGCCAACACAAACACCCTCTAGATCTTTACAGAGCAATTGAAGTGAAACGAGACCCGGCAAAGCTCCTTGTGCGATTGTGGGGAATTTGGATTGTTTCACCGCAATGCATAGGCGTTGCAGGCTTCCGAGGTCACCCTCAAGGTTTATGTCTAAATCATCGAGACGGTCTTCAGCCAATTTGAGATAAATCAGGCACCATAGTTCACGTAGACATGCTAGAAGAACAGGCCCCTCCAGATTAGTACATGTAAGGCACAGTTCACTGAGACCAGACAGGGCCTTAGCAAACTCTTTGAAGTCACTCAACCTGCCGTGTAGTTTCAGTGAGCTAAGATAAAAAACTGGGGGAGCTGACCCAGCCTGTTTTGATGTCGCGCTGAGATGAACCAAATCTTTGGAAGAATCATTAAGATGAAGTGATAAAGAACGGGCGCCTTGTGAAGTATCCGTGCCAACCTGAGCAAACTTGCGAATGGCATCTGAGAGTTTGGTGTAATTCCCATCTGTGCTCGTGATCACGCACCATATCTTGACCTTTGTCAGTTTTCTCATATGTTCCATCAGTTCAGGGAATTGGGAGTTCCCTTCCACAACAACTCCTGATAGCGTCTCCAAGTTACATTCTGTTGACAGGAACTTGTCTAGCTTCTTGCTACTCAACTTGTTAAGCTTAATCTTTCCGAACAGGTGTGCTAGGTGGGGCAGACTGATGACTTCCACAGGCAGTGTTTCTATCTTGGTCTTCCTCAAGTCGAGTGTCTCTAAACAATGTAGATTTCCCATTTCATCTGAAAGTCTCCTAACAGAGCTCCCGAGGGTCAGATATTTGAGATGCAACAGCTTGTATATGTTCTTGATATGTTCGTCCTGCAAATTATTGCACTCTTTTAGATCCAACACTTTCAGCAGCTTACAGTTGATCAAATCCGAATGAACAGCTTCTTCTGCACTTCCAAAGACTGTTAGAGACCGGGGACGCAGGTGCTCATCAGATCGTGTACTGTTAGATGGTTTGAAGAACCTAAACAAGTTTTTCAGGAGGTTGGGGCGATGTGCATCTGGACCGGCGGCACCATGATCCATGTTGGCTTCTCTTCTATTTCTTTGGTTATCCATCATGATGTGACGAAAATTGCCTCGGCACTCAAGGGATGGGGCAACAAAATTCGAAGAGATGGACTTATACAGCATGAACTGGTGCATGATACCGTGAGGTTTGCATGTCTTCTTTTCTCCACAGTTGCTTGTATCGATAGGCTGAATGATATTCCGGTCCATCAGTTGCTCCAACTTTTCATCGGCAGACTCCTGGTAAGTGCGTTCAATCTCACACTTTATGTATCCTTCGGCTAACCATCGTCTGGTAAGAGTTTTCCTGTTGACGGGACGATCATTTGGGAATAAACTTGTGTACAGCAAACATGTCTTGAGATGGAAAGGCAAATTGATGTAATTATTCACCAGAATCTGTCGAAGTTTTGTGAAGTCTCCATGCTTGTTCTCGTCCATATGAGTACATAGGAGCCTGCTGGTATTTTGGCAGACTGGTCCTGTGATCTGCTCTTGTTGTAACAAATAGTTGGCCACACTGATGAGAGCTAGTGGATGGCCATGGCATTTGCGCACAATTGCAGCTGAACCATCCTTCAAGTCAGTTGAATTTCTATTGAAATCACCAACCCTCTTCTTTAGTAAATCCTTAGAGTCTTTTCCACTAAGAGTTCTCATACTGTAAATATAACCACGATCTTTGGTGCATGCTTTGGCTACTGTCTGCACAGTTGTGGTCAATAGTATTCTGATTATCCTTAGCTCAGAAAAGAAACTCTTTATTGCTTCCCAATGATGCTTCTCGATATCATCAACTACAATTAAACACCTGCAGCCAGGTAAATTGAAATAACGTTAATTACTTACTGGATGGACAAATTGCATAGCTGCACTTATGTCCATATATAGGCTAGCATTTGTGTGAATTTAAATATTTGTATGATTCGAAATTCATGCTGATGGACTAGAATTGCTATGTGAGTAATAGTAGAGATGTAAGTGGTGCAATAAACGGCGCCGCAAGGCCCGTTTAGTTAGCTCGATACTTCATTTTTTTCCCAAAAAAAAACTTTATTGAACTATTAGACCGATAAGTGGGCTTAAACGGGACCTGGTTTACATCCCTAACAGTCATCCCACTAGTAAACAGTTACCAGCTCCCGGTTGAACCTTTCGTTCACAAATAGGATAAAATCTTCGTTTTTTTCTGTAAGTTGTATTATTTTCTCAAAAAGTTGCTATAGATACTCTTTCGTAAAAAGAAAAAAAATCATATAGTTTTTTGTAAAGATCCAGCAGATTGCTGACTTGATTTAGATTTAACAGGAAGCAACGGAAGAACACCATGGTAAGATCCAAAGATCAAAGAAAAAGAAAAAGCAGCAGCCCTATTGGCTGTAGAAGCACACTACACTCATAAGGCGGAACACCCTCCACCCACGACAAGGTAACGCAGCTCCGACCCCGATGGAGAACTACGAAGAAGTGGGCAAGGTTGGCGTCGTGGAAGAAGTGGGCAAGGTTGGCGTCGTGGAAGATCGTCGAACGGACCACCTGTTGCATGTCATCGTACACCACCGGGGCCTCGCCACCGCAGCTTTGACTTCCTAGCAACAAACAACCGAGGCAATCCCACGTACACGCCGGAGAAGAGTCGGCTACCTCGACCAATGCCACGACTCCAACCTTGCTCACCCCGTCATCGTTGCCACAGAAGCCACCATGCAGGTCCAGTCCTCAAGATGGCAATGGGGCCCCGAAACCCGCGTCCCCGTGGGTTTTTACCCTATTAGGGGACGGGGATGGGCGTCTTTTCATCCCCGTGGGGCTGTTGCTGGGCACATTATACAACCCGGCATGTTTCGTGGGTTTACACCCGTTTCGGTAATCCCCGAACCCGAAACCCGACAATACCCGGCCAAGATATGCACATTGTTGAAGGAGTACAATCTTGAGAGTGATGATGATCATGGACAGCCATCTTCCTCATTGTTGAACCATGTATGGCTGAAATACGCCCCTGTTTGTTGCTCAAATATGCTTATCTTTGTTGCTGAAATGGGGTATTGTATTGTGCTGAAAAATGCTCCTTGTAGCTACTGTTATTGCTCTTTTTGCTCAAGTTATGCTGCTGAAATATGCCCCTTGTAGCTCCTGAACCATGTACTATTGTATTGTGCTGAAATTTGCTCAAGTTATGCTGCTAAAATATGCTCTTTTTGCTGCTGAAATGCTATTATTTGTTGCTACTATGTTTGCTTAAATATGTCGATTTCCCCGTGGGTTCCCCGTGGGTTTAGAAAACCCGACGGGTTTAGGGGACGGGCAAAAAACTAGCCCCGCGCACAGTGATGGGGACGGGGACGGGTTTGCGATTTTCTCGTGGGGATGGGTTTGGGCAGGAAAAACCCGGTGGGTTTCGTCCCCGTTGCCATCTTGATCCAGTCCGTAGGGAGCACCAATGGGATCAAGATCTTCAAGACAACGCCCTAAAGAGCGGAAACGACGTTGAAGACGACTCCACCGCCCGATCCTGGTTTTCACCTGAAGATCTTGATCTGGGAGTAGAGGTTGTGCTGATCCCCGACACCGCCTCCAAGAAGGATAACGACACCCACAGGCGCCGTCACCGCCGACCGGCGAGCACCGGCCATGCCTTCACCGGGAGAAACCATTCCCATGCAGCCGGCCGAGGCCGACATGTATCTCCATTGGACCGTGCACCCCCAACGCCGCGACCACGCCAACGCTGCGCAGGGCACCATCTTCGTAGCGAGCACGCCAACGTTGCGTAGGGCCACCATCTTCGTAGCGAGCACGCCAACGCTGGCCTGACTCTCCGCTACCACGAACCTCCTCCACAACACGCCGCACCCCTGCGTGTCAGCCTCTGGCCTAGACGGGTCCAGATCTGGCGGGCCTGCCAGCAGCCACCAGCGCGACCTCGCACCATCCCTTACCAATCGGGCACCAGCTGCTCGCCAGATCCACCACCGTCCGCTGCACCCCCGGCCGCCAGCGAGCAGGATCTGCGAGCGCGCCACACCAACCCGAGCAGAAAGCCGCCATCCAAAGGGGTCGTCGGAGCTGCTCGTCTCCGGCCCCTCATGCCGATGCTGCAGCCAACCGCCGGACGCGGTCACCGCCAGCCCTACGTACCAGATCTGCGCAGGCTGAAGCCCTCCTGTTGAGCGCGCCTCCAACGCGCCAGAATCGCGCGTCGTGGAGCCTCCGCGCTCCCGTGCCTTCGTGCGCTGCCTTGCCGGCCAGGTGAGCCGCCCCGAGCAGGCGCAGCCGCTCGAGCTCCCGCAGAAGTTGCCGGCCCGCGCCAGCACGCCCCGGATAGAAGGTGGAAGAAAGCCCCGCCGCCGCCGAGCCGCACGGGCTTTGCCTGGCGACTGCCGCCGACGGCGGCAGCGAGGCGATGAAGAAACGGTGAGTGTGGGATCTGGCGGCGGTGGCTAGGGTTTGCTCCCGAGCCGCCCGCGGGAGCGGCACACGACACGTACGTACAGGCTTGGAAAAGGGGGTCATAATAAAAAATAATCATATAGTTACAAGCCAACCAACAAACAAATACAGATCTAGATCGGTTATGGCTGGAGTCTCGAATAGATGCGATTCTTACAACTTTTGTTTTGAAATGGCAGTTATTCTGCATTCATTAAAAAGGAAAGAGTTGCTCAGTTAATTAGGGAAAACCGAGCGAAAATCAGATTGTCCAGTTATTTATGGAGAACCAGACGAAAACCATCACAACCGCTGAGCGACACACGTAAGAAACCCCACGCACACCACTCCAAAGAGGGCCTCGACGAGACAGCACACAGGCGTCATCATCACTCCTCCCCTAGAGGCGTCGTCATCGCCATCCCTACACACTGAGCAAACGACTCCGACTTTGCCGCCGGCGATCGTCGACCCAACCCACACCGTAGCGGACACGTGAAGCTGCATGAAGATTCGCGCCAAATCTCAGTCACCTATGGCCAAACAGCGCAGCTCCGACTCTGACGGAGAGCTCAGAAGGACAAATACAGGCACGGCTGGCGCCGCGGAAGATCACCGAACGGGCCACCTGCATCCAGTCATCGTATACCACAGGGCCCCGCCGCCGCAACTTTGACTCCACAGCAGCAAACAAACCGAGGCAATACCGTGGACACGCCGGGGAAAAGCCGACTACCGCAACCATTGCCGCGTTGCCGACATCGCTCCTACCATCATCGTTGCCACAGAAGACTGGCCACCACAACCACCGCAGACCACCGGTCCCGCTTGCCCATGCCGAGCTCCGAGACGAAGCCCCCAAGAGGGAAATGACACACTAAAGCACCGCCATCGTCCGATCACAAGATCAAGGGTTTCCCCTGGAGAGGCCGTATTGGCCGGATCCGTGCGGGAGGGGTGCGGCAACCAAACAACGATGCCTCTAGGGAGGTCAACCACCGCAGACCACTGGTACAAGGCCGAGACAGTGTCTTCACCCATGCTCCCACACCACCTCGGTCGCACATCATCCCGCACCAGCGTCGGGAAGCCCACCAGCCGCCACCACCATCAACACTGACCATCCACGAAGAGGCACCGAGACCACCGCAGGCAGCGGCACCTCGCGGAGCCCACCGGCGGTCAACCTCCGGCATGAGGGCCCATCACATCACCCCTGCCGCCACCACCGAACAAGCACATCGCAGCCAAAGCGACCACCCGCACCTCGCGGAGGCCATCGCCGGCCCTCTTGCCACGCAGGCCAGCAAATCCGTTGACGCCCAACCGAAGCAGGACCATTGGACGCGGCACGAGCCACCGCGTTGTACCGAGCACCACACCGGAAAGGCACGGAGGAGCGCTGCCCGAGGCCATGGGCCACCATGGTCCCTGGCCGTAGTCCACGCGCCCGCCGGCGACAACAGGAGCAAGTACTTCGCGACGAGCCACCTCCCAGCGCCGCACCGGGCCTCCGAGAACCCGAGCAAACCGTGGCAGCACCAGACCATAGCACCACTCCGCCCGAAGGCCCACGGCACCGACGCCGCGCCCAACGCGCGCACGTTGCACCTCTCTGCATGGCCACGCAGCCGCCCGACGCGTCCACCTCGAGCCAGCCCGCAGCAGCGCCAGATCGACGCTCCGCCCCGCACATGGCGGCGCCACGCGCCATGGCACCTCGCTCATCCCGGTGCATGAGATCACCGACGTCGCCCCTAGCTGCCACCCCAACAGCCGCCGCGAGCCCGATGCGCCCCGCCGAGCCGCGCCGCGCGCCCCCACAAGCAGTGGCGGACCCAGGAATACGGCACGTCCCAGGCAGTCCCAGGCCACCTTCGGGGGAACTGTAGCTACAGTGCAATACTGTAGCTACAGTCAACGAAGGAAATACGAGCTACGCCCCAGGCAGCCGCCCGGGCTGCCTGGGGCCTGAAACCGCCTCTGCCCACAAGGCCGGTCGTCCCGCGCCGCCCGGACACCTCGTGGGGATGGAAGAACCACGCCGCCGCCGACGCACGCACGGGCTTTGACCGACGGCGTTCCCTGGCGGCGGCAAGGGAGGGGAGAGGTGAGGTGGGGGGTGGCGGCGGCGAGGGCTAGGGTTCCGTCCGGGCCGCTCGCGGGATCGGCACGGGGCTCTTGGTGAGGCTCCTCTACCGGTCTTTTGGTTGCAGAGTAAGCTGATGGTTTTGCACTGTTGAGAGTGAATGAAAAGCCTGATTTTTACACTTCGGCCTATATTAAAGTGAGCAAGTTTTGGCAAATCAAGTTATCCATCTAATTTTGATGTTCTTATTTGAACAGATGTTGGCATTCATATATTTGAGGTTATTGAGGGTAGTAGATGATTTATTTTCAGAAGTTGGGAGACATACCTGGTGTTTTGCTCAAGTCTGATACGTCGTTGCAACCTTGAGACTTGACTTCGCATTTGTGAGACGGATAGTAGAGTTTCCTCTGGAAAAAGTTTCTGCAGTATCGCCAGCAAGAGCTCATCTCCATCGATGTGCTCCGACGCCGTATGCCAGGCACGGACACCGAACTTGTCTTTGGCTTCATCGCAATCGAATACCGCCCTTGCGAGTTGGGTCTTGCCGGAGCCGCCAAACCCGACGATGGATATCACCATCAGATTATTACTTGCGAGCAAACCCAAGATCTCCTGCTTGGGTTCCTCGATGCCCACCTGATCTGCTAGAGTAGCGCGGAATTGGTCAGCCGTTGGCACCTGATCTGCTGCACAAGGGTCGACGGCTTGCTGGCTGCCGTTGGCACCATTATCGGTTCTCTGCTGCTTGGCCCTCTCCAGCCGCTTCTTGAGTTTCCCAACCTGAAGAGCAAAGTCCACTAAGTCGCCGTTTGGCACGGCCCCTCGTTTGCACGCGGCGCAGGGAAGGAACTGGTCGAAGCAATCCTCGATGTCGAACGCCAAATCACGCATGTCCGTGGTGGATATGCTTTGCAAGACACTAGGCTGACCCTTGTGCTGGTCGTCCATTTTAGCAGCAATAATGGCGAGCTCGGTTTTCAGATACCTGATGTCGTCGTCAAGGTCGCTCAACTCGCTGAATCTCTTGTCTATCACCGCCGAGAGCTTGGACACCAGGTTGGTCACCACCGCACCCACCACCGCGCCCACCACCGCCACCTCCATCTCCCCGCCGCCTGGCAGATCGAACCCACTTGTAAATGTTGTTGGCAACTACAACTGCTTTGGTGATGGAAGCCTAGAGGGATGGCTGGATGGAGAGGATACACAGAGACTCGGCATGACACCACTTGTCTTCATTTTCATTATTTTTTCTTTTCTTTCTTGAGATGACACCGCTTGTCTTGTCCATTATGATTGTCCATAGAAAATGTCCCACCATCCCCTACCATTATCTTCTCACCGGCGCGTTTGGAGCCTACCCAACTGACTTGGGGAGCTAATTCATTTTTCTGGAGATGCTGACTGCTCCCTCCGTTCCATAATATAAGACGTTTTTGCAAGCTAATAAACGTCTTATATTATGGGACGGCGGGCGGGAATAGATGATAAAGTGGGAGAAGATACTGGCAGCACTGATTGACCTGGTTGGTGGTGCGCCCATCCAGGAAAAGGGAAGGCACTTCGTCTCTTCCCTGAAGCTCTCTCTCTCTTTCTCTCTCTCTCCCCGCTCCGGTGTTCCCTCCTGTTTCTTCCCCACACGCCATGGCAGAGAGAGGCATGGAGCTGCTGCCTCCGGTTAGCGCTTCCCTGGGTGCCATGGGCTCCCTTGCAGGAAAGCTGGATCTGGATCCACCCCTTGATGCGGAACTCAAGGTTGAGATGAGGAAACTCACAAACGGGCTGGTGCTGCTCTCGGAGGCACGAGACCCTCCCGTAGAAGCCATCATCTGGGTGAAGGATGTGCGCGAGCTATCCTATGACATGGAGAACTGCGTCGACCTCGCGGAGCCAGATTGGGTCGGCACCATGTCTGGATTCAAGGCCCGCGTGAAGGAGGCCAACGAGCGGTACGACAGATGTATGCTTGGAAGCATCCCCATCTGTTCAAATGCTGCAACTGATTCCCATATCCCAATGGTGGACGGCCCGAGGAGGAGGCCGCCAGACCTGCCACTCGTCGGTCTTCATGACGGCCCGTTCGATGCCCTCTACCGGTGGCTGACCGATGATGATAAGGAGCTCAAGGTGGCATCCATTGTCGGTGTTGGGGGAATCGGCAAGACCACGCTCGCCAAACAGCTATGGCGTGAGCACAAACCCGGGGGCTACTTTGCCTGCCGGGCCTTTGTGCGGACGGCCAAGAAACCTGACATGAGGAGGTTCCTCAGGAGCATGCTCGCACAAGTTCGTCCGCACCAACCACCCGACACTAATGAGGTGCACAAGCTGATTCACGACATCAGGCAGCATCTACAAGGGAAAAGGTTTTTCTTAGCCCTTTGCACTCTCTATAATGTATCTGATAATTATACGATCTAATTATCAAATTTTTATCACTCTTAGAAGGGGAATGATCTCTTTTCTTTTTGTTTCTCCAATTAACGAATCTAGCTTCATAATTAACTAGTTGAGTGACCCGCGCTTTTACGCGCCTTACTCTTATCTTAACTGCTATTTCACTTGCTTTGTCAGATTTGATATATAAAAAACACGTCCTAGAATACATGATTTAGACTTTGATAGGAATCTTCACATTAAGTGTGCGTGTGATTTGTTTAAAAAGGCGCTCTATTTTGCCTGAAAAATGTATGTTTAATATGTGCTCCAAACTTTTGTTTGGCAGGTACTTTATTATAATCGATGATTTATGGGCTACATCTGTATGGGATGTTGCTAGACGGGCTTTCCCGGAGGGTAATGGAAGCAGGATAATAACAACGACTGAAATGAAGGCTGTTGCACTTGCATGCTGTCGTTATCAGTCCAAATGCATCTATAAGATGGAACCTCTTAGCGTCAGTCACTCAGAAGAATTGTTCATCAGTCGAGTGTTTGGCTCTGGGGAAGAGAAATCTCGCCAATTGGATGAAGTGTCCGAGGAAATTATAAGAAGATGTGCTGGTTTACCACTGGCAATTATCAGCATATCCAACGTTCTAGCAAGCCAAGGGGAAGCAAATACAGTACAAGACAGGGAGCAAATACAGAACATTTTACCAGCAAATACAACTCCTGTGCAGGTACTCAAACAAATACTCAATTTTTGCTACAACTGTCTTCCCAGTCGTTTGCAGACATGTCTGTTGTATCTCAGTTTCTACCCGGAGAACTATATAATCTTGAAGGAAGATATAGTGAAGCAATGGGTAGCTGAAGCTTTCATCCTTGCACCTAGAGAGGAGGATAAAATGAAGGTTGCTGGGAACTATTTTGATAAGCTTGTCAATATGGGCCTGATCCAACATATAGATGTGGGCTATAGTAATGAAGTATATTACTATGCAGTGCACCCCATGGTACATAATCTCATTACATCAAAGTGCAGAGAAGAGAATTTTATGACCGTAATAGATTATTCTGAAAGGACAATGGGGTTTTCTAACAAGGTTACTCGTCTGTCCCTCCAGTTTGGCAGTGCAACACATGCAACTAGACCAGAGATTATCGGACTGTCACAAGTTCGATCACTTGCCTTTATTGGACTGAAGAGCTGCTACTCTTCCATTTTGGAGTTTAAGGTTCTTCGAGTCCTGATCCTCCATATTTGGGCTGATGAACCAAGCAACACCGGTGTCGACCTCGAGGCTACCTCTGCACTGGTTCTACTGAGATCATTGCAGGTCACATGCAACGACACCGTACATCTTCCAGATCTGATGCAGGGTCCAAAACACTTGGAGACACTTGAAATAAATGCAAGGGTAGCAGCTATTCCAGCCAGGATTGTTCATCTTCGGAGCTGGTTGCATCTCCGTCTCGGAGTTGGGACAGAAGTTCCCGATTTGACTGGAACCCTAAAAATTGTCACCACCCTGAATCCTCCTGTTTCATTGAATGACTCCAGCAGTCCTCGCAATTCAGTCAAGACAATGGAGTTGATGTCACCCATCTGTAGAATCCCCAAGTGGATCGGACAACTTACCAACCTCTGCATTCTGAAACTTATACTTGGAGAAGTGGAAAGCCGTGACATCAGTAACCTGCAAGGGTTGTCATTGCTCGCTGTTCTCTCATTGCACGTCCAGCGACGAACTGCGGAACCAATCGGCTTCGCACCCGGAGGATTTTCTGCTCTCGAGTATTTTGAGTTCAGGTGTGGTGTGCTGCGCCTGAGGTTTCAGAGAGGAACAATGCCTAATCTTCAGAGGCTGAAACTAGGTTTCAATGCCCACCGAGCAGAAGAGTATGGTGATTCGCTTGTCAGCGTTGAAGACCTGTCACACGTCGAGGAGATTTTTGGAGTAATTGGGTCAGCAGCCGGCGCCATGGAATCTGACTTGAAGGCTGCAGAGTCGGCATTCAAGAAAGCCATGGGCAGGCACCCTAACGTGAGCATAGAAAGAGCAGATATGGTTGAGGAATTGTATGTTGAGGCACAAAAACAGCACGAGATCCGTCGACAACCCCCGTCAATATCAAGTGAACAAACTGGAAGTCCAAACCAAGAGTCTCGACTCGAGCGAAAACCGAACCAAGAGTCTCTAGTCGAGCGAAAACCGATCCAAGAGTATCGACCCGAGCGAAAAACATCAACTGAACACCGGTTAACACCGCGTGGTTGGGCAAAAAAAGGGCACGCGGTCCGAGCGAAACACACACAAGATTACCAGACAGAAATGAAGCAAGATTTCACGTCAGAAAAAGAAATAAAGCAAGATTCCAGCAGTAACTCTCGGTTCATTAAAAGGTGCGGTTCTCTCTCCTGATTCTGGCTATTCTTTCTCTATTATTATTATTTTCTGAACACATTCTTTCTCTATTATTATATTGTGGCGTGCGCCTGGATTGCTCTGCTCTGACCATCCTTCTTCCTCTGCTTTGCTCCCAGATCTGGACCAACAGAACTGAGAATTGACGCAAAGGGTGATCTACATAGCTTAGACCAATTGTTAGTTTTCGATAAAAAAACGTGTCTCGAGAAGCTGACACTCGAGAGATGCCCACCTCTGGAGTCGAAGCACCTTCTGACGCTAACCACACTGAAGAAATTGATTGTAACAAATTCAGATGGTCTGGTTGGACAACTAGGAGGCCAGGGTGATGTGGAATGGCAGCTCCCACTTTGGTTTCCCAAACTACAAGAGCTTATGATAAGTAATTGTCCAGAATTCTCGTCAGTGATTCCTATCTCCTGGATTGAAAGTCTACGTCGTGTCAGCATGGCACATGTAAAGCTACTACAGCATTTTTCGTACTCAAAATCATCCGATGGAGCAAAACTGGAAATTATTGGAGAGGGTGATATGCACAGCATAGACCAAGTGTTAGATTTTGATAAAGAAACAGGTCTAGAGAAGCTGAAACTGTCCAGGTGCCCACCTCTGCAGTTGAAGCACCTTCTGATGCTAACCTCGCTGAGGACATTGATTGTAAACCATTCAGATTCTCTGTTTGGACCACTACTAGGAGGAGGTCAGGGTGATGTGGAATGGCAGCTCCCTGTTGAGTATATCTGGATCAATGGCTTAAATGGTAATGTTGGGGAGGAATTGATAGAACTCCTCCCCCACCTCCCAAAGCTCTCCAAATTGAAAATATGGCACTGTAAGAACATAAAACAGCTGGTAGTGGGGGTGGATGTGCAGCAAACAACATCAGCAGCATCAGAGATGGGGGATGAAGAAATAACAACAGCAGAAGAGGAAGATGATGATGGGGTGCTGCTCTTCCCAGCTCATCTCTCTGACTCACTACTGGAATTGGAGTTGTATGACTGCCCTGAGCTGGTCCTGGTGGACCCGCCAACTCTTGTTCCTGGAGGAGGATGGCTCCAAGCCCTGCGATCCCTCCAGACATTAACAATACAGTGGTCCCCAAAATTTCTATCCGCCTTCTCCTTTTCCCGTCACCTTTTTCCTTCGTCCCTCTCAAACCTGCAGCTTTATGGTGTGAAAGGCATGGGGACACTGGAGCCCCTCGCAAACCTCTCCTCTCTTACCACATTAGAATTGAGGGATTGCGGAGAGGATTTGGAATGTGAGGGCTTGCAGTCTCTCCTTACCACCGGGGGTCAGCTCAACGAATTAGTGGTCGTAGGCAGCCCTGGATTCTTTGCTGGTTGGGATCCCAATTCCAGACGGGGTTCAGAAGATGTTGGAGCAGGAGAACAGTATCAGACACAGCTTGTTTCATCCACACCACTGAAGCTCTGCACGGATGACCCAGCAGGACTTCTTGCTGCACCCATCTGCAGATTCCTCTCTTCCTCCCTCACCAAGCTGGAACTTCGTGGGTATGGGCCTGAAGGGATGGACCGCTTCAGCAAGGAGCAAGAGGACGCCCTTCAACTCCTCTCGTCCCTCCAGCAACTAGTGTTTTGGAATTTCAAGGATCTTCAACAACTCCCTGCAGGGCTGCGCAACCTTACCAGCCTCAAGATATTATCAGTCAACTGCTGTCCAACCATCTCGTCATTGCCCAACGATGGCCTCCCCGAATCACTGCAAAAGCTAGATGTCTATAAATGCAGCGAGGAGCTAAACGAGCAGTGCAGGGGGTTAGAGGGAACCATCCCAGAAATCGAAATATGGTGATCCAAGGTAACACAAACATACTTTCTTCTGTTTTCCCACTTTGCTCTTTTCCTGCAATCCTGCTTAATAACACTGCGTTTGTTCCCATGCATCCACTGTGCAGGAGAATGCCTTGGAGTTCCCTTGTACATTCTTCTAGCCTTGTAGAGCTCTTCCCTTCCCATTCAAACACATGCATGACACAAGGGCTCTTCCTTCCTGTACTTAAATCTGGTAAGTACATCTAAATTGGAACTTTACTCCTGCTGTACTATATCTGATAAGACACAACGTGTGCTGATTGGCCCTGATCTTTCACCACGCATTAATTGCAGGTCATGTACAATTTTGCAATTGTAAAATTCCACTATGGCACTAAGGTGCATGATCGCAACCTATTTATAAATAACACTAGTTTATTATGTTGTTCCATCTCGGTACAACATTAACATGTAAATTATCTTTATTAATGTCGGGAATTTACTTGGTGCCCCCAACTATTTACATGCGAAACCTGCCTATCTAGTGATGGGACTGTAAGTACCTTGCCCTGATATATTTTTACCTATTTCAGTCAGACATGCATGTACTGTCGGTAGCTAATCTCAGTTATGATGTTTGCTCCGTTTTGTAGATGAATCTCCTCGGAAGCAACAGATTAAGTTGGGGGAAAGGTGTGGTTGACTGAGGCAGTCTTCTTCCACTGCAATAGCCACACGAGAATGGTGCTTTTCGGTGGATGCAGTTTTAACTTTCAACTGTTCCTTGACATCCTTGATTACCTTGCCCCTCATTCTATTCTTCCTCGGACGCAGTGTACCAACCAAATCCGTCTATGCGCACGCTGATCGCCCAGGAATTGCTGCAGTCGCTGCCAATAGCATCCCCCAAGGCACATTGTCAAGTTGTTGCAGAAAGATTTTTCGAAGGTCATGGTTTGTGCAAGAAAAGTATCAGGGTCGGTTTAAATATTCAGATCTGCTTCATTTTAGTCGCATGGAGGGATGATGCTTCCTGTACTAACTAACAAGTGACTCCTCTGTGCAGACAAACAAGCCATAAGTGAATGGCTTATTTACTATTTCCTTAAGCCCCAAATACCAGAAGATGCAGCTTATTATCGAAAGCTTGCACTGAAAAGGTAAGAAGGGATTATTCATGTCTGCTCTGAGTACCAGGAGAGGAAGATAATTAGCTATAACTGAATGGCGCTGGTCGAATTTCGCAGGTGTGACGACTCACTGGAGAAGGACCGCTATACACCTGCTCCATGACTCCAGCACTGCAGAGGCTCATTCATGCAAGGTAAATAGGCCCCAGTGAACTGTAACTCTGCAAGATAGCTACATGTTCTTATCAGGTTAATTGACTTGAAAACACTTCAGAGTCAGCCACCGAGGAGGGTGAAATTGCTAAGGCATAAGGAATATTCCGTGGGGCCTAGCCTGCAGAGCAGCCTGCAGCTGGGTATATCTGAAGCCTGTCAGAGTCAGGCTAGAAGAAGCGTAGCCTGCAGCTGGGTATATCTGAAGCCTGTCAGCCTTGTTATGCCACTTAGAATTAAATTGCTGCAGTGAGTAGGTCCATATCGTGTGTGTAGGCTGTGTAGCACAAAATATTCCGACACTGACCGGCAGAACCATGACAATTACTTACACATTCCCCTCTTTGTCAGGAACGAGACTGCCTCATCTTCTGAAGAAATCGACACTTGTCATGTTGTTAACTGAAGAAATGGACACCTACGGCTTCAGAAGACACTTGTCATGACGTTAACTGAAGAAATCAACAAGCGGTTGGCGCCAAACAAGGCACATTGGCAACCGTCCGATCTTCATCTAACGGCAACTTACCGCCTCGCCCTGAGTTACGGCACACCGCCACCCTTGATCGTGCATCCTGTTAGGAATGAGCAACTGTATTCACAGGAGGGCCAAGGGCCAGTACATATACATGTGTACAATGGGGATAAACCGAAAAGAGAGACTAGACTATACACATCTAATACATCTAACACCCCCCTCAAACTCATGGTGGATCAACCACACTGAGTTTGGAGAGAAAGAACTCATGCTGTGCTCGAGTCTGTGCCTTCGTGAAGAAGTCCGCCAGCTGTAACTCAGAGAGCACATAGTGAAGAGCGAGAACCTCATCCTGCACAGCAGCACGTACAAAGTGGGCATCCACACTGATGTGCTTGGTGAGCTCATACTTCACCGGGTCAAGCGCAATACTGATAGCACCGGTACTGTCTGACAGTAAGGGAGTCGAGGTGGTAGCAGACACACCAAAATCCTCAAGTAACCACCGTAACCAGATCACCTCAGCCGTCAACATAGCCATGGCTCGTAACTCAGCCTCTGTACTCGAGCGGGAAACAGCAGTCTGCTTCTTTGTCTTCCAGGCAATAAGAGAGCCACCAAGAAAGATACAGTAAGCAGACAGCGAGCGTCGATCAGAGGGATCACTAGCCCAGGTAGCATCAGAGTAGGCCTGGAGCTCAAGAGAGCTGGAGCGGGGAAAGAAAAGGCGCTGAGAGATTGTACCACGAAGATATCGTAGAACACGGAGGAGATGACTATAGTGGACAGAGGTGGGGGCTGAAACAAACTGACTCAGGATGTGGACAGGATAGGAGATGTCAGGATGCGTAACAGCAAGATAGACAAGACTGCCAACGAGGTGACGATAGCGAGTGGGATTAGGAAGAGGGTCACCATCAGAGGCACGAAGCTGAACGTTGAGCTCCATAGGAGTCACAACTGTGCGCTCATCACCGAGAGCAGCGGGAGAAAGAAGATCCTGAATATATTTTTCTTGGGAGATGTAGAAGCCATCAGAGGTCGAGGAGATCTCAATCCCAAGAAAATAGCGAAGAGGACCAAGACCAGTCATGAGGAACTGGTCGCGAAGGCGAGCCTTAACAAAGGCAATGTAGTCAGAGTCGTCACCAGTGATGATCATGTCATCAACATAGAGAAGGAGAAGAGTCCGACCACGAGGAGACGTGTGAACGAACAAGGCGGGATCATGATCACTGGGCGAGAAGCCCGCGGCAGTGACGACAGAGGCGAACCGCTCGAACCAGGCACGAGGGGCCTGTTTAAGACCATAGAGAGAGCGGCAAAGACGGCAGACCATACCATCAGGAACAGAGTACCCTGGGGGTGGCTGCATATAGACCTCCTCACGCAACTCACCATTGAGAAAAGCGTTCTGAACGTCAAGCTGAGAGACAGACCAATGACGAACAGAAGCGACAGCAAGGAGAGTGCGGACAGTGGTCATGTGGGCCACAGGAGCGAATGTCTCATCATAATCGCGTCGCTGTTCCTGCTGAAAACCACGAGCCACAAGACGAGCTTTGTAGCGCTCAAGAGAACCATCAGAGCGAGTCTTAATCTTATAGACCCACTTGCATGTGATGGGACGAACACCAGAAGGAAGGGAAACCAGATCCCACGTGCCAGAACGCTCAAGGGCAGCAAGCTCCTGGGCCATCGCAAGCTGCCATTCAGGCTGAGTCAGGGCAGCCTGATAGGAAGTCGGCTCAGCAACAACAGAGAGGCCGTACTTGGCAGGAGAGTAGCGATCAAGAGGGGGTCGAGGCCGAGCACGGAGATTATGAACTGGTGGAGGCGTGGAAGGAGGAACATCGGAAGTGGAAGATGTGTCAGGAGAAGCATCCTCAACACGAGGGCGACGAGTGTAGTGGAGAGGAAAAGGAGAGAGAGGCCGACGGATCGAAGAGGATGGTGGAGAGGAGGAGGGAGGGGATTGTGGTGTCGGTGGCATGTGAGGAAGAGTGAGACGGGTCTGAGGAAGGGGAGAGACCTGAGGCACAGAGGAGGATGTATCAGGAAGGAGAAGGAAAGAAATATCGTCCACAGAGAAACTCGAGGAGGAAGGGCGGGGGTAGTAAGAGTGAGACTCATCAAACGTCACATCACGCGAGATGCGCAAGCGACGACCAACAGGGTCCCAACAACGATAGCCCTTGTGCTCATCACTGTAGCCAAGGAAAACACACTCAACCGACTGAGCAGTCAGTTTGGTGCGTTCTCGCGGGGCAAGCAGGACATAGCACACACATCCAAACATACGAAGAGCAGAGTAGTCAGGAGATCGACCCGTGAGACACTCCATAGGAATACCACCCTGCAGAGCAGTCGAGGGCTGAATGTTGATGAGATAGGTGGAAGCAGAAACAGCCTCAGCCCAAAAGTGGGGTGGAAGAGAAGCGGCAATCATCAGTGCACGAGCCGTCTCAAGCAGATGACGATGCTTACGTTCAGCAACGCCATTCTGAGCATGAGCACCAGGACATGAGAACTGGGCAAGAGTACCCTGTTCCGCGAGAAAACCACGCAACAGCTGGGAGATATACTCTCCAGCGGAGTCAGCACGAAAAGTACGAATGGGCGTGGAAAACTGGGTGTGAACCATGGCAGCAAATCGTTTGTATATAGAGAGAACCTCGCTACGAGATTTCATGTAGAGCCAAGTGTAGCGAGAGAAATCATCAATAAACAAAACATAGTAACGATGACCACCTTTCGAATCAAAGGGAGCAGGACCCCAGACATCAGAATGAACTAAGTCAAAAGGATGCTGAGATACAGATTCACTGGTAGGATAAGGTAACTGAGTCTGTTTGCCAAGTCTGCAACCATTACAATGTAAGGAGACATCTCCAGATACAGACCCTAAGAGGCCCTGACGAACTAAAGAAGACAGGCGAGAGCCACAAATGTGACCAAGGCGATGATGCCACTGCTGGAAGGACGCAGATGAAGAGGCAGCAAGAGCATGAGAGCTGGCAGAAGTGGTGGCAGCGGAAGGAACACAAAGCCAGTCAACCTCCCAAAGGCCCTCTGACTCACGGCGCCGGGGGCCAGCACCAACCAAAGCCTTGGTGCGACGATCCTGAATGGAGCAAGAGTCGGTATCAAGAATGACACGACAACCAGAATCAGTAAGTTGGGCAGCGGAAAAAAGATTCATGGTAAGACGAGGAACATGAGAAACACTAGGAACAGAAAAAGATAGAGTAGAAAGAATGCCACGACTAGCAACAGGAAGAGGTGTGCCATCGGCAGTGAGAACATTAAGAGGAAAAGCAAGAGGTCGAAGGGAGGATAAAGCAGAAGAATCAGAGGACATATGAAAGGAAGCTCCAGAATCCAGAACCCACGAGGATGTACCTGGCTGAGTCGGCTCCGGCGGGGGCGGAGTGGTGGTGGCAGTCACAGCAGCAACAGAACCCGTCGAGGAAGAACCAGAGGAAGCCAGCATGTGCTTGAGTCGCATAATATCCTGGTCAGTGAGTGACGGAGTCGAGGGAGACGCATGAGTCCCACTGGAAGAAGAGCGCCTCTGGTCTCGCTGTTTCTGGCGGCAATCAGACTCTGGGTGGCCTTGCCTGGAGCAGTAGCCACAGAAAGTGTCACGGCGCGACCGGCCCTTCTCAGCAGAAGGAGGGCGACCCACCCCCCCTGAAGGTGTGGGCAGAAGCGGTGGAGCGGTGAGACGAGCAGACGACACAGGAGCTCGAGCAGCCAACACAGAGGGAACAGCAAGCAACCCAGCAGAACGGAGGCGGGTCTCCTCAGCACGAAGCTCAGCAAGCACCTCCGAGATAGGAACACGACCACGAGCAAGCAAGTGAGCGCGTCGAGGCTCAAACTCGGAACGGAGGCGAGATAAGAACTCATGGACACGCTGAAACTCCAAGTCAGACCTCATAGTCTGGCAGCAACGGCAGGTTCCACAAACAACTGTCCGAAGAGAGTCAAGCTGGCGCCAGATGGCAGAACTCTGTGTGTAGAACTCATCAACAGAAGAGTCACCCTGCTGAAGGGCGTGCTCCTGACGTACCACAGATAAGTAGAGCGCATCACCAGAGGGCTGATAGCGTTGACAGAGGTAAGACCACATCACTGCAACAGTACCGAGGCTCATGAACTCCGAAGCAAACTGAGGTAGGACACTAGCAGTGAGAACAGCAGCAGCCCGAGCATCATCATTGCACCACTGAGTGTAAGCAGACAGAGCATCCCGGTAGAGAGAAAGAGCATCAGAATAGGCTGATACCTGCTGATCATAAGCATCCACCGCAGCATCAACGAGAGCCTTGGCTGCATCCCGATCAGCCTGGGAAGCACCAGCAGCAAGAACAGGCGGCACCGGTGGGGTAGGAGCCACGGGAGCGACAGGGCAAGTCAGACAGGGGACCTCGCCAGAGAGAACGCCCCACAGGAGAAGGACGCGCATGTGGATCCGCATGAAGCCCGCAAACTCAGCATAGTTGGTGCCATCGAAGATCACCGAGCACCGAGGAACAACAACGTAGCCTGAAGCAGACATGAGGAGCTCTCTGTTTTTTTTTTGGTCAACTGCTACAGTAGACCGCTACAGGACCCCGATCTGGATCTGGATCGGGCTCGCGCTGGCTCGATCCAGCCCCGAATGGGGGAATCGGGGGGGAGGAGGGGCGAGCGTAGGAGGGGCCGGCCCTGGGCGGCACCGACAGCAGCAGGCGGCCAGGGGTCTGTTGGGGAACGCTGCATGGGAAACAAAAATTTTCCTACGCACACACAAGATCTATCCATGGAGATGAGCATCTACGAGAGGGAGAGTGAATCTACATACCCTTGTAGATCGCTAAGCGGAAGCGTTAAGAAACGCGGTTGATGTAGTCGAACGTCTCCGCGATCCAAATCGCAAGTCGTCCCTCGATCCAAGCACGATCCAGCGCCGAACGGACGGCACCTCCGCGTTCAACACACGTACGGCTTGATGACGATCTCCGCCTTCTTGATCCAGCAAGAGGGAGCGAAGAAGAAGAAGAGTTCCAGCAGCACGACGGCGTGGTGATGTTGGTGAGGAACTATTTCAGCAGGGCTTCGCCCAAGCACTACTGAAATTATGACGTAGGAGGAACTAGAGGTTGCCGGCACACGGCTTGGGGCAATCTAATGTATCCCGTGTGCTAGCCCTGCCCCTCTATTTATATGTTGAGCCTTGGGGTCTAAACTTGGAGTAAAAGCCTCCTCCAGGTCGGTTTTGCCCGCACAAGGTCGGTTTGGCCCGCAGGGAAAGAGTCCGACTCGGATCCCTGCAGTACCGCGCACAAGCGGTAGTACCGCTTACGATAAGCGGTAGTACCGCCCGTAGCGGTAGTACCGCTTACGATAAGCAGTAGTACCGCCCGTAGCGGTAGTACCGCTTACGATAAGCGGTAGTACCGCCCCAGACGCCAGCAAAACTTCCTTTTGCACCTTGCCGAAGCCTCGTGGGCTTTCCCCCTTGGCCCAAATAAAGTGTTCTCGTATCCGAACATTTCGGGAAACATCCGGAACCTCTTCCGGTGAATTTCGGAAACCAAAACACTATTATCACATATATCAATCTTTACCTCCGGACTCTTCCGGAGATCCTCGTCATGTCCGGGATCTTATCCGGGACTCCGAACAACTTTCGGTCACCAACAAAATAACTCAACTATACTAATCGTCACCAAACGTTAAGTGTGTAGACCCTGCGGGTTCGAGAACTATGTAGACATGACCGAGACACCTCTACGGTCAATAACCAATAGCGGGACCTGGATGCCCATATTGGCTCCTACATATTCTACGAAGATCTTTATCGTTTGAACCTCTATGTCAAGGATTCAGTTAATCCCGTATGCTGTTCCCTTTGTTCTTCGGTATGTTACTTGCCCGAGATTCGATCGTCAGTATCTCTATACCTAGTTCCATCTCGTTACCGGCAAGTCTCTTTACTCGTTCCGTAATACAAGATCTCGTGGCTAACACTTTAGTCACATTGCTTGCAAGGCTCATTGTGATGTTGTATTACCGAGTGGGCCCTGAGATACCTCTCCGTCACACGGAGTAACAAATCCCAGTCTTGATCCATGCCAACCCAATAGACACCCTCGGAGATACCTGTAGAGCATCTTTATAGTCACCCAGTTACGTTGCGACGTTTGATACACACAAGGTATTCCTCTGGTGTCAGTGAGTTGCATGATCTCATGGTCATAGGAACAGATACTTGACATGCAGAAAACAATAGCAATAAACTAACACGATCATATGCTACGTTCGTAGTTTGGGTCTTGTCCATCACATCATTCTCCTAATGATGTGATCCCGTTATCAAATGACATCTCATGTCCATGGCTAGGAAACCTTAACCATCTTTGATCAACGAGCTAGTCAACTAGAGGCTTACTAGGGACACAGTGTTGTCTATGTACCCACACATGTATTTGAGTTTCCAATCAATACAATTATAGCATGGATAATAAACGATTATCATGAACAAGGAAATATAATAATAACCAATTTATTATTGCCTCTAGGGCATATTTCCAACAGTCTCCCACTTGCACTAGAGTCAATAATCTAGTTCACATCACTATGTGATTTACATTGTAATGAATCGAACACCCATACAGTTCTGGTGTTGTTCATGTTTAGCCCTTGGAAGAGGTTTAGTCATCGGATCTGCAATATTCAGATCCGTGTGTACTTTGCAAATATTTATGTCGTCCTCCTTGATGTAATCGCGGATGGAATTGAAACGTCGCTTTATGTGTCTGGTCCTCTTGTGAAATCTTGGTTCCTTGGCTAGAGCAATGGCACCAGTGTTATCACAAAACAGAGTCATTGGGTTAAGCGCACTAGGCACTACTCCAAGATCTGTCATGAACTCCTTCATCCAGACACCTTCCTTCGCCGCCTCCGAGGCAGCGATGTACTCCGCTTCGCATGTAGAATCAGCTACCACGCTTTGCTTGGAACTGCACCAGCTAACCGCACCCCCATTAAGAATAAATACGTATCCGGTTTGAGACTTAGAGTCATCCGGATCAGTGTCAAAGCTTGCATCGACGTAACCCTTTACGACGAGCTCTTGATCACCTCCATAAACGAGAAACATGTCCTTAGTCCTTTTCAGGTACTTCAGGATATTCTTGACCGCCGTCCAGTGTTCCATTCCTGGATCACTTTGAAACCTTCCGACCATACTTATGGCAAGGCTGACATCGGGTCTTGTGCACAGCATTGCATACATGATAGAGCCTATGGCTGAAGCATAGGGGATGACACTCATCTTTTCTCTATCTTCTGCAGTCACTGGGCATTGAGTCTTACTCAACTTCACACCTTGCAAAACAGGCAAGAACCCCTTCTTGGACTGATCCATTTTGAACTTCTTCAAAATCTTATCAAGGTATGTGCTTTGTGAAAGTCCTATTAAGCGTCTTGATCTATCTCTATAGATCTTGATGCCTAATATGAAAGCAGCTTCTCCTAGGTCCTTCATTGAAAAACTCTTGTTCAAATATTCCTTCACGCTTTCCAACATTTCTATATTGTTTCCAATCAGCAATATGTCATCCACATATAATATTAGAAACGCTATAGAGCTCCCACTCACTTTCTTGTAAATACAAGCTTCTCCGTAAACTTGTATAAACTCGAACGCTTTGATCACCTCATCAAAGCGAAGATTCCAACTCCGAGATGCTTGCACCAGTCCATAAATGGATCGCTGGAGTTTGCAAACTTTGTCAGCATTCTCTGGATCGACAAAACCTTCTGGTTGCATCATATACAACTCTTCCTTAAGGAAACCGTTAAGGAACGCTGTTTTGACATCCATCTGCCAAATTTCATAATCGAAAAAGGCAGCTATTGCTAACATGATTCTGACAGACTTAAGCATCACTACGGGTGAGAAGGTCTCATCGTAGTCAACTCCTTGAACTTGTGAAAAACCCTTTGCCACAAGTTGAGCTTTATAGACGGTGACATTACCGTCCGCGTCCGTCTTCCTCTTAAAGATCCATTTGTTCTGAATGGCCTTACGCCCTTCAGGTAATACTTCCAAAGTCCATACTTTGTTTTCATACATGGATCCCATCTCGGATTTCATGGCCTCTAACCATTTCTTGGAATCCAGGCCCATCATCGCTTCTCCATAGCTCGTAGGTTCATCGTTGTCTAACAACATGACCTCTAAGACAGGGTTGCCGTACCACTCAGGAGCAGTACGCGTCCTTGTCGACCTACGAGGTTCGATAGCAACTTGATCCAAAGCTTTATGATCATCATCATTAACTTCCTCTTCAGCTGATGTAGGCTCTACAGAAACATCTTTCTGCGCTGCGCTACTTTCAGGTTGAAGTAAAGGTTCAACAACCTCATCAAGTTCTATCTTCCTCCCACTCAATTCTTTCGAGAGAAACTCTTTCTCAAGAAATGTTCCGTTTTTAGCGACAAACATTTTGCCTTCGGATCTGAGGTAGAAGGTATACCCAACTGTCTCTTTTGGGTATCCTATGAAGACGCATTTCTCCGCTTTGGGTTCCAGCTTTTCAGGCTGAAGCTTTTTGACATAAGCATCACATCCCCAAACTTTAAGAAACGACAGCTTTGGCTTCTTGCCAAACCAAAGTTCATATGGCGTCGTCTCAACGGATTTCGATGGTGGCCTATTTATAGTGAATGCAGCTGTCTCTAATGCATAACCCCAAAACGATAGTGGCAAATCGGCAAGAGACATCATAGATCGCACCATATCCAATAAGGTTTGATTACGACGTTCGGACACACCATTACGCTGTGGTGTTCCAGGCGGTGTCAATTGTGAAACAATTCCACACTGTCTTAAGTGACTGCCAAACTCATAACTCAGATATTCTCCTCCTCGATCAGATCGTAGGAATTTAATCTTCTTGTTACGATGATTCTCAACTTCACTCTGAAATTGTTTGAACTTTTCAAACGTTTCAGACTTGTATTTCATTAAGTAAATATACCCATATCTACTTAAGTCATCAGTGAAGGTGAGAAAGTAACGATAACCACCGCGCGCCTCAATACTCATCGGACCACACACATCAGTATGTATGATTTCCAACAAGTCACTTGCCCGTTCCATTGTTCCAGAGAACGGCGTTTTAGTCATCTTGCCCATGAGGCATGGCTCACATGTGTCAAGTGATTCAAAATCAAGTGACTCCAAAAGTCCATCAGCATGGAGCTTCCTCATGCGTTTTACGCCAATATGACCTAAACGGCAGTGCCACAAGAAAGTGGTATTATCATTATCAATTCTACATCTTTTGGTATCAATGTTATGAACATGTGTATCATTACTATCGAGATTCAATAAGAATAAACCCCTCACATTGGGTGCATGACCATAAAAGATATTACTCATATAAATAGAACAACCATTATTCTCTGATTTAAATGAGTAACCGTCTCGCAATAAACAAGATCCAGATATAATGTTCATGCTTAACGCAGGCACTAAATAACAATTATTCAGGTTCATCACTAATCCCGATGGTAATCGAAGAGCGAGCGTGCCGACGGCGATCACATCAACCTTGGAACCATTTCCCACGCGCATCGTCACTTCGTCCTTTGCCAGCCTCCGTCTATTCCGCAGTTCCTGTTTTGAGTTGCAAATATGAGCAACCGCACCGGTATCAAATACCCAGGCACTACAACGAGAGTTGGTAAGGTACACATCAATAACATGTATATCATATATACCTTGTTTGTTGTTGGCCGCCTTCTTGTCAGCCAAATACTTGGGGCAGTTCCGCTTCCAGTGTCCAGTTCCCTTGCAATGAAAGCACACAGTTTCTGGTTTGGGTCCAGCCTTGGGTTTCTTCACGAGAGGAGCAACTGCTTTGCCACTCTTCTTGGAGTTACCCTTCTTACCCTTGCCATTTTTCTTGAAACTAGTGGTTTTATTGACCATCAACACTTGATGCTCCTTCTGAATTTCAGACTCAGCGGCTTTCAGCATCGCAAACAGCTCGGCGACTGACTTGTTCATCCCGTGCATGTTATAGTTCAACACAAAGCTCTTGTAGCTAGGTGGCAATGATTGAAGAACTCTGTCAGTGATAGCCTCTGGCGGAAGGGGCATCCCCAATTCAGCCAGACGGGTGGAGTACCCAGACATTCTGAGCACGTGATCACTGATAGACCCGTTCTCCTCCATCTTGCAAGCATAGAACTTATCGGAGATCTCATATCTCTCGATCCGGGCATTCTTCTGAAAGATAAACTTCAACTCCTGGAACATCTCATATGCTCCATGACGTTCAAAACGTCTTTGAAGTCCCGGTTCTAAGCCATACAATATTGCACATTGAACTATTGAGTAATCTTCAGAACGAGCCTGCCAGGCGTTCACAACGTCTAGAGACTCAACTGGAGCGGGTGGATCACCAAGCGGTGCATCAAGGACATAAGCCTTCTGGGAAGCCGTAAGGATAATCCTTAGATTACGGGCCCAGTCCACAAAGTTACTTCCATCATCTTTCAACTTAGCTTTCTCTAGGAACGCATTAAAATACAGGGGTGCTACTGCGCGAGCCATGATCTACAACATAAATATAGCAAAGACAACTTAGACTATTGTTCAAGATAATGAGTTTAGTTAATCATATTACTTAAAAACTCCCACTCAAATTGACATCCCTCCGGTCATTCGAGTGTAACATGATCCAAATCCACCAACTCAAGTCCGATCATCACGTGAGTTGAGGTGGTTTCAATGGTGAACATCTTCATGTTGATCATATCTACTATATGACTCATGTTCGACCTTTCGGTCTCTTGTGTTCCGAGGCCATGTCTGTACATGCTAGGCTCGTCAAGTTTAACCCGAGTGTTCCGCCCGTGCAACATGGCTTACACCCGTTGTATGTGAACGTAGAGTCTATCACACCCGATCATCACGGCGTGTCTCGAAACGACGAACTTTCGCAACGGTGCACACTCGGGGAGAACACAATTTTATCTTGAAATTTAAGTGAGGGATCACCTTATAATGCTACCGTCGTCCTAAGCAAAATAAGATGCATAAAAGGATTAACATCACATGCAAATCATAAGTGACATGATATGGCCATGAACTTGTGCTTTTGATTTCCATCTCCAAAGCACCGGCATGATCTCCATCGTCACCGGCATGACACCATGATCTCCATCATCTTGATCTCCATCAACGTGTCGCCATGAGGTTGTCGCGCCGACTGTTGCTTCCACGACTATTGCTAACGTTTAGCGATAAAGTAAAGCATTACATAGCGCTTAATGATTGACATGCAGATCATACAATAATTAAAGACAACTCTATGGCTCCTGCCAGTTGCCGTACTCATCGACATGCAAGTCGTGATATTCTATACAACACATGATCATCTCATACATCA
Organism: Elymus sibiricus; assembly: GCA_039707655.1. Taxonomy (NCBI): domain Eukaryota; kingdom Viridiplantae; phylum Streptophyta; class Magnoliopsida; order Poales; family Poaceae; genus Elymus; species Elymus sibiricus. The sequence goes on along the minus strand of CM077665.1, from coordinate 15,399,150 downwards.
CATATATCTCATCATGTAATTGGCCATATCACATCACAACATACCCTGCAAAAACAAGTTAGACGTCCTCTAATTGTTGTTGCAAATTTTACGTGGCTGCTACGGGTTTGCAAGAACCGTTCTTACCTACGCAAAACCACAACGTGGTGTTGTGATTGCTTTTTGATCTTCTAAAAGAACCCTCTTCATTGAAATTGATTCAACTAAAGTGAGAGAGACAGACACCCGCTAGCCATCTTTATGCAACGAAGTTACATGTCAGTTGAAGGAACCTGTCTCGCGTAAGCGTACGCGTAATGTCGGTCCGGGCCGCTTCATCTCACAATACCGCCGAATCAAGTATCAACTAGTAACGGCAAGCAATATGTATACACCCACGCCCACAACTCGTTTGTGTTCTACTCGAGATCTCATCTACGTATAGACCTGTTGGAAATATGCCCTAGAGGCAATAATAAATTGGTTATTATTATATTTCCTTGTTCATGATAATCGTTTATTATCCATGCTATAATTGTATTGATTGGAAACTCAAATACATGTGTGGGTACATAGACAACACTGTGTCCCTAGTAAGCCTCTAGTTGACTAGCTCGTTGATCAAAGATGGTTAAGGTTTCCTAGCCATTGACATGAGATGTCATTTGATAACGGGATCACATCATTAGGAGAGTGATGTGATGGACAAGACCCAAACTATAAACGTAGCATATGATCGTGTCAGTTTATTGCTATTGTTTTCTGCATGTCAAGTATCTGTTCCTATGACCATGAGATCATGCAACTCCCTGACATCGGAGGAGTACCTTGTGTGCATCAAACGTCGCAACGTAACTGGGTGACTATAAAGGTGCTCTACAGGTGTCTCCGAGGGTGTCTGTTGGGTTGGCATGGATCAAGACTGGGATTTGTTACTCCGTATGACGGAGAGGTATCTCAGGGCCCACTCGGTAATACAACATCACAATGAGCCTTGCAAGCAATGTGACTAAAGTGTTAGCCACGAGATCTTGTATTACGGAACGAGTAAAGAGACTTGCCGGTAACGAGATTGAACTAGGTATAGAGATACCGACGATCGAATCTTGGGCAAGTAACATACCGAAGAACAAAGGGAACAGCATACGGGATTAACTGAATCCTTGACATAGAGGTTCGACCGATAAAGATCTTCGTAGAATATGTAGGAGCCAATATGGGCATCCAGGTCCCGCTATTGGTTATTGATCGTAGAAGTGTCTCGGTCATGTCTACATAGTTCTCGAACCCGCAGGGTCTACACACTTAACGTTTGGTGACGATTAGTATAATTGAGTTATTATGTTGTTGACCGAAAGTTGTTCGGAGTCTCGGATAAGATCCCGGACATGACGAGGATCTCCGGAAGAGTCCGGAGGTAAAAATTGATATATGTGATAATAGTGTTTTGATCTCCGGAAGAGTTCCGGAGTTCACCGGAAGGGGTTCCGGATGTTTACCGAAGTGTTCGGGTGCAGCAAAACTTTATATGGGCCAAAGGGATAAAGCCCACGAGGTATTGGAAAGTGCAAAAAGTAGTTTTGCTGCCGCGTAAGCGGTACTACCGTTTTGTGAAGCGGTACTACCGCCCAAGCGGTACTACCGTTTTGTGAAGCGGTACTACCGCCCAAGCGGTACTACCGCTTGTGTGAAGCGGTACTACCGCCCAAGCGGTACTACCGCTTGTGTGAAGCGGTACTACCGCTTGTGCGCGGTACTGCAGGGATCCGTGTTGGACTCTTTCCCTGCGGGCCAAACCGACCTTGTGCGGGCAAAACCGACCTGGAGGAGGCTTTTACTCCAAGTTTAGACCCCAAGGCTCAACATATAAATAGAGGGGCAGGGCTAGCACACGGGATAGATTAAGATTTCCCCAAGCCGTGTGCGGCAACCCTAACCCTCTAGTTCCTCCGTCATAATCTCCGTAGCGCTTGGCGAAGCCCTGCAGAGATTGTTCCTCACCACCATCACCACGCCGTCGTGCTGCCGGAACTCAACCACTACTTCACCATCGCTCGCTGGATCGAGGAGGTGAAGGCGTCATCAAGCCGTACGTGTGTTGAACGCGGAGGTGCCGTCCGTTCGGCACTAGTTCGTGATCGGATCGAGGGACGACTTGCGATTTGGATCGCGGAGACGTTCGACTACATCAACCGCGTTTCTTAAACGCTTCCGCTTAGCGATCTACAAGGGTATGTAGATTCACTCTCCCTCTCGTAGATGCTCATCACCATGGATAGATCTTGTGTGTGCGTAGGAAAATTTTTGTTTCCCATGCAACGTTCCCCAACAAGACCTAGCTCAGATGCCACTGTTGGGGAACGTTGCATGGGAAACAAAAATTTTCCTACGCACACACAAGATCTATCCATGGAGATGAGCATCTACGAGAGGGAGAGTGAATCTACATACCCTTGTAGATCGCTAAGCGGAAGCGTTAAGAAACGCGGTTGATGTAGTCGAACGTCTCCGCGATCCAAATCGCAAGTCGTCCCTCGATCCAAGCACGATCCAGCGCCGAACGGACGGCACCTCCGCGTTCAACACACGTACGGCTTGATGACGATCTCCGCCTTCTTGATCCAGCAAGAGGGAGCGAAGAAGAAGAAGAGTTCCAGCAGCACGACGGCGTGGTGATGTTGGTGAGGAACTATTTCAGCAGGGCTTCGCCCAAGCACTACTGAAATTATGACGTAGGAGGAACTAGAGGTTGCCGGCACACGGCTTGGGGCAATCTAATGTATCCCGTGTGCTAGCCCTGCCCCTCTATTTATATGTTGAGCCTTGGGGTCTAAACTTGGAGTAAAAGCCTCCTCCAGGTCGGTTTTGCCCGCACAAGGTCGGTTTGGCCCGCAGGGAAAGAGTCCAACTCGGATCCCTGCAGTACCGTGCACAAGCGGTAGTACCGCTTACGATAAGCGGTAGTACCGCCCGTAGCGGTAGTACCGCTTACGATAAGCGGTAGTACCGCCCGTAGCGGTAGTACCACTTACGATAAGCGGTAGTACCGCCCCAGACGCCAGCAAAACTTCCTTTTGCACCTTGCCGAAGCCTCGTGGGCTTTCCCCCTTGGCCCAAATAAAGTGTTCTCGTATCCGAACATTTCGGGAAACATCCGGAACCTCTTCCGGTGAATTCCGGAACCCTTCCGGAAACCAAAACACTATTATCACATATATCAATCTTTACCTCCGGACTCTTCCGGAGATCCTCGTCATGTCCGGGATCTTATCCGGGACTCCGAACAACTTTCGGTCACCAACAAAATAACTCAACTATACTAATCGTCACCAAACGTTAAGTGTGTAGACCCTGCGGGTTCGAGAACTATGTAGACATGACCGAGACACCTCTACGGTCAATAACCAATAGCGGGACCTGGATGCCCATATTGGCTCCTACATATTCTACGAAGATCTTTATCGTTTGAACCTCTATGTCAAGGATTCAGTTAATCCCGTATGCTGTTCCCTTTGTTCTTCGGTATGTTACTTGCCCGAGATTCGATCGTCGGTATCTCTATACCTAGTTCCATCTCGTTACCGGCAAGTCTCTTTACTCGTTCCGTAATACAAGATCTCGTGGCTAACACTTTAGTCACATTGCTTGCAAGGCTCATTGTGATGTTGTATTACCGAGTGGGCCCTGAGATACCTCTCCGTCACACGGAGTAACCAATCCCAGTCTTGATCCATGCCAACCCAACAGACACCCTCGGAGATACCTGTAGAGCATCTTTATAGTCACCCAGTTACGTTGCGACGTTTGATACACACAAGGTATTCCTCTGGTGTCAGTGAGTTGCATGATCTCATGGTCATAGGAACAGATACTTGACATGCAGAAAACAATAGCAATAAACTGACACGATCATATGCTACGTTCGTAGTTTGGGTCTTGTCCATCACATCATTCTCCTAATGATGTGATCCCGTTATCAAATGACATCTCATGTCCATGGCTAGGAAACCTTAACCATCTTTGATTAACGAGCTAGTCAACTAGAGGCTTACTAGGGACACAGTGTTGTCTATGTACCCACACATGTATTTGAGTTTCCAATCAATACAATTATAGCATGGATAATAAACGATTATCATGAACAAGGAAATATAATAATAACCAATTTATTATTGCCTCTAGGGCATATTTCCAACAGGGTGGCCGGGCGCGAGGCGGCTCGGGGCGGCGGCGGCCGGCCGCGGCCGAGCACGGGAAGGCGCGGGGCGGCTGCAGCCGGGCGCGGGGCGGCGCGGAGCAGCGGCGGCCGGGTGCGGCCGCACGCGGGGAGGCGCGGGGCGGCGGCGGCCGGGTGCGGCCGCGCGCGGGGAGGCGCGGGGCGGCGACGGCGGGCCGCGGCCGTGCGCGGGACGGCGACGGCAGGGGAGGCCGCGGCCGAGCTCGTGGCGGGGCGGCGCGGCCGAGCGCAGGCCGGGGCGGCGCGGCGCGACGGCGGGGAAGGGGAGGGCCGGCGGCGAGGGAGGAGATGGCCGGCGCCGGCGACGAGGGAGAGGGTGCACGGAGCTGCGAGCGTGCGGGAGCGGGAGCGGGAGAGGAACCTAAGCATCTGATACCATGTTAGGAATGAGCAACTGTATTCCCAGGAGGGCCAAGGGCCAGTACATATACATGTGTACAATGGGGATAAACCGAAAAGAGAGACTAGACTATACACATCTAATACATCTAACACATCCAACAAAACGGCTTTGAAGACTGGAGCTGTCGCAATTTGAATTACCTTCTGCTGCCTCCTTGTTGACCTGCCTTACTTTAGTAGCGTTATAAAGTTACCCTTTTCACTGGTTGTAATTAATGGGTATAAAACCCCGGATCCATCTGAGAGCCCTGGAGCTCATCTTCCTGAACTTGGCGTAAACCCTAGGCTGGCGTAGACGCCGGTCCTCTATTCGCTATATTTCTCTTGCGGTCATCCTCTGAATTCACCTACTTGGCTACTTGGTGTGATCTGCGAGTGATTTAGTTTTGTGAACTAGTTGGTTCTTGTCACTCCTATTCAGCGCTCCTGCTTACCGGAGCACATGGCGTCGATCATCACCAAGTTAAGGCGGTGAAGTCCCCAAGATTCACTTGCGCACATTATCGCATTCGTCATAACTGTTGTTGTTTAACGAAATTTGATGGCGTACAGGATGATGTGAGGGATTCACTTGCTGCTCAACTATTTACATCAGAAACTTGCCAAGCTAGTGATGGAAGTGTAAGTTCCTTACTCTGATTAGTTATGATGTTGCTTCGTTTTCTAGATCAACCACTCAAGGATAGATAGCGAAAGAAGTGAGAAGTGGCTGTAGTTCACCCTATATGCCTCCCAAGCCATTCACCCAATATATGTCGTGGCTCTCCACGGTGCTGACACTGGCGTCTGGCACTTCTTGGCTCACTGTTGAGATGAATGTCATGAAGAAACTCAGGTTGCAGTCACGAGGCCATACCAAGATACAGTTTCCTCGTAAGAATTATGTTAGTTTCGCCTGCTTCTTTACCAAGATACAGTCATGAGGCAGTTTGTATATCTGCAGCTATTTGGCAAACCCTCAAGCATACAAACCCGATGGGTGGATGCTTTCTCGCTTATTCGGAGTAGCAAGTATCTGCTGGAAGCTTGTCTGTCGCTGCCTCTGTTGATTGCTGCTGCAGGTCTATGGATTTGAACATCTGCCAAAGTTCGTGCTCATGTTTTCTTTGATTTCCCAGACTGTTTTTTTTTTCTTCCTTATTTTGAACTGTTGTTCCAAGTGTTGTTGCTGCATCACAAAACAGAGCTTAAATAATTTCGACGATGCAAAGGCAAAGGCTGGCTGGAGATTTCTTTCTTTATTTATTTGCACTCGTAGAAATTTGTAACCATGTGATCTTTTTTTTTTATCAGATGCAGAAAATTTATAGCTGTTGAGAGCTATTTCTTTCTTTGCATTCAAACACCACCACATCTCAATGTTACGCATGCCCCGCAGAAGGAAAAAAACACACGCATACACGCAAACTATTCTGGCCTTGACTGGCATGCAGAACAAGGCCAATTACTTACACATCTCCCTACTTGTCAGGAGAGAACAACCAGGCTGCATCATCTTGTGAAGAAATGGCACTTGTTATGTTTGTTAACTGAAGAGATCGACACCCAGCGTTTATGGTGACATCACATACCACCATCCTTTACCGTGCATCCAACAGCTCTGAAGACTGGAGCTGTCGCTACTGGAAATACCTTTTACTGCCTCCTTGTTCACATGCTTTACTTCAGCGTAAATTAAAGTTACTACCTTTCGTTTTTTGTAATGGGTATAAAACCAACCCCGGATCTATCTGCGAGACCTGGAGCTCATCTTCCTATTACTTGGGGTAAACCCCTAGGCACCGTGTCCTGGCGGGTTCGCGTAAAAGAATATTCCTCTCGTGATCATCCTCTGAAAATATTCACCTAGCCACTTGGTGTGATCTGTGAGTGATTTAGTTTTCTCAACTAGTTGCGTCTGTCCACTCCTTTGCTGCTGCTTGGCCTGGCAGCATTCTACTGTCCTCTGAAAATAGCGTACATTCATTCATACAAAGGCAGGGAGAAGATGATTGGTGGTCGGTCACCACATGTTATTAGACATTCTATGTATATTATCATTGCCATCATCATGCTTTATTTACGTCTCGGAGTTATAACGGCGCACCGTTCCTTCTGGTTACAGTACACTGAACGTGCTCTGTTATTTACTCTGATTGTCAGCTCTAACTAGTACTCACAACATCACAACCAATGTGTGTTGCGAACGTGTACCATTGCTCACTTTCGGGGAAAAGAGCATGTACTAGTACAGCTGATAAAAATCAGGGGGAGATGTGGCCATTGCCGGTGTGCTTCTCTGTTCCCATGTTGCTTTGTTTCTTGTTACGGTGCCAGTGTGCACGCCCCTGATGATGAAATATGAGTTGGTGCAGTACACCGGGCCTGACTGGCATCATCCCATCCCAATTCCCAGGAAGTAATGATATGATAGTAGTGTTGTGCACGGCTAGGGAGTGCTAGCCTTCCTTTGCCGATGGCTTTCAGCGGCTGCGGGTGGCAAAACTGGGATAGGAGCCTCGCAGTCGCAGTGAAAATGAACTACTGGAAAATAATTTGCTGATGTGGCATCTCTGATGAGGTGGAAGGCTGCATGTGAGGGATTTGGAGTTAGTGGAGACCTGACATGTGTGATGAGGTGGACAATTTGCATGTTAAGATTTTAGGTATATAGGATTCAGGTCAACAAGAGTGCGCGCGCAAGAGACAGCAACCTGTGTGCAAGTTGACTGCAACGAGCATGCCATGTCATGCCATGGTAATTGAATGAACGCTATTTTTCCTTTCAATTTTCCTTTTGCAAGAGCGACGACCAGGAGGACATCGCCGGCTCCGCCATGGTCACGCCTCGTCGCCATGACCACGAAGCCGGCACGTCCGAAGGCACCGCTGGCAACAAGGAAGAGTAGTGCATGGTAGGTCGTCGTCGTTCGGGTCCAGGAAGGCCACTGCTCTCCCCCTCCGCCTGGAGCCAAGCTTGGCAGGCTGAAAACCGTCGAGCGATTAGCCGCGGAGGTTGTGGAGGCAGAGCGGGGCGGAACCGGAGAAAGTGAAGGCAAGTGTTGGAGGTTCAGTTCTCGGGGCTCAAGGCCGAAAAGGGGGAACAAGCGCCGGCGATCATTTAGATTAGGTTTAGACTAGGTGATTAGTTGAAGTATGTTTGAAATTATACCTCCAGAGTCGAACAAGCGCCGGCGATCATTTAGATTAGGTTCATTTGTTCTCTCCTCCTTTATTTTCTTTTCAAAAATTAATGAGCATTTTAAATTTCTTGAATAGTTCTCAACTTCAAAAATATTTTTTCAAAGGGGACTGCTACGCGTCCATCGGCTGATCCGTACGAAACATCCGCCACCTCGACGGCCATTCGATGTACGCACGCAGCCGTCCGATCTACTTTTGGCACGCGGCTCGGTCGCCTCTCCCGACCCATTAATTCCTGAAACAACGGTCGAATTACAGAAACAAGCGTTTTGTTGCAGAATAACTTTGCAACATCGGTCGCTTCCCCCGACTCATTAATTCCTGAAACAACGCTCGAGTTGCAGAAACAAGCCCTTTGTTGCAGAATAACTTTGCAACATAGATGAGGTTACAGAAACCTTTGCAGTAGAGTTTAGGTTGCATAAAAACTTTTACAACAAAGAACATGTTGCAAACTTAGGCTATAAAAAGAGAATGCTCTGAAGCTGTCTGATTAAAGAAAGCTCCAACGGCCAGAGAGGCGATCGATGCGCACAGACGGATCCGCCGGGTGACCAGAAGTTTTTCCCTGAATCCATGAATATCTGTAAAGTTCACGAAACTTTTTCAGAATAGTGAACATTTTTCATAATTCATGAATATTAACTCATGAACATATTTTTAAATTCACAAACATCTTTTTAATTTTTTAAATGTTTTCTGATTTTTTGAAATATTTTTAATCTCCAAAAAACCAGAGAGCTGGTTTATTTAGCCAGCGGTTGCCGTTTTTTTTAAGCTAGCGCCATGGCAAAAAGGGCAGCGATGCATGCTAGCTAGGAGGCGGCTTGCTGCAGATTTACATGCACATGCTTTTTATTTGTCCGAAAATCCTTCCCATCTAGTAACTCCCTTTCCTAATATGTATTTTATCCAATCTTGTATGCGTCCATGTTGGACTCGGCCTGTACATGTTATGCGTGCTTCTTCTTTGTTCCACCGAATAAACCTTCCCACCTTCCCGTAAGTTTTCTTTTCTAATTAGTTTTTCTTAATCTAGTTTTGCACCCACATGTTAGACTATATGTAACCTTTGGGGTTTTGCAGATTTACGTGCGCATGCTTTTTATTTGTCTGAAAGTTCCCATATATAAATCCTATAAGGGGTTTGTGTAGTAGTGAATCTCTATTTATTTTTTTGATGGAAAGGCCTTAATGGCTAGCTTTATTAAATTCAAATAATGCTTACATCGTCTGCTAAAAATTTAGCAATAAAAACCGGAGGTGCATCCACCCATAAGGAAGGGGTGTTTGCACGGCCCCATTCAGCCGCCATCATAGAATGCTCGATAGTAACCTTTCCGAACTCTCGTAGTTGTTCAATGTAAAACGATGGACAAGCAATAGTAATCAAATCAGTAGTCTCTTTATTAGATGAAGATGCCTTTTATACAAGGAGAAGAGACGCATAGGAGGGGCGTCTATTCAGAAGAGATGGCAGTTGCCAAAAGGATCGAACACGACTGTTGCCACAGGCAAACTGCGTGCAATTAAAGCGAGCATGGATTAATTAAATCCTAACACTCCCCCTAATCCATGCTTGTTTGTATAAGTATCATCATCTTGAAAAGCTCCTCCAAAAACCCTGTCGGAAAAATGTGAGGAGATATATGTTTGATATGTTGCCAAAACTCCTTCAAAACCCAGTGGGAAAAATGAGGAGAAAATGATGCAACATATAATGCTCATTGTATCTTTCAACTCAATACGAGAAAACTCGTAGAATGAAGAGCACAATAAATATGTCGTATATACTTTCTTAAAAACTCCGGTGGGGAAAACAGAAAATATGGCATATGATCTAGTGTTGATATTACCTCATTAAAAATCTTTATGAGAACCTATAAAGTAAACTCATGAAGGGAAAAAGAGTATAATATGATGCTTTTAACAGGAACAATTCAGGAAGATACTCCCCCTGATTCTTGCATATTCCGAAGTTGTCATATACCAATTCCATGAACACATTTCTGGAACATAGAAGTTGGTAAAGACCTGATGAACAAATCAGTCGCATGATTTGACTTGCAAGATATGCAATATAGTGATATTGCTTATTCTGTAACCTGTTTGCATCCGGGCAACACAAGAAACATTATCGTTTAGATAATGGTTGGTGGATGTAGCCATGAGGTCTGTTTCGAAGACTCTTCATGAGAGGGCTACCACACCTAGTAGGAAGACTAAGCTTGTCTACGATCTGACATAGTGGGGATCTGATCGATGTATCCAATGATATCGGTGTTCACGTTTCTGTGAAACTGAAAAACCAGGACAAGATGTTTGATGCCTTGAAGATATCAAAAGATATTCTTGAGTATCAACCAATTGTGTTTGGTGGATCCAATGGCATTATGGAACGCTGAGTCCCAATATCTCATTTCCATCATCTCTTGGTCTATATAGATCTTTCTCTACGTCTAGAGAATGAACTACCATGAGAGTTATGGATGGATAAGATTTGTCCACAATGAATTTCTCCAATATATTATGGATATAGACAACATAGTATACCATAATGTATCAATGAACGTGCTCAAGTTAGTTACGAGCGGTATTTTGGTTTACCCAAATCCTTCATTTTAAACTCCGTCATTTAGATGATTACATGTGTCGTCATTGTAGACACACAAACATGGATAATCATCTTTGCAGGAGTAATCCTTGTGCATAAGGAACTCACTACGTCGGTTGTACCATATGTACCGACAACAATAAGTCGTATGGTGACTTACTGATTTTACACAATGTATGATGCGCTTTGCATTTCGATTCAGAAGTGAGATTCCAACGGGAACCATCTATGTCTGAATCTAGTGATCCACATGGATATGTAATCACTACATCTATCAACTGCAGAGATAGATGATTTTGTACTGCCAATGATATAAGTTATCGGAAAGAGATTCCACCTCTGGAGAATAGTTGGGCATCTGCGTGACCCCTTGTGCTACAATACTTGCTCCTTGTTTCACCACCTTGTTGTTCTCAATTCTGTTTCCAGAAGAAAACCGGTGTAGGTATTGCTTATGAATACCTTCCCATTATTGAGCAAGATCATTTCTACCTAGATTACACCCTTTGCTTGAGTTCAGTCCGAGTGTTATTCACACTTTGCCATGGCCATGGTCTTTGGATCTGAATCGCTTGAAAGGTTTCTGCAATCTAGTTGAGAAATGTATGTCGACAATTGTAGACTTCTGGTCAAGGTAGTCAGAATCCCGACTCGAATCCTAGAATCGCACGACTTCACGACCCTACATAGGCATGTCGATCCAAGTCCCACTATGAATCCGGATCTGGTAGAATCCATGTTGAGTCACGATCCAAATCATAGAATCCTATACAAAACTATAGAATCCCGACTATGCAATGGACTATGTCCGATTCTACTAATTAACCTAAGTCGTATGTTTAGTTGTAGCAGAATAGTATGCCATCATGCAAACCCCTTTTCACATGCCTCATGGCCCTTTATTCCTGTCCCAAGCACAAACTCTTGGCCGTCGTCACGTTTGATCTAGCTCTCAGAAACCCTAGATCAAAACTGAGAATCTGACTTGTGGACGCATGGAATTGGCATGAGAAGGAGGATGCGTCAAGATTGATCGGCGAAGGACAACAAGACCCTTAAAGTTTCAGCACTGCAAGTCAGCTATACAAGTGATCGACTATTCACGTACTATAAAAACCCTCCTAAGTAAATTTTCTGTGTTGAAGATTTAAATGTTCTATATATTTCCCTCTCATAAATGTTCCATCATTCAAGCTATATAGTAGGTTAGCCATGAAAAGAAGTGGAATACAACTAGCATTGATGTTTATGTTTTTTGCTCTATATTTAGTGTTAAAACTCTATAAACCCAAATAAATTTTCGGCGTGGATGCAAAATATCTCATGTCTGTAAATCTAGCAGAATCCTCGATTCCACGACTCGATACTACGACTCGATACTACGACTCGATTCTATCTAAGGAAAATCGATCCGACTCCGAATCCCGACTCTGACTACCTTTCTTCTGGTTATATGTTTCTCCAGAATCTATATATCAATATATAGTTGATGGAAATATCGTTACCCATGGTGACTGCTCGCGATTTCCCAATGCGATTGAGTCGGGTATTCCGATGTCCCGGTCATTGTGTGCACTATGACCTGAGTTTGTGGAGGTTTCCCGTCCACTGGGTATGCTACCCATTAGGTGTCCGTCAACGTAAAGTTGGCTTGCATTTACAGATTCAGAGGCCTTGATATCCTTGCTTGCAAGAAGCTGAATCCTGATGTACTATTGCCGTACTTCTCCCCCTGTTGCTTTGAACGGGGAGTTGCGTGGTTTTAGTTGGTACCTCCACTCTTTCTGACATATTTTTGCAGGATTGTAGGATTGCGTGACACCTTTATAGTCAGTAAATGAATCTGGCAGGTTATTTGCAATGTGTTGCAAACCTTCTGAACGCATAGTTCAGCTCTTTGAGTACATGGATTTGAGGCAGAAATGTGTTGAACATTCCACTAATTTCCTGGCATTCTTTATGGTACTTGAAATCTCCCCCTAATGCCTGGAAATATTCCTCATGAACCAACATACTGGCCTTGAATAACTCCCCGTGCGAGGGGCTTGAGGTATTGACGAAAATACAGTTATTCCTCACATAGATCCCAACTATATGTTGAGGGGCCAATGATGTATGCCGGGTGGTGATATCGGTATGCAACCGAATTACCGCAGATGGGAAATACTTGGTAGATTTCCACGTATCAAAGATATAGGGGAATAATATTATGCAGTTTGGTCATGAGCGTGTAAAACTGCATGACTCCAACGTAAAGTTGGTAAGTTGCAATTTCAAAATAAAGATCATGCAATGAACTTAATTATTTGCATATAGGATTCTACCAACCATTTTAAATCTAGACATTAGGAAAAATTGCTAAACTTCAATCCAAGGGCCATAGAGAAGGCACTCAAGGAGAATTCTGCAATGTTATCCAGTCGATTTGCTTGAAATCGGTATCAGGATAATGAGCCAATGGTTTCTTGTGGATAAACCACACTTGAGACCATCGTATAGATGTGTCTTTTAGAACCATGGAACACCTGAATAGTCTAGTCAATGGATGGGAAGAGCCACTTACCTCAACTTGATGCATTCAAGGAGTCTGAGTGGTTCAGCGTAGACTTTAAGGTGCGCGAGCCTTAAAATTAGCTTCCGTGTGTCACATGTAGTGCACACAAAATCCAAATGTTGTTAGAATTTAGCATCATAATAATCATAAACTATTGGAATTGCTAATAGTTTCGGTTTCAACCCAATGTCTCGATGACCAAGGCGAGTATGCCAAGTTTGTCATGTACAAGACATTTTGGAAAACTATCTCGTACGCAACATGTGCTACGGGTTGTGTCGTATGTGTAGTACAATCCAGATGATACATAGAGAATGTGCTTGCCATATCCGTTGCATATGGTAAAGAGAAGTTATTTCTCTTTGTTGTCATCATAAGTTTCGCTATGGAAACTATTTTGACGGATACCTCTATTGTTTAGTAGGGTACGAGTTAAACCTGGGAAGCAATAAAGTATCCCGATGTTACTCGAGTACCCACAGGGATAGTAAATATGACTCGAGTTGAGCCAACAAATACCTCATCGCGTCTAGCGATTTTAAAATATCTCCTTTCTCTCAATGAGAGTGGAAACATTTTACTTCCCTGAGTATAGAGTTCGTGGTGCATATGTCCACAAGGCACATATCATCTTTCATCAGATTGACTCCCGTAGAAATCTATATATAGACATGAAGATTCTCAATATGAAAACCACTGTCAGATATATAGAATACATACAAATGTATTTGTACCAAAGTGTTGATACAATATATTGTGATATACAATATATGATGACAACAATACTTATGTTGTTGTTACAACATCATAAATGGACATTAATTATATTGACCACTCAGGAGATCGAAAGACTATTCATAGTCTCTAAACATGTCGGTTGAGGCATATTCAACCATCACATTCTCCGTGCTCATAAGGTCCCGTCATCACTGGTGATGTTGGGTTGAAGTTTGAAGTGAGCTTCAAACCTTTGCCCTTGAGGTCATTGTATCCCAGGAATTGCTGATACAGAATAACCAGATGCCGACATCTGAATCTAATGCCTTATGATGTATAAGACAACATTTTTCTGTTAGCGGTGTGATCCTCACCAGAGGTGAATCCTGGACTGCACACATTATCCCACGAGACACAAGAGCGATCATGATGTCCATGGCCCAGATAGGGCTGTGGTGGCCATTGAGGACGAATGCCTCAAATTTTATAGCCATATGTTAGCTCTTTGGGTAAGCCAGAGATAATTAATTTACAACCAGTAAATTAAAGACCATCATGGTATGTTGTAATGAACTTAGCAAAATTAATGGGTATTTCAAGAAGTTATCTTGAAACCATTAATGTGAATCTCAAATTGCTAAATATGACACCTTGAAGATAATCTCCAAAATGGAGCGCAACACTAGAGAGTATAATATGATGAAATCAGTAGATACTCACTCGTAATGCCTTATGTCATGACTTAGTAAAATGTGTGGGAGAGCACTTTGTAAAGCAATCATAATATCGAAAACGACAAAATGTATGCTTTATCAGTAGTCATCGATAATCTGCGTAGGCAGTAGATCCATATGACTACCTTGTGATCCCAAGCATCAATTTGACGATATCACTTTGAATTTTGCATCTGTATTTGCAAGAAATTAAAATTTTCAATTGCAAATAGACGTATTAATCTCGACATGTGTTAAACATGGAGATACATACATTCCGGAATACATCATATTCAACAGAAATACACTACTATTGTAATGAATAGTAATGATGTTGCAAACTTGATGTTCAAGTGAAAACTTGAATTGTATAGATCTCAAATTAAATAAGATGATCTTGTATCAAGTTGCAAGATAATTCAGCAAAGTGAATTAATATTTTGCGAGAGAAAATTAATCTCAATCGCAATGAGATTGTTTTGCGAGAGAAGAAAATTCTCAATCGCAAATCAATACTCTAAAGGTACTGAATTTATCTTTGCAAGAGATAAAAAATCTCACTTGCAAATAATAGATGTAATTAATCTCGACACGTGACAAACGTGGAAATATATTACATCAATTTAGGATCTGGAATACATTGTATTCAACAGAAAAACGGTACTAGAATAAATGTACTGAGTTTAACAGGTCTAAAACAGGAATAAATCACTGCTAGAAATGCTGCTAGAACACTGATTTGCTAAAAGCTGAAATATTTCAAGCAATTGAGAAAATAAACGGGGGTGTTGGTGGCCCCTAGTACGCTTGCACATGGGCCAATTAAGGCACCATCGGTAGCACTAGCCTGGTCAACTAGGCAGGTAAGAGAGAGAGCGACCAGGGAAATCCCAGTAGCATCATATCCATCTCACCATCCCCGAATGCGATGCGGCCGAGGCCAACACACGCGGAGGCCACCATGGCAGATGCTTCACCAGCCACAGCCGCCGGCCCCTCCCTCTCCTCCCATCGGAAGAGAAAAGGGATACGCGCAGATCCGCCCATGGCTTCGATCTGGACCTCCTCCGTCCGCGCGAGGGGACCTCGCTGGGGAAGAAGGAGGAGGAGCCACGACTCTCCTTGGACCGAGGATCCGGGCCGTGGCCGAGGGCCACTCCAAAGCCGTGCGCTTCGCTGCCGCAGAGGGCGCACCGCATCGCTGGGCACCGCCTCCGCGCCGGGAGGGCACCGCTGCTGTCGCGCGCCGCTGTGGGGGGCCGGTGAGGGCTGCGCCATGGCGAGAAGCGAGAGCCGCCGCGCGCGCTCTTGAGGGAGGCCACGCCATGGGCTGCTTCCGCCATGGGCGGGCAAGTGAGCCGCGCCACGCACGGGAGTCGCCGCGGGTCGGGCAACACGCCACTCCGTGGGTGGCCATGGTCATTGGCCGCCATGAGCCAACGGGCGCAGGCGCAAACGCCGCGCGTGCGGAGGCAGCGACGGGCCTTGGACGCCTGGGAACGCCTCGTCGGGCGAGCCCGACTTAGGACCGTGGCTGCGGGCTCTGCTCGCCATCTCCGATGGCTGCACAAAGGTCGGGCGGAGAGAAGCACGCCCCGTGCGCGCTGGAGGGGGTCGCCGCTGAGGACATCATCTTTTCTTACCTGGAGGGAGCGCCACAAGCCTCGCATTGGGGGCTGAGTAGCATCGCCGGGAGCGCTCGCGCTGGGCGCAGTGCGACGAAGGGCGCATTCGTTGTGCCTGTTGTCGTCCCGGCCATTGGATTCTGCGTCGAAGGGCGTGAGCACGTCGTGCGCCAGACATGCGAGTCCGGCGACACTTAACCCGTCGTGGCCATAGTTGCTCTCGGTTAGGGCGTGTGCTGATAACGTGTTCAATGTAAAACGATGGACAAGCAATAGTAATCAAATCAGTAGTCTCTTTATTAGATGAAGATGCCTTTTATACAAGGAGAAGAGACGCATAGGAGGGGCGTCTATTCAGAAGAGATGGCAGTTGCCAAAAGGATCGAACACGACTGTTGCCAAAGGCAAACTGCGTGCAATTAAAGCGAGCATGGATTAATTAAATCCTAACAGTAGTAACTCTCGACAATCATCTAAAACTGGAGCCGCCATCATAGAATGTCCCTCATTTAAACGTATAGCATCAACCACAATAGAGTTGTCCATCCTCACCAAGACATTGTGACATCCCATGGTTCGAAGTAATTTTAAACCTTCAAGTAATGCTGCTGCTTCCGCAGAGACAACATCTGCCACATGCTCAAGTTGAGAAGTTGACGCAGCAATGAAATTACCTCTGTGGTCTCGAACTATCGCCCCACATGACCCTGAATGCAGATCCTCAAAGAAAGAAGCATCAACGTTTAGAACTTGTTGCGTTGCCAAAGTGATGGGCCATGTGTTACGTCTAGGTTGAGTAGTTGGTTTCCCCGCCGCTCGTGTGAAGTTTAGAGCCAATGCATGGATGGCCAATGCCGAACGCAGCGGTGTCTGTATTTGCTCCCCTCGAACATGTTGTCTACGCTGCCACCAAACGAACCAGCTCGCCGTAGCTATCAGCTCTGGAAGCTCAATCGAGTCCTGATAACTATGCTTCGTAGAAGCGTCACACATGAGAAATTCCAGCACACCAGAACCTGAGCAATCAGCAAGCAATGCATCATTTATGATTTTCTCAACCCCAAGCGCAGCCTAGACTGCCTTTGCTCTTGTGCAATTAAACAAAGCATGTTTGATATCTTCTGCTCCCACTCTGCAAATTGGGCATTGAGAAATATTGCCAACGTGACGGTTTGCAAGCACACAAAAACCAGACACACATCAAAAAGGGAAACAAATAAAGATAGATTGGTTTTTATGCGATCTAGATTGGATATTGAGGGAGAAAGACCAGACACACGCCAAAAAGGGAAACAAATAAATTCATGCTATAAAATCAGTGAGGCGATAAGTATGCACATATATTCAAGGATATGCAATAATTGTTCCATTAATTCCAACCTAATATTAGGGTGCTATTTAATTACCACCATAAAACTCAAGATGACATAGTGTGCTCGCCCTATATAAACGCTAGCAAAAAGGATTTACTCATCAGCACATTTGGTAGATCAGATCAAACGGTTAAAAGGAGAGAGGATACGGGTACATAGCTAGCATTGCATTTTATGATGGCGATTAGTAAGAGCAATGCAAGCTTTGTATGCTTGGCGGCCCTAATGTTGGTGATGGCTACTCTGATGTTGTCATGTGATGCTGATCCAAAAGGTTAACATCCCTTTTTTTGTTCTTCCTGCCGTGCATATACTAATTTTTCCTTGCATCTAAGTTTGTAGTTGATAGCACCCATCAACAATGATTGATGAAGGAGCCCATATTATATTTACGATGGTAACTCATTCAATCCTTTTGTGTAGGACCATGTGATTTGGTTGAAGATGGATGCAACGAAGCCCAGTGTGATGCCGATTGTAGGATCACTGGTCACATCAAGGGATCTTGCCGGGATTATCAATATTGTTGTTGTTTGATTGCCGCAAAGCCCAAGGTCGACGTTGTGCATCGTCGTGATTGAGCTTCTATGAACATTGTTTTTCTTTATTAGATATATAGCAAAAGAGCCCGTGCGCTTGCGACGGGTACCAAATAAATAAAATTTATACATAAACATCTAGCACCTCCCATCACCGTTGCATAAGGTGAGTCATCAACGTGCCACTTTGGCCTGGATTTGGGACACCCCCTCCTTTTATCTTCTGCCATGATTGCTCCAGCATTTCCTTAAAACCATGGTTCCACCTCTTGGGTCATGACTGTGGAACCTTGGCGGCATGGATCGTGTGTTGTGCCTCGCCTCTGACTCAACTCCTTATATGACAATAAGTGGTAGAAAAGAAGTAAATATGCTTAAGTTGCACCAGATTCTTAAGTAGCTCTCTGGCATCATTGAAAAAATGGGCTTTCTAACTCTACAAGCATGTCAAGAAGTTAAGCGCTAAAGCTTCACACTGCAGCTTGAGCACAATACTATTTAAATCCAATCTAAGCAGCTTTGTTGTGATATGTGCACTTGCAAAACCATGTAACTTATCAAAGCAACAAAATATACAACATGTAATGGATCTTGCATTGTTATCAGATGCAATGGCACTGTGCATATATATACATACATTGCTATGTGTATGATCAAACTCAAAAAATATTGTTTTAAGCCGTGGATCGCAACAGGGAATACTGCACCAAAGATCAAACAAAAATAAAAGAATAAAAAAGTTTAATCAATGGATTAATCAACTGGGAAAGAATCCAACTATAATAGTTAGTTAACAAATAATAATATCCTTGCCAAAAGAATAGCAATTGGCTGCTCGCATTAGCAAATTAGTCCTATAAAGGATGGTGGAGTACCCTCCAACCTGGGCGCCTTGTGGGCTGAGAGCACCTCCGAGCCATCCGTTGCTCGGTGGCTACTCGTGGGCGACGCGAGCCGATCCGACTTGCCCGGATGGCTCGGATCGCCTCTGGGAAGATCAACAGGTATCACTGTTGCTCTTTTTCGCCATCGACTACATGTCCCAGACTTGGTAGCAGCAGTAGTATCTATCGGTCGCCTCTAAGAAGATTACCAAGGTGGTAGTGGTGTATGGAATGGGGGCAAAAGCAGAAGCATCCAATCCCAATCCAAGTTTGCCATCAGGCCTTTATCATGCAGTTGTTAAGCTTGTGATGTTGTACAAACTGGCCGCAATCAAATGGACAAGCGACATAGGGGACCCCACCTAGAGGCACCTTGGTTAGTGGGAGCTCTAGCGACCCGATAGGCGACTGCACCACATCCGTGCTGTTGGCTGCTCTGGCCATGTTGGCCACCATGCCTGCTGTTCCACCGTCACTCGAAGACAGCCACCACGTCCCGCCATCCCTCTCCGGCCTTCCCATCCAGGCGGGGGAGGCTCACAGTCCGCTACTGGATGGCGGAACGCCTTACTCTTTGTTGCCTCTGAAGGTGATCTGCTACGAGGGACGCCCTGTGTGGCGGTTTCTTCACTGCCATCACCCCGACATTGCTGCGGCGGCGCAGCCATGGATGGCGAAGGGCCGTTCCTCCCAACCCCCGATGACACGCTCTACAGTACTCCCTCTTGTACTTCTCCTCGCCGGTATGTTCACCTCTATCGCCCGCCTCGTCGCTGGCTGCTACTTGTGAGTTGTGTTGGATTTTTTCCCGAATAGGAGGGTGAAGCAATATAGTAGCGATAAATATTTCCTTTAGTAAGAACCAAGGTTATCGAACCAGTAGAAGAATCACGACAACTTCACGTCGACAACATCTACACACACAAAATCAAACACTTGCACCCAGCGCGGGCAAGAGGGTTGTCAAGCCCCTTGAACTTGTTACTTGTAAGGATTACTTCTGATAGTGATAGATATATAAATAAAAAGAAAAAAAGAAAAAGAAAGTAAATAAATTACAGCAAGGTTTTTAAGGTTTTAGTAATATGATTTGAATAGACCCTGGGGCCATAGTTTTCACTAGAGGCTTCTCTCTCGAACACATAGCATACGGTGGGTAGACAAATTACTGTTTGACAATTGATAGAAAAGCGCATAGTTATGATGTTATTCCTGGCAATGATCATGTATATAGGCATCACGTCCATTACAAGTAGACCGAAACAATTTTGCATCTACTAATATTACTCCACCAATCGATCGAAACGATTCTGCATGTAAGGTATTAAGTTCATGACAAACAGAGTAACACATTAAGCAAGATGACATGATATAGACAAAGTAAGACAAGCAATATGTTCATACCCCGTCGTTTTATCCTTAATGTACCGAATACAATACATGTCTTGTCCCCTTCTGTCACTAAGATATAGAGCACCGGAAGATTGAACCCACTACAATGCACTCCTCCCACTGAAGATAAATGAATCTAGTTGGCCAAACCAAACGGATAGATCAGAGAGAATTACAAAGTTATAACAATCATGCATAATAAAGTTTAGAAAAGACTCAATTACTTTCAATGAATAATCTGATCATAAACCCATAATTTATCGGATCCCATCAAGCACACCGTAAAAGAAGATTACATTGGATAGTTCTTTGCGAGAATCGCGAAGAACATGGTATTGAAGATCAAAAAGAGAGAAGAAGCCATCTAGCTACTAGCTATGGACCCGTAGGTATGTGGTGAACTACTCACACATCATCATGGAGGCAGCAAGGTTGATGTAGACGGCCTCTGTGATCGATTCCCCCTCCGGTAGAGTATCAGAAAAGGTTTCCAGATGGGATTGCGGAAGAACAGAGGCTTGCCGCGGTGGAAAAAGTGTTTTGGGTGCCTCTCTGTTTGTTTTGGGGTAGTTCGGAATATATAGAAGTGGAATTAGGTCAGGAGGTGCCACGAGAGGCCCACGAGCTCGCGGGGGGGGGGGGGGGGGGGGGGGGGGTTGCGCCCTACCCGCCAGGACGCGGCCTCCAGGCTCGTGGCCACCTCGTGGGTCTTCTGGCTTTCTCCCAAAGTTTCCTGGGTCTCGTTTTGTCAAAAATAACTCCCATAAATTTTCATTCAATTTGGACTCCGTTTGATATTGATCATCTGAAAAATCCAAAAACAGGCAAAAAACAAGAACTGGCACTGGGCACTGGTTTATAGGTAGTCACAAAAAATGATATAAAATAGTATATAAAGTATTCGAGATTGATAATATAATAGAATGAAATAATCAAAAACTATTGATATATCGAAGACGTATCAGCATCCACAAGTTTAATTCCTTCTCGTCCTCGAGTAGATAAATGATAAAAACAGAATTTTTGATGTGACATGCTACCCAACATGTAATCTCTTTCATGTATAGATATTCAGAAATAATGAATTAATTGATATTAACATAATAATATCCATGAAAATAAGAAGCATAATCATTACCGTTTCACAATATACGACAATTAAACAATGTTATCCCTACTCATTTTATCATATTAAGTATGACATGACTCCGTCTGCCTCCAAGGGTCACCTAGGAGTAGGCCGAGAGCGTGCCACTTAGCGTGCTCCTAGCCGCCGCCACGTGTCGTGCTATGGGCATTCACTCCAATTTTTATTATTCTTATTTTTTCGCATGCGTATTTAGCTTTTTAGATGATATTTTTGTGTTTCCTGGTTTTTCTTAGGTTTTGGACAAAAAATCCATTTTTTTAAGAAAAAGACATGTTTCCCTCTTTTTTTCCTTTGGCGAGAGGCACGGATTTGCTTCCGCCATATGTACGGGTTTTTCAGTTTTTTGTAGTAACATTGAAAAACTTAATTTAATTTATTTTGAAAATTTAATAAGATATTTTTTCGAGAAAATCAGTTGAAAATTTAAGAATATTCTCAAAAAGCACGGCCATTTTTTTAAAAGGAACAATTTTTGAAAATGCAAACATTTTGATGAAACGTAAACATTGTTTAAAATTCCACAAACATTTTTTTGAATGATATTTTCTTGAAAACACGTACGTTGAAAAAAGTCATTTTTGAAAATGCGAACATTTTTATGAAATGTGAACATGTTTTAAAATTCATTAAACATATGTTGAAAATGAGATTCTCTTGAAAATATGAATAGTTATTGATATATCGAACATGTTTAAAAAATACAAACATTTTGGAATTTCCCCAAAATATGGAAATCAGAACATTTTCTGACATTCCTATGACATTTTTCAAAATGGAGAACAAGTTTTGAAAGCATCAACATTTTTGGAAATTCCCCGAACATTTTCTGAAAGTGCAAACAGTTTTTAAAATTTCTAATATTTTTTAAAAACAGAAACAATTTTTATACCATGGAATTGTTTTGAATATCCGAACATTGTTTGTAATTTCAAACATTCTAAAAAAGTCAAACATTTTTTTGTAGTTTTCAATGCTTTTTATAAAAAAAAGAAAAAAAAGAAAAACTAGGAAACAATAGAAAAAGGAAAATCTGACCGAAACATTCTAGAACGTTCCTAAAATCCGATTCCCATTGTTGATTAAATGGGATACATGATTGCATGAAAACCAAAGATAAAGATCATTGCAAAAGACTCTAAGCATACAAACTAACATCCCCAAGCTTAGACCTTTGCAATACTAAACTCGAGCAATTATGAAGCGAAAGAGAAAATGCAGTTATTAAAAGAGATTAAAAGAGAGCATGAGAAGTGATTAACTCCCTAGGCTAAATGCTTTTTCTTGAAAGCAATTGTTATACACTTTTATGGTTAGGCGTAGATTAGACCTCTCCTTCAATGTACATGGACATTTGCTTCAACAAAGTTTACTTGATGTGGTTCGTTCGTTGCCTTCCGGGAGAACCCACTGAAAACAAACTAAAAAGGAAAATAATGTCTGATTTCTGAAGTTTTCTTTTTGTTGGTAGCACCAAGGGTTAGCCTAGCCCACAACTGAAAAAAAAACATCTGTCTTCCAAAGATCGGTCCATCAATCTAAGCACCGTATTTAAGTCAATAAACGAACTTTAGAAGTTCTTGCTGCTCCTAGATTTAGATGAAGTTTGTGTGGGGCAGATATGAAACATGAATATGCAGTCTTCTGTGTGCCTAATTAAAAAGAGAGATCCCGCTGAAAGCGAGAAACTTACTACTAAACGAATTTTACTAAGTGAGATTCAAAAATGGAAGACATTACCGCACACTTATGGTTGAGGTATGTCGAATTGAAGCAACCAAACGGCTTGTGTGGATCTTTATACGGTTGGCACCATACTGTACATGTCACCGAAAATAATGTATGAAATAAAAAAGAAACGACCCGGTATATAAACGGAGTTTGTATACCCAACCGAATAAAAAACATAAATTACTACAGAGGATTATTGGTTAGTGAGCTTTAAAGGTAACTAATGAAAACTAAAGGATAAACGAACAGTTAAAAAGTAACCCATTAACCTCATACATCAAAATTAAATAAAAAGGAGGGTTTCTTGACTCTATGAACACAGCCACACGGGTATGACCGGCTTCAGTCGTACCGTGCACCCTCTTCAGCTCTAGACTATCGGTACTAAGCGTCGCCCTTTTTTGAGGGAATGATCTATCCTGTCACCTGAAGTCACTTGCTTGATGAAGATCTGGATTACATGTTCTTTCTTAACTCGTTGTCGTAATAAATAAGTTCTTCTACATTTCACTATTTCACGGGACTTTGTAATTGCATGCATTCCCTCAATGAGCCAGAGAAGGTTGGGCATACGTAAACAAATAGGTAAAGAGGTGCACCTAAGATTGAAGTAGAGTTTCTACGAAAGACTATCAAGAATTCCTAATTATCATATAGTTTGTGAAGTGACCGCTCTACTCTAAAGTCCGTGACAGTGATATTGTTTCCATGATTTATCCATGCAGATAAAGTATCACTAACTGAAAACAGGGCATCAGTCCCGGTTTCAGAGGGCCTTTAGTCCCGGTTCTGCAACCGGGACAAAACGATCGGGACTAATGCCCATCACCTTTAGTCCCGGTTGGGCTACGAACCGGGACTAAAGGGGCTCCATGTGGTCGATGTCGGACGCCCAGGCAGGAGGACCTTTGGTCCCGGTTTGTAACACCAACCGGGACTAAAATGCCGTGTTTCATTTTGTGTTTTCATTATCTTTTATATTTATATTGTATTTTCACGCGGTTACACATATTAATATACAACATCATTACAAATTATGGAAGAACAACATCCAACATCAGTACAAATTAGATGGCTGCAAGAGACCAAGTTGAATTAGAAGAAAATATGATGTTGCGATTCGCAACATCGTATTTTCCTCTAATTCAACTTGGTCTCTTGCATCCATCTAATTTTTACTAGTATATGTCATATAACAACTCATCATCATCTTAATCAACTCCTCATCAATCTAGTTGTTATCATACTAGCTAGTTAAACAACTCTTCATCATTCTAGGTAAAATAGCATTAAAAAGGTGAACTCCTCATCATTGTAGTTGTTATCATACTAGCAAGTGACCAAGTTATCACAAGTTACCAACACTAACTACTCCTCTCTCCTAGCTAAAATAGCATAAAAAAGGTGAACTCCTGCATCCCCCCATTGAAGAATACAAATCAACATATCTCCAAATTGTGGCCTGCGCAAGTTATAGTCTCCAAGTGGTTTCCTAGATGCTTTTATTGCCTTGCTCCATCCTTTGATTTTCAGGATTTCCTCACTTCGAGATATCGTGTATTTACCAGGGTAACTCATCGGCATTGGCCGTAAACTAACCATATGCAAACCACCTTTGGTAAACATCCATTTAGGAACGGTCTCTGGCGGGAGTACCTGTTGAAGAACATAAGTTATAATAACATAGTTAGCAAACTAGTTTTGCTTGAGAACAATGTATGAAAAAGATGGACTAATGACACAAGAGTAAAAAATTCTTACAAAGTTGTCTGAAGTGATGTTATAAGGGTTCAATTGGTGCACTAGTGGCACATATCCATGATAAATGTTGCCAGTCATGTAATTTTTATTATGATGCTGAACATCATGAATAAATGAGATCAGATGGTTTTTCTCCAACCACGTAAGCTCGGAGTCATAACTGTAGTAGGTCTGATCTATTATCTGCCGTGTAGTTCTTGTAGCAGAGAAATAAGCTGATAATTAAAAATAAAGAAATATAGTCGAGATGAGTACCAAATACTTTTTAATAACAACATAAATTACCGAACAAATCTGTTGACAAACTAACCCGGAGGTAGAACTGGAATCAAGTCATCCGCATGCACCCAAATTTCTATATTATTATCACGAATATCGTCATTACCAAGATCGAAGGTAATGTTCATGTCCTCATCCAACCCATACGCCTTGCAAAATGCTCTCCAATTAGAACAACCAAAATATGTGTGATCTTCGTTATTTTTTACCTTAACAACAAAAGTGTAATGCTCCGTTCTTAGGTGAGCTATCTTAGGCTCTGTACTACCCTTCTCTTTGAAATGGAACTTGTCCAAGACAGCGAATCTTGCATGACAGGGAACGCACTAGTCGAATTGTATAAAAGAAAACTAAAGGTTAATTAAAGAAAAAAAGCACACGTCATACTTCATTAACAAAAGATACATGCCATCTTTACATACCGTAATAATACTAAATTCTTCCGTTAGCTTGACGGTGAAAGACGTATCGTTGTCCAGGTGAGGATAAAGGTCGCATATACCCCTGTCATCCCAGCACGAAGGGCACGGAGGGATCCTCCCATCGTCGTCAGACGACGTCGACATTTCCTGTTCATGATTCTAAGATTACAAATCGACGGCAATTTTTTTTAACAAGATCATCGTATAATATCACTAATACATATAATATCACCGGCGATTGTCAGGGACTCTTCATATAATATTACAAGTTTCAAGGACTACTTAAAAGCAGAGATAGGAACAAACAAATGGCAGATTCAGATTATTGCTCTAGTATCAAAATCTTATCACAATTCTATGAACAAAAAAATTCCATTGTGTCGGGTACATGTTGAATACTAGGGCGTGGCCTACTTATAGGGAAAAGAACTTATAGGGAAAAGAGCGAGTTTTCCATTGTTTTTCCAAGCTTTTTTTTCTTGTTTTCTTCTGTTCTTCATTGGTTTTTGTTCATGTCTTTATCCATTTCTATCGGTTATTATTTTCTTTCATTTCATTTGTTTTCTTTATTACTTTTCCCGGCTCTAATTGTTTTATTCCTTTCTTCTTAGTTTTACTTCGGTTTTGTTTGTCTCCTTCTCGTTTTCCATCGATTTTTTTTCTTTTCTCTCGAATTTCACTGGATTTATATACACATTCTGGGTATATATCTAATACATAATTTTAATACACATTCTGGGTTTTATACATACATGAACATAAAAAAAAATAAGAAAAAAAACATACATACATACATGAACATAAAAAAAATAGTGCCATACATACATAAACATATACATACTTACATGAACATAAAAAAATGCAATTAATAAATTGGGTTTTAAAATTTACCTAACTATCAAATTAACAGGGTCGGGCCCATATGTCAGTGACCCAGGTGTTAATTAACAGGGTGATTAGCGTTAAGCTAATCACCTGACGGTCGGGGCCCACCTGCAGGTGACACAGGCGGCGATGCTCGTCGCCAGCGACCTCTGGACGCGGCGGTGCCCACGCTAGGGACCATAGGAGCGGCGCCTGAGGCCACTAGGGCGTAGCTCGTGCTCGGCCGCATCTAAAGGGGGTCACGGGAGGCTGTGGGGTGATCGGAGCTGACGGCAGCAACGCCGGAGGCGGCGGCCGGAGCTCGGCCTAAGTGTCACATGACACTAGGGGCCGCGGGAGGGAGAACTAGAGGCGGCTATGGCATCCTGCGAGCTCCCTGAGCATGATGGAGGACTCGGCGGAAAGCTTCGGGAGCTCTAGCCACGGCGGCGAGGAGCTCACGGGCAAGGTGGATAGCGGGGTTAGGAGAGGAGATCGGCGACAGGGCTAGGGGGAAAAGAACCGGGGCCTCACCGCGGTTGCGAAGGCGTCGACGGCGCGGCCGGGGAGGTCCTCTTTGCTGCGAATCGATCGGAGAAGGCCGACGGTGCCGACGGCGAAGGCGGCGGGGCAGGGCGCGGCGACGGCGACGTAGGGGCAGGGCGCGGCGACGGCGACGGCGACGGCGACACAGGGGAGCAGGGGACGGCAAAATCCGGCAGCCTGGCGGCGTCGAGGTGTTCGTCGGCGCCGTTGGGGGAGAGAAGAAACTATAGGTGGATTTGGAAAAATTTCTAAGTCCCGCTTATATACAGAGACCTTTAGTCCCAGTTGGTGGCTCCAACCGGGACTAAAGGACCCCCTTTAGTCCTAGTTGGAGCCACCAACCGGGCCTAAAGGTAAATTTCAGCAGCCCAAAGGACAGGAAGCAGAGCCCTTTAGTCCCGGTTGGTATCACCAACCGGGACTAAAGGCCCCCCTTTAGTCCCTGTTGGAGCTACCAACCGGGACTAAAGGGCCGTGCTTCCCGCAACCAAAAGTTTAGTCCCACCTCTCTAGTCGAGAGGGGCTTGGAGTGGTTTATAAGCGCTGCTGCCGCTGTCGTCTCGAGCTCCTCTCTATTGCAGGCAGTACATGCCTATCTCACGCCCTGTTGGGCCTGCTAGCACTGCGGGCCTGCATCCTGGCCCATTTCTAGGGTTTCTAGTCGTATACAGGCCGTTGTGGCTAGTAGGCGGGCCTTTTTTTTATTTTTGCATATATTATGTTTTTAAATTTTTAATGTTATTTTTTGCATATGTTTTAGTTGATTCCTTTTGCTATTAGAGTTTTATAAAAGCTTTTTAGTTTTCTATTAAAGCTTGTAACAAAATATACTTTATGAAAATTCTTTTTACTATTAAAGTTATTAACAAATAAATACTTTGATAATTTTAGTTAATATTATTTTGATTCTTTTTAGTTGATTCCTTTTGCTATTAGAGTTTTATAAAAGCTTTTTAGTTTTCTATTAAAGCTTGTAACAAAATATACTTTATGAAAATTCTTTTTACTATTAAAGTTTTTAACAAATAAATACTTTGATAATTTTAGTTAATATTATTTTGATTCTTTTTAGTTGATTCCTTTTGCTATTGAAGAATATTATATTTAATTGATTCTTTTAGTTCATTCTTTTTGCTATTAGAGTTTTATAAAATCTTTTTAGTTCATTCTTTTTGCTATTAGAGTTTTATAAAAGCTTTTTAGTTCATTATTTTTGCTATTAGTTCATTCTTTGAGCAAAATGATCCTAAATTTGTAAAGCACTGCAAATGAACTCTGAAAAGGTTGAAACTTGGCATGGTATCATAATTTCACCCACATAGCATGTGCTAAAAGGTTGAGAGGGTTACGGGAAAAACTCATCTATTACAAAAGGGATATTCTAGATCAAAGCCATCATTAGGATAGTTGTGGAGAGAAAGTCTTAGCTCGCAGGACCTTGATACTGCTTTGGATGCATGCCGTCTTTTTCGTTCACACGTTGCTGGTCCTCCCGTGCCTCTGGTGTATATATCTTTTGTCTTCCCATACATGCCCAAGAAACCTAGCACATTCACGCAAACATTCTTCGTCACGTGCATCACGTCGATTGCAGAGCGGACCTGTAGGTCTTTCCAAGGGTAGGTCCCAAAATATAGATTTCTTCTTCCACATGGGTGTGTGTCCCTCAGCGTCATTCGGAATATATTGTCCGCCAGGACCCTTTCCAAAGATTACTTGTAAATCCTTGACCATATCAAGTATATCATCACCAGTACGGAGGACGGGCTTCCTCTGGTGATCTACCTCACCTTGGAAATGCTTGCCTTTCTTTCTTAAGGCATGCTTGGTCGAAAGAAATTGACGATGTCCCAGGTACACATTCTTCTTGCATTTGTCCAAATATATACTTTGGGTATCATCTAAACAGTGCGTGCATGCGTTGTATCCCTTGTTTGTCTGTCCTGAAAGGTTACTAAGAGCAGGCCAATCATTGATGGTTACAAACAGCAACGCTCGTAGGGCAAATTCCTCTTGTTCATGCTCATCCCACACACGTACGCCTTTTCCATTCCACAGCTGTAAAAGCTCTTCAACTAATGGCCTTAGGTACACATCAATGTCGTTGCCGGGTTGCTTAGGGCCTTGGATGAGCACTGGCATCATAATGAACTTCTGCTTCATGCACAACCAAGGCGGAAGGTTATAGATACATAGAGTCACGGGCCATGTGCTATGCTTGCTGCTCTGCTCCCCAAAAGGATTAATGCCATCTGCACTTAAACCAAACCATATGTTCCTTGCGTCACCTGCAAAGTCCCCCCACTTTCTCTCGATTTTTCTCCACTACGACCCGTCAGCGGGTGCTCTCAACTTCCCGTCTTTCTTACAGTCTTTTTTGTGCCATTGCAACAACTTGGCATGCTCTTTGTTTCTGAACAGACGTTTCAACCGTGGTATTATAGGAGCATACCACATCACCTTGGCAGGAACCCTCTTCCTGAGGCGCTCGCCCTCAACATCACCAGGGTCATCTCGTCTGATCTTATACCGCAATGCACTGCATACCGGGCATGCGTTCAATTCCTCGTACTCACCGCGGTAGAGGATGCATTCATTAGGGTATGCATGTATCTTATGCACCTCTAATCCTAGAGGGCAGAGAACCTTCTTTGCTTCCTACGTAGTGTCAGGCAATTCGTTATCCTTTGGAAGCTTATTCTTCATTATTTTCAGTAACTTTTCAAATCCCTTGTCAGATAAACCATTCTCTGTCTTCCATTGCAGCAATTCCAGTGTGGTACCGAGCTTTGTGTTGCCATCTTCGCACTTTAGATACAATCCTTTTTTGTGATCCTCTAACATGTGATCGAACTTCAACTTCTCCCTTTCACTTTCGCATTCTCTCTGTGCATCAACAATGACCCGGCGAAGATCATCATCAGGCACATCTGGTGCCTCTTGATCTTCAGCCTCCCCCGTTGCAGTATCACCGTATTCAGGGTACATAGGACGATAGTTGTCATCATCCTCTTCTTCTTCGTTGTCTTCCATCATAACCCCTCTTTCTCCGTGCTTGGTCCAAACATTATAGTGTGGCATGAAACCCTTCTCAAGCAGGTGGGAGTGAAGGGTTTTAGAGTTGGAGCAATCCTTCGTATTCTCACAGACAGTACATGGACAATACATAAAACCATTCTGCTTGTTTGCCTCAGCCACTTCGAGAAATTTATGCAGGCCCTCAATGTACTCGGAGGTGCATCGGTCACCGTACATCCATTGCCGGTTCATCTGCGTGCATTATATAATTAAATGTATCAAAAACCATTACAGAACATCATGAATAGAGAAGTGACCAAATTAATATAAGTTCATCATCACATTAAAACCAAATTACAGTAGTGATCAAATGTTATTACTGAAAAACTAAATACATAAAGTTTATACATAGTTCTCATAGAACAACATACAGCTCTCTAGAGCATCTAATTAAAACATAAATTGAAACTAACATACAACTATGTAAAACATTTAAATGCAACAACAAATGCGATCATAATCGCAACTAAAGTAACAATTGATCCAACAGCATAATGATACCAAGCCTCATGATCAATGGCATGTTTTCTTATCTTTCAAATCTTCAAGCGCATTGCATCCATCTTGATCTTGTGGTCATCGACGACATCGGCAACATGCAACTCCAATTTCATCTTTTTCTCCTCAATTCTTTTCAATTTTTCTTTCAAATACTCGTTTTCTTTTTCAACTAAATTTAACCTCTCGACAAGAGGGTCGGTTGGAATTTCTGGTTCACATACCTCCTAGATAAACACATCTATGTCACGTTGGTCGGTATAATTGTCATAAACACTAAATGAAATAAATAGTTATAAAAGATAATATACCACATCAGAATCATAGACCGGACGAGGGCCGACATGGGCGGATACCATAACCATGGCACTATATAATAACAAACAATAATAAAAGTAAGAAATTTATACAAGTATCTATGAAAATCATACAAGTAAGAATTTTTTTTCTTTTAAAAAGAAGATAAGAACAAGAGGCTCACCACGGTGGTGCCGGCGACGAGATCGGTGCGGGCGATCGACGACGGTGAGGACGGGGACGGGACGTGACGGACCGCAAAACCTAGACAAATCTTGGGGAAAATGAAGCTTGGAGGTCGAGCTTGGAGAGGAGAAAGCTTAAGCGTGGCTCGGGCATTTCATCGAACACCTCGTGTGCATAGGAGGTGAGAGCAGAGCAGCACACACCTCCCACACGCCGGCCGGCCAAAAAACAAAGGAGTGAGCGGGCAGGGGCAAGCATATATATAGGCATCTCTTTAGTCCCGGTTTGTGGCTAGAATCGGGACAGAATACTGCCCTGTAGTCCCGGTTCCATCCACCAACCGGGACTAAAGGGGCTGGGCCAGGAGCGAGGTCCTTTAGTCCCGGTTCGTGTCTGGAACCGGGACTAAAAGGGTCAGACGAACCGGGACTGGTTCCTGCCGAGGCCCGGCCGGCGCCCTGGCCTCATGAACCGGGACTGATGCACCCATTAGTCTCGGTTCGTAACACGACCGGAACTAATGCAATATTCTGGCCCGTATCAAAGCCCTGTTTTCTACTAGTGTATGATAATTAACAGAACAACCAACGACGAAGAGATAGGAAACACTACGATATAGTTGTTAGCACTAATCTTTATATTTTGTGTCTGCATATTTAGTTTGCTTTCGTTATGCATGTAGCACAGGTTAGGGAGTAGCTAGTCCCGCGAAGCTTCAGTGGATGCGTACAGAGAAGGCGAGATGCCAAGCTGTCGCGCGATACTGCGGGCACGGTGAGATACCGATGGCGATGTGA
The DNA here is from genome assembly GCA_039707655.1 of Elymus sibiricus. NCBI lineage: Eukaryota > Viridiplantae > Streptophyta > Magnoliopsida > Poales > Poaceae > Elymus > Elymus sibiricus. The sequence continues at coordinate 15,367,332 of CM077665.1, read as the reverse complement.
AGCTGCGGTGCTGCATGAGGCGGCAAAGTCGTGCGTGTGCAGTTGAATTCTGACCGGCTAAGCAATTAGTTGAGGCCATGAGAATTGGTGTGCTAGTTAGTTTGTTAGCTGCATGCAAGTCTGTTTGCCGTGCATGTGCAAGCGATGGCCGGGTCATGCGATTAGTGGCCGGTGTGGTCTGCATGCATGAAGTTAGTGTGTGCGTGAGTTAGTTAGCTAGTGCAGTCATGCGTGAGTGTGTGACTTAGGTCTTGTACAATGTTAGGTGTTTAAAAAAATCGGACTTTTCCTGAAGCATCAGTGTTTATTTCTACAGAAGAGACAATAATTAAGCGTCTGTCCATAATAAATAAGCATCGATGCTTAAAAAATAATAGTTTATTGCTCTAAGCATCTTCTCTAAGTGTCTTGCATTGTACAATGCCTTAGTGGCCGAATGAGACGGCTTGACTTTTCATTGGGCTGCGCTACTGTCTCACTTGATGGGTTGAACGTTGTTTTCCTATTGGGTTCATACGAAGCATAGCATATATACATGTAGGTGGATGTAAACAAGCCCTTGGGTTGATCGTTGATGTAGTGCAACTTAATCACAATCCACAATTTTCCTTGACGGAAAATCACAATAAAAAATTACGGGAGAGCTACCTGGTTTCGTGTGGCTCAACGAACCAACAGCGACTTACTAGAACTCAATCAAGTGCAGCTATGTTAACACTAACAAGGGATGCTTGACCAATGGACTGAGATATCACATGGAGGGTACCGAACTTGTCTTTATATATATGAACCCGGCCATAGCCATGTCCATTGAAGGATACATCTTAGTAGCTGCTAGTGCTAGCATATCCCACACTACTGACCAAAACAATGTCGATTCTGTTCTCGCAAGAGCTGCCCATCTGCACAGCACTCGTGCTACTTGTTCTTCCCCTATACTACTTGTACTCTAGGGCTGGTTGTAGATCAAAGAACCCAGCAGTGCTCCCCACAAACTGGCCAATACTGCACATGTTCCCTTCTTTCGTGGCCAACCTCCACAACCTGAATGACTATTTCACCCTTGTCCTCGCCGGATCAGGGCACAACTTCAGGGCGCACGGCCCACCCGGGACCGGGATGCGGTTTTTCGTCACATGTGATCCTGCCAACATCCGGCACATCTTCCCGACGAACTACACCAACTTTCCCAAGGGCGCGGAGTTCGCTGCAATCTTCGACATCATGGGCGGCGGCATCTTCACCATCGATGGTGAGCCAGCTCGTCGGCAGCGCGTGAAAATCAAGAGCGTGCTCAGCAGCCCGCGGTTGGTTGCAAGGATGGAGGCTTGGTGCCGCGATAAGGTCGAGAACAACCTCCTCCCGTTGTTTACGCATATGGCGAGCACCAGCACTCCGTTCAACATGCAAGAACTGATGTCGAGGTTTATGTTTGACATGGCTGCAACTCCTCTCTTCAATGTGGACCCTTGTCTCCTATCCTGGGACATGCCACCCATGGACCCGGCGGTTGCCATGGATACAGTCATGGAGGTGGCCTTTTTCCGAGCCATGATGCCGGCTTCTTGCTGGAAGTTAATGAGGCGGCTGAACATCGGCCCCGAGAGGAAGCTCAAGGCAGCGCACAAAGTGCTGCGTGGGTTTGTCATGGAGATGATGGAGAGGAGGAAGATTAACACATCTTGTGTTGGTAATGGCAAGGAACAGGAGGGTGTTGATATAATGTCTTCCTTCATCAATGACCCAGATTATGCTGACGCTGACTTGTTCCTTGCAATGACCATTAGCTACATGATCGCTGCGAGGGACACTGTTGGAACGACACTGACATGGATTTTCTACAACCTTGCTCAGAACCCTAATATCGTGTCAATCATCCGCAATGAACTCTCACCGATTGCATCACGGAAAGTAGCGGCCCGTCCAGATGCCATGGTGATCTTTGAGCCAGACGAGAGCAAATCTCTAGTCTATCTGAGAGCTGTCTTGTACGAGACTCTCAGGTTGTACCCGCCAGCGCCTACCGAGCGCAAGATGGTAGCCGCCAATGATATCATGCCGAGTGGTCATGAGGTGCATGCCGGGGACGCCATCTTTATGTCTCTCCACTCCATGGGGAGAATGGAGGGCATATGGGGTAAAGACTGCCTCAACTACAATCCAGATAGGTGGCTCTCGGAGGATGGCAACAAGTTGAGGTACGTACCATCTCACAAGTTCTTGGCCTTCAACTCGGGCTCGAGGATGTGCCTCGGCAAGGACATAGCGGTTATGCAGATGAAGACTGTCATCGCCTCAACGTTGTGGAACTTCGATGTGGAGGTGATGGAAGGGCAATGCATTCAGCCTAAGCCATCTTGTATACAGGAGATGAAAAATGGGCTCATAGTTAAGCTAAAGAAACGAGAAATGTTACATTAGAACAAGTCTGATAAGGCCTACTCAGCAGGCTATAGCTAGTGCCATGCCATTTAAATCTTGGGCAAGGGAGGGAGAGAGAGAGAGAGAGAGAGAGAGAGAGAGAGAGAGAGAGAGAGAGAGAGAGAGAGAGAGAGAGAGAGAGAGAGAGAGAGAGTGAAGCGGATGCTAAATTTGTAGCCCGGCTGTAGCACAGGCTACGAGGTAGAAGAGCTAGCTTGCAACCTGTGCAAGTGCTAGAGCCGGCTATTAGTTCTTCTCACCCAACCATGTGTGTTTTTCTGCCTTCTTCACACGCAAGAAGTAAATGCTATAGCCAACTTTAGTAGCCAATCTACAGCCCGGAAATCCCTTTTGGACCTCGGCCTCCAGTGAGGCCTCCAAATTCAAATTTGAAATTTCATCGAAATTCATATTTTTACATTTCAAAAAATTCTGAAAAAAAATACAGATATACATGAATACATAACACACATGTGTGTCAATTTTCAGTTCAAAATACATTGAAATGAGGGCTATGCAAAAAAGACAAATCTGGGGATGTTTAACACATGATACTATTCATCCTCTCAGGCCATGAATTTGTCTTTTTTGTACAGGTCGCAACTCAAGGTATTTCATCATGAATTTTTACACACATGTGGGTTACATTCTTACATACACGCATTTTTTTTCAGAATTTTTTTAACCATAAAAATTTGAATTTGAATTTTTCAAAAATAAAGGCCTCCATGGAGCTCGGCCTCCAAAACGCCTCTCTCATCTACAGCCAGTCTATTATGTGTTTTTTTAACAAATGTTGTAGGTGACATGGCACATATGTATAGAACTGGTAGCAGGCTTTCTTATTAGCCATGCTCTTAGGCTCTGATATTATGTAAACTTACTTACAGACTACGTGAACAGTTTTATGTTGCTCACAATCACATTATTAACAAATAATAAAAGGGCAATGCTAGACTTACGTAGAGAAACTACTTATGTTTACGTACTAACCAACGTGGAAGAATAGGATTGATGTTTAGGGGAGGGTGGTGCCCACCCCCAAAAAATAAGAGGGGATGTTTTTTTTTTGCGAAATAACTCTTATATTACTCAATCATTAGTGATTACAATCTCGTGAGGCAATACATAAGACTTCATCTGGAGCCGAGCCGAGCCAAACCATGGTTCGGCCCTGCCTTCTACCAAAACTAGCCATAGCATGACTAACACAATTGCCTGAACGACGGATATGAGTAATAGAAGAGTCACGTTCCCCCATACTTTGCTTAATCTCTCCAATCAGAAAATCAGAGGGGATGTTTAGATTAGTTTAGCATGTTTCGTAAGCTTACGTACACTCTTCGTAGATCTAGCATTTTTGATAATAAATGCATCCATGCAGGACGCGGATGAGGAGCTCTCACCATCCTATATTTGCACCTGTGATTTGCTGCATGGGGATTGTTGCATTAAAAGCTTAATGAATTTGCTGCATTTTTTTCGAAAAGGTAATGGATTTGCTGCATGGGGATTGTTGAATTAAAAGCTTAATGATTTTCCTTTTCCATGAGATTTTTGTCAAAAAATTGTGTGAACAAAGATTTTAGGCTTATAAGTCCGGTCGCAACTATTAGTTATTAAATGGGGCTAGTTTCGGCATGCAGGTGGCGGCGTACGGCGACGGGTCCTGCGGCGGCGGCTCGGGTGCCTGATCTGAACTCAGATGGGCTCCAACGGGCCGCACAAGTTGCTGTCGTGTACCATCCATGTTCCGTCAACGGCATGCTGCTACTGGGCTCGACCTGCAACACGAGGACGTCGGGGGCTCTGGCCCTGGGCGTGGCGGTGGTGGCCACCTCCTTCGCCAGAGGTGGTCGGCCGGAGGCTGGGTGGTCGGACTCAAGATCCGTCATCTAGTCCCACCAGCGAGTTGGTGAGACATAGTTGCTGGTGAAAACTGAGCCGTTGGCGGGCGATGGCAGCGTTTTACGCCATTACCTTGATGAAGGCATCGTCGTGTAACTGTTGTCGACCCACTCGTGCTGCTTCGGGGGAAACCCTAGGATCTGGTCTTCCAGATCAGACGATGGCGGTTCTACGGTGACATTTCTCTCTTGGGAGCATCGTTTGTGGAGCAGCGCTGGAAGACAGAGGCAGGAGGTGGAGCGTCTTCGTCTTGCACGGAGCTTCGGTGGAGCTGTCAAGTCATGCCTGGCCAACATGTGCTACGGTGAGTCATGCCTGGTTGGCAGGTGATACGCACGACAGATCTTCCAAAGTCTTCGCGTATGGACGGACGAGCGCAGGGCGGTAGCGCCATTGGGCGCAGTGGCGACGTCAATGGATGTCCGGACTGGCAAGGATGATGCGAATCTCTCTCCTGAAGATGGGCCAGTGGTCCGATGATGACGGCGGCTTCTAAAACGCGTGCATGTGGTGTGCGTTTTAGGTCTGCTGCATCGGCTGTTGGTCCCGATACGTTATGTGGATGGATTGGCGACGATGTCGGTTTTAGATATGGGGAGTGAGAGCACTCCACATTATCGAGTCTGTAAGTGTGAGTGGTGGCTTCAGATGGATTGATGTATGTTCTTGTCAGACCTTTGTGGAATAATTAATAAAGATGGCTGCATGCATCGATTGATGCAGAGGCCGGGGGTTTAACCTCCTTTTCAAAAAAAAGTAATCCGCAGTTAGAGAGAACAATGTATGTAACAGCTAAGTAAAGACTGCATAACTTAAATAAGAAACAATTAAATAGAACATGGAAAGAACACCCTCTCACAAAGAACAACTCAAGATTTTCTTTTCTTTTGGATTTTAGTAATCTCAGAGTTCTTGGTGGATGAGACTATTGGTCTAGTGTAACATAAATGACCGGATGTTTTACGACCCGCGTTGCTACTACGGCTTGTCCAGAGGGGTACGATGAGGACCATTTAGTAGTAACGCGGGATGAGCTACTGCTACTTTGTACCTGCAACGCATTGTTTTGATCCTCGCGTAGCAGCAGCGCGGACATGTTATCCCGCGCCACTGTTAGAGCATCTACAACCGGACCTCTCAAACCCGCCTCATACGCCCGGGCAGGCCGCCCGGTCACTTTTTTTTGACCCAGACGGGCCTCTCAAACGGCCCTCAAACGCCCGGGCTGACCGACACTCCTCATATCCAGCCCAAATATGAGGCGGGTATGGGGGCGACCGGACGCGCCCGGGCACGCCCGCCACGTTGGACTGACGGCGTGGCCCCACACGGACTCGCCGGGAAATCCGAAGGTCCGACGGGCGCCTCGACCGTCGCCGCGGTGTGAATGCCGTGTGGCGCCGCGTGGCGCCGCTCAGCCTCCCCGCCCGAGGTCGGTGCCGGCTATTTAAGCCGTCCGGCGCCCCCCCAGCCCTAACACATCCGCCTCCTCCCTCTCTCCGCCGTCAGCCGAGCCCTTCCGCCTCTTCTCGCTGCTCCCTCTCCGTCAGGATGGTCCGCCGGCTCATCACCACCTACGCGCAGCTGACGCCGGAGCGGCGCCGACAAATCGAGGAGGAGTACCACGCTCGTCGCGCCGCCCGCATCGCTGCTGGTCTCCCTCCGGACTCGCCGGAGACGGAGGAGGAGGTGGAGGAGGAGGAGCTGCCGGAGGAGGAGGAGCCGGAGGCAATGGAGGAGGAGGAGGAGCCGGAGCAGGAGGCTCCCGGCTTGACCATGGCGGAGGCGGACGCGGAGTTCGTCATCGCCCAATCGGACGAAATGGCGGAGCAGCAGGCCATCCTGGATTCCATCCGGGATGAGGCCGAGGTGGAGGCCAACCGCCGGCTCATCCAGCAGAGGCGGGCGGAAGCCGACGCTCTCTTCGACGAGCTGGAGGCCGAGATCGAGGCCGAGGAAGCCGCAGCGGAGGGTGCAGCAGCGCCGGCGCCGGAGGGGGCGGAGGGGGCAGCAACGCCGGCGCCGGAGGGGGCGGACCTGCGGCGCGCGCAAATCTATCCTTCGGAGGGGACGGAGATCGTCCACATCTCCGACGAAGAGTAGATAGCTCTTCACGTAGTACGTAGGTTTTATTTACTTGCATGCTTTTGTATGGATTTGAGGAAGAAATATGAGATGTCCGGATGCAACGAGCTATATTTGAGGCGTGAGCGTGTCCACGGACGTTTGAGGGACCGGATTTGCAAGGTCCGGTTGTAGATGTTCTTAAGTGGCTGCATATAGGGTTTTTGCTAGTACTGACGGCCTTCTTGAAAAATTCTTTTTTTTTTTGAACGGTCACCGGGGGGAGAGGATCCCCACCTGAATATATTGCTCAAAAAGCTGCCAAAGCCAAGAGTCACCCCTTGAGCTTTGGCTGATCCAGTTTATAAGGGAAACCGGATCGAAAACCTAAACAAGTTGACCCCGTTTATGAGGAAAACCGGGCCGAAAAACCGTACAGGTAACAAGGTTACAGAAGATGAGAAAAAAATTGTCACCCCGGAGAAGGCATGACCTAGCTAGCAGGCAGAAAGACCAACACCACGAAAGACACAAGTAGATGTGGGGTGTTGTCGAAGGATCACAATACCAAGACTCTGCAAACAACCTAACGCACCAGACCGGCGTGCGTATCGAGCCCCACGGCACAACAGAGGATCAACCAAAACCAACGAGTGCCAAACTGAACACGAACCTTGACTGGGAGATCCGCCATCTCACCATCTTTATATGCCAAGTCTTGGGTGACACCGGTGATCTGCACGAAGAGCATGTCGCGGTGCCACATGTTGGGCGGCCTCCTGCTTTTGCAGCGTCGCGATGACATAACGCGAGGAGCATGGTGGCATGGTCCGTTGGCTTGGCCACACGTGGTACTTTTCCTGATTGATCTTTACGTTGAATGCGATGAAGCCATCTGTCTTGTTGGTCAGCTGCAGGCAGCACAACGAGACCTTGTTCAACTCGAAGGCGAACCGCTACTCCAGGGTTGGATCTACCGACAAAATCTTGGTGTCACAACTTCTCTGCAAGGAAAACAAGGCTTCAATTAGTGCCAATGATCGTAAAATAAATTTGATTTGCAGAACATAAAATCAACATGGACAATGGGATCATTGTGATTTGCAGAACATAAAATCAACATGGACAATGGGATCATTGTCGTTCCCCCCCCCCCCCCCCCCCCGGGGCGTACTTCACTACGTTGTAATTATTCAATTGTTATATATAGTTGAGTATATGTATCTTATAATCATTGGTGCATAAAGGCTCAGAGTATGATGATCCATGAAATTACAGTGTTTCGTCGTGCATCTCTGTTTGTCGCGTTTTTGTTTGTTGAAGCAGCGTTCTGGTTGAAGCATCCCATCAAATTACAGTGTTTCGTCGTGCATCTCTGTTTGTCGCGTTTTTGTTTGTTGAAGCAGCGTTCTGGTTGAAGCATCGTTTTTGTTGAAGCAACAAGTCTGGACAAACAAAGCTCTCCAATTTTGGGCGTCATAACATTTATGTTTGACACGAGAAAAATCGGATTAGCTCCGTGAGAAAAGAGAGGGAGGAGTTTGATTTCTCTCAATGCGCCGGGGAATAGAAAGGAAAAATATGCAGGCGTGCCAGTGTACCATAGTACACAAAGAAAATGTGATACGGGAAACAAGTATTTCATTGATCTCTTTGGATGAACAAAATTACAAGATCCCATAAAAGAAATGCGCTCCATGGCCTACTAGCACGGCCAGCCTGACTGTGGCGATTGCGGTCTCCTGGTTCCCGGGGCCTCAAAAGGCTCCCGGTTAATTACTCCCGCGGGTTGCTCCGCGAGATACCTCCGATTAAGCCGTGTGGTCGTCTTCGCTTCACGTCTCCCTGCATAATGATTGTGGTGTGTGTGGGCGGCGGCAGAGCCCGTGTTGTTGGAAATATGCCCTAGAGGCAATAATAATAAAGTGTTTATTATCATATTTCCCCGTTCATGATAATGGTTTATTATTCATGCTAGAATTGTATTGACCGGAAACTAAATACATGTGTGGATAATGAACAAATACTGAGTCCCTAGTAAGCCTCTACCTCACTAGCTCGTTGATCAAAGATGGTTAAGGTTTCCTGACCATGGACATGAGTTGTCATTTGATAACGGGATCACATCATTAGGAGAATGATGTGATGGACATGACCCAACCGTTAGCATAGCATATGATCGTTCAGTTTATTGCTATTGCTTTCACTATGTCAAATACACGTTCCTCTGACCATGAGATCATGCAACTCCCGGATACCGTAGGAATACTTAGGGTGCATCAAACGTCACAACGTAACTGAGTGATTATAAAGGTGCACTACAGGTATCTCCAAAAGTGTTTGTTGAGTTGGCATGGATCGAGATTGGAATTTGTCACTCCAACTATCGGAGAAGGTATCTCTGGGCCCTCTCGGTAATACAGCATCACAGAAGCCTTGCAAGCACCGTGACTAAAGAGTTAGTTGCAAGATGATGTATTACGGAACGAGTAAAGAGACTTGCCGGTAACGAGATTGAACTAGGTATTGGATACCGATGATCGAATCTCGGGCAAGTAACATACCGCCGGACAAAGGGAACAACGTATGTTGACATATGAGATTCACCGATAAAGATCTTCGTGGAATATGTAGGAACCAATATGAGCATCCAGGTTCCGCTGTTGGTTATTGACCGGAGAGTCGTCTCGGTCATGTCTACATCATTTCCGAACCCGTAGGGTCCGCACACTTAAGGTTCGATGACGATATAGTATTATATGAGTTATGTGATTGGTGACCAAAGTTTGTTCGGAGTCCCGGATGAGATCACGGACATGACGAGGAGTCTCAAAATGGTCGAGATGTAAAGATTCATATATTGGAAGGCTATATTCGGACGTCGGAAAGGTTCCGAGTGATTCGGGTATTTTTCGGAGTACCGGGGAGTTACGGGAATTCACCGGGAGAAGTAATGGGCCTTATTGGGCCATACGGGAAAAGGAGAGGCAGGCCACGTGAGGAGGCGCGCGCCCCCCCCTTGCCCAAACCGAATTGGACTAGGGGAGGGGGCGCAGCCCCCTCTTTCCTTTCCCTCTCCCTTCCCCCCTTCCTACTTCGTATGGGAGGTGGAATCCTACTAGGACTAAGGAGTCCTAGTAGGACTCCCCACACTTGGCGCACCCCTAGGGGGCCGGCCTCCTCCCTCCCTCCTTTATATACGGAGGAGGGGCACCCCTTGGAGACACAATTGTCCCATAGCCGTGTGCGGTGCCCCGATCTCCGTTTTCCACCTCGGTCATATTTTCGGAGAGCTTAGGCGAAGCCCTGCCGGAATCACTTCACCGTCACCGTCGCCACGCCGTCGTGCTGACGGAACTCATCTACTACCTCGACGTCTTGCTGGATCAAGAAGGCGAGGAACGTCACCGAGCTGCATGTGTGTAGAACTCGGAGGTGCCGTACGTTCGGTACTCGATCGGTGGAGCTCGAAGGATTGTTCGACTACATCAACCGCGTTGTGAGACGCTTCCGCTAAACGGTCTACGAGGGTACGTAGACACACTCTCCCCTCTCGTAGCGATGCATCTCCATGAATAGATCTTGCGTGAGCGTAGGAAATTTTTGAAATTCATGCTCCGTTCCCCAACAGTGGCATCATGAGCCAGGTCTATGCGTAGATGTGATTTGCACGAGTAGAACACAAACGAGTTGTGGGCGTGGGTGTATACATATTGCTTGCCGTTACTAGTTGATACTTGATTCGGCGGTATTGTGAGATGAAGCGGCCCGGACCGACATTACGCGTACGCTTACGCGAGACAGGTTTCACCGCTACGTGCACTCGTTGCATAAAGGTGACTGGCGGGTGTCTGTCTCTCTCAGTTTAGTTGAACCGGTTTCAATGAAGAGGGTTCTTTTAGAAGATCAAAAAGCAATCACTACACCACGTTGTGGTTTTGCGTAGGTAAGAACGGTTCTTGCAAACCCGTAGCAGCCACGTAAAACTTGAAACAACAAAGTAGAGGACGTCTAACTTGTTTTTGCAGGGTATGCTGGTGATATGATATGGCCAAGACATGATGTGATATAAGTTGTTGTATGAGATGATCATGTTTTGTAAGTTATCAGGCAACTGGCAGGAGCCATATGGTTGTCTCTTTATTGTATGCAATGCCAACGCTATGTAATTGCTTTACTTTACCGTTATGAGTTAGCAGTAGTCGTAGTAGCAATAGCCAGCGAGACGACCACGACGCTACGATGGAGATCAAGGTGTCACGACGCTACGATGGAGATCATGGCGCCAACCCGGTGACGATGGAGATCATGACGGTGCTATGCTGATGGAGATCAAAAGCACAATACGATGATGGCCATATCATGTCACATATATTGAATTGCATGTGATGTTAATCCTTTTATGCATCTTATTTTGCTTAGGACGACGGTAGCATTATAAGATGATCCCTTCACTAAATTTCAAGATAAGTGTTCTCCCCGAGTATGCACCGTTGCGAAAGTTCGACGCTTCTAAGCACCACGTGATGATCGGGTGTGATGGATTCTTTCGTTCACATACAACGGGTGTAAGCCAGTTTTACACATGCAGAATACTTGGGTTAAACTTGACGAGCCTAGCATATGCAGATATGGCCTCGGAACACGAGAGACCGAAAGGTCGAACATGAGTCATATAGTAGATATGATCAACATGAAAGATGTTCACCATTGATGAACTGATCCACCTCACGTGATGATCACTAGTACAAAACAGGGCAACGGTCCACCCCTGAGAAGCCCATTAGTCCCGGTTCACTCACGAACCGGGACCCATGGGGGCATCGGTCCCGGTTCGTGAGGCCAGGGCGCCGGCCGGGCCTCGTGGGCCATTGGTCCCGGTTCGTCTGACCCCTTTTGTCCCGGTTCCAGACACGAACTGGGACCAATGCGCCTCGCTCCTGGCCCACAACCATTGGTCCCGGTTTGTGGCTGGAACCGGGACTAAAGGTGACCCCTTTGGTCCCGGTTCCAGCCACGAACCGGGACCAATGCGCCTCGCTCCTGGCCCACAACCATTGGTCCCAGTTTGTGGCTGGAACCGGGACCAATGGTTGGCCTATATATAGCCCCCGCCCGCAAGCAGAGCAATGCATTGCTCTGTTTTTTTGCCCGGCCGTGGGAGAGCTTTTGTGGTGCTCTAGCTCACCTCCTATGCACATGAGGTGTTCGATGAAATGCCCGAGCCACACTTAAGCTTTCTCCTCTCGAAGCTCCTTGTCCAAGCTCCATTTTCCTCAAGATTTGTCTAGGTTTGGCGGTCCGTCCTGTCCCGTCCCCGTCCTCACCGCCGTCGATCGCCCGCGCCCATCTCGGCGCCGGCAACACCGTGGTTAGCCTCTTCTTCTTATCTTCTTTCTAAAAGAAAAAAGTTCTTACTTGTGTGTTTTAATTAGATGCTCTAGAGAGTTATGTTGTTCAATAATAAGAACTATATAATGCACGCAGATGAACCGGCAATGGATGTACGGTGACCGACGCACCTCCGAGTATATTAAGGGCCTGCATAATTTTCTCGAAGCGGCTGAGGCAAACAAGCAGAATGGTTTTATGCATTGTCCATGTACTGTCTGTGAGAATACGAAGGCTTTCTCCAACTCTAAAACCCTTCACTTCCACCTGCTTCAGAAGGGTTTTATGCCACACTATAATGTTTGGACCAAGCACGGAGAAAGAGGGGTTATGATGGAAGACAATGAAGAAGAAGAGGATGATGACAACTACCCGCCCCCTGAATACGGTGATGCTGCAATGGGGGAAGCTGAAGATCAAGAGGAACCAGACGATGTGCCCGATGATGATCTTCGCCGGGTCATTGTTGATGCACAGAGAGAATGCGAAAGTGAAAGGGAGAAGTTGAAGTTCGATCGCATGTTAGAGGATCACAAAAAAGGGTTGTACCCAAATTGCGAAGATGACAACAGAAAGCTCGGTACCACACTGGAATTGCTACAATGGAAGGCAGACAATGGTGTATCTGACAAGGGATTTAGTTCGCTGCTGAAAATAATGAAGAAGAAGTTTCCAAAGGATAACGAATTGCCCGGCAGTACGTACGAAGCAAAGAAGGTTCTATGCCCTCTAGGATTGGAGGTGCAGAAGATACATGCATGCCCTAATGACTGCATCCTCTACCTGTAGGAGATATGCCCTAGAGGCAATAATAAATGTTATTGATTATCTCCCTGTACATAATTATGTTTATGTTCCATGCTATAACTGCAATGATTCTCGAGTCTACAAATAAAACGAGGCTCGGAGGAAGACTCATTTGCACGTGTGGAATAATAAACGGTAAAATGTATTCCTAGTCTGGCCTCTAAGACTAGCTCAAGTATTGCATGATGATCCTGTTTTCCTGATCATGGGCATGGCTATGCCGGCAATTTTGAGGGCGCAATGTTGGTAGAACACTTGTGTTGAATCGACCCGAATTGATGTTATGCTATGAGATACATTCGTCATAAGTTAATGGTTAATAACACAGAGATGGTTAATGTTTGCATGATTCCTTAGACCATGAGAGTATCGAGTTTCTTCATGCTTGCTTCATGAACTTTGGGGTTTGTTAAACGTCATCCGTAAAAGGGTGGCTATTACGGCGGCTTACGGGTTCATGGAAAAGTATGTCAAGTAACTTGATAGCTCAAGATTGGGATTTGCTCCTCCGACGATGGAGAGATATCTCTGGGCCCTCTCGGTGTTACGGTATCCATCATCGTCTGGCCAGACACAGGGTGATTTGATCACATGGATGCCGGAACACGGGAACGAGAAAAGAGAACAATACCGGCAACGAGATAACTGGCATTGTGGACAAGTGTTGATCCACGAGGATGCCGATGTTTCTCACCTCGGGTAATTGTAACATATCGCGAAGCAACAGGAATAGCTCACGGCAACTGGAGGTTCACTCGAATATTTATTCGTGTGGGTATAGGGATCGATATGGGTGTCCACGGCTCCGATGTTGATCATTGATCGGAAGGGGTTCCGGGTCATGTCTATGGTTCACCGAACCTATAGGGTCACACGCTTAAGGGTCATCTATCTGCTGAATACTAGACAGGGAGTCTGAGAGAAAATCACCGAAAAAGTTTCGGACGCCGGAAAAGTTTCGGACAGCGGAAAAGTTCCGCAGAGAGGTCACCGGATGAGTTCCGGTGAAACTGAAAAGTTGTTTCAGAGGATACCATAAAGTCAAATTGGTTTTGGCACATGCTTGATAATTCTTGGAGGGTGCCAGAATCATTCTGGAAACTTTCTGGAATTTTCCGGGATGAAAACCGGAAATGTTCCGGAGCTGCCGAAACCGCTTCAGATGCTTTTCGCAGATGAAATCACTAAACCGGAATTGTTCCGGCTAGCGTTGAAAATTATTTTGGTGGGTACTAGAATTGTTCTAAGCCCACATGAATATTTTCAGTTCGATCAGACGCTGAAAAATGTCGTCGTGAATAGTGAAAGCACTTTTTGGATATTTTTGGAAAAGTGCCTTTTGGGATATTTTCCCAAAAGGTTTCTAGAAGGCTTGGGGGCTAAGAAACCCCCTTGGGGGGCCCCCCAAGAGATGGTGGCTGGCCACAATGGGGCTCGTCCATGGAGCCCCCACTTGTTCCTTGGTTTCACCTTTAGGTCCTTGGGAAGGACTCCTTTCCATGTGGGTTTTGGGTTTTATTGTAAAACCACCCTACCCCTTGGTTTTCCTATAAATAGGAGGTGAGTGGGCTGCCATCTCACACACTCTTGCTCTCATACACAAAGCCATGCATGATCTGGCATTCTTCTCTCCCTCCCAGCGAAATAGTTTCGTAGAGCCGAAAGGCTGTGTGGGTTCCGGCAGGAACTAGTTCTGGACGGCGAAGCCCTGCCGGATAGATGACACCGTATGTGTGCAACTCTGTAGAGAGATTGTAGTTTCGGTCTTAGTTCGAGAGTGCCTCCCGAAGGGCTATCCGTGTGACCGTCCGAGTTTTGGAGGTCCTCCCGAAGGGCTGTCCGAGTGACAGTCCGAGTTTCGGAGGTCCTCCCGAAGGGCTGTCCGCGACACCGTCCGGGGGACTGTGTGACCGCCTCCCGGAGGGCTGTCCGCGGGGCAGATGAGGGTATACATCCTCGCAGTTGGGAGGTTGTAAAATCCTAGCTGCGGGGATCTGCACCGCCGATCGTCATCGACTCTACTTCCGCTGCGCTACGAGTCGGTAACGAAAGAGATCAAACCTTGTATGCAGTCTCCATAGTGGTCCTGGGCTGGTGCGTAGGTCGGAAAATTTTTGTTTTCTGCTGCGTTACCTAACAGTGGCATCAAGAGCCGTGCTATGCGTAGATGCAGGTTGCGATCTAGAATACATAGAGATGTATGGGTGTTGCACAATATAATTAGGTAGTAGATGAGATCTATTGCTGAAAATTATTTGTGCGGGTAGCAGATGAAGTCTGTTACCCGATGTTCTTGTTGCTTCCCTCGAATTTGCATATTTCTGATCTTGATAACAGTATGGTGGAGTTTCAATGTTCTGGCAATCCGCGATCCTGATTGATCAACGAAGTGCTAACAGTTCATTGAATTCCACCGTAGTTAAAAAGAAAGATGAAATTTCACAGACGAAAGGGCAATGCAGATATGATCTGCACGGGGGTCACGCGTATGACGAAGTTTAGTATGGGGCTCGAGATTTTATTATCTCGTGTTTCATACACCCTGGAATGTTAATCTAGCGACTTGGATTATCATGCTTGATGATGGACATTGGTAGCTTCGGTTTGTTTCGAAACCTTAGAAGCCACGTAAAAATAAAATTTTGTATAAACCGATTAGAGGCGTCTAACTTGGTTTTGCAGGATGGTTTGCATGTGCATATGATGTGGTATAGCAGTTCTCATATTAATTTGATTATGTATGAGATGACTATATGATGTAAATTGATTAACATGACCTGCGTGTCATGATTCGGCATGATGGCTGGAGCCATATGATTGCACTTTAATGACCTGCGTGTCAACCTTATGTAATGAACTTATTTTATTAGCTATAGAGATAGCAATATTATCTTGTGCATCGACAAGGTGGTGGCAATCTTCGCGAAGGTGAACACCGACGCGAATGCCGAAGACGAAGAAATACAAGACTTCTCCGTCAGAAAGGGCTATACCATATCATGCTATTATGAATTGCCTGAGATGTTTATCCCTTATGATGCACCCTTCTTGATTGCGCGGTAGTCGCTTTTTATTAGGGTGATCTCTCACAAAAAATATCAAGTAGTTAGTGTTCTCCCAAGTGTAGCACCGTCACGGCACCTATCTCTTCGGGGTATCACATGGTTGCATGGGTACGAACGATTAGAGAAGTGTGAGGCGGGTGAGTTGATGACCTCGCAGTGAGATCACTTGGTTGTCTTGACGTTCAGGCATGGAAGTCATGAGCTCGGAACACACGCATCGAAAGATGAACAAGAGTCACATAGAGATGTGATTGGCAAAGTTGTCCTACCGATTGCAATTCTCGTCACTTGAGATGGTTGCATCCTTGGCGTTGAATTGTAATTTGGATCTTGAATCACTCACAATCAATTATGAGAGATATTGATTTGAGTGGGAGCGCACTATAGAATTAACTTGTTTAATTCTCAGTGCAATTAATTTTGAACACTGTCTAAGTGTGGTTTGCATAATAGTTGTAGAATAATGGCTCGCGTTTCCACCTTCCCTATTAAAATTGAATAGCTGTTAAATATCTGGTTAAAACTTTACGGTTGGTAACGTAATGTGAGGATTGTCCTCAAGAGTGCCGAGAAGGACTTTGTCCTATCGCATGCTTTCGGTATTCTCCCGCTAATTCTATGGATCATGTGACTCTCGTCCTTCGATCCAAAAGCTAGAATTCTGTTTCAGTCAAATGCAATACGTTTGCTTCCATGAGACCCGAACTTCGTAAGTTTGGATAGTTATGTGATATTCATGGAATCTGAAAATCATTTTCAGAGACAGACAAAGGCTAAAAGATATGAGATATCCAAAGCAATGTTTGTTTGCAAACTATTAGTAAAGGAGTTTACTATGCATTTGACTGATAAGAGAGGGATCCAGAAGAACGCATGTCATATGATGATGGTGAATAAAACAACAACTTAAAGAGAAAGGAAGTGTCCGAAGGGTGTTAGTGAAACTTTCACGCCTAGGAAGTCCGGGGCTAACGCCACTCTTAAGTTGGATGCTTCTTCTGAGAGTAGGAGAAATACTGAAAGTTAAACTGTTAGAAGTAAAATGGAAAAGGATAGAAGACTGGAATATCCAGCTCATGTATGAATGTCATACAAGTTTTTGATGTATAGAAGGCTGGTCAAAGATATAGTTCTTGGGAATTATGGTTAAACATGTTAATCACTAATTCTTGGGTATTGTGAGTTAATCACAAAGATACCCGCTCGATTGCACTCTGTTGCAACTCGATGTAAGAACTACTACGGCCTAAAAGACTAGCTAGGAATGAGGTTTAGATACACACAGGGAACATAGTAAATGTTACTATACCTTCCATTAGTGTATTCCTTATGTATTTACTTTCATAATTCATTTTAGAGTTTTACACTCTAGCCGATTGCATAAAGTATCTTGCAAGAAGGTTATTCATAAGAGAACTTTTGATGTTCGATGTTATGAATAACATAAGGGCCATACTTTCATTATGAATGAGATGTATGTTATGAATATTGATATTAATACATTACCTCTGTATTTACTTTCATAATTCATTTTAGAGTTTTACACTCTAGCCCATTGCATAAAGTATCTTGCAAAAAGGGTATTCATAAGAGAACTTTTGATGTTCGATGTTATGAATAACATAAGGGCCATACTTTCATTATGAATGAGATGTATGTTATGAATATTGATATTAATACATTATCTCTGTATTTACTTTCATAATTCATTTAGAGTTTCATACACTCTAGCCCTTTGCATAAGGTATTTTGCAACAAGGTTATTCATAAGAGAACTTTTGATGTTCGGTGTTATGAATAACATGAAGGGCCATGCTTCCATACATGATGGGATGTATGCTATGAATATTGATGGTAATATGATACATCCATAACACTGACGCTAAATGTCGCAAGACTAAAAGAATACCACACAAGTGTGGCACTGCATTTGGTCACATTGGAGAAACCCGCATGGAAAATTCCATTATGATGGATTTTGAAGTCATTTGATTTTGAATCATCTGACACTTGCAACTTTCCTCTGAAAGGTGAAGTGACTGAAATACCGTTCACAGGCCATAAGGAACGAGCAAAGAACATATTGGTGATCATACATTATGATGTGTGTAGTCCAATAAATGTTGTTGCAAGTAGTGGATTTATCTATCTTCAGAAATGACTCAAGTAGATATGTGGATATTTACTTGTTGAGACGTAAGTCTGGATCTTTTTGAATTCATTCATAAGGTTTTCAAAAATGAAGTAGAAGTTGTTGTAACAAGAAAATTATGTTTCTAGAATTCGATTGCAGAAAGGAATATTTGAGTTACAAGTTTAGCGAATGTCTGTTGAGTTGTGAAAGGGGTTTCATAACTTACACCTCCCGGAGCACCACTGCAAGTGGAAAGTCCGTGAAGATGTAATCGAACCATTTATGACATGGTAAGATCAAAGATGACATAAATAAAATTTGCCACTATCCCTTTTAAGGTGATGCTTTAGAGACTGCGGCTTTTACACTGAAAAGAGCTTCATCGGGTCTGTTGAAATAACGTCATGGTATGGTACGCCCAACCATGTTATATCTTTTCTTAACATTTGGAATATGGGGCTTGTGTAAAAGGTTACAAACCTATTCCAAATCAGACAAGTGCTACTTTGTAGGTTATCCCAAGTCATTGGGTATTCCACCACCACTGTACCGAGGCAAAGGGTTTTGCCACAAAACGGTATGCTTTTAAAGAGAATAGTTCTCATAAAAGGTCAGTGGGAGGACAGTGCAACTCGACAAGATAACCAGTATCTTCATCATCAGGTCAAAGGAAAGGAACCTTGGAAGTGATTCCAGGGTTTCCTACTGCGACTGATACGGAAGTCTCTACAATAAAATGTATTGACTTCAGTCGAACTTGCAGCTGAACCACGTAGGCAAGGCTCGTGCAAACCTCTCAGGTGCGCAAACGAGATATTGTTGTTGGACAACAGTATACCTACGATATACAAGGAAGCAGTGATGGGCCCTGACTCCGGAATTGGCTAAATGCCAATACAATCTGAGATAGTTTCCATATAAGTGATTCAAGATTAAGATCTTGATACACCTTTCGGAAGACTTAGAGTCTAACGAATATTTATGGAACTAAAAACTGATACGGATAAAAATGTTTTAACCATAAAGCTCGACTTGTTGCAATAACAAGTTCAAGGAGTTGACTACGATGAGATTGTCTCACCGTAGCGATGCTTGAAGTCGGTTCGGGTTGAACTAGCAATTAATACATATTTCAATCATGAGATATGAAACATGGATGACAAAAGGATTTCCATCTGATTAAAATGAAACCTAGGACTTGTATGTGATACAGTCCAAGGTATTTTGACAGTCCAGAGGATGCTAGTAAGGGTGCAAACTTCAGAGTTCCAGTGATGGACAGAAGAGAGCAAAATGGAATTGGAATCTTCGTGTTTTAATGAAATGGTCAAAAGGGTTTTGACTTCATCAATGGGTAACGAAGATGCTTGTGATTCAAGAAAGTAAGTGGGAGCATAATAATATTTCTAAAACATTGTGTGCTTGACACATTATTAATTGGAAGTAAATTTCTTGACACGAATTAAGGACTTCATTTGAAAATAGTTTTTTGATGAAGTGCTTGGGCTATATAGCCTCCATATTAGGGATGATGATCTATGGAGATAGATTTACCTAATAGGGCTAAGCAATGAATACATATTGACAAGATGCTAAAACCTTTTAGCATTTAAAACGCCAAGGAGTGATTCTTGCCGAAGTCACATGGAAAGAGTTTTCGCAAGACTCAGTGTCCCAAAGCACTGATGAGTGAAATACATGATGGAGATTCCACACACTCTTGTGTTTGGATTAATCATGTATTCCATGGTATGTAAAACAACCAGATATGTCCAATACTCCAAAGTTGTTGCGAGTATAGATACCATAGTGATCAAAGTACTGATCATGGGACAACAGTGAAAGATGTCATTGAGTACTAGAGCAGTACTGATGACATGTTTTCTCGCAAGCGGAGATCATGAAGAGTTCGTTGTAAAAGGTTACATCGAAACAGTCTTCATCAATGCTCCATGCGATTTTTCGATTTAAATTGAGGGTTTTTGTGTGATACACAATATGGTGGCACGGCAGTTGGAAATTGTTCCAAACAAGATACTGTGGCGAATTCTATAACAAAGGCTAAGTATGTTGACGCTTTAGAAGCGACAAAGAAGTTGTTGAATCATATAGTTCATTCATGAACTTAGTATGGTACCAAGATGGCTTTGGTCTATGGGACACTATTGCAGATAGTTGCTCCATAGCTCAGTCTGAGGAATCAGGTTTCGACCAATGATTCACACATATGCAAAGCCAAGTCCACACAAAATATGAATTTTGTGAAAGCGTGAAAACGCGAGGATATGCAAAGTTACACACAGAGCTAAAGTCGTCAGATCCGTTGGACATCAGGCTATACCACAAGCGAAGCATATTTTACACCAGTATGCCGTAGGTGTAAAGTGCACTAGCATTGACTAGATTATTGACTCTAGTGCAAGTGGGAGTCTGTAGGAGATATGCCCTAGAGGCAATAATAAATGTTATTGATTATCTCCCTGTACATAATTATGTTTATGTTCCATGCTATAACTGCAATGATTCTCGAGTCTACAAATAAAACGAGGCTCGGAGGAAGACTCATTTGCACGTGTGGAATAATAAACGGTAAAATGTATTCCTAATCTGGCCTCTAAGACTAGCTCAAGTATTGCATGATGATCCTGTTTTCCTGATCATGGGCATGGCTATGCCGGCAATTTTGAGGGCGCAATGTTGGTAGAACACTTGTGTTGAATCGACCCGAATTGATGTTATGCTATGAGATACATTCGTCATAAGTTAATGGTTAATAACACAGAGATGGTTAATGTTTGCATGATTCCTTAGACCATGAGAGTATCGAGTTTCTTCATGCTTGCTTCATGAACTTTGGGGTTTGTTAAACGTCATCCGTAAATGGGTGGCTATTACGGCGGCTTATGGGTTCATGGAAAAGTATGTCAAGTAACTTGATAGCTCAAGATTGGGATTTGCTCCTACGACGATGGAGAGATATCTCTGGGCCCTCTCGGTGTTACGGTATCCATCATCGTCTGGCCAGACACAGGGTGATTTGATCACATGGATGCCGGAACACGGGAACGAGAAAAGAGAACAATACCGGCAACGAGGTAACTGGCATTGTGGACAAGTGTTGATCCACGAGGATGCCGATGTTTCTCACCTCGGGTAATTGTAACATATCGCGAAGCAACAGGAATAGCTCACGGCAACTGGAGGTTCACTCGAATATTTATTCGTGTGGGTATAGGGATCGATATGGGTGTCCACGGCTCCGATGTTGATCATTGATCGGAAGGGGTTCCGGGTCATGTCTATGCTTCACCGAACCTATAGGGTCACACGCTTAAGGGTCATCTATCTGCTGAATACTAGACAGGGAGTCTGAG
The DNA here is from genome assembly GCA_039707655.1 of Elymus sibiricus. NCBI lineage: Eukaryota > Viridiplantae > Streptophyta > Magnoliopsida > Poales > Poaceae > Elymus > Elymus sibiricus. Next base: position 15,346,168 of record CM077665.1, on the reverse strand, counting down.
AGAAAATCACCGAAAAAGTTTCGGACGCCGGAAAAGTTTCGGACAGCGGAAAAGTTCCGCAGAGAGGTCACCGGATGAGTTCCGGTGAAACTGAAAAGTTGTTTCAGAGGATACCATAAAGTCAAATTGGTTTTGGCACATGCCTGATAATTCTTGGAGGGTGCCAGAATCATTCTGGAAACTTTCTGGAATTTTCCGGGATGAAAACCGGAAATGTTCCGGAGCTGCCGAAACCGCTTCAGATGCTTTTCGCAGATGAAATCACTAAACCGGAATTGTTCCGGCTCGCGTTGAAAATTATTTTGGTGGGTACTAGAATTGTTCTAAGCCCACATGAATATTTTCAGTTCGATCAGACGCTGAAAAATGTCGTCGTGAATAGTGAAAGCACTTTTTGGATATTTTTGGAAAAGTGCCTTTTGGGATATTTTCCCAAAAGGTTTCTAGAAGGCTTGGGGGCTAAGAAACCCCCTTGGGGCCCCCCCAAGAGATGGTGGCCGGCCACAATGGGGCTCCTCCATGGAGCCCCCACTTGTTCCTTGGTTTCACCTTTAGGTCCTTGGGAAGGACTCCTTTCCATGTGGGTTTTGGGTTTTATTGTAAAACCACCCTACCCCTTGGTTTTCCTATAAATAGGAGGTGAGTGGGCTGCCATCTCACACACTCTTGCTCTCATACACAAAGCCATGCATGATCTGGCATTCTTCTCTCCCTCCCAGCGAAATAGTTTCGTAGAGCCGAAAGGCTGTCTGGGTTCCGGCAGGAACTAGTTCTGGACGGCGAAGCCCTGCCGGATAGATGACACCGTATGTGTGCAACTCTATAGAGAGATTGTAGTTTCGGTCTTAGTTCGAGAGTGCCTCCCAAAGGGCTGTCCGTGTGACCGTCCGAGTTTTGGAGGTCCTCCCGAAGGGCTGTCCGAGTGACAGTCCGAGTTTCGGAGGTCCTCCCGAAGGGCTGTCCGCGACACCGTCCGGGGGACTGTGTGACCGCCTCCCGGAGGGCTGTCCGCGGGGCAGATGAGGGTATACATCCTCGCGGTTGGGAGGTTGTAAAATCCTAGCTGCGGGGATCTGCACCGCCGATCATCATCGACTCTACTTCCGCTGCGCTACGAGTCGGTAACGAAAGAGATCAAACCTTGTATGCAGTCTCCATAGTGGTCCTGGGCTGGTGCGTAGGTCGGAAATTTTTTGTTTTCTGCTGCGTTACCTAACACTACCGCAGTGAGTACGAGGATTTGAACGCATGCCTGGTATGCGGTGCATTGCGGTATAAGATCAGACGAGATGACCCTGGTGATGTTGAGGGCGAGCGCCCCAAGAAGAGGGTTCCTGCCAAGGTGATGTGGTATGCTCCTATAATACCACGGCTGAAACGTCTTTTCAGAAACAAAGAGCATGCCAAGTTGATGCGATGGCACAAAGAAGACCGTAAGAAAGACGGGAAGTTGAGAGCACCCGCTGACGGGTCGCAGTGGAGAAAAATCGAGAGAAGGTGGGGGGACTTTGCAGGTGATGCAAGGAACGTATGGTTTGGTTTAAGTGTAGATGGCATTAATCCTTTTGGGGAGCAGAGCAGCAATCGTAGCACCTGGCCCGTGACTCTATGTATCTATAACCTTCCTCCTTGGTTGTGCATGAAGCGGAAGTTCATTATGATGCCAGTGCTCATCCAAGGCCCTAAGCAACCCGGCAATGACATTGATGTGTACCTAAGGCCATTAGTTGAAGAACTTTTACAGCTGTGGAATGGAGAAGGTGTACGTGTGTGGGATGAGCACAAACAGGAGGAATTTGACCTACATGCGTTGTTGTTTGTAACCATCAACGATTGGCCTGCTCTCAGTAACCTTTCAGGACAGACAAACAAGGGATACCACGCATGCACGCACTGTTTAGATGACACCGACAGTATATATTTGGACAAATGCAGGAAGAATGTGTACCTGGGGCATCGTCGATTTCTTCCGACCAACCATCAATGTCGAAAGAAAGGAAAGCATTTCAAAGGTGAGGCAGATCACCGGAAGAAGCCCGCCCTACGTACTGGTGATCACATACTTGATATGGTCAATGATTTACAAGTAATCTTTGGAAAGGGTCCTGGCGGACTATCTGTTCCGACTGACGATGCGGGACGCGCACCCATGTGGAAGAAGAAATCTATATTTTGGGACCTACCCTATTGGAAAGACCTAGAGGTCCGCTCTGCAATCGACGTGATGCACGTGACGAAGAATCTTTGCGTGAACCTGCTAGGCTTCTTGGGAGTGTATGGGAAGACAAAAGATACACCGGAGGCACGGGAGGAACAGCAACGTGTGCATGAAAAAGACGGCATGCATCCAAAGCAGTATGAAGGTCCTGCCAGCTACGCTCTTACCAAAGAAGAGAAGGAAATCTTCTTTGAATGCCTGCTCAGTATGAAGGTCCCGTCTGGCTTCTCATCGAATTTAAAGGGAATAATAAATATGGCAGAGAAAAAGTTCCAGAACCTAAAGTCTCATGACTGCCACGTGATTATGACGCAACTGCTTCCGGTTGCATTGAGGGGGCTTCTACCGGAAAACGTTCGATTAGCCATTGTGAAGCTATGTGCATTCCTCAATGCAATCTCTCAGAAGGTGATCGATCCAGAAATCCTGTCAAGGTTAAGGAGTGATTTGGTGCAATGTCTTGTTAGTTTCGAGCTGGTGTTCCCACCATCTTTCTTCAATATCATGACGCACGTCCTAGTTCATCTAGTCGACGAGATTGTCGTTCTGGGCCCTGTATTTCTACACAATATGTTCCCCTTTGAGAGGTTCATGGGAGTCTTAAAGAAATATGTTCGTAACCGCGCTAGGCCAGAAGCAAGCATCTCCATGGGCCATCAAACAGAGGATGTCATTGGGTTTTGTGTTGACTTCATTCCTGACCTTAAGAAGATTGGTCTCCCTCAATCGCGGTATGAGGGGAGACTGACTGGAAAAGGCACGCTAGGAGCGGACTCAATAATATGTAGGGACGGGCATTCTTGGTCTCAAGCACACTACACAGTTCTACAGAATTCTACCTTGGTGACCCCGTATGTCGATGAACACAAGAATATTCTGCGCTCCAAACACCCGGAGCAGTGTGACGACTGGATTACATATGAACACATCAGGACTTTCGGCAGTTGGTTGCAAACACGTCTCATGGGTGACAACACTGTTTCTGATGAGCTGTACTCGTTGGCCAGGGGACCATCTTCGACTGTATTGACTTACAAAGGGTACGAGATAAATGGGAATACATTTTACACGATCGCCCAAGATCAAAAGAGCACCAACCAAAACAGCGGTGTCCGCTTTGATGCAGCAACCAAGAGGGGAAAGGACACATATTATGGTTACATAGTGGACATATGGGAACTTGACTATGGACATGATTTCAAGGTCCCTTTGTTTCAGTGCAAATGGGTCAATCTGTCAGGAGGCGGGGTACAGGTAGACCCACAGTACGGAATGACAACAGTGGATCTCAACAATTTTGGGTACACAGACGAACCATTCGTCCTAGCCAATGATGTGGCGCAGGTTTTCTATGTGAAGGACATGTCTACCAAACCGAGAAAAAGAAAAGATAAGGAAGCGAATACATCATACGATGAGCCAAAGCGCCACATAGTTCTTTCAGGAAAAAGAGACATCGTGGGATTGGAGGGCAAGACAGACATGTCTGAAGATTATGAAAAGTTTCATGAAATTCCTCCCTTCAAAGTCAAGGCTGACCCAAGCACCCTGTTAAACGATGAAGATTATCCATGGTTACGGCGCAATAAGCAAAGGACACAAGCGAAGAAAAAGTGAAGACTTTCTCTCCACAACTATATCATTGCAGTTACATTAGAAGAAATTAAATGCCTTTTGTAACAGATGAGTTTTCGTCCGAAACCCTGATACTTCGAAAGAGATTGTCCGTTTTGTACACGAAGTGCATCCAGTTTTTGCCGTAACCCTCTCAACTTTTTAGCACATGCTATGTGGGTGAAATGATGATACCATGCCAACTTTCAACCTGTTCAGAGTTCATTTGTAGTGCTTTTCAATTTCAGGGTCATTTAGCTTAAAAAATCAGTAAATGCATGAAAAATAGGAAATGAAGTCAGAAAGGGTTGAAAATTGATGATGTGGCTTTGAATGGTGCATTTTGAACACACAAAAAGTCTGGAGTTCAAATAAGTTCAAAAAAATGAAATCCCTTTGTAACAGATGAGTTTTCGTCCGAAACCCTGATACTTCGAAAGAGATTGTCCATTTTGTACATGAAGTGCATCCAGTTTTTGCCGTAACCCTCTCAACTTTTTAGAACATGCTATGTGGGTGTAATGATGATACCATGCCAACTTTCAACCTTTTCAGAGTTCATTTGAAGTGCTTTTGAATTTCAGGGTCATTTAGCTCAAAGAATGAACTAATAGCAAAAAGAATGAACTAGAAAACCTTTATGAAACTCTAATAGAAAAAATAATGAACTAAAAATAATTAATTAAACTTTTTTGTTATGATAAACTAAAATAAAACTATAATATTCATCAATAGCAAAAAGAATCAACTAAAAAGCTTTTATAAAACTCTAATAGCAAAAGGAATCAACTAAAAATATTTTATAAACCTCTAGTATTTATGAAACTAAAATTATATAAAATTTATGCAACTAAAGTTATCAAAGTATTTTTTGTTCAAAACATTAATAGCAAAAAGAATTTTCATAAAGAATTTTTTTAGAAACTTTAATAGCAAACTAAAATAACAAAATCTGTTTTTGGTTAAAACAGACATTTAAAATTACCTAAAAATTACCAAATTGAATATAATGATAAAACACAGTAATATTAAATAGCAGGAAAAAGAATCACTCAAAAATCTATTTTTATAGTAAAGTTATTCACAAACTAGTGATTCACACCAATTTAAAAGAATTCAAATTTAAACTATTCAAATTTGGAAACTAATGGCACTAACAGAAAGTTTATAATTTTTGTGACCTAAAAGCAAAAAGAATCACTGAAAAACTGTAAGTAGAAACAAAAGAAAATAAATAAAGCAAAAAAGAAAACAAAAAAAGTAGAAAAAAATTAAAAAAAATTGCCGCCTAGTGGGCCACCACGGCCTGAATACGACTAGAAACCCAACTATCTAGCTGGGCCAGGATTCAGGCCCGCAGAAGGCCCAGAAGGCCCACAGGAAGAGGTGTGTGCGATTAGGCCCGTAAGCCTGCTGTTGAGAGGAGCTCGAGAGGGCTGGCGCAGCAGCGCTTATAAACCACTCTCGAGCCCTCTCAGCTAGCGAGGTGGGACTAAACTTTTGGCCCCGGGCAGCACCACCCTTTAGTCCCGGTTGGTGGCACCAACCGGGACCAATGCCCACCTTTGGTCCCGGTTGGTGGCACCAACCGGGACCAATGCCACCCTTTAGTCCCGGTTGGTGCCACCAACCGGGACCAAAGGTCTCTGCTTCCCGCCCTTTGGGCTGACGAAAAGAGACCTTTGGTCCCGGTTGGTGGCACCAACCGGGACTAAAGGTGGGCATTGGTCCCGGTTGGTGCCACCAACCGGGACCAATACTTCTTGTATATAAGAAAACCCTTGGAAAATTTCAGGTTTTCATCTACCAGTTGCCCCGAGCCCGCCTCCCCGATTCCGCCGTCCCCGTCGTCGCCGCCGCCTCCCCGTCGCCGCGTCGTCGCCTCCCCGAGCCTGCCGTCCTCGTCGTCGCCGTCGCCTCCCCGTCGCCGCGTCGTTGCCATCGCCGAGCCCGCCGTCCTCGTCCTCGTCGCCTCCCCGAGCCCGCCGTCCCCGTCGTCGCCGTCGCCTCCCCGACGTCGCCGCGTCGTCGCCGTCGCCAAGCCCGCCGTCCTCGTCGTCGTCGCCTCCCCGAGCCCGCCGTCCCAGTCGTCGCCGTTGCCTCCCCGTCGCCGCGTCGTCGCCTCCCCGAGCCCGCTGCCCTCGTCGTCGTCGCCTCCCCGAGCGCCCGCCGTCCTCGTCCCCGTCACCGCGTGCCGCCCCTAGCCCGCCGTCCTCGTCGCCGGCCTCCAGCCATCGCCGCCCACCCCAGTGAGGCCCCCCCTTTCCGGCCATGTATATGTTTTTTTTCATGTATATGTATATGTTCATGTATATGTGTGTATATTTTCATGTAAAAAGTCATGTATATGTTTTTTTCATGTATATGTATATATGTTCATGTATATGTGTGTATATGTTCATGTAAAAACTAAAAAGTCATGTATATGTTTTTTTCATGTATATGTATATATGTTCATGTATATGTGTGTATATGTGTGTATATGTTATCCGGAATGTATGTCGTTGTCGATATACCCCCTCCCCGATAACTTCGACATGAGGGGGGAGGGGGGGTCGATATACCCCCTCCCCGATAACATTTTTTTTCTAAGTTACTAAGGTAAAATGTTCACCCCCCTCTCGATATACCGGGCGACCAACTCTCGAGGCCACCCAAACCCTAGAAAAAAAAATTCATACAGAAAACTCCGGTAATATAGATTTCGCAAGAATGCCCCCATTATGGATGTGCAAAAGAAGAAAGAGCGTTGTCGATCTCCTACCCCCTCCCGTCCCTACCCGATAAACTCTCGAGGCCACCCAAACCCTAGAAGAAAGAGCGTTGTCGATCTCCTACCCCCTCCCGTCCCTACCCGATAAACTCTCGAGGCCACCCAAACCCTAGAACAAAGAGCGTTGTCGATCTCCTACCCCCTCCCGTCCCTACCCAATAAACTCTCGAGGCCACCCAAACCCTAGAAGAAAGAGCATTTTTTTCCATGTATGTATGTGGCTATATGTATGTATGTCGCCGTCGCCCTCGATCTCCCACCCCCTCCCGCCCCTACCCGACAAACTCTCGAGGCCACCCAAACCCCTAGAAGAAAACTCCGGTAAATTCGACATGAGGGGGGATGTCGGACATATCGGGCGACCAACTCTCGAGGCCACGCAAACCCTAGAAAAAAAGCGTTGTCGATCTCCTACCCCCCCCCCCCCCCTCCCCTACCTGACAAACTCTCGAGGTCAGCCAAACCCCTAGAAGAAAACTCCGGTAACATAGATTTATCAAGAATGCCCCCATTATGGATGTGCACAAGTTGATCCAATTTTTTTTTGATCTCATCTATATATATTCTTTATATGTCACGTTGTCTGTCAAAGTATTGAAGAAATCCATGGCTTCATCATTAGCCGGAAGTAACATGCGTATGATGCTATGAAGCTCTTCAAAGTTGTTTTGGAACGGAGTTCCGGATAGAATAATTTGCTTTTTGGTACGAATTTCAGCAAAGGCCTTCCAAATAGCGATATTCGGAAGGCTCTTGCTGAACTTCGTACCAAAAAGCTAATTAATTATCCTATCCGGGACTCCGTTCCAAAACAATTTTGGAGAGCTTCGTACCATTATGCGCCTGTTACTTCCAGCTAATGATGAAGCCTTGGTTTTCTTGAATCCTTTGACACTAGACAACGTGACATATAGAAGGGTAGATGAGATCAGGAAAAATATGGACCATTTTCTGCACATCCAGAATGGCGCCATTTTGTTAATTAAATCCCTTAAAGGTTAAGAGAATCCCTTGTTTGACATTCATGAGAGAGGCGGTCCGGACATCGGACATTCATGTTTGTATATTAATTGCCATGTTGTAATATTTGCAGAAACTATGGATCAAAGAGACTTGGAACAAGAACAGTTGTTGGGGGAGATAATCCTCGCCGGAGGTGATGCTGTCTTGTCGTTTCTCAACGACACCGATGGAACAATGGAGGAGGAAGGACATGATCATGATGGCTCCGGTGACATGATCATGATGGCTCCGGAGGTGCTGACTAGCTAATTGATGCATTAATTGTTTTGGTATGTACATATATTAACTCTTCTTTCTTCTTTTATAGCCCTCCGGATCGAGCCAAACTTCGGTAACGAGACGAGGCCCGAAGAAGAGGTTGCGCAAGGATGAAAGGTTCACGATCACAGCACTCGCGGACGATGGCCTACCGATTGAACCCAAGCGGACCAAGGACGCATTTTCTGCTCAGTGCGGAGCTATTGTTAGGGACAACAACCCGATCAGCATCAAGCAATGGAATAAGCCTAAGGACGACGCCCCTGAAGGTGATTATGTCACCGATAGACAGAAAGATGATCTTTGGACCTTGCTGAAGGCAAATTTCACCCTACCGCCAGAGGAGGATCCGAATAAGCCCGTTATAGAGCCACTGGTCAAGGCGTGTGCTCTTAAGAAGATGGCAGATCTATTCAGGAGGTGGAAGAAGGAGTTGAAATCAAAGTTTGTCGACAAAGGTGAGACTCCAGAATTCATCGGCCGATTTGAGAAGATAAGAGATCACTGGCCCGCATTTGTGGCCTACAGGACATCAGACAAGAGTAAGAAAATGTCAGAGACAAACAAGAACAACGCTGCAAAGAAGCAGTATCACCATCACACGGGGTCAGGTGGCTACCTCAAAGCCCGGCCGTTGTGGGACAAAGCTGAGAATGACCTGATTGCTAAAGGGGTCGAACCAGAGACATTGAAATGGCCAGACCGTTCAAGGACTTGGTTCTTCGGGGTTGGGGGAACTTTGGACCCTGAAATAGGGAAGTGCCGTTGGACGGAAGAGCAACTTGCAATACCCGTCACGAAGCTTCAGAAGTATATCACCGCAGCACAGGAAGGGACGTTCATTCCCGACAGAGAGAAGGACGAGCTGACTGAGGCCCTAGGGAATGCTGAGCACCCTGGACGAACACGAGGCACACCAGGCTCCGTTCTGTGGAAGTTTGGGTTTCCCGACGCAGGCTGTTACAGAAGCCGGGAGAGAAAGAGGAAAGAGGAGCTGAGCGACATGCAGAAGATGAGTGCAAGACTACAAAAGCTAGAGGAAGGTGAGAGCCAGCGAGCTGCCGGCCAACTATCTCAGCGGCACGAAGCTACCCTAGAAGCTACCCCGCCATCTCAGCGGAGAAGCAGTGTGGCTTCCACGGAGCCCGTTTAGACTGACTTCACGGATCCTATCTACCCCGTGGATACTATCACGGAGGCTCAAAATTGCGAGCTTATGACGAAATGCCATAACCTCACTTTATTGGCGGCTGTCGGCTCTGTTGCACCTCCTCAACCCAATGGAACTTTTCACTGCCTTCCGATTCCACATGGCTATGCTGTTGTGATGGTGGATGAAGTAATGGAGGGATTTGAGGAGCTCGAGCTTTACCACTCTACAGGTGAAGGGGAGAATCAGCTGGTTCGTGCTCTGAGGAGTACATGTCTATGGCAGAAGGAGTACATCAAGCTTCCAAACTGGACGCCTCCGCCTCCTCCTCCTCCTCCGGCGAGTCAGGGCACTCCGCCTCCTCCTCCTCCTCCTCCTCCGGCGAGTGATCAGGGCACTCCGCCTCCTTCTCCAGCTCCTCCGACGCGTGAGGGCACTCCGCCTCCTCCTTCGCCTACTCCGGCGCGTCGGAGCACTCCGCCTCCTTCTCCGCCTCGTCAGCAACGACGGAAGAGAGACGCCGCCGCTCCGGCGGCTAGCAGTACAAGCAGAGGCGGGAGGCAATCCAGATACGGTCCATCTCTCAAGCCTGTGGAAAAGTTACCATATGAGAGAACCGAGTTTGAAAACGAGGAGATATGTCGTGCCCAAGTGAGGGACCATTTTGCAAAGAAAACTCCACCTCCGAAGGAGAAGCTAGATCCGGTGAAAGTGAAGCGCACTATCGATGCCCTGAAGCGACCACCACCGCCTCCGCCGGATTCCAACTATGTCCGCATTCTTAAAAAGACATATGAAGAAGCGCGGCGGTCGGGAAGTACTTCCAGTGATGCAAGGTTAGCAGAATGAAGAAGTGGGAAAACAATTCCCCAGCTCGGCGAACAGGAGAAGCAATCGTGCCCCCCGCTCAAGGTGTCTAGCGATATCGTCGCTAATCATCCGGGGATGGTGCCTGGTACCAATCCTGGTGATTACTTGGGGGATGATGTAATTTTTGAAATGGCTGAGGTAACAAAAGAAGAATATAAATACGTGCACGGGAAGCCTCTCGTCAAACCTGATCATCCTCCTCTAACAACGATGATGTACAAATTGCATGAGTGGTACATGAAAACCTGCAGGGAGTCTGGGAGAGACACTATGTATATGGCAGTGAAACCAGAGCACGAATTCATTGGACTTTCCGTGATGCCTGTTGAAATTGTGGAGTTATTTCAGTTATACAATCAACTGGCCCTCGACAAACAACTCATGACTTCCTACTGTCTGTAAGTATTACTTCTATAGTTAAGTCTCTAGCTCAGCTCGTTCATTGCATGCATATATAATTATCCTCACTATATTATGCAGATTGAAGATCTTCGAATGCAAAAAAATAGGAATCTTCGACGTTGGGTTCATTAGTCCAGATGCCGTAAATGAATGGACGGTAAAAAACTCAATCAAAGAGACCGAGGAGAACTTGCTACAGTCGTTCCTTATACATCAAAACAAAAGGGAAATACTCTTTCCTTACAACTTCAAGTGAGTATTGCTGTCTTCTCTGTATACTCAGTTTCGCTTACTCGAGGTTAAGTAATGTAATTGATGAGTTATATATGCGTGCGCAGTTTCCACTTTATTCTGCTATCCATTAAGCTTGACGGGGCATTAGTAACTGTCTTAGACTCGAGACGTAAAGATCCCGAGAATTATGCGGACATGACTGCAATGCTCAAGAAGTAAGTTCAGTCAATACCGGGACCATATCGGCATGCAACTTTCGTTAATTTCCTGATATCAAGTAATCATTTTCTTTGCCTGGCAGGGTTTGGAAGAAGTTCACCCGAAAGGTTCCCGGTCTAAACAAAGAGTTACGATTTACGCACCCCAAAGTAAGTAGTACTAGCTAGTTCCGCGCATCTCTAATTGATTCAAATTTTCATCAATATATCATTACCATGCTTGCTTATCAGTTTGATTGAACTCTATTCTCGTAAAGTGCTTGTACCAGAAAGAAGGGACTGTTTTATGTGCATACTACGTATGCGAGTTCATTCGCCACTCGACCTCTGAGCGGGGCTTCTCTGACAAACAATTTGAAGTACGTAAATAATATTCACAATTTTATTTTATATATTACCATCAATTGTGTTGAGTTTTATTTATATATATGCATGTATTGACCCCCTTCTTTAGATTAGATCTGGCAGATGCGGGATGAACTCGTACCACATGATCGCATACGAGCAATTCAAGAGGAATTGGCGGGATTCTTTCTTGACCACGTCATACCTAAAGACGGGGAATACCATGCGAATTTGTGATTGGATCTTAGGTAGATGATGTTAGGGATTGTAAAAGATGTTATATTGTATATATGTAGTACCGTCGGATAGATATACGAAAACTTGTTGTTCAACCAAGCACGGAGAAAGAGATGTCACTTCTCTCTATATATGTTCAGCATGACGATCTTGTGTAATTAATGGTTTCCTTCATTTTCTTATTAGCTCGCATCGAGTTATCTCTATATGTATAGTAGCTACCGTCGACCGAGCACGGAGAAAGAGAGGACACTTCTCCCTATTAGCTAGCTAACACAATATGAAACCCCTAAATTAACCCTCCAAAACCCCCCAACCCCCCCCCCCCCTTCAAAAAAAAAACCCCCAGCTGCTGCCTGAAGCTGACGCGTGGATAACCTTTGGTCCCGGTTGGTGTGACCAACCGGGACTAAAGGTCCTCCTGCCTGGGCTCCCCGCTGCGGCCACGTGGATGCCTTTTGGTCCCGGTTGGTGTTACCAACCGGGACCAAAGGTCCTCCTGCCTGGGCTACTCGCAGCGGCCACGTGGAGCCCCTTTGGTCCCGGTTCGTAAGCGAACCGGGACTAAAGGTATTGGGCTTTAGTCCCGACCCTTTAGTCCCGGTTCCAGAACCGGGACTAAAGGCCCTCTGGAACCGGGACTAAAGGCCCTTTTTCTACTAGTATATCGGACGTGGATTAGTTTGATGTGGATCATGTTACACTTAGACAACTTGAGGGATGTTAATCTAAGTGGGAGTTCTTAAGTAATTTGATTAATTGAACTTCAATTATCATGAACATAGTCAAAAGTGTCTTAGCAATTTAATGTTGTAGATCGATAAACCACGCGTTAGTTCCACTGTTTTTAATATGTTCCTACAGTAAGCCAAGTTGAAAGTTGATGGAAGCAACTATGCGGACTAGGTCCGTGATCTGAGGATTGTCCTCACTGATGCACAGAAGGCTTATGTCCTTAATGTACCGCTCAGTGAAATACCCCTACGGCTTCGTCTGAGGACGTTATGAACGTCTGGCAGACAAGAAAAGATGACTACTCGATAGTGTTGGAAATATGCCCTAGAGGCAATAATAAATTGGTTATTATTATATTTCCTTGTTCATGATAATCGTTTATTATCCATGCTATAATTGTATTGATTGGAAACTCAAATACATGTGTGGGTACATAGACAACACTGTGTCCCTAGTAAGCCTCTAGTTGACTAGCTCGTTGATCAAAGATGGTTAAGGTTTCCTAGCCATTGACATGAGATGTCATTTGATAACGGGATCACATCATTAGGAGAATGATGTGATGGACAAGACCCAAACTAAAAACGTAGCATTTGATCGTGTCAGTTTATTGCTATTGTTTTCTGCATGTCAAGTATCTGTTCCTTTGACCATGAGATCATGCAACTCACTGACACCGGAGGAATACCTTGTGTGTATCAAACGTCGCAACGTAACTGGGTGACTATAAAGGTGCTCTACAGGTATCTCCGAGGGTGTCTGTTGGGTTGGCATGGATCAAGACTGGGATTTGTTACTCCGTGTGACGGAGAGGTATCTCAGGGCCCACTCGGTAATACAACATCACATTGAGCCTTGCAAGCAAAGTGACTAAAGAGTTAGCCACAGGATCTTGTATTACGGAACGAGTAAAGAGACTTGCCGGTAACGAGATTGAACTAGGTATAGAGATACCGACGATCGAATCTCGGGCAAGTAACATACCGAAGAACAAAGGGAACAGCATACGGGATTAACTGAATCCTTGACATAGAGGTTCGACCGATAAAGATCTTCGTAGAATATGTAGGAGCCAATATGGGCATCCAGGTCCCGCTATTGGTTATTGACCGTAGAGGTGTCTCGGTCATGTCTACATAGTTCTCGAACCCGCAGGGTCTACACACTTAACATTTGGTGACGATATAAGTATAGTTGAGTTATTTTGTTGGTGACCGAAAGTTGTTCGGAGTCCCGGATAACATTTGGTAAAGATTGATATATGTGATAATAGTGTTTTGATCTCCGAAAGAGTTCCGGGGTTCACCGGAATGGGTTCCGGATGTTTACCGAAGTGTTCGGGTGCAGCAACACTTTATATGGGCCAAAGGGATAAAGCCCACGAGGTATTGGAAAGTGCAAAAGTAGTTTTGCTGCCGCGTAAGCGGTACTACCGCTTGGTGAAGCGGTACTACCGCCCGAGCGGTACTACCGCTTGTGTGAAGCGGTACTACCGCCCAAGCGGTACTACCGCTTGTGTGAAGCGGTACTACCGCTTGTGTGCGGCTGTGCACGGTTCGGCAGGGATCCGAGATGGAATCTTTCCCTGCGGGCCAAACCGACCTTGTGCGGGCAAAACCGACCTGGAGGAGGCTTTTACTCCAAGTTTAGACCCCAAGGCTCAACATATAAATAGAGGGACAGGGCTAGCACACGGGACACATCAAGATTTTCCCAAGCCGTGTGCGGCAACCCTAACCCTCTAGTTCCTCCGTCATAATCTCCGTAGCGCTTGGCGAAGCCCTGCAGAGATTGTTCCTCACCACCATCACCACGCCGTCGTGCTGCTGGAACTCAACCACTACTTCACCATCGCTCGCTGGATCGAGGAGGTGAAGGCGTCATCAAGCCGTACGTGTGTTGAACGCGGAGGTGCCGTCCGTTCGGCGCTAGTTCGTGATCGGATCGAGGGATGACTTGCGATTTGGATCGCGGAGACGTTCGACTACATCAACCGCGTTTCTTAAACGCTTCCGCTTAGCGATCTACAAGGGTATGTAGATTCACTCTCCCTCTCGTAGATGCTCATCACCATGGATAGATCATGTGTGTGCGTAGGAAAAATTTTGTTTCCCATGCAACGTTCCCCAACAGTGGCATCATGAGCCAGGTCTATGCGTAGATGAGATCTCGAGTAGAACACAAACGAGTTGTGGGCGTGGGTGTATACATATTGCTTGCCGTTACTAGTTGATATTTGATTCGGCGGTACTGTGAGATGAAGCTGCCCGGACCGACATTACGCGTACACTTATGCGAGACAGGTTCCTTCAACTGACATGTAACTTCGTTGCATAAAGATGGCTAGCGGGTGTCTGTCTCTCTCACTTTAGTTGAATCGATTTCAATGAAGAGGGTTCTTTTAGAAGATCAAAAAGCAATCACTACACCACGTTGTGGTTTTGCGTAGGTAAGAACGGTTCTTGCAAACCCGTAGCAGCCACGTAAAATTTGCAACAACAATTAGAGGACGTCTAACTTGTTTTTGCAGGGTATGTTGTGATGTGATATGGCCAATTACATGATGAGATATATGTGATGTATGAGATGATCATGTGTTGTATAGAATATCACGACTTGCATGTCGATGAGTACGGCAACTGGCAGGAGCCATAGAGTTGTCTTTAATTATTGTATGACCTGCGTGTCAATCATTAAGCGCTATGTAATGCTTTACTTTATCGCTAAACGTTAGCAATAGTCGTGGAAGCAACAGTCGGCGCGACAACCTTATGGCGACACGTTGATGGAGATCAAGATGATGGAGATCATGGTGTCATGCCGGTGACGATGGAGATCATGCCGGTGCTTTGGAGATGGAGATCAAAAGCACAAGTTCATGGCCATATCATGTCACTTATGATTTGCATGTGATGTTAATCCTTTTATGCATCTTATTTTGCTTAGGACGACGGTAGCATTATAAGGTGATCCCTCACTTAAATTTCAAGATAAATTGTGTTCTCCCCAAGTGTGGACCGTTGCGAAAGTTCGTCGTTTCGAGACACGCCGTGATGATCGGGTGTGATAGACTCTACGTTCGCATACAACGGGTGCAAGCCATGTTGCACGTGCGGAACACTCGGGTTAAACTTGACGAGCCTAGCATGTACAGACATGGCCTCGGAACACAAGAGACCGAAAGGTCGAACATGAGTCATATAGTAGATATGATCAACATGAAGATGTTCACCATTGAAACCACCTCAACTCACGTGATGATCGGACTTGAGTTGGTGGATTTGGATCATGTTACACTCGAATGACCGGAGGAATGTCAATTTGAGTGGGAGTTTTTAAGTAATATAATTAACTAAAACTCATCTATTATATATAAAAAGTGCTTGACGGGTTAATCAGAAAAAAGATAAATAATCTAGGAATTACCACAATAATTAGAAACATCTGACCGTTGATTTGGTGGACCTGTAACTTAAAAGACATAATTAACGGATTAGATCTAAGAGCACTCCATCTCAAAAGGAGGAAAAAAATACAGCTATCCTAAGCATGTACGTACCTAATTAACAGAAAAAAAAAAAAAAACTGTAGCTATCCTTAGCCTGTACGTTTGATCAGCCTCCCAAGCAATTCCATAAAAAAGCACCAACCAGCCTCCGCGTAAAAAAAGGTCCATCAGCCCAGCTTCACGTACATGTAAGAAAACGATCAACTTTAAGTCTATTCAAGCTAGCTTCACGTGTACGTAAAAAAAAATTCTAAATGGATCGACCCCACTCCCTAAAAATTGATCGATCAGGCCTCCCACCCTTTAAAAAAAGATAGATCAACCAGGTAAAAAAAGGGATCAATCAGCCCGTAGTCCTTTCAAGCTAGCTTCACGTACATGTAAAAAACCACAACTTCACATATTTGCATTTAGCTTCACGTACATGTAAAAAAATAGTTCGACATGTTTGCATCCACCAGAATCCATTCAAGAGCTTGCTTTGGATCCTCCACGCGTCTCGCACGGTCATTGAGCTTCATATTGATGAAAAGAATGACGCTGCGTAATGTAGGCATATCTTCAAGTCGGCAACCTTGTAGAATATCTGGACGACACTGCAGGCAACTAATGTGCAACAGACTCCCACACAACATGAGATAAGGGACAGGATATCTGGTCGTTTAATTGCTAATCCGTAAAATATCATCATACCCTTCCTACAACCGGATTATTGTACAAGGTTTTCAAGCGAGACGTACAGAGAAGTGAAATTCAAGCCTACAGAAGGTTGAACTAATTTAAATATTTGGATGAGGAGCAGATGAATATTGAATGGTGGCTTCAAGGACAAACTTTTGTAAGAATATTGAACAAGAATATGTGTTTCCCTCCATATGATGAATTGATCGAAGGGAATATAATTGATATGAGGAAAGTTATTATACGACATATGTGGGTAATTCTTTCAGTTATGACGATCCTAATTTGTCGACATGATTGTCAGGTTGTAGTAGCATAAGCACTACACTGGGAGTTCTCCTCACATATTATTATTGATGAGTTGCCTTGCCGGGCTGACAATATGGCTACTACATTAAGACAAGATCGGATCGCAACCAGGACATGGAGCATTGTTTCCCATAGTAGGGAACAAGGATGAAGCGCAAAGTTAAATACACTTATGGTTTAATCCAAAGAGAGAGAACGTGATTTTTGAAAAAAAAAACACATGTAGCTGTCGTCCCCTATGTCCTTGACGTCACTTAGAAACTGTCGCAATGAGTCTCTGCACCAGTGCAACCAGATTTGCTTTGTGATCTGTGGTCTCTCTGTCGCCACCTAGATACAAAAAAAACTATCAACTCTCGATCTCTTTTTGTAGAAAGAAAAAACTATGTTTAAGGCATCAATTCCCGATCTCCTTCTCTAGGGTCCCTTCCACTATTATCACTCGATGTCCGAGCCTTAGATCCACTAGCTTCATCGATCCTAGCTACCAGGTTTTTGCCTCCGGACGTACAAGCCTGCGATGCACCAACTTCCTCAATCTTGGCTGCAAGGTTATTGTCGCCAAAGTAGGCACATCGGGATGTTTTGAATCCTGCAGCAGTACATATAAATGGAATGAAACAGCGGTTGTAATATTGTGGGATGGTGGTAGCACGGAGTACGCGCCTTGTAGGCATGAGGCGGATGACATTTGCTTAGGTTACTTGCATTTATTTAGAACAATATACATATATCAACAACTCTAAAGAGTAATAATTGGTTGAAATAGTTTATCGGTTTCAAACAATGAAAAATCAATGGTATGCGATATCTGAGTCCTCACGCTTTTTATATAGTGTGGCCAATAGTAAGAGCATCTGGACATTGTTATATTTTATATGTAGAATGCAATCAAACATGCTTTCTTATTTAGTTATTAAATCTTAACATGTATTTGGGAGTTTGTTGAAAATTAATAGGTGAAGAAGGGCCTAACACTGCCAATGCTGGTCCCAATACAAGAAAAAGGTCAAGGGAATATAAACAAATTAACACTACAATTTTTTAATTGACCTTCATAACTTACAATCATCATTTTGTAACTTGGCCATAAGTCAATCGAGTGAAGATACAAAAACACAAATTGAAAGGTTAGTCACTAACACAAACTACCTTATTAATTTATTAGTTCAATTGTACGATGACAAAAAATAAATAAGGGGAAGTGAGACCTGCAGATCAAAAAAATAGACGCATCTCTTCCCAAACATGTGTTTACACATGGAGGACTGTACGTAGCATTCCCAAGAATCGCAATAAAGGCATGAAAGAAAAACTTTTAGTATAGTTCTTCTACAACAAGATGTTGCTACTCACATTTTATTAGACGAGAATAAGTACATGAAAATATCTATACTACAAACTATCTTCAAAATAATAACTAACATATCAATGCCAACATGTTATGGCAGGATCTATATGGTCTACTGATATGCAGAAGTAATGTAAATGTGCATCGGCATTTGATGGGAACAACTCATTCGTACCTAACATCGATGCTCAATATTGTCTGATATTTGAGGCTCATTCATAGTTGAGAGCTTGAATATGAATAGGGGTACGGGCGCAATTGCCAATGTCGATCCCAAGAAAGAATAAAGTGGATAGGCATAAATAAATTAATATTTTCACTACCATAATTACATCGGGTTAAGAGTACAAACACGGGAAAGTGATAAGAAGAAGGGGGAAATATAACATGAACATGTAAGGGAAAAAGTTTGCCCTACAGGTAGAAGATGGTATCCGCAATGGAGGATGAAGACGACGTGTCGGTTGGCTTTGATTTTCACTAATATGGATGGTTCTTCTGGAGGATGTACTCAGCCCGGATTCAATCTAGCTATGGGAGATGAGATCCATGCCAACAAGGCCACAACGAGTCATCAACAACACCGATGTTGCTCTTTGCGTAGCGACATCAATCTGGGAGTCAACAGACAAATGTAGGTTGTATTTGATGTATGAGTTGTTGGACATCAGCTAACAACAGCAACCTGGGAGTCAACGGAGAAAGGAAGGAAAGGAGAAATGGACAAAGGGGATCTAGCAAGACCAGCCTTTGTGTGAAGGTGCTGACTGTGGAGTGTGAGAGATGCTTGAACGTTGTCTGCATCTGCGTGAGCCTGTTGGGGTAAAATCCCAACTAATCATTCAAGGGCGAAAAAATTATTTTACTACACACAACACAAATAATCAGCAATAAATTTCTCTAAAAAAAATGAGCTATGAATTACGAAAAAACACCTATGATTAAAGTACATCATCTTGGGACAAAAGTATAGTGCATCTACGTATTTTTAGCGTAAATTATGTAATTTTTGGTGACGCAAACTTTTTCAAAATAAATCCATGCTAACATAAAATAAGATACTTTAATACACCTCAACGAGATTGTCAAGCGAGCCACACACCATGTACATATCACTGCAGCCGCCTTAGGTAAACCCATGGATTTGAGCACGTGGAACTGAAAAAGTTCAGCAACTACATAACCTCCAGATATTTCCTTGAAACATTAAAGCAGTAACACTTATATATCCTTAAAATCGCCACTTCACGACCCGCTCAAATAACTGGTAAATACTAGCCCGCGCGAAGAGCGGGCCACTTTGCTAGTTATCTAGAACAATAGTCTAAGTTGTCTTTGCTATATTTATGTTGTAGATCATGGCTCGCGCAGTAGCACCCCTGAATTTTAATGCGTTCCTAGAGAAAGCTAAGTTGAAAGATGATGGAAGTAACTTTGTGGACTGGGCCCGTAATCTAAGGATTATCCTTACGGCTTCCCAGAAGGCTTATGTCCTTGATGCACCGCTTGGTGATCCACCCGCTCCAGTTGAGTCTCTAGACGTTGTGAACGCCTGGCAGGCTCGTTCTGATGATTACTCAATAGTTCAATGTGCAATGTTGTATGGCTTAGAACCGGGACTTCAAAGACATTTTGAACGTCATGGAGCATATGAGATGTTCCAGGAGTTGAAGTTTATCTTTCAGAAGAATGCCCGGATCGAGAGATATGAGATCTCCGATAAATTCTATGCTTGCAAGATGGAGGAGAACGGGTCTATCAGTGATCACGTGCTCAGAATGTCTGGGTACTCCACCCGTCTGGCTGAGTTAGGGATGCCCCTTCCGCCAGAGGCTATCACTGACAGAGTTCTTCAATCATTGCCACCTAGCTACAAGAGCTTCGTGTTGAACTATAACATGCACGGGATGAACAAGTCAGTCGCCGAGCTGTTTGCGATGCTGAAAGTGGCTGAGTCTGAAATTCAGAAGGAGCATCAAGTGTTGATGGTCAATAAAACCACTAGTTTCAAGAAAAATGGCAAGGGTAAGAAGGGTAACTCCAAGAAGAGTGGCAAAGCAGCTGCTCCTCTCGTGAAGAAACCCAAGGCTGGACCCAAACCAGAAACTGTGTGTTTTCATTGCAAGGGAACTGGACACTGGAAGCGGAATTGCCCCAAGTATTTGGCTGACAAGAAGGCGGCCAACAACAAACAAGGTATATATGATATACATGTTATTGATGTGTACCTTACCAACTCCCGTTGTAGTGCCTGGGTATTTGATACCGGTGCGGTTGCTCATATTTGCAACTCAAAACAGGAACTGCGGAATAGACGGAGGCTGGCAAAGGACGAAGTGACGATACGCGTGGGAAATGGTTCCAAGGTTGATGTGATCGCCGTCGGCACGCTCGCTCTTCGATTACCGTCGGGATTAGTGATGAACCTAAATAAGTGTTATTTGGTGCCTGCGTTAAGCATGAACATTATATCTGGATCTTGTTTATTGCGAGACGGTTACTCATTTAAATCAGAGAATAATGGTTGTTCTATTTATATGAGTAATATCTTTTATGATCATGCACCCAATGTGAGGGGTTTATTCTTATTGAATCTCGATAGTAATGATACACATGTTCATAACATTGATGCCAAAAGATGTAGAATTGATAATGATAATACCACTTTCTTGTGGCACTGCCGTTTAGGTCATATTGGCGTAAAACGCATGAGGAAGCTCCATGCTGATGGACTTTTGGAGTCACTTGATTTTGAATCACTTGACACATGTGAGCCATGCCTCATGGGCAATATGACTAAAACGCCGTTCTCTGGAACAATGGAACGGGCAAGTGACTTATTGGAAATCATACATACTGATGTGTGCGGTCCGATGAGCATTGAGGCGCGCGGTGGTTATCGTTACTTTCTCACCTTCACTGATGACTTAAGTAGATATGGGTATATTTACTTAATGAAACACAAGTCTGAAACATTTGAAAAGTTCAAACAATTTCAGAGTGAAGTTGAGAATCATCGTAACAAGAAGATTAAATTCCTACGATCTGATCGAGGAGGAGAATATCTGAGTTATGAGTTTGGCAGTCACTTAAGACAGTATGGAATTGTTTCACAATTGACACCGCCTGGAACACCACAGCGTAATGGTGTGTCCGAACGTCGTAATCGAACCCTATTGGATATGGTGCGATCTATGATGTCTCTTGCCGATTTGCCACTATCGTTTTGGGGGTATGCATTAGAGACAGCTGCATTCACTTTAAATAGGGCACCATCGAAATCCGTTGAGACGACGCCATATGAACTTTGGTTTGGCAAGAAGCCAAAACTGTCGTTTCTTAAAGTTTGGGGATGTGATGCTTATGTCAAAAAGCTTCAGCCTGAAAAGCTGGAACCCAAAGCGGAGAAATGCGTCTTCATAGGATACCCAAAAGAGACAGTTGGGTATACCTTCTATCTCAGATCCGAAGGCAAAGTGTTTGTCGCTAAAAAGGGAACGTTTCTTGAGAAAGAGTTTCTCTCGAAAGAATTGAGTGGGAGGAAGATAGAACTTGATGAGGTTGTTGAACCTTTACTTCAACCTGAGAGTAGCGCAGCGCAGAAAGTTGTTTCTGTGGAGCCTACATTAGCTGAAGAGGAAGTTAATGATGATGATCATGAAGCTTTGGATCAAGTTGCTATCGAACCTCGTAGGTCGACAAGGACGCGTACTGCTCCTGAGTGGTACGGCAACCCTGTCTTAGAGGTCATGTTGTTAGACAACGATGAACCTACGAGCTATGGAGAAGCGATGATGGGCCCGGATTCCGAGAAGTGGTTAGAGGCCATGAAATCCGAGATGGGATCCATGTATGAAAACAAAGTATGGACTTTGGAAGTATTACCTGAAGGGCGTAAGGCCATTCAGAACAAATGGATCTTTAAGAGAAAGACGGACGCGGACGGTAATGTCACCGTCTATAAAGCTCGACTTGTGGCAAAGGGTTTTTCACAAGGTCAAGGAATTGACTACGATGAGACCTTCTCACCCGTAGCGATGCTTAAGTCCGTCAGAATCATGTTAGCAATAGCTGCCTTTTTCGATTATGAAATTTGGCAGATGGATGTCAAAACAGCGTTCCTTAACGGTTACCTTAAGGAAGAGTTGTATATGATGCAACCAGAAGGTTTTGTCGATCCAGAGAATGCTGACAAAGTTTGCAAACTCCAGCGATCCATTTATGGACTGGTGCAAGCATCTCGGAGTTGGAATCTTCGTTTTGATGAGGTGATCAAAGCGTTCGAGTTTATACAAGTTTACGGAGAAGCTTGTATTTACAAGAAAGTGAGTGGGAGCTCTATAGCGTTTCTAATATTATATGTGGATGACATATTGCTGATTGGAAACAATATAGAAATGCTGGAAAGCGTGAAGGAATATTTGAACAAGAGTTTTTCAATGAAGGACCTAGGAGAAGCTGCTTTCATATTAGGCATCAAGATCTATAGAGATAGATCGAGACGCTTAATAGGACTTTGACAAAGCACATACCTTGACAAAGTTTTGAAGAAGTTCAAAATGGATCAGTCCAAGAAGGGGTTCTTGCCTGTATTGCAAGGTGTGAAGTTGAGTAAGACTCAATGCCCAGTGACTGCAGAAGATAGAGAAAAGATGAGTGTCATCCCCTATGCTTCGGCCATAGGCTCTATCATGTATGCAATGCTGTGCACAAGACCCGATGTCAGCCTTGCCATAAGTATGGTCGGAAGGTTTCAAGGTGATCCAGGAATGGAACACTGGACGGCGGTCAAGAATATCCTGAAGTACCTGAAAAGGACTAAGGACATGTTTCTCGTTTATGGAGGTGATCAAGAGCTCGTCGTAAAGGGTTACGTCGATGCAAGCTTTGACACTGATCCGGATGACTCAAAGTCGCAAACCGGATACGTATTTATTCTAAATGGGGGTGCGGTTAGCTGGTGCAGTTCCAAGCAAAGCGTGGTAGCAGATTCTACATGCGAAGCGGAGTACATCGTTGCCTCGGAGGCGGCGAAGGAAGGTGACTGGATGAAGGAGTTCATGACAGATCTTGGAGTAGTGCCTAGTGCACTTAACCCAATGACTCTGTTTTGTGATAATACTGGTGCCATTGCTCTAGCCAAGGAACCAAGATTTCACAAGAGGACCAGACACATAAAGCGACGCTTCAATTCGATCCGCGATTACATCAAGGAGGACGACATAAATATTTGCAAAGTACACACGGATCTAAATGTTGCAGATCCGATGACTAAACCTCTTCCAAGGGCTAAACATGAACAACACCAGAACTGCATGGGTGTTCGATTCATTACAATGTAAATCACATAGTGATGTGAACTAGATTATTGACTCTAGTGCAAGTGGGAGACTGTTGGAAATATGCCCTAGAGGCAATAATAAATTGGTTATTATTATATTTCCTTGTTCATGATAATCGTTTATTATCCATGCTATAATTGTATTGATTGGAAACTCAAATACATGTGTGGGTACATAGACAACACTGTGTCCCTAGTAAGCCTCTAGTTGACTAGCTCGTTGATCAAAGATGGTTAAGGTTTCCTAGCCATTGACATGAGATGTCATTTGATAACGGGATCACATCATTAGGAGAATGATGTGATGGACAAGACCCAAACTAAAAACGTAGCATTTGATCGTGTCAGTTTATTGCTATTGTTTTCTGCATGTCAAGTATCTGTTCCTTTGACCATGAGATCATGCAACTCACTGACACCGGAGGAATACCTTGTGTGTATCAAACGTCGCAACGTAACTGGGTGACTATAAAGGTGCTCTACAGGTATCTCCGAGGGTGTCTGTTGGGTTGGCATGGATCAAGACTGGGATTTGTTACTCCGTGTGACGGAGAGGTATCTCAGGGCCCACTCGGTAATACAACATCACATTGAGCCTTGCAAGCAAAGTGACTAAAGAGTTAGCCACAGGATCTTGTATTACGGAACGAGTAAAGAGACTTGCCGGTAACGAGATTGAACTAGGTATAGAGATACCGACGATCGAATCTCGGGCAAGTAACATACCGAAGAACAAAGGGAACAGCATACGGGATTAACTGAATCCTTGACATAGAGGTTCGACCGATAAAGATCTTCGTAGAATATGTAGGAGCCAATATGGGCATCCAGGTCCCGCTATTGGTTATTGACCGTAGAGGTGTCTCGGTCATGTCTACATAGTTCTCGAACCCGCAGGGTCTACACACTTAACGTTTGGTGACGATATAAGTATAGTTGAGTTATTTTGTTGGTGACCGAAAGTTGTTCGGAGTCCCGGATAAGATCCCGGACATGACGAGGATCTCTGGAATAGTCCGGAGGTAAAGATTGATATATGTGATAATAGTGTTTTGATCTCCGAAAGAGTTCCGGAGTTCACCGGAATGGGTTCCGGATGTTTACCGAAGTGTTCGGGTGCAGCAACACTTTATATGGGCCAAAGGGATAAAGCCCACGAGGTATTGGAAAGTGCAAAAGTAGTTTTGCTGCCGCGTAAGCGGTACTACCGCTTGGTGAAGCGGTACTACCGCCCGAGCGGTACTACCGCTTGTGTGAAGCGGTACTACCGCCCAAGCGGTACTACCGCTTGTGTGAAGCGGTACTACCGCTTGTGTGCGGCTGTGCACGGTTCGGCAGGGATCCGAGTTGGACTCTTTCCCTACGGGCCAAACCGACCTTGTGCGGGCAAAACCGACCTGGAGGAGGCTTTTACTCCAAGTTTAGACCCCAAGGCTCAACATATAAATAGAGGGACAGGGCTAGCACACGGGACACATCAAGATTTCCCCAAGCCGTGTGCGGCAACCCTAACCCTCTAGTTCCTCCGTCATAATCTCCGTAGCGCTTGGCGAAGCCCTGCAGAGATTGTTCCTCACCACCATCACCACGCCGTCGTGCTGCTGGAACTCAACCACTACTTCACCATCGCTCGCTGGATCGAGGAGGTGAAGGCGTCATCAAGCCGTACGTGTGTTGAACGCGGAGGTGCCGTCCGTTCGGCGCTAGTTCGTGATCGGATCGAGGGACGACTTGCGATTTGGATCGCGGAGACGTTCGACTACATCAACCGCGTTTCTTAAACGCTTCCGCTTAGCGATCTACAAGGGTATGTAGATTCACTCTCCCTCTCGTAGATGCTCATCACCATGGATAGATCTTGTGTGTGCGTAGGAAAATTTTTGTTTCCCATGCAACGTTCCCCAACAGATAGTTCAGTGCGCCATACTTTACGGCTTAGAACCGGAGCTCCAAATATGTTTTGAGCAACACGGAGCATATGAGATGTTCCAAGAGCTGAAAATTTGTTTTTCAAGCTCACACCCGGGTCGAGAGGTATGACACCTTCGACAAGTTCTATAGCTACAAGATGGAGGAGAACAGCTCCGTTAGTGAGCATGTACTCAGAATGTCTGAGTACTTCAAACACTTGAATCAAGTGGGAGTTAGACTTCCGAATAAAGTGGTGATTGATAGAGTTCTCTAGTCACTATCACTAAGCTACTGGATCTTCGTGATGAACTATAAACATGCAAGGGATAGAAGATCCTTAAAGCTATTCGCGATGCTACAATCTGCGGATGTAGAAATCAAAAAGGGAGCATCAAGTGTTGATGGTTAATAAGACCACTAGTTTCAAGAAGGGCAAGGGAAAGAAAAGGGAACTTCAAGAAGAACGGTAAAACAGTTGCCGCTCACACAAAGAAACCCAAGGCTGAACCAAACCCGAGACTTAGTGCTCCCATTGCAAAGGGAAATGTCACAGGGAGCGGAACTTCCCCAAAGTAACTGGTAGATAATAAGACTGGCAATGTCAACAAAGATATTTGATATACATGTTATTGATGTGTACATTACTATTACTCGTAGGAGCACCTGGGTATTTGATACTTGTTCAGTTGCTTACAACTTGAAACATGGAGCTTCGGAATAAACGAGGGCTAGCTAAGAACGAGGTGACGATGTGCATTGGAAGTGTCTCCAAGGTTGATGTGATCACCATCGCCACGCTCTCTCTACCTTCAGGATTAGTGATGAACCTAAATAATTGTTATTTGGTGCTTGCGTTATGCATGAACATTATATCTGATAGTGTTTATTGCAAGACGGTTATTCAATTTCAGAGAATAATTGTTATTCTATTTATTTGGATAATATCATTGATGATCATGCACTTAAAATGAAAGGTTTATTGAATCTTGATCGTAGTAATACATATGTTCATAACACGAATGCCAAAAAGATAATGATAGTACCACATATTTGTGGCACTGCCGCTTAGCTCATATCAGTGTTAAACACATGAAGAAACTCCATGCAGATGGGTTTTTGTAATCTCTTGATTATGAATCATTTGAGACATGTGAACCGTGCCTTATTGGCAAGATGACTAAAACTCCGTTCTCCGGAACAATGGAGCGAGCAACCAACTTATTGGAAATAATACATACCGATGTATGCGGTCCGATGAGTGTTGAGGCGCGCGGTAGATATCGTTATGTTCTCACGTTCACTGATGATTTGAGTAGATATGGTTATGTCTACTTGATGAAGCATAAGTCTGAAACATTTGAAAAGTTCAAAGAATTTCAGAGTGAAGTAGAGAATCATCGTAACAAGAAAATAAAGTTCTTACGATCTGATCGTGAAGGAGAATATTTGAGTTATGAGTTTGGCACTCACTTAAGACGATGTGGAATTATTTCACAGTTGACGCCACCTGGAACACCACAGCGTAATGGTATGTCCAAACATCGTAATCGTACACTATTGGATATGGTGCGTTCTATGATGTCTCTTACTGATTTGCCACTATCATTTTGGGGATATGCATTAAAAAGGGCACCGTCTAAATCCGTTGAGACGACACCGTATGAACTGTGGTTTGGTAAGAAACCTAAGCTGTCGTTTCTGAAAGTTTGGGGCTGCGATGCTTATGTCAAAAGGCTTCAGCCTGATAAGCTCAAACAAAAAGCGGATAAGTGCGTCTTCATAGGATACCCAAAAGAGATCGTTGGGTACACCTTCTACCACAGATCCGAAGGCAAGGTTTTCGTTGCTAAGAATGGATCCTTTCTAGAGAAGGAGTTTCTCTCAAAAGAAGTGAGTGGGAGGAAAGTAGAACTTGATGAGGTAATTGTACCTCCTCTGGATAGTAGCACGCCACAGGAAGAAATTTCTGTGACACCAGCACAGACCGGAGTAGAAGTTGATGATGATGATCATGAGGCTTCGGATCAAGTTACTACAGAACTTCGAAGGTCAACCAGGACACGTTCCGCACCAGAGTGGTACGGAAATCCAGTCTTGGAGGTCATGTTGCTAGACAATGGTGAACCTTCGAACTATGAAGAAGCGATGGCAAGCCCGGATTCCGAGAAATGGCTTGAGGCCATGAAACCCGAGATTGGATCCATGTATGAGAACAAAGTGTGGACTTTGGTAGACTTGCCCAATGAACGGCGAGCTATTGAAAATAAATGGATCTTTAAGAAGAAGACGGACGCTGATGGTAATGTCACCGTCTATAAAGCTCGACTTGTTGCTAAAGGTTATCACCAAGTTCAAGGAGTTGACTACGATGAGACTATCTCACCCGTAGCGATGCTAAAGTCTGTCAGAATTATGTTAGCAATTGCTGCATTTTATGATTATGAAATCTGGCAAATGGACGTCAAAACGGCATTCCTTAATGGATTCCTTAAGGAAGAATTGATATGATACAGCCGGAAGGTTTTTGTCGATCCTAAAGGAGCTAACAAAGTATGCAAGCTCCAGCGATCCATCTATGGACTGGTGCAAGCATCTCGGAGCTGGAATACTCGCTTTGATGAGTTGATCAAAGCGTTTAGGTTTATACAAAGTTTATGGAGAAACTTGTATTTACAAGAAAGTGAGTGGGAGCTCTATAGCATTTCTAATAGTATATGTGGATGACATATTGTTGATTGGAAATGATGTAGAATTTCTGAAAAGCATAAAGAATTAATTGAAAGGAGTTTTTCAATAAAACCTGTTTTTAAGTTATCCACAGATTGGGCATCAAGATCTATAGAGATAGATCAAGACACCTGATAAAGTTTGTTCACACATCTTGATAAGATTTTGAAAAGTTCAAAATGGATCAAGTCAAAGAAATCATTTCTTGCCTGGTGTGAAGTGGAGTAAGACTTGAAGATCTAGGTAAAGGTTGTTTACATGTTAAAGCATCAAAATCTATAAAGATAGATTGAGACGCTTCATAGAACTTTCACAAAAACACATACCTTGACAAGATTATTTTTGAAGAAAGTTCAAAATGGATCAATCAAAGAAGGAGTTCTAGACTGTGGTGCAAGGTGTGAAGTTGAGTAAGACTCAAAATCTCGACCACGGCAGAAGAAATAGAAAGGATGAAGATCATCCCCTATGCTTCGTCCATAGGTTCTATAAAGTATGCTATGCTGTGAGTTTTGCCATGAAACTGGCAAAGAGTGATCTAGGAGTAGATCACTGGACAGCGGTCAAAATATCCTTAAGATGACTAAGGAAGAATTTCTCTGGAATAGAGGTGATAAAGAGTTCGTCGTAAAGGGTTACGTCGATGCAAGCTTTAAACACCGATCCGGAAGACTATGAGTCTCAGACCGGATATGAAAAGTGGGGCAATCATTTTTGGAGTAGCTCCAAACAGAGTGTGGTAGCAACATCTACATAAGACATGGAGATTTGCAAAGAACACACGGATCTGAATATTGCAGACCCGTTGACTAAAACCTCGCTCACAAGCAAAACATGATCAGCTTTAGAACTGATTAAGTGTTAATTACATGGAGATGTAATCTAGATTATTGACTCTAGTGCAAGTGGGAGACTGTTGGAAATATGCCCTAGAGGCAATAATAATAAAGTGTTTATTATCATATTTCCCCGTTCATGATAATGGTTTATTATTCATGCTAGAATTGTATTGACCGGAAACTAAATACATGTGTGGATAATGAACAAATACTGAGTCCCTAGTAAGCCTCTACTTGACTAGCTCGTTGATCAAAGATGGTTAAGGTTTCCTGACCATGGACATGAGTTGTCATTTGATAACGGGATCACATCATTAGTAGAATGATGTGATGGACATGACCCAACCGTTAGCATAGCATATGATCGTTCAGTTTATTGCTATTGCTTTCACTATGTCAAATACACGTTCCTCTGACCATGAGATCATGCAACTCCCGGATACCGTAGGAATACTTAGGGTGCATCAAACGTCACAACGTAACTGGGTGATTATAAAGGTGCACTACAGGTATCTCCAAAAGTGTTTGTTGAGTTGGCATGGATCGAGATTGGGATTTGTCACTCCAACTATCGGAGAAGGTATCTCTGGGCCCTCTCGGTAATACAGCATCACAGAAGCCTTGCAAGCACCGTGACTAAAGAGTTAGTTGCAAGATGATATATTACGGAACGAGTAAAAAGACTTGCCGGTAACGAGATTGAACTAGGTATTGGATACCGACGATCGAATCTCGGGCAAGTAACATACCGCCGGACAAAGGGAACAACGTATGTTGACATATGAGATTCACCGATAAAGATCTTCGTGGAATATGTAGGAACCAATATGAGCATCCAGGTTCCGCTGTTGGTTATTGACCGGAGAGTCGTCTCGGTCATGTCTACATCATTCCCGAACCCGTAGGGTCCGCACACTTAAGGTTCGATGACAATATAGTATTATATGAGTTATGTGATTGGTGACCAAAGTTTGTTCGGAGTCCCGGATGAGATCACGGACATGACGAGGAGTCTCGAAATGGTCGAGAGGTAAAGATTCATATATTGGAAGGCTATATTCGGACGTCGGAAAGGTTCCGAGTGATTCGGGTATTTTTCGGAGTACCGGGGAGTTACGGGAATTCACCGGGAGAAGTAATGGGCCTTATTGGGCCATACGGGAAAAGGAGAGGCAGGCCACGTGAGGAGGCGCACGCCCCCCCTTGCCCAAACCGAATTGGACTAGGGGAGGGGGCGCAACCCCCTCTTTCCTTTCCCTCTCCCTTCCCCCCTTCCTACTTCGTATGGGAGGTGGAATCCTACTAGGACTAAGGAGTCCTAGTAGGACTCCCCACACTTGGCGCACCCCTAGGGGGCCGGCCTCCTCCCTCCCTCCTTTATATACGGAGGAGGGGCACCCCTTGGAGACACAATTGTCCCATAGCCGTGTGCGGTGCCCCGATCTCCGTTTTCCACCTCGGTCATATTTTCGGAGAGCTTAGGCGAAGCCCTGCCGGAATCACTTCACCGTCACCGTCGCCACGCCGTCGTGCTGACGGAACTCATCTACTACCTCGACGTCTTGCTGGATCAAGAAGGCGAGGAACGTCACCGAGCTGCATGTGTGTAGAACTCGGAGGTGCCGTACGTTCGGTACTCGATCGGTGGAGCTCGAAGGATTGTTCGACTACATCAACCGCGTTGTGAGACGCTTCCGCTAAACGGTCTACGAGGGTACGTAGACACACTCTCCCCTCTCATAGCGATGCATCTCCATGAATAGATCTTGCGTGAGCGTAGGAAATTTTTGAAATTCATGCTCCGTTCCCCAACACGTGTCCTCGTCGGTACACGCGCTGCAAGTAGCATGGCGTTTGCGGTGGCCACGCCCGCCCTCGCCGTTGTGCCTTGTCGGTCTTGACAGCTGGAGTGGTTGATGTAGGGGTAGCATGGGAAACGCTCGGCTCGAACTCCTCGATGACCAATAGCTTTCTCGGGGTATGCAAGGGGTTACGCCTTGCGGGAATAATTGTTTGTTGAGACCGGCGTCGGTGTAAGACCGACGCACGCTCACATTGGAGTGGCCGTGGTGGTTGGTGCCTCGTCTCGTCTAGACGCCGAGTGTTCGGCAGTCCGCCTAGACAAAGGGCGCCGCCTCACGGGCCATGGCAAGGTAGTGTTCTAAAAGGCCACGTCGCTGCAACGCGAAGGCGTGACCTGTACGCCGGGGACGCCGTGGACCTGTACATCAATAACCCGTTTTTCGAGGACCTGTCCGCCATGGTGGGTACACCTCTCGAAGGAGGGACCGGTCTTGGACTGCGTCGTCGCAGATTCTAGTTCATGTAAGGACCTGTACACCATGGAGGGAAAGGAAGCTCGGGCCATGTCGTCTACGTACTCCGGTTTCGCCACACCGTATCCACCAGGAAACATAGTGGAAGACCTGTTCACCACGATCAAAATGCCATGATCCTGTGGACCGGAGACCTGTTCGTCGTGGCCTTGTCTCAGGCTACGTCGTTGGCGAGCTCTGGTTCTACAACGTTATCTTCTCCGGAAAGCATTGTGGAAGCCCTGTTCGCCGCGATCGGGATGCCATAGACCTGTGCACCGGAGAGACCTGTTCGCCATGGATTTGTCTCGGGCTACGTCGTTGCGAGCTCCGATTCCAACATGTCGTCTCCTCCGGGAAGCAAGACCAATGACCTGTCCGCCGCGATTTGGACGCCATAGACCTGTACACCGGAGAGATCTGTCCGCCATGGACTCGTCACGGGCTACGCCATCGGCGAGCTCCGGTCCCATCGCGCCGTCTCCTCCAGAATCCAGATCGATGACCTGTCCACTGTGATTGAGACGCCCTAGACCTGTACACCGGAGAGACCGGTTCGCCATGGATTTGTCTCGGGCTACAGCGTCGCGAGCTCTGGTCCCATCGCGCCGTCTCCTCCGGGAAGCAAGACCAACAACCTGTCCACCTCGATCGAGACGCCACGGGCCTTTGCATCGGAGACCTGTTCGCCAAGATCGGAACGCCATGACCTGTTCGCCGAGGACCCGTAGGCCGCCATGGTAGAGCACAGTCGGGGCTAGCGCCTGGGCTGCGTCGTTGAAGAGCTCCGGCTGCTCCCGAATCATCTTGGATCAAGAACGTGACACCTGGAAAACGTTGGCGTAGACAAACTCGGACGGCGTCGGCGTAGTCTCCTGGATCGGTGAAGTAGTCTGCGACGATGACGGCAGGATAGGCGCGGGCGTTGCCTCCAGCAACGGATGCGTACTCTCCGTGTAGTGCATGCATGCTGGATGTGAACAAGAACGAAGAAAAATAGATGAATCAGATCAAATTCTTACTCTCCAGGAACGCGAGCTTGGTGTCCATGTCGCTGCCGCCGAGGTCTCCTGCGCGCCAATGGATGTGCGCCGGCCTCCTCCTCCCCGTGTACGCCGGCGTGGATGCCCGCGTTGTTCGTCCGGTCGGCGATCCGACGCGTGAGAGAACTTCTTGCGTCGTCTTGCCGGGCTGGCTGCGTGGATTGATGGATGTGTGCGTGCGTGAGTCCTCCTCTCTCTGGCCATGCGTGAGCCCAGGTGTTTCTGCGTAGCCTTCGGCGGACTCCCTGTGCGTGTATTTATAGGCAGCCGGCCGGGGGCTGGATGGATGCGTTATCTTCAAGTGGTTTAACCTGCGCTTATCTTCTGCTCGTCTTGCGGTGCACGTCTGTAAAACAATATCACATATTATCATACGTACCTAGCTGCTGGAGGTGGGCCGGCCTCTTGGCCAAACGCGTGAAGGCCAGGGCGTTCAAATGGCTTCTCGGGTATTCGAGTACGTATACGTACTTGCCGGCCGGTACACGGGTATTCAGATAGATACGTATACATACTTGCTGGTTGGTATACGGCTGTTCGGGTATACGTACATTATTCCAGCCGAGACATCAACTGCATGGTCAGCTTACAAGGCGTCCATAGGTACATGATCAAACATGAGAGTAGTGTAGCTCATAACAAATATACGTGCATCCATGCATGGTACGTGAAGCAACACCAATCAATTTATGTGTATACCCGTACGTGTAAATCCCAAGATCAAATATAGAAGTGCACAGCAAAACTTCCATTGATTATTTGAGTCATGTTACATCTATACCCGTACGTGTAAGCCCCTTTGATAATCTTGTAACATGTGGGCCACTCAAAAACGCAAGATTCACCTGCAATTGGTAGGGAAAAAATACATATAAAATAAGGTACTGAATCATTCATTTTGATGGGCAAACTATAGATGTAACCAATTAAGCAGAACTTCCATTGATTATTTGAGTCATGTCAAGATGAAACAACTACAAAAGAGTACTTTTTAGGGGTTTCAAAAGAGTACTTAATTAGATCCACCCTAGTATAGGTTACCTTTAATGTGTTTATCGAGGCTTCCGTCATGCATATATTCAAAGCAAAGCACTCGCTCTATCTCCTTAGCGAAGACGAGTTCATCCTTGTGCTTCATGTACTTGTGACGAGACTCGTAGCGGTAGCCAATTACCCCGCGCAACAATTTTGGTGGCGTACCTCACGAAGGTTACGGAATTCACAGTGCAATTGCTTATCATCGAGCCCCTGCAATTAATGAAGCTTCTTCACGGCAATCTCTTCCCCTTCATGGGTCTCCTGACAAAATCAATCGCTTTTTAGGGGCTCCCAACAGTTCAATTTTTTGAGGGAATCCCAACATCATCTAGGTACCCCATCCGTTCCGGGCTGGCACCAGAGGAAGTCTAGCAGGCCCAACTATTTGTTTTTTAAACGCGCTACCCATCTATCACAACGGGAAGGCCCATATCTACTTACTCGGCCCCGCAACAATTTAAACTGGCCCACCGTGAACCCCGCAAAAATATATATCTTTCTTTCCCTCCCCTCCGCCCGACTACTGTGCTCTGCCACCGACGAGTCCGACCGACAGCAGACGGCGGCGATGGCGATGGCGAGGAGACGAATGGCGGGCAAAGACGATCTCTGCTCGCCAGCCGGCCGGCCGGCGCGATCTCCTCCGCCCGCTCGAAGCAATCGCACCGCTGGCATGCCAGGTTCAGCTCCCATCTGTCTCACGCCAGCCAGGTGCTTGTGTTTATTCCCACAAGGCCACAAGTCTCCAGTGACCTGCAACCAACCACTCGCTCGCCGGAGCCCGCCCTGTCAGGCACGCTTCAGATTTGGTGGCTTAGATTGTTCACCTCCGGACGGCATGTACTGTTAGTGTGCACCAGCAGCTGGAATCCAAGCTGAGGTTTTAGATTCAGACTTCACCTCCACCAGTCTTCTTTGGCTCAAGCGCCAAATCGTCATACAAGGTTCCGTCCTGACACCTATCTAGTTTTTTTTTCCTCCTATTATTATTATGCCAAGTATAGCATCAGTGCCTTGTGTGTGTGGCTTTCTTCTTCAACCTACCATCTACCCCAAGCTGCTCCGTTTGCAGTCAACACACGCCGCAAAGCCCAGACAAAAGCTGCATCTTCCATCCAATTAGGCTTTAGTGTTTCTAGTAAGTCCTCCTTTTGTGTTTACTTATTAATTTTCTGTCGGATCTGTATACTTATGTGTCTTTGGAAGCTCCGTACTAGTATTAGTTTGTTTCTGTAAAAGAAATGTACAATTCAGAACAAAAAGCATATATAATTTGTAATGTCCAATCGAGCGCAACTAAGCATATATAATCTGTAATGTCCAATTAAGGATACATAACATGATACAAGCTTGGCTGCAGGTTGCAACAGAGCAACATATATAGTTCAGCTGGATGATGATTACACACTCCACCATATCCATATGAGAGTGTTTATTAACTAGGAGTCGGAGTAGTAGACTCAGAGCTTCTGAAGGACATCGAGCATGGCTGCCCGTGGTGTGCACAACGTCTCCAGGGGCACCGCCTTGGGAAGTGTCATTCCAGCCCCTTCACCCATGTCCACTTGGGTGTCGCCGACCCTGTCCCAATGGAAGCACTGCAGCAGCGTGCCCAGAACCAGCCCCAGCACGTGCAGCGCGAGGGCCTCCCCGGGACATTTGCGCCTCCCCATCCCGAACGGCATCATGAACAGCCCTTGGGCTTTCCTCCCTTTGAACCTCTCCGGCCTGAACATGGTCGGGTCCTCCCACGTCGCCGGGTCCCTGTGGATGGCGTACACGTTGACGAGTAGCATCGTGCCCCTGGGAACGTGGTAGCCTCCGACCGTGCAGTCCGCGGTGGATTCGTGCGGGATCAGCGTGGGAACGCCCGGGTACAGGCGGAGTGTCTCGCTGATGATGCAGTGGAGGTAGCAGAGGCGGGGCAGGTCGTCGGCGTGGAGCAGGCGGGTGGTTCCGACACACGCGTCAATCTCCGCCTGCGCCTTGGCCAGAGTTTCTGGATGGTTGAGCAGCAGAGACATCGCCCATTCCAGCGTTGTAGCGGTCGTCTCTGTGCCCGCACTGAACATGCTCTGCATATATAATGTAGCAACATACTGTAATAAGAAGAGAAGGTCGCTGATGTTTGACATTGGAAAAATCAAGGAGATATTTACCGCGCATAGAGCCATTATCATGTTATCGGTGTAGGTCTCAGGCTCTGTTTTCTGCAAGGAGAGCAGCCGGGCGATCATGCTCTTCT
The DNA here is from genome assembly GCA_039707655.1 of Elymus sibiricus. NCBI lineage: Eukaryota > Viridiplantae > Streptophyta > Magnoliopsida > Poales > Poaceae > Elymus > Elymus sibiricus. The sequence continues at coordinate 15,310,783 of CM077665.1, read as the reverse complement.
TTGTGCTCTCGCTCCCGCCGCTGTCCAGCCTCAGCCGCTCGATGTCGATGAGCCTCTGGATGAAGGCGTCCCTCCTGCCCACGGCTGCTAGGAGCTTCCTCCTCACACCGAACACATCCAACCACCATACAGGAAGTCCCACGTGTTGGCTGCGCCCATCAACGGAATCAGTAGCGGACCTCGGTTCAGTATACGCCCCAGGCAAGCAGTGCAACTACAGTAATCAGTATACGCCCCGGGCTGCCTGGGGCCTGAAACCGCCACTGAACGGAATGATCTCGTCCATCCACTCCTTCAACTCTTGGGCCTCTGGAGACATGTCCATGTCCACATCCGCCTCCGTGCGGGACGTCCTCGTCTGCGCGATGGTCTCCATCAGGGCGCTAACCGAGACCTCAAACATACTCCTCTTCAGTTTCACTAGTGCGGCGCCGTCGTCGGCGCAGGTAGGGGCGCGTGCGAGTCGTGACACCATCGCATGCACCTCGTTGACGATATCTCCAGAGATGTATCCGACCCGGTGCGCGGAGAGGAGCTCCACGGTGGCGACGCGGCGGAGCTGTCTCCAGTACGTGCCATAGGGGCACGTCGGGAGGTCGGTGCAGCCAAAGGACACCACCATCAATGAGGGGAACCGCGGGCGGCTGGCGAAGGTCACGTCATGTTCCGTGAAGCATTGCTTGGCGCACGCTGCCGAGCACACAGCCACGACATCGCGTGAGCCAAGGCGAAGGGAGAAGACCGAACCGTAGTGCCCGGCGAGGCGGGCAAGAGTGGCGTGGAGCGGCTTCTCAACGAGGTGGAGGTGGCCCAAGAAGGGGATAGCAACAGGGCTTGGCGGCAGCCGTAGGCGGAGGCGTGTGCGACGTAGGCGGAGGAGTGGGATGCTGAAGAGAAAAAAGGCCAGAACGGCGGCGACGTAGGCGATGATGGTGCCCATGTAGTTGGAACTTGAAAGTTGGATGGTCTTGCTATTTGGCGTCGCTGATGCGCCTCCGCGCAGTCCTTGGCTCGGAGGTAGCTACTTCCTGTCATTTAAATATAAGAGAAATTTTAAGATGGACCCAATTAATATGAGCCACTCATTTTGTGTAATCCAATGGCTAGTATTACTAATTTTCCATAACTTATATTAGATAAAATTAGCACCATGATCTGATTACATATTTATTACTCCCCCGTAAAGAAATATAAGAGCATTTAGATCACTAAATTAGTGATCTAACCGCACTTATAATTCTTTACAGAGGGAGTACCTTTTTTTAGAGATTACATCACTATTATTACCTTCCGTAGTTAGCAGATATGATGCATCTCTGGATATGATATGATATGATATACTTATTTAACACATGATTTGATTACATCATTTTCATCTTTTTTAGGGATTACATCATTATTACCTTCCTTATTTAGAAGGATGTGATATGATATGATATGATTTGATATGTTATACTTATTTAACACATGATTTGATTACGTCATTTTTTTTAGGGATTACATCATTATTACCTTCCTTATTTAGCAGGATGTGATATGATATGATATGATATGATATACTTATTTAACACATGATTTGATTACGTCATTTTTATCTTTTTTTAGGGATTACATCATTATTACCTTCCTTATTTAGCAGGATATGATATGATATATTTCCTTAGTTAGCACCATGATTGATTACATCATTATTATCTTTTTTTGTGGATTACATCATATATTACCTTCATTACTTATACCAATAGAGAAGTCCAAATTGACCACACGAACACTACGAAAAAATACATGTTGCCGTATTTTGGCATAAGGCAAGTGTTATATCTTGGCTACACACTGCAGCGCCCTCGGCTTAGCTTTTCTTTATGGGTCATCTTTCGGGTATTAATATGGAAAATGGTTTTTCAACTCCCGGGTGTCCCTACACCCTCTATGGACAGTAAATTCAAACAAAATAAATACAAATGAAACAATCTGAAACTTTGCGACATCAAATATGCTCAAACTTGGAAGGCGATTGCAAATTTCCATGCAATAAAAATAAACATTTGAGGAGCTCTACAGTGATGACTTAATTTCTTGCTGTAGTGATAAAATCATGGAAACTGTGAGGAGCCATAAAAACATAAATTAAAGAGAAAACTGTTTGAACAGAGTTATGTTAAAGGTTCTATGAAGTTTTGTCATGGTTTTTGCAGCTGCCAATAGGGGTTCTTAGTAAATAATAACATTAGTTTTGCATTTTCTTATGACCATTATCCAGTTACACATGTTTAAGTGTGATGTGTGATCCTATTAGCAGGCCAATGTCATTCCTAGAGCCACAAAGGCTTGGCTATCAGACAGAAAAGAGGGTGGCCCTATTCTTCTTAATATAATCTCTATGGTGTGTATGTTTCAAAACAAGAAGCGACTGCTACCATAGTATTTTTGTTTACAATTAAGAAACTACATCCTGACATTCCCTCTTGTATTTATTTGCATCATGATGTGATGCTAGGCAATGAGTAGGGCACATAGGATTGGGCAACAAACAGTCAGCATCTATTGCTTCGTCACCCGCAAAAGTGTTGAAGGGGGTATATTGGAGTTGGCAAAGAAAAAAATGGTGCAGAGACCGAATGCCTTCATATGGTGTTTCACATACATGATATATTTTTAACCTATTTTACTTATTTATCTCAGGTTCTTGATCACTTGGTGATTCAGAAGCTGAATGCCGAGGGCAGGCTCAAGAAGAAAGAAATCAGACAAGCTGCCTCCATGTTTGATAAGGTACTATCTTGCCTAAGCACTTTTGATATGCACGAGTTAGTTTGGATGGCAACTTTTCTGGGTGTAGAAACTTTGTTAGCGACTTGTGAACAAGACATATATGGATGTTTTAATGTTTTACACGACTTGCATTTTTGTTGTTGCTGCAATATAGCTTGTAGCCTTAGTGCAGTTTCATTGACTTCCATTATAGCATGTGTTTTACTTGCTACATACCTTAAGAAGAAACAAAATGCTAATTGTTACATATTACATGGTTACAAATTAAGCTCCCAACGTCAAATTGATGTAGACTTATCCTTCTGGTACTTATTAGAGGACTGGTTGATTAATTTATGCAGTTCATTCCTGATGTTTTTGCTAAAATGGCGAATTAGTGAAGAGAAAATTTCGAGCAGAGCAGAATACTTGGCCGTAACTTGTTCAAGTTGAAATTCACTACACATCAAAAGTCTTGACTGCCCAATCCAACAAAGCGCTAATCAGTCTTCTTATGACCTGTGAGGTGTTTGTGTTAACTCTGCGAGCTAGGCAGTCTGCATAGTTTTGTGTATTATCATTACACTTGATTTTACAGTTTTCTTTTGATTATGTCTTTGTTCAGTATATAATTTCTCTTGATGAATAAAAGTCACACACAGATGTTGCTTGTCTCTTACTTCCATCTAGTAATTAGATGGATTTGACAGTACTATGAGTTATTGGGTTCAAATGTCCGTCGACCATTATTTTTTAACGGTTTAACGGTACCGTTGACCGTTTTTGTAATCGTGGCGGGTCGAGATGGAAGTGTGTACCATTTTAGTAATGAATTTGACTGAGTATTCTTGTATTGCTTTCGTTATTTGCAGAGACAAATGTCGGTGATTATGATAGAGCAGACGGAGACTATGGAACAACTTTTTACTCTTGATACTTATTGTTGGTTGTAGACTTATCTCATTCACTGATCAATTTGCACATATTTTATTATAGTTGTTTCAAGGACTAAACCTAAGTCGACACTGCCCCAAAAATCTTCAGAAATTGATAGTAATTAAACTCTATTGCCTGATAATTACAGAATAATCAAAACACCGAGTCCCTAATCAACTAACTCTAATTTTAGCAATTCAATTAGTATGATGGAGTCTTGGCCAATTATCAAACTTTGTATTGATAATATATATTAATATTAGTTAAATATGAACATATATATTGATAAGTTGAAGTGTCAACAAAGAGATCAAACTCCGAAAAGCAATAAGTTTGGGAAGCATAGGCATAATCTAGAGAAGAGAAAGATCCACAGATTTCATACCTAGGAACTCGCCTTACTTCTTGATGCTCCTTGGTTACTTCAGGTGCTCCTTGCTGTTTTTACCTCCAGAACTAACTATGCTAGCTTGTAAGCTATCTGTGATGGACGAGGGAGGAGGGGGGAGAGGGAGGGGCAGAGGAGGTTCACATATATAGGAATAGGAGGGTGATGGGGCGGATACCAGGGACCTAAGTTTTGTTTTTTCTTATTTGATCATATGTTCCTGTATGAAGAAGATCTCTTTCCTTTTTCCCTCAATGTACATTTATTTATATATATGGGCAGCCTTGATTGCCCTGTTTACAACACATTACATAAGAATATATACTTGTGATACTGAGGATCAATCTGCACAACTGTATAGGAATGAATCCTAATCGAATCAATCAGCCATAACTACAAGTTATGACATGATTTTCTGTTTAAGAGAGGGAGGGAGGGATTACAACGCGGGCAGAAGCAGGGATGCAGATCTTTAACGTAGCACTACCCACCGTTCCCTCACTCTGGCCATGGCGACAGCCTTTCCAGATGCTACATGCTCGTCGTAGGCAACATGGTAATTATGATCTATCCCGTCACCTGAAGTCACTTGCTTGATGAAGATTTGGATTACTTGTTCTTTTCTAACTCGTTTTCGTAATAAATAAGTTCTTCTACATTCCGCTGTTTCACGGGACTTTGCAATCGCATGCATTCCCTCAACGAGGGCGTACGCCAAGCACCCGTGCGAGATGCCGACGATGGCGGCGTGACGCGAGGCGGCAAGGTCGTGTGATGCGGCAAGCGCGTGGGCGGTTGAATTCTGACCGGCTAAGCAATTAGTTGAAGCCATGAGAATTGGTGTGCTAGTTAGTTAGTTTGTTAGCTGCATGTGCAGGTGCTGGCCGGGTCATGTGTTAGTGGCCGGTGTGATGTGCATGCATGGAGTTAGTTAGCCAGTGGAGCACTTCTTGGGGTCATGCGTACGTGCGTGTGTGACTTAGTGGCCGAAGAGAACAAGACACGGCCGGATGAGACGGCTGGGTTGTGGGTGCGTGTGGACTACTTAATATGCGTACGTGCGTGTGTGACTTAGTGGCCGAAGAGAACTTCAAAATGTACGCATATACAGAACCTGCTAAATCTCTTTCCATTTATTTCTCTCTTTTATATGCATGTTTAACTGGCTTCATGTAACAAACCAATTAATCAGCTCACTCTCTGAAATTGCAGAATTCCCACAACTGTATTGCACGCGGTGCCAACGACTCTGCTTTACAGTGTAGAAGGAATGGTAGACTTGGACTGGAAAAGGCTACTTGAGTTCCGGTGTGCAGACGGTTCATTTCATCAATCACCTGCTGCAACAGCTTATGCTCTCAATCAAACAGGCGACCAAAGAAGCCTCAAGTTCCTTGACAGAATCGTCAAGATCTATGACGAGGGAGGTAAAATCCCTGCTTGGGCTAGCATTGAATCGCACCCATATGCATGCATGTTGTTGCCTACGGGTATTGGGTAGGTACTTTTCGTATGTCCAACTCTCTATAGTTCAACTTAATGAACAAAAAACGTGAAATTGGAAGGTTCCCTAAAGGTTACCCATTTGGGCAGACCTGTCTCCTAAAGACTTCTTTTGAGTCAACTACTCCCTCCATCCCACAATATAAGATCTTTTTATATTGTGGGATGGAGGGAGTATCTCCTAAAGACTGAATTTCCAACATTTATATTTCAGCGCCCTGTGTCCACCCAGTTGATTTGTTCGAGCGCTTATGGGCGGTGGACCGGTTGATGCGTCTGGGCATATCGCGGCACTTCACAAGTGAAATTGACCAGTGCTTAGATTACGCTTACAGGTAACGCATACTGTCAAGCTATTTACACAGTCTAGCTTAGCCCTACTCCATGTATTCCTTTTCTGAGATGTTTTTATCTAGGAAGTTAAACACGAGCGAATTTCATGGTCTGCGTTATGCACTTATACTTGAACAGGCACTGGACAGAACACGGACTGAGCCACTCGGGACCTTGCCCAACTAAGGATATTGACGATACCGCCATGGGTTTTCGCCTCCTCCGTTTGCATGGCTACTTTGTCTCTCCATGTAATTTGACTAGTAATTATTTGCCAACCAATGAAATACACATTTTCATGTACTTTACTGAGGGGTTTGATCATGTACATGCATGACTGCACTAATGAAAACATGCAGGCGTGTTTAAGAAGTTCGAAAAGGACGGCGAATTTTTCTGCTACCCAGGGCAGTCCAATCAATCAGTCTCTGCCATGTACAACACATACCGTGCCGCCCAGATCATGTTTCCAGCTGGCGAGGATGACGTTCTTGGGCGGGCCGAGCTGTATTGCCGCACGTTCCTCCAAGAGAAGCGAGCCTCCAACAAACTGAGTGACAAGTGGGTCATTTCCAAGGACTTGCCAGGCGAGGTATGTATTTTCTGCCCAACAAATTCAGGCACGATGGACACCCTCGAATGTCATAGTAATTCACATATATTGGTCTCCTCGTTGTGGGTGATTTCATAGACTAGTATCATAGTGCATGATACCTCTTTAATTACTTTCTTATTGTGTAGTATCATAATCTAGTAGTATCATAGTGCCACCTTATTTATTTATTTGTAAAATATCAATATAGTTATGTACACAATTTGTTTAGTACTTGATGTAATAAGATCTTATATTACGGGACGGAGGTAGTATTAAACTTTGTGCTATGATACTTTATCATAGCATGATACTAATATTACCTCTCTTGTCTTATAGTATCACACATAGTTTTAAATAGCCGGCTATAGCCCCGATCGCTATAGCCAGTTATAGCCCGCTATAGTTTATTTGGAGGTCTGCCACTATTTGGTATAGCCCGCTATTTAAAACATTAAAAGTTGTTAGAATCGTAACTTAAGTCTTAGAATCTTACGACCTTACGATCCAAACTAGCCCTCCGATTCTACGATTTTGCTCACAGAATCTAAGATTCTACGATCCTGGTAGTTATGATTCTACGATTCACGATCCTACCAACAGAGCTTCGATCCGATTCAGAATCTTGATTCTGAAAACTTTAATGGTACCACATCATTTTCCTTCTTCTTATGTGACCATTCATGATACCCTTATGATACTTGGACATTGGGAGGTCTTAGCTGATACATGCTTTTGTTGATGTTGTAATGCTAACAGGTAGAGTATGCACTAGACTTACCCTGGAGAGCAAGTTTGCCACGGATCGAAACGAGGTTCTATCTAGGGCAGTATGGAGGCAGCGACGATGTGTGGATTGGGAAGGTCCTCTATAGGTAAATAAACCCTGACATTGTACACCTAATTAATTCACATATAAGTTTTTTGGCAGCGGAACATCTTGCATTCCTTTTAGTCATAAGTTTTAGCTAGGTGTAAGAGTGTAAACAAGGAAAAACATATTTGTGTGAATACCATGGACCAAAAATTTGCATCCGTGGATTTACACTACTCATGCGAGACGTTTTGGAATTTGTTTGGGTTGGATGTATGGTCAAGGTGCTCCAAGCCAAACTTCTTGATCATTGTTTTGATTGTGTGCTATTGTCATGAAAAACAAAAATGTCATAATTTGATGAAATCATGAACAACAACACAACCACGTTATGCTGTCACATGTGGTTAGTTCATGCGTGCATGTCTACGTGTAGGAAATCCAATGGTCTTATTGTCGTTCCTACTTGTTATCTGCCTTAGACATGGCATACCTTCTGAAGGGTAACATTATGTTATCTGCCTTGGACATGGCATACCTTCTGAAGGGTAACATTATATAGGGTAACATTAGTGTATGCTCACTCCTCAAAAAGCTTTCCTTGGCCATCTCGGGCCAACAAAAGATACTCATACGTACTAAAGCTATCCCACACCAACCAAACAAGTTTGGAAGGTAGATTTAAAATTAGAAAAACATGGACTAAAGATTTCCATAAGTGAAGCACATTTTGCATCATAATTTCTTCTCCTTACCGATTTGCAAGTACGCATTTAAGACCAAGATGACAAACTTGGTATACTAACTGTAGATTTAAGTTTCAAAAACTTCACACCTGAAATAGTATGTGGGCGAAAGAAAACAATGGGATATAATTCATTAAGTAGAAAGAGAATCAGCCAATTAATAAGGAAAACTGGCCCAAAATCTACACTTTTGCGGCACATGCGCACGCACGCACACACGATCCATGAGGCTTCGTAACCAACCACCGTTGCTTTTGTATTTTCACAAAATGTTATGTTGTTGCCATGAGATCCTTCTGTGTTATGAGAGTGAAAATAGATCCTCTGTGCCAAATGCATCCACTGTCTAACACTGATTCTCACCAGGAATGGCATAACTTCAAAACACACTTCACCCTTTTTAGGTACCCAAAGTAGTTTTTTTTGTGGCGTAGTTGACATGCTACATGTCTTATTGCTAATGCTAGGAACCTTTCAGGATGCCTCTGTTCTGCAACGATCTGTATCTAAAGGCAGCCAAAGCTGATTTCACCAATTTCCAAAGAATGTGCAGACTTGAGTGGCGTGGCCTCAAAAGGTGAGCCTGCCAATTTCGCAACATCAGGAATTAGTATGGATGAGTAGTATGTAAAAACTAGATTCTCACTCCTGTGATCTTTTACGTATATATAAACAGGTGGCATGACAGGAATAATCTGCAAATGTATGGCGTGTCTTCAAATAGCGCGTTGAGACAGTGGATGCATTTGGCACAGAGGATCTGGGTTGGGCTCGAACAGCGATTCTTACCGAGCAGCCGAGCGTCTGGGTTGGGCTCGAACAGCGATTCTTACCGAGGCTCTCTCCTCAAACATTCAAGACAATGATTCAGACATGATACAAGGGCCCACTAGTGAAGTCGCTCGCGGCCACCACAAGAATCTCTCAAGGTTCTGCGTGGCAAACTTCTTTCTTCCCTTTCTTGTGAAGGATATTAGTTTTGATCACAGAGATCAACATAGTGTCTGCGTGCATGCAGGGGAGCAAACAATACGGCAGACAACATACTACATATTGTTGATGAGCTCATCATGGAGTTGGGGCGATTCAGCGATGCTGCAGATAATCTTCGCCAAGCTGTAAAATACTCCCTCCGTTCCTAAATATAAGACCTTCTAGAGATTCCACTATGAATTACATACGGATGTATATAGACATATTTTAGAGTGTAGATTCATTCATTTTGTTCCGTATGTAGTCCATAGTGGAATCTCTAAAAGGTCTTATATTTAGGAACGGAGGGAGTACTCTTCATGTTAAATCTTTACCATGAAATGCATGGGTGAAAAACTGTGATCTAGTAACTCTTTTGGCAACTGCAGTGGAAGGATTGGCTCATGTCATGGGCGGCAAGTGACATAAATGAATCCTATGAATGGAGCACAGCATTGTTGTTGGTCCGCACAGTCGAGGTATGCTCTGGAAGGTATGATTCCGCCGAGCAGAAGATGAACGTTTCTGAGTATACCCAGCTGGAGCATCTCACCTCTTCCATATGCCGCAAACTAGCTCAGGTTTGTAACAACAATTCTACATACATATATGTGCATTGTAAGAAAATGTGTATGTATATATCTGTTTTATCGAGCTGCGCTGATCTCTCAATCTACGACAATGTTTATCAATGATTCAAGCAGTGTGGGCAAGAAATGGAGAACATTGAAGAAATAGACCGACAGGCGGCCTTGGAGATGCGAGAACTCACTGAGCACGTCCTTCAGAGTTGCAATGGTGTCAGCAAATTGACCAAACAAACATTTCTCCATGTTGTGAAGAGCTTCTACTACGCTGCCCTTTGCTCACATGACACAATTGATTACCACATCTTCAAGGTCATACTAGAAGACGTCATTTAGAGCATTTCTAATTGATGATTTGTAATTGCATAACAAGTCTTTACTTATTAGGCAAGAAAATATCTTCCGACATATTATCCTGCTGAGTGTTGAGCGGTATCATCCGTCCTTTTTCAAGAAAAAAAAAAGGATTCCTATTGGTGCTATGTAAACAGTGATGTTAGCGTACACCAAGATTCTTGTAGGATCTTTGTTTGCTGGAATCAAGGTGATACAATTACCCTAGGTGCAAAGGATAATTATAGCACCTTCCAAAAGGGGGCATGGAAGTAATGACTGTCGATGGCGGTTTTATGGCTCAGGAGTGCCTCACCTTTCTTTTTCTTTTTTTCTTTTTTTGAGGCAAAGGAGCGCCTCACCTTATCAGAAGCTGGCCTGAGTAGGCCAGCCTGCCCCCCTGGGTCGGTTATACCATGGGTCAATCAACCTGGCCCATGATCCTACAACAAGATGAGCCCAGAAGGCTTGGAGTAAAGACAAGGCAACCGATGTTCTGAGGACTCCTCCTAAACTGAATTATATCATGTAACCCTAGACCTCGGCACCGATATAACCTAGGGCTAGGTTAGTCGAATACATACAGAAACCTAGAGTTATTGCTCAATCATTCGATCTTTGTAAATCCGCAATCATTTTTCAAACTCACATTTTAAAAACAAAATTGTGAATATTTTTATATATTCCTAAAAAAATCAAATTCTTGAGCAATTTAATTTTGATGTATCTTTAAAAATGTAAAATAAATAAATTCATGAATAATTTTATATTTTTCTAAAATTCTGAACATTTTTATAATTCTTGATTATTTTAGTTGAATTTGCGCATATGAGAGACCTCCTATATGGCGCTTGTAGCGCCCGCCGGGGAGCTGGCGGTCACCACAGCGATAGATGGGCCGCTGCCTATTATTTGCAAAATCTATCGCGCTAGATGAGAGAAATCACTAATTGAGGAAAACTCCTTTCAAAGTTCACTCCCATCTTCCCAGGATACGGCAAGTGGAGCACTGCATGTGTGCCACTTGTCGTATCCTGAGAGTTTTTCATTTTTTTTCGTAGATCCGTATTTTTAAAACGTTTTATCTCTTAAACCGTGCGTCTAAATCTCAAATCGTTTGCACCATTAGATTCCTCGCGTCGAGATCTTCAAAACTAGATCCCATGTTGATAGGTGTTGACAACTTTTTTTTCACGAAAAAAAAACGGACGGCAAAAACCGTGCCTCTAGCAGAGGGAAAAAAAGAGAACGCATTTTTTTTCGTTTCCGAGAGGCACGGCCGTGCCTCTCGCGGAAGAAAAAAAAAGGAAACACGTTTTTTTCCGTTTTCGGGAGGCACGGCCATGCCTCTCGTGGAAGCAAATATGTGCCTCTCGCGAAAGAAAAAAAACAGAAAACACGTTTTTTTCCGTTTTCGAGAGGAACGACCGTGCCTTTCGTGGAAGGAAAAAAAAGAAAACGCGTTTTTTTCGTTTGCGAGAGGCACGACCGTGCCTCTCGTGGAAGCAAATATGTGCCTCTCGCGAAAGCAAAACCGTGCCTCTCGCGAAATAAAAAAAAACAGAAAACGCGTTTTTTATTCGTTTCCGAGAGGCACAACCGTGTCTCTCGCGGAAGCAAAACCGTACCTCCCGTGAAAGAAAAAAACAAAAAACGCGTTTTTTTTTCGTTTCCGAGAGGCACAACCGTGTCTCTCGCGAAAGCAAAACCGTGCCTCTCGTGAAATAAAATAAAAACAGAAAACACGTTTTTTTCATTTTCGAGAGGCTCAACCATGGCTCTCGCGAAAGCAAAACTGTGCCTCTCGCAAAAGCAAAACCGTGCCTCTCGCGAAAGAAAAAAAATAGAAAACACGTTTTTCTTCCATTTCCGAGAGGCACGGCCGTGCCTCTCGCGAAAGCAAAACCGTGCCTCTCGTGGAAGAAAAACCGTGCTTTTCAAGGAAGGAAAAGAAAAAGGAAACGCGTTTTTTCAAAAAAAAACAATAATTTTGAAAAACAATATTCGTCAAAAACTCAGAAAGTCAGGTGAAAAACCGAAAAAAGCCGAAAAAAAACCCAACTAAAAAGCTGAAAACGCGTGCGGAAAAATAAAAAAATAAAATCCGACGGAAACACTCAGCACGACACGTGACGGCGACTGAGAACGCGCCAAATGGCGACGCGTGAAAGTGATCGTTGGGAGCCTCCCAAAGGAGCGCTCGCCAACAAGTTGGCCTCCTAGATGAGCAATTGCCGCGCTAGATGGGCCGTGGCCCATGTTACCGTTTGACCATTGATTGTTTGACCGCTGCCCACCCAACTTGGGCCGTTGACTTTTTTGAAAAAACGGATATTCGACTATTGTTCATAAAATTCCGAAAAAAGTTCACGGCTTAAATAAGTGGGTAATCTGAAAAAAGTTAGTTAAAATGAAAGAGGTCACGAATTTGAAATAATTTCACAACCTGAAAATGTTCGTAATTTGAAAAACATTCATGCAAATGAAAAACAGTTCACAAGATCGAAAGAAGCTCGGAAATATGAAAATCTGGGACATTTATGAATTGAAGAAAAGTTCATCCATTTAAAAAAAAGAAAAAGGGAAAAAGAAGGCAAGAATAAAAAAAGGTGATAAATAAAACAAAAAATAAAATGGGAAATCGGAGCAAATCCGTGCTGGGAAAACCAAAAGAATATATATGTTTTTTTAGGGTAAGAATATTTATGTGAAGGTTCTCAAAAGCCAGTAAAAGAAAACCCTACATGGGCCGGCCCATTAACCAGTGTTGGGCAGGGATGCGCGCCATGTACCAGAAATGCCTATAAGTGATGCTTAGGGCGGCAGATAGGAATTGGGCATCAACCCTACCTGATTCTGTTTTATTTTAGGGCAACCGTTCGGCCACTGCTTTCTTCTTCTTCTTCTTCTTCTTCTTCTTCTTCTTGGGATTCTCAAAAAAAAAAAAAGTATAATACGTTGGTGAAGCATTGCATTGCCAAACTATCCGTGTGGCTTGTGACTATCCGTGTGACTTGTGAGATGCCAAGATTGGCGTTGCATTGCATCGCGTGGCTATGAATGAATGAGATGAGCCTACATACTGTATAATGACTGTTTTGGTGCTGCGCTGGTGCAGGAAGGAGGACCGTCAACTTAATTACAGTACAGTACTTGGGGATCTGCATTGCATACGCATGCCTGCCTTCAGACAGACTCACTGCTGATTTGTGCTAACGGATGCGTACGGCCGGGAAAGAGCCAGCCAGAGCAATGACTAGCTCGATCAGACATAGCTGCTGAGCTACAGAATGAGCCATCAGTGTGTGGGTCCCCCTCCGTAGGCCATGCCATGCTGCCGACCAGGGTCCACAGAGGGGTAACTGTCATTTTCTATCCTGGAGGAGAGAGTTTTCAGATTATTGTTTTTGACTTTCCTAAATGCTGTGGCGGAGCTACAGTAGCAAAACATGGGCGGACCGGTACAAAGGAAGCCTCACTATTTTTAGTCCGATGGCCCAATTTACTGTCAGCTTTCACTGCATTTCCTATTGGCTGGGCGGGCCACGGCCGATTTTGGTAACACGTAGCTCCGCCAGTGCCTAAATGTCCGTTTGATCTATTTTTCGTCTGCTTTGCTTTCGTGTCTAAGTTTCACCGGCAGGTTATAAAATGAGTACATGTGTCATCGCAGTCCAGCAACTTTGATGTCGTCGCTGCGCTCCTGGTCTAGCGTGGCGTGGGACGACCCGAATCGATCTAGCAGCGACGTACGTAGCACCCGCTGCCACCCCTTCAGGGGAGCCATTGGGAGCATTGTCGACCCTTAGCGTGCAATGTTGCTTGCCCGCCACAACCAACTAACAAACATTGCCTCCCGCCGTTACCAACTAGAGGAGGGAGTGAGCGCGGACGGCGGCGGCGGCTGTAGCTCACCTCTCGTGTCGCCCGAGTGCCATTAGGTTTTCCAAAAAACAAACTTGGTTCCAAGCTCCAAAAGTGCATCTGGCACATGAATACATATTTATCGACCGAGTATAAACTATTTTTTGTTCTAACAGTTGTAACTAGTAAGAGCAATGCTCTTTCTTTCTTTCCTTTTCCAAGAATTAGGATGCGATGCTTTTGTTGTTTTCGCCGCTAGAAGCTAATCTGGTAGGATGTAGTGTTTCTAGTGACGGGGACAAGCGAATCCCTTCTTCTTGGATCATGCGCAACTGGGTCAACCGGGTAAAAATGAGTACTACCCAGAGGAATTGGAAGCTAGCCTAGCCAGCTACTAGTGGCACGTGTTCCTATATATGCTGTGGATCTGGTTGACTTGTCGTGTCTGACCCAAGTGACCAATCCAACTTGGTTACTGTGCCACATTAACTACACCCAAGTGACCCCATTGTAAATCTTGTAATCATCTGTAGACACAAAAACATTGGGTTTTTTTCCTTGTGAGAAAACAAACAAGTGTTTGGCATAGTTGCAAGCAATTATTTAGTACTGTATGTGAAGTAATTAAGTAGCAACAGTTGCACATGATGGTGCGTCCATGGAATGGATGGTGCATCCACGATCTCCTGCTTCTTATGGGGCTCCACCATTCATCCGGTCCGGTCTCAGCTCTTGCTAGCTCACTCGGGACGAATCTCAGCCCCCCCCCCCCCCCCCCCCCCACCCACAGACAACATGGTCGACGCAACCGGACAAACCAATCCAGCTATTGCACTTATGCTATATTGACTGAAAATTGTAAATGACACGTCACAAAACCACCTACTTCCATACCTCTCATGATGCTCTGTGCATACCAATAGAATCATCTACCTGCCTGTGTAGAGTATTTAACCAAAAACTACCACAATTCGTGAAACCGTGCCTACAAACTACCACTTTACGATTTTGTCCTGAAAACTACCACTTTTCGACTAATCTTTGACTAAAAACTACCATGTCTGAAAAGTGCCCGATTCGCCTCTTCTAAACACCTTTCTGACAAGGATGGCCCGCATGTAAGCGTTGATGTGGCATAGTAGTCAAACTCTGTTAGATTGACCGGTAAGTTCTGCGTTATGACGTGTGAGACCCACATGTCATCATCAACCTCTTTTCCCTGAAGACAGTTTTCTTTGGGACATTTCCTCGAGCAGGTAGTATGCGTCCTGGAGCACGAGCTGCCATGGCCTTCACAGGAGGAGAGGAAGGGCACCGGAGTGCCATGGCTGCAGCAGCCGCCAGAGCGCGGACGGGCGCAAGCAGTCGCAGCCGCGAGCAGCAGCGGCCGCTCACGGGCTGGTGGATGGTGACCATGCCCCGTGTGTGGTGAGCGCGGACGGCGTACAACCACCCCAGCCATGGCAGGAGCTCCCCGTGCGTGGTGGCCATCCCTGGCCCGCGCCTCCGCGGCCCCCGACGACGCGCACGGGACTGACCTCCTCCCCCCCCCCCCCCCCTCTGTAGGCATCCCGTCGCTCAGCGACCTCCTTCTCCACGTCCGGCCAAATCGAAGGAAGAGCGCGAATTTGGAGGTGGGTCTGGGCGAGGACGGCACCGAGATGGCCTGCAGCAGCGCCATCCACTTCCTGACAGACACGGGCGCCGACGCCGGCTGCGGCGGGGTCATGGGCGCCAGGCTCGACGGGTTGCTACCCCTGCCGCCCATCCCGGCGCTTCGACGTGCAAAACGCCTTCCGCCACCCTGTCCCCATCTACCTCACCACCGCCACCTGCGTCCCGAACGTGGTCCTGCTGCTAGCTCGCTCCTTTCCTCGCTCAAAGCCTCCGCAGAGAGAAAGAATGGCGCTGGCATGTAGACGCGGACCCGACCGTAGATGGGGAATTCCATGGAAGAAGATAGAGCTGACATATTGGTCCCACATGTCATAACAGTCAATATAACGGTCAATCTAGCGTAGTTGACTACTCTGCCACGTCAGCGCTTATGAGTGGGCCCAACCTGTCATAAACAGGTTTAAACTGGCCGAATCGGGCACTTTTCAGACATGGTAGTTTTTAGTCAAAGATTAGTCGAAAAGTGGTAGTTTTCGAGGCAAAATCGTAAAGTGGCAGTTTGTAGGCACGGTTTCACGAATTGTGGTAGTTTTTGGTTAAATACTCGCCTGTATACGATTTCGCAAGTACAAATGTTTCAACACATATATTTTGCAAGGCCAACATTTGTATTGAATGTATTATGGTTTAACCTGCACAGTGAAAGAAACATTTCCTCTTGTGTGTTGTTTAAATATGGGAAAAGAGACCGGAATTATTTGCTGACACACTCATGCATGCCATGCATGTGCAGTTGACCATGTGAATGGACTTGGTGGCCGGCAGAAAATCGATCAAAAAGGGTGCCATGGCCAGCAACCAAAACCCAACAACTTGTTACAAAGGTGAGATTCTGTCTCTGTGAGACTGTGACTAACTGTGCATGCATGCATGCATGTATCTGGTGACATATGTGCATCTAGTTGACCACGCATGTCATGCATGCATGAAGATAGCATAGAAGGTTCAGCTACTATGTTGAGCAATCACTCAGATCACCCAGTCGGCCAACTAATCAATAATCATGATGCATGCATACCAGTGTCAGCATACATGCATGGAATGGAAGCGATGGAACCAATGCATCATGCAAATATGGTACTGTACACATGGAAGACACATGCATGTATCAATCCGATCAAATCAATGTATATGTACGAGTACATACTCCATGAGGCATACATGCATGTAACCAAGAACTTGTACACACTTTGTTTTGGATACATATACATGCTCACACACACACACACACGCGGTAGTACTGCTATATATATCTTCAAGCCGACACAATTTGTTGGATGCGACATACAATCAGTAAAAATTGACATACATGGTACTAGATAGGTGAACAGAGAAATATAATCGGTGCAGTGCATGCATGTCATTGGGCGTCGACGTCGACGCGGTACACCACGACGAAGCAGGGCAGGATGGCCCTCGGGTTGGCCACGAACAGCTCCTCCAGCACCCCGTACGCGCCGCCCGCGTCGTCGCCGGCCACCGAGTCGAACGGCCCCGCCTGGCCCTCCTCCTTCTCCTCCCCGTCCCCGTCCCCGTCCCGCCGCCGCACCTGCCCGGCGATCACCCGGCACACCAGCATGGCCCGCCACCCTGACGCACCCGTGCCTGTGGTCACCGCCTCGGCGCCGCAGACGTCGTGCGCGCGGCCGCTGCTCGCCGTGGTGCGCACGCCCAGCGGGTGCGCGCCGGCCCACGGCGCGAACCCGTGCCGGATCGCCGCGCACACCCCGCACGCCGATTTGTTGCCGTCGGCGTCAGCAATAGCGTCCTCACAGGACGCGCACAGCGAGGTGGAGCCGTCGGCGCCGAGCTCGCAGGCGAGCGCGGCCGGGTGGAAGCGGAGCAGCTCGTTGCCGTCGGCGGCGGCGCGCGTGGCGCCTCCAGCGGAGACGGCGGCGTCGGCGCGGCAGCGTGCGCGCACGGTGTCGCGGTAGGCCTCGAAGCGCGCGACGGTGCGCGGCGGGTTGCGCACCTTGAGGATGCGGTCGATGTGGCAGATGGGGCGGTCCCGCTTCTGCCAGCTCGACTTGAAGATGATCTCCACGATGTTCCGCCCCGAGTCCTCCGGCCCCAGCTCCGACACTGCCATCAACAAACGCCATGCAAAACCTTAATCATTATTTGGCACCAAGTTGTAATCAGCAGTAAATTAATCACTGTGATCACATGCATGCGTGATCTCAGCTGGTCAGGTCACACCGACAGCGCCATGAAAGCACGCACGACTGAGATCTCGGAAAGCATCATCGATCATCATCAGCAACTAAATTAATCAAAGCCACCGTATCCATCTGTATCTGTGTTTGATTATTTGCCCTGTGATGCATGGCGCTTTTCAAATCAGGCCAACCTAAACAGGTGAAAAGTATGTACACCCACCAGTACATGCGCATTAAGGGAGAAGGTACACTGGGTAGCTGAGCCTGCTGGTACATACTGTATGTAACGGATGGTTCAACGCATGACTCAGCGGCATCCAACAGTGTCAGCGGGCATTAACCATGTTCATGAGACAAGCATGCAATGCGATGCAAGATGATGGTCCCATGCATTGCATTGCATGAGTGTGTGTGAGTGTGTGTTCATGTCTCACTTTCAATATGTACATGCAAAACTTCATTTTTTTCAACATGTAGATGCACACATGCATGGAAATGCATGCATGCATGCAGCTACAATTAACGTGCTACCAACCGCTATAAATTGAAGGCACTGTGGCATGATGCAGCGGTACAGCATCAGCATGGGACCTCATCTTGCAGCCTAGTTTTCTAGCTTGTAACAGTGAGGTTAGTTGCTTAATTAATCGATTAGTAGTCGGTGGTGTAACTTGTTTTAATACTGCCCAGTCATGTGGAGTATCCTACTAGCTATCACTGGCTGTCTAAAGATACCCCGGCCATATCATTTGATTAAGTAGTAAGTAAGCAATTGATCTAGCTAGCATGCCATGCATCCACCTTTACCAAGTGCAAGCAACTGATATGATACACAGATACAGATACATATAGATACCCTCAATCAATTAGTTATTGTTATCATCCAAAATATTATAATTAGGGCAGTGGCAGTGGATTTGTGCACAAGCTAGCTAAGACAGTAGCTTCCTTGCAACCCACAAAAGACAAAGGAAAAGAGGGTGAAAAAAGGGGAGATGGTTAGCTTTGATGAGCAGGCAGCATCTTCCTAACCCTCCTTCCTCTTGTCTCCTCTCACTATCTCACACACACACATGGCAAACCAAAGGGGGGTGTGAAGAAATTACTAGTAAACTAATCCAACCACTAAAGCACTAGCTCACTATGTATAATCTTTTTTATAACTTTGTATATATGTATGGCTCCAATGGGTGCCATGCATCCCTCTCCATCATTTAATCATGATTAGCCCATCATTTTGACCAAAGATTAGTTAATTGATTAATTAACTAGTGTATGACACATCAGAGCACAGATCTCCATCTAGCTAGTAGCTTTCCAAGGCCTCCTCTTCCTGCCTCCTCTCTAATGGTTCTGGTTAGTAGTTGTACTCCACCATCACACATGATTAATTTGCACCAGAAAAATCTTCACCACATGCATATTGTTGATCTTCTAGATTTACGGAAAATCGACATATGCGACCATTTCACGGCTTATAATCCCCAAGAGAAATACGGGAAACATATAAATTATATGGCTGTGTGCATCGATCGATGCAGACCGGTGTTCGGGTTTCGAGAATTTACCGGCGTGGCGGATGGCCTGGTGCTGCTCCAAGCTGTCGGCCTTGGTGAACACCTCGCCGCACTGCGAGCACGGGCACAGCTCCCTCGGCCTCGGGTACCTCCTGAATTATATTAGCAATCGGTAATGGCGATTAGTTGCTAATCAAATGGCGATTAGTAATAAGCTAGCTAATGGAAGGGGGTTAGGCAGCGGCATGAGGAGCTAGCGGACCTGGACACGGGCTCGACGTTGATGGCGCGGCACTCGTAGCAGCCGGAGAGGCCGCGAAGGGAGGACGGGTGCCCGCCCCCACCACCGGCCGCGGATGACGACGACGAGTGGTGGGCGCGGCGGGAGGAGCGGTTGAGCGGCGTGGTGTCGCGGTGGTCGACGACGACGGAGGCGGCCGAGGAGGCGCCGTCGACGGTCGCCACGTCGCGCATGGAGCAGAGCGACGTTCCCCAGTACCCCCCGGCGCCGGGGCCCCGCGCCAGCGCGGCCGGGTCGTGCACGCGCGCGGCCGCCGTGGCGCTCCGGCAGCTCAGCAGGCTCTTGAGCTGCTCCCACGACGACGCCGGCCGCGCGGGCGCCTTCTTGGAGCTGCCGCCGCGGCGATGCCGTCCGTGGTGGTCCTTGCCGGCCACGAGCCTGGCCTTGGCGCCGGTGGTGGGTGCCGCCAGGGCGGGGCTCTTCTTGGGCGTCGACCCGGCGCCGGCGCGGCGGCCGGGAGTCCTGGGCGCGGGGGAGAGCGGGGGCGGCTGCGACGGCGGCTTCTTCTTGCGCTTGCTGTGGTGGTTTGGTTGCGGCTGCTGCTGGCCGCGGCGGCGGTCGGAGGCGTCGGTGGTGGCGGAGGAGGAGGGGAGGAGGAGCGTGGAGAGCGCCATTAATGAAATGGAGCCGAGCTACTGCTAGTGTGCCTGCTCTGTACCGTCGTGTGTCCGATTTAAAGAAGGGAGGCGAGGGAGGGCTGACCTGAGACCTGACCTGGTGTGTATATGAAGGCTCTACTCCAGCTACCTCCCTCCCTCTGAGTGTGGGCCCACCTAAAAACCCAGGAAATGACTTGACTGGAATTAAGAACAAATATGTGGAAAGGGTTTTTAAATTCCCTTTTCAATATATAAACGGATATGCTGATTCTTAACAAATATGATACAAATGGTTTTTAAAGCCCCGTTTCAATATATATATATATCGATGCCGAATCAAGCTACTACTAGCATCATCGATATGGCATTGATTGAGATCTGTATAAGGCTATCCGTAGTGGGTAGTATCATAACTTAGTATCATGCATATGATACTATTATATGATATTATCTTCTTAATGAGTAGTATCATATATTTGTATCATAAATGATCTTATTTATTGCCATGCATGACATATAGTAGCAGAATATTTATTATGATACGATATTATAGTATGATACTCAACTCTTTTTTTCTTCATTTAATTATATGTCACCTTAGTAAAATAGTCAACTTCCTCTGTATTAAAATATAAGGCGTTTTTACGCTGTCTTAGTGCCGCATTGGTTTTCATAAAAGTCAGGATAAAACTATCTATACCCACAACACCGAATCAATACCATATGAAAGTATATTGAGCAAAAAAATTATTGGTATAAATTTGGTCGTATTATGCAAAGTTTTTTTAAAAATCTAATATGCACCATATTTTGGGATGGAGAGGTACAATTTATTGCACTATAAGAACAAATTAAGGTCATATGAATATTTATTATATGTGTATGAACATATTACTTAAATCGACCTAGAATTCAATGAAGAGAAAAATAATTTCATTAATTGAACGGTGTTTTATAACACGATGCACATTTCTGGTTGTGAATTAGCTAATTCTCAGTTGACCGACACACGGAGCATCTATTCTATAAAAAGCGTTTGTTGATCCTTAGCAAAACAATTGGATAATATGGTCAGTGAAAATCGTGTAGAAAATAAGTATGCACATAATAAATTTTAAATGGTGATGTTGGGATGTTCTTGAGAAATTTGGAAGGCATTTTTTCCTTAATCGGATCGAGAAGGTGAGAGATAAATTAAGAGAGCTTTTAAGTTTTACTTCTCCAAGGAGAAAAAGATACAAGCATTCAACCAATGACTGAAATCCATTTAGAAAATGTTAAGGTGTTTGAATAAACCATACAAGCACGAGCTTGATTTGTGAGACAAATATTAATTGCTACATCATGGGCAGTTGATGTGGCGACTGTGCGTAAGCACGACAGACTCATACAAAACCTAGTAAAGACTAAAGTCGTGGATCGTGAATAACAACGAAACCACCGCAAACATTATTTGAGTAGATAAATATTTATCGTTACATCACGGGTGGTTGATGTTGCTGTAAGCAGATCCCATTGCACAACACATCCAGACTCATACAAAACCTAGTAAAGGCTCGAGTCACGGAGCGTGAATATTGATGCACCACGACCATCTCGTATTGTTACGGAATTAAGTGACTCTGCAAGCAAAATAATCTACGTCTAGAATTCATACCTACTATTTCCCCCTTTTTAGGAGCCCTAACTATTTCATTCAAGTCAAAACGACAAATACATGAAAAGTAGGCACATGCATGACAAACTTGGATTTGAAAATGGAGATGAAAGCATTAAACGAATTTGTTTATATCAAGCCGGGTATGAGTTGTTTGACGCCGAGTCTGACATTTGAAACCTGTGCAAGATTTCATATCTTTCTAAACTCTAGCAATAATTGAACAATTAATACAACTTCCACTAGTAGAAAACAGACATTTTGTGCCGGTTCGTAAGGGCCTTTAGTGTCGGTTCTCCAACCGGCACTAAAGGGTGGGGACTAAAGCCCCCCTCCCCCCCTTTAGTCCCGGTTCAACACGGCCCGGTACTAAAGGCCCACCACGTGGCACCTGCCGGCGCCGTGGGCTGGGGGACCTTTAGTCCCGGTTGGTAACACCAACAGGGACTAAAAGTATTTAATTCTTTTAATTTTGGTTTATTTTTCCTTTTAATCATTTAGGGGTTTATGAATTAATTATGGTTTATTTTTCCTTTTAATTTTGTGTTTTCCATTTAATTATTTTTCATTTCAAACATATATTACGCTACTACATACTGTACACGTTGTGCATATATATATAAATAGAATTTCTCGTAGAACCGATCATATATATATATCATCGAATTTCTCGTACGACGACCATTCACATACATATATATATACAATTTGGTATATACAATTTCTCCTACAATTTGCGGATCATTACATATGCAGGCATTACTGCTTGATCTTGTAATAGTATTCTCCTTTGGGATCTATGGCCTGGTCGAGCAGAAATCCAGTTATTTCCTCTTGAATTGCTCGTACGCGAGCCGTTGGTAGGAGCTGGCCCCGTATCTCTGTCACCTATAAGAAGGAGATCAAGATGAATATATTAGTTGTGTGTATATATATTAGCTAGATCATGATAAAAAAATTATGGATAGTGTTCTAGCAAACGTACCCAAAGATTTCTTTCGTTTCTGCTCCTTTCAGACGTGATCATGCGAATGTTCTCGCAAACGTAGTATGCGCATAAACTATTCCCCTGCTCCTGCCTCATGCACTTTATGAGAATAAAATTCAATCAGGTAATAATTAATCAAGCATGATAATGGTATTGAAACTAGAATTAAAGAGATGCACGGACGTAACTAGCTAGTACTACTTAATTACCTTGGGCCGCACCCATGTCAGCTTTTGTTCCCAGTCGCCTGGGACCAGTTTGACGAACTTGGCCCAAGCCCTGCCCGCCGGCAAAGAAAATGAATAAAGGAGTTATTAACTAGTTGATATCAGGAAATGAAGTAAAGAGGCCGACATAGTGCGATAATGATTGAAATTACCTGTCGACCATCCCCCTCACGGTTGCGTATTCGGATGGATTCTTATATAGTGAGTCTAGTACATCAACTTTTCCCTTGTCAACTTCAATGATTAACAAGATCCAGTGGTAACTGCATGCGCACACGTTTTGTATAATTAAGCGGGCATGTGCATAACTCATCAACTACACTTATTAACATCTAGTAAGCAAAAATAAGGTTTTGTAGTACAAGATATAGTAACACTCACCCGAAGTTGTAAGGAAGTAGTATTTCTGGTTGGGTGTTTAGTTGCTTCAAAAACTCTAGCAGGAATCTCTTTGTGTCTTTTCTCGAATATTCAGTTTCCCATATCGTTTGACTAACCGTATTTGGGTCAATGAACCCAATGCCATAGCGTCCAGCTTTTTTCATTTCATACATCTTCATTCTGCATAAAACCACAAAAAATAATATAGTGAGGATAATTACAGGTAATGAACGAGAGCACAACTAGCTAGCTAGAGACTTAAATTACACAAAGAAATCACTTACAGACAATAGCAACTGACGATAGATTTGTCGAGTGCGTCTTGGTTGAATAACTGAAACAACTCTGAATAATGAATCCACAAATCTTTTTTATGGAAGTAATGCTTTTTCTTGACTTTCACCATGAGGGACTCTTGATTGGTATTTGATGTTTCTTGCATGTACCACATATGCAAATTGTACAATCTCGTTGGTAGAAGCTTGACATCGTCAGGCTTGACCAGAGGTTTGCTGCGGACATATTGGTATTTTACTTCCTCCTCTGTAATCCCGAGGATTTCCTCAAGGCCTATGAGTCGTTCAACAGTGTCACCGGCCTCTTTAGCCTGCCTTTTATGATCGTCGGTTATTACCAGCCGATCGGCGGTACTCACAGGTGTTTGTACAATGAGCGGGGGGGATCGATTGCACTGCCTGTTCTCCCAGCTGGGGAACAGTTTTTCCGCTTTTTTTGCCAACTGCTTGGCTCGAGCTCGAGCTCGACTCCTTTTGTCCTGCAAAATATGACTTCTTGATAGACCGCACATAGTCGGATTCCTTCTGATTGTCAGCCGGTCGAGCCATATCAATAAAGTGTTGTGAGACATGCTCAGGTACTTTCTCCTTTGGCGGCGGGGGCGGTTTCGGTCCAAAATGGGCCTTCAATTGGGCATTCACTACGGTGTTGAGTTCCTCCTCAGTCAGGTGGTAAGACAACTTCGGAAGAGGCTTGAGGTTTGGACCATATTTGAATTTCTTGCCTGTTGTACCGCTAGCCGTCGTAGCTGCGACCTCTCTCTTCCGTTGTTGCTTAGGCGACGGAGCACGCTGAGTCGGCCGAGACGGCAGACGCGGTGCCTAACTTGGAGGAGGAGGAGTCGGCTGATGCCGTGCCGGACTTGGAGGAGGAGTCGGCTGACGCGGTGCCGGACTTGGAGGAGGAGGAGTTGGCTGACGCTGTGCCGGACTTGGAGGAGGAGTCGACTGACGCGGTGCCGGACTTGGAGGAGGAGGAGTCGACTGACGCGGTGGCGGACTTGGAGGAGGAGGAGTCGGTGGCCTTGGAAAGACGATGCAATCCTTTTTCCATAGAATGATATGATGTATGGCCTCTCCCAGTGTTCTCTCCTAGTCACCTCCAAGAATGTCAAGTTGTAGCTCGTGATATCCTGACATCACTTCATCAACCCCGACACGAGCATAGCCAGCTGGAATGGGATTGCAATGGAAGGTTGCTTCAGGGGGATTTGCTAAAGCATAGCCGTCCACCACCTTCATGGATAAGTTCTTCACTTTCATGTGTAGCTCACAGTTAGTCCTGTCTTTGATATCATCCACAGGGTAGCTAGCTAGAAGTGCATCATCGATATCGGCCGGGGCGGAACCCACGCTGCTTCTCGGCATAGATGGGACGGTGCTATCCAATGCTGGATTGATCTGCTCATGCTGCCGCTGAGACGCCCTTTCCTGGCTGAGTGAGTCGATCTGCTCCTGCTGCCGCCTAAAAGCGCGTTCCAACTCCAGGTGCTTTGATTCTAGGCCTTCAAGGTGGAGTGCTTCCTCCTTCTTCTTCTGCTCCTCCTGCTTCTTCTTTCTCGCACGGCTTCTGTAGTCGTCGTTCCAATCCGCAAACCCCTCAAACCACGGAACAACGCCTTTGCCTCGTGTTCTTCCCGGGTGTTCAGGATTCTTCAGGGCGCGCGTAAGCTCGTCGTTCTCTCTGTTGGGCGTGAACACCCCCATTCGAGCTTCTTCTATTGCAATAAGTATTTCGTCTGTCGCTTCTTTAAGACCTGCCTTCACCATAACCAGCCCTGTCTCTGGGTCCAACTTCCCCCCAGGCGCATAAAACCATGTCCTGCACCTGGGGGGCCATGTCAATGTAACTGGAGTGACCCCTGCACTAATCATCTCTTTCTCAGATTGATCCCACTTAGGCAGGGCCACCTGGCCCCAGAGTATGGTGCCACTTCTTTTTCGCAGCATTAATCTTGTTTTTTCTCGACCGTTCCTTAGCTTCTTCCGATTCCTTGAACTTCACGAAAGCGTCCCAGTGATCTTTTGCCTTCACCAGTGCTCCCTTGAATTCTGGAGTCTTCTTTTGTACTTAGTCCATGTATTTTTCTTGAAGGTGTTGAATGCGATCGCCATCTTTTTAAGAGCATAGTTTCCGACTTTCTTCATATCTGCATCTGTCAAATTATCTGGTAGGGTGAAATGTGACATGAGCGATGTCCAAAGCACATCTTTTGCTCTTTCGTCGACAAAAGTAACTCCTGCTCGATCTCCCTTTGCTGGTTTTTTCCATTCTTGAACAGAGATCGGGATTTGGTCCCTGACAATAACTCCGCATTGATTCTTGAACTTGGTCGCATTTTTCCTAGGTTCAAGCGGTTCGCCATTTGATGTTTTGATGGAATCGATGTTGAACTTTACGCCAGGATCCAACTTTCTGGCCGGGCCTCGAACTACCCTGTTGCTTGTAGAAGATTCGCTCGATCCGGAGGCCTAAAAGAAGAAAGATCGATTCGTTAATACATACAAATCAATTAAGACATGTAATGATCACCGGATGGCTTATATAATAAATATACCTCGCCGGTCTTTGTTATTTGAAGAACATTTTCTTCATCAACATCGTTGTCGTCGCCTTCATCTATTCGTTCGTCTTCATCAAATATCATACAACCCTCACCGGAATTGTTCAGATATTGCGAGCCATCATCATCTTCAGGTTCATGCTCTGGGCTCGGGG
This sequence comes from Elymus sibiricus, assembly GCA_039707655.1. Taxonomy (NCBI): domain Eukaryota; kingdom Viridiplantae; phylum Streptophyta; class Magnoliopsida; order Poales; family Poaceae; genus Elymus; species Elymus sibiricus. The sequence continues at coordinate 15,284,443 of CM077665.1, read as the reverse complement.
AGCGTATGATGTCGAACAGAGCCTCTTCTCCTTCTCTGCCGGTATTGTCCATAGCTTTTATTTAACTAATCCAGAAGAAAGATAAAACAATTTAGTATTCAAATTAGAATGCATGCAATCAATAAGGAAAAACTGAATCATAGTACATAATATGCATCTCGAATAATTCATATAATATGCATCATCGAATATAATCTCGAATAAATCGTCTTGAATATTATCGAATATAATCTCGAATACATCTCGAGTATTATCACTAATACATCTCGAATATTATCATATATATATAACATCATTAGCTAATACAGATCGAATATTATCGAAGAATCTAGTTCACTCGCGGTTCCTGAGGCGCGGGCGGTGGACACCCAAAGAGAAGGAACCATCACAGGATCATAGCTCGGGTGAGATCCCTAAAGAACCTGTCAGGTATTGGAGAACCTGACGTCCAACGCATCCATGTAGCGACGGACGTGCTCGTCCTCCTCCCTGACACGGCGATGTACCACCTCCGGCGGGGCCGGCTGCATCCGCACCGAAAGTGGCCCACGCGAACGCCACCAAAGAAGCTCCGGGTCGACGACGGGACCCGGGGCCGGGTTCCTCACCAAGCTGCGCGCCCCTGAAGGTAGCACCTCCCAATGCCAGCCCGGCGGAGCCTAGTCCCGAACGTTGCCCCTCTGAAGCAGGACGTCGTCGCGAACGAGTCGACGACGAGGATGCGGGCCGGGCATCGTTGACTCCGAGAAGAAATTCTTATGAATTTTTTTTCTCTATATATGCAATGTCATTTTATTAGGAAATTTTGAGCAAAATATCATCTTTTCAATTATAATGTCCCATTCCTAGGTTATAACTACCCTAATAATATTCCTTTCTCAAAAAATTCCGAATTTTTTCCCACTTATATATAGTCCTTCTAACAAATATATATATGGTCAACTTTTTCCTATGCAACTTTTTTATATGCAATTTTTTTCTATACTATGATATACAACATTATATAAAATTAAAAAACAGAAAAAGAAACACTAATTAAGCATACTTCTATACATCCATTAAAAACAGAAAAACAACATTATATGAAAAAAATTCTATACTAATTAAACACTAATTATATCCATCTAACATGCATTCATAAATACATATATACTAGTGAAAAAATAATCATCTAAAACATCTAAACTAATTAATTTCTATACATACATATATACTAATATACTAATTAATTCCTCAAATGTCAAAATTCCTCAACTTTTTTCTATACATACATATATACTAATATACCAACATGTATAGTGAAAACATTTCTATAGATACATATATACTAAATAATCATCTAAAACAACTAAAACAACTAAAACATCTAAATAAAACGTCAAAAATATTCATGCATACATGTATAAAAAAAACTAGTGAAAAAAAATCGCCGGAGGGGGCGGCCGCGCGAGCTCACAGCGGACGGACGGCGACGTCGAGGTGCGGCAAGGGCGCGGACGGACGGACGGCGATGTCGAGGGGCAGGGGCGCGGACGGACGGCGACGGCGACGGCGCGAGGTGCAGGGGCGCGGCGGCCACGACATCGAGGTGCGGCAGAGGCGCGGACGGACGGCAGCGTCGAGGGGCAGGGGCGCGGACGGACGGACGACGACGTCGAGGGGCAGGGGCGCGTGCACGGACGGTGATGGCGAGCTTCGGCAGCCTGGCGGCGTGGTGGTTCGGCGTCGTCAAGAAGATTTGGGAAAAAATGCGTAAGTGCTACTTATATAGGAGGCACCTTTAGTCGCGGTTGGAGCCACCAACCGCGACTAAAGGTATTTTTCGCCGGGCGAAGCGGCGGGAAGCGCAGACCTTTAGTCGCGGTTGGTGTCACCAACCGCGACTAAAGGTTACCTTTAGTCGCGGTTGCAGCCACCAACCGCAACTAAAGGTCTCGTGCTGCCACAGCCGCGGTGCAGAAAGTTTAGTCCCACCTCGCCCAGTGAAGGGCAGCCGCACTGGTTTATAAGCCCCGCTGCGGCTGCTCCTTCGAGCTCCTCTCTAAGCAGGCATGTGTGGGCCTATCGAACCTGTGCTGCCCTGTTGGGCCTACTGGGCCTTGTGAGCCTGCGGTTGGGGCCCAGTAGGCGGGCTTTTTTTTACTTTTCAGTTTTTTTAATTTCAGTTTTTTTTTCTGAGTTTTTTTGCTTTATTTAGAGTTAATGAGTGAATCTTTTTGCGTTAGGTCAAAAAAATTATAAACTTTCTGTTAGTGGCAGTAGTTTTCAAATTTGAATAGTTTAAATTCAAATTATTGGAAATTTGTGTACATCACTAATTTGTGAATAACTTTACTTTAAAAATAGATTTTGCAGTGATTCTTTTTTCTGCTGTTTAATATTAGTGTGTTTTATCATTATATTCAATTTGGTAATTCTTAGGTTATTTAAAAAATGAAATGCCTTTGTAACAGACGAGATTTCGTCTGAAACACTTATACTTCGAAAGAGATTGTCCATTTTGTACACGAAGTGCATCCAGTTTTTGCCGTAACCCTCTCAACTTTTTAGCACATGCTATGTGGGTGAAATGATGATATCATGCCAACTTTCAACCTTTTCAGAGTTCATTTGTAGTGCTTTTCAATTTCAAGATCATTTAGCTCAAAAAATCAGTAAATGCATGAAAAATAGCAAATGAAGTCAGAAAGGGTTGAAAATTGATGGCGTGGCTTCGAATAGTGCGTACTGAACACACAAAAAGTCTGGAGTTGAAATAAGTTTAAAAAAATGAAATGCCTTAGTAACACATGAGTTTTCGTCTGAAACCCTGATACTTCGAAAGAGATTGTCCATTTTGTACATGAAGTGCATCCAGTTTTTGCCGTAACCCTCTCAACTTTTGAGCACATGTTATGTGGTTGAAATGATGATGCCATGCCAACTTTCAACCTTTTCAGAGTTCATTTGTAATTTAGCTCAAAAAAATCAGTAAATGCATGAAAAATAGCAAATGAAGTCAGAAAGGGTTGAAAATTGATGGCGTGGCTTCGAATGGTGCATACCGAACACACAAAAAGTCTGGAGTTGAAATAAGTTTTAAAAAATGAAATGCCTTAGTAACACACGAGTTTTCGTCTGAAACCGTGATACTTTGAAAGAGATTGTCCATTTTGTACACGAAGTGCATCCAGTTTTTGCCGTAACCCTCTCAACTTTTTAGCACATGTTATGTGGGTGAAATGATGACACCATGCCAACTTGCAACCTTTTCAGAGTTCATTTGTAGTGCTTTTCAATTCCAGGGTCATTTAGCTCAAAAAAATCAGTAAATGCATGAAAAATAGCAAATGAAGTTAAAAAGGGTTGAAAATTGATGGCGTGGCTTCGAATGGTGCATACTGAACACACAAAAAGTCTGGAGTTGAAATAAGTTTAAAAAAATGAAATGCCTTAGTAACACACGAGTTTTCGTCTGAAACCCTGATACTTCGAAAGAGATTGTTCATTTTGTACACGAAGTGCATCCAGTTTTTGCCGTAACCCTCTCAACTTTTTAGCACATGCTATGTGGGTAAAATGATGATACCATGCCAACTATCAACCTTTTCAGAGTTCATTTGTAGTGCTTTTCAATTCCAGGGTCATTTAGCTCAAAAAAAATAGTAAATGCATGAAAAATAGCAAATGAAGTCAGAAAGGGTTGAAAATTGATGACGTGGCTCTGGACATAATATTTCGACGCGTTTCAAATGCCAAAACACATAAGTACACTACTATTACAAAGATTCCCTCCGGTTTGTCCGAAGTGGGACTTTCCAGATATATAAGTCCGAAAACTAACTAGAGATGCCAATCACATCCCAGAGTGGGATCTTTGGGTATAAAACTTTTTCTTCGCGTGTGTCCCTTTGCGTCGTAACCATGGACAATCTTCATCGTTTAACTTGATGCTCGGGTCAACATTCACTCTGAAGGGAGCAATTTCATGAAACTTTTCATAATCTCCTGACATGTTTGTCTTGTCCTCCACTCCCACGATGTTTCTTTTCCCTGAAAGAACTATGTGACGCTTTGGCTCATCGTATGATGTATTCGCTTCCTTATCTTTTCTTTTTCTCGGCTTGGTAGACATGTCCTTCACATAGAAAACCTACGCCACATCATTGGCTAGGACGAATGGTTCGTCTGCGTACCCAAGATTGTTGAGATCCACTGTTGTCATTCCGTGCTGCGGGTCTTCCTTTACCCCGCCTCCTGTTAGATTGACCCATTTGCACCGAAACAAAGGGACCTTCAAACCAAGTCCATAGTCAAGTTCCCATATCTCCTCTATGTAACCATAATATGTGTCCTTTGGCCTATTGGTGTTTGCTGCATCAAAGCGGACACCATTGTTTTGGTTGGCGCTCTTTTTATCTTGGGCGATCGTGTAAAATGTATTCCCATTTATCTCGTACCCTTTGAAAGTCAATATGGTCGAAGATGGTAACTTGGACAGCAAGTACAGGTCATCTGCAACAGTGTCGTCATGCATGAGACGTGTCTGCAACCAACCGGCGAAAGTCACCGTTTGTTCATGTGTAATCCAGCCGTCAGACTGCTCCGGGTGTTTGGAGCGTAGAATATTCTTGTGTTGCTCGATATACGGAGCCACCAAGGCGGAACTTTGTAGAACTGTGTAGTGTGCTTGCGCCAAAGAATGCCCGTCCTGGCATATTACTGAATTCTTTCCTAGTGTGCCTTTTCCACCCAGTCTGCCCTCATGCCGCGATTCAGGAACACCAATCGGCTTAATGTCAGGAATAGAGTCAACACAAAACTCAATGACCTCCTCTGTTTCATGGCCCTTGGAGATGCTTCCTTCTGGCCAAGCACGATTATGAACATATTTCTTTAAGACTCCCATGAACCTCTCACATCGGAACATATTGTGTAGAAATACAGGACCCAGAATGGCAATCTCCTCGACTAGGTGAACTAGGACGTGCGTCATGATATTGAAGAAGGATGGTGGGAACACCAACTCGAAACTGACAAGACATTGCACCAAATCATTCTCTAACCTTGGTAGGATTTCTGGATCGATTACCTTCTGAGAGATTGCATTGAGGAATGCACATAGCTTCACAATGGCTAATCGAACGGTTTCCGGTAGAAGCCCCCTCAATGCAACCGGAAGCAGTTGCGTCATAATCACGTGGCAGTCATGCGACTTTAGGTTCTGGAACTTTTTCTCTGCCATATTTATTATTCCCTTTATATTCGACGAGAAGCCAGACGGGACCTTCATACTGAGCAGGCATTCGAAGAAGATTTCCTTCTCTTCTTTGGTAAGAGCGTAGCTGGCATGACCCTGAAACTGCTTTGGATCCATGCCGTCTTCTCCGTGCATACGCTGCTGGTCCTCCCGTGCCTCCAGTGTATCTTTTGTCTTCCCATACACGCCCAAGAAGCCTAGCAGGTTCACGCAAAGATTCTTCGTCACGTGCGTCACGTCGATTGCAGAGCGGACCTCTAGGTCTTTCCAATAGGGTAGGTCCCAAAATATAGATTTCTTCTTCCACATGGGTGCGCGTCCGTCAGCGTCATTCGGAACAGATTGTCCGCCAGGACCCTTTCCAAAGATTACTTTTAAATCCTTGACCATATCAAGTATATCATCACCAGTACAGTGGCGAGGCTTCTTCTGGTGATCTGCCTCACCTTTGAAATGCTTGCCTTTCTTTCTTACGGGATGCGTGCTCTGAAGAAATCGACGATGCCCCAGGTACACATTCTTCTTACATTTATCCAAATATATACAGTCGATATCATCTAAACAGTGCGTGCATGCGTGGTATCCCTTGTTTGTCTGTCCTGAAAGGTTACTGAGAGCAGGCCAATCATTGATGGTTACTAACAACAACGCATGTAGGTCAAATTCCTCCTGTTCTTTCTCATCCCACGCACGTACACCTTTTCCATTCCACAGCTGTAAAAGTTCTTCAACTAATGGCCTTAGGTACACATCAATGTCGTTGCCGGGTTTCTTGGGGCCTTGGATGAGCACTGGCATCATAATGAACTTCCGCTTCATGCATAACCAAGGAGGAAGGTTATAGATACATAGAGTCACAGGCCATGTGCTATGATTGCTGTTCTGCTCCCCAAAAGGATTAATGCCATCTGCACTTAAACCAAACCATACGTTCCTTGCGTCCTTTGCAAAGTCCTTCCACTTTCTCTCGATTTTTCTCCACTGCGATCCGTCAGCGGGTACTCTCAACTTCCCATCTTTCTTACGGTCTTCGTTGTGCCATCGCATCAACTTGGCATGCTCTTTGTTTTGGAACAAATGTTTCAACCGTGGTATTATAGGAGCATACCACATCACCTTGGCAGGAATCTTCTTCCTGGGGCGCTCGACCTCAACATCACCAGGGTCATCGTGGCCGATCTTATAGCGCAATGCACAACATACCGGGCATGCATTCAAATCCTCGTACTCACCGCGGTAGAGGATGCAGTCATTAGGGCATGCATGTATCTTCTGCACCTCTAATCCTAGAGGGCAGACAACCTTCTTTGCTTCGTACGTACTGTCGGGCAATTCGTTGTCCTTTGGTAGCTTGTTCTTTAACATTATCAGCAACTTTTCAAATGCCTTGTCAGATACACCATTCTCTGCCTTCCATTGCAGCAATTCCAGTGTGGTACCTAGCTTTTTCTTGTCATCTTCGCAATTTGGATACAACAATTTCTTGTGATCCTCTAACATGCGCTGCAACTTCAGCTTCTCCTTTTCACTTGCGCAGTTTCTCTTTGCATCGGCAATGGCCCGACCAAGATCATCAGCGGGCTCATCTGATGCCTCTTCTTCAGCTCCTTCCCGCATTGCCGGCTCAGCTTCTTCCCCCATTGTTGTACCATCGTATTCATGGAACCCATGGCCAGGATAGCTGTCGTCATCCTCTTCTTCTTCATTCTCTTCCATTAGGACCCCTCTTTCTCCGTGCTTGGTCCAACAGTTATAGCCGGACATGAAACCGGACTCAAACAGGTGGACGTGAATGGTTCTTGAGTTAGAGTAATTTCGATCATTCTTACAGCCAGCACATGGACAATACATAAAACCATCCGCCCGCTTGTTTGCCTCAGCCGCAAGCAGAAAAGTATGCACGCCATTAATGAACTGGGGAGAGCATCGGTCATCGTACATCCATTGCCGGCTCATCTTCATTACACAACACCGAAAAGACCAAATTAATACAAGTTCATACACACTTGTTCTCATAAAACAACATACAAACTCTCTAGCTAAAGCATTTAAATGCAACAACAAATGCGATCAAGATCGCAACTAAGGTAACAATTGATCCAACAGCATAGTGATACCAAGCCTCACTATCAATGGCATATTTTTTAAATTTTCTAATCTTCAAGCGCATTGCATCCATCTTGATCTTGTGATCATCGACGACATCGGCAACATACAACTCCAGTTTCATCTTCTCTTCTTCAACTCTTTTCAATTTTTCTTTCAAATACTCGTTTTCTTTTTCAACTAAATTTAACTTCTTGACAAGAATATCTATGTCGGTTGCTATTTCCGGTTCACATACCTCCTAGATAAAAATATCTATGTCAACTTGATGGGCATAATTGTCATAAACACGAAATGCAACAAATAGTTATAAAAGAAAGTATATACCACATCCGAATCATAAACCGGACGAGGGCCGACGGGGACGGGTATCAAAACCATGCCACTATGTATAACAAACAACCATATAGGTAAGAAAACTATACAAGTAACTATCTAAATCTTACAAACGTGATTTTTTTTTATAAAAAGGATAAGAACAAGAGGCTCACCAAGGTGGTGCTGGCGACGGGACGGTGCGGTCGATCGACGGTGGTTAGGACGGGGACGGGGAGGAACTAAGTAAACCACACCTACACATGCAAAGTAAGAAGTTAATTTGAGCTCAAATTGCATATAAATCAAATAAACTACCACATATAAATACTCCCAAACTAAAACCCACAAATCACTATACTTATAGAGCATTGGAAGAGCTAATCTAGCAATGAGAGATGAAAGGACAAAGTTGCTAACCTTTGTGAACACTTGGATGGATGGGGTGCCTCCAAATCTTGACAAATTTTGGCAAAAATGGAGGTGAGCTCGAGCAAGGGGAAGAACAAAGGAGAGGAAGAAGGGGAAAAACAGGGAGGAGTGTGCTCGGGCTGGCCGAAGGGTTCATATAGGGGATCTTTAGTCCCGGTTCGTGACACAAACCGGGACTAAAGGTGAGCCTATAGTCCCGGTTCGTGCCACGAACCGGGACTAAAGGTGATCGCAGGGCCCCAGGCTGACACCAGCCTGCCACCACCCCTTTAGTCCCGGTTCGTGTTACGAACCGGGACTAAAGGCCCGGAACGAACCGGGACTAATGATGCCCGTCCCGAACCGGCACTAATGGTCACGTTAGTGCCGGTTCAAAACCAGACCGGGACTAATGCTTTGGACAAAAGGTCTGTTTTCTACTAGTGTTCTTGCAGCATAGAAATAAATTATTACATCACAATGATTTCTTTTTAGTTTTGCATCGACATATTTGTAAGATCGACTGAGATTTAGTTGACTTTTAGGCGTCTGGGATTACATTATATATTTTTATTACATGAGTGATTTTCTTTTATCATAGTGGATATTTTCTTAGATTTCTATGAAAAAATCTATATTTCTTTTCACAAAAATAAAATCTATAAAATCATTGGAGATTATTTAATTTCCAATCAAACCGAGACATAGAAGCCTTTGTTGATTCTTAGCAAGATAGTTGGATATTATGCAAGTGAAAATCGTGTTGGAAGTAAGGATATGTAATAAATTTGAACAGGTTATGTCTGAATGTTCTTGATAAATTCAGAGGGATTTTGTTGTCTTAATTGGATCAAGAAGACGAGAGACAAATTAAGAAAGACATTAATTTGACCTCCCCAAGGAGAAAAAGATACATGCATGGAGCCAATGATTGAAATCGACTTTAAAATGTAGAAGTGCTTAAATAATACCATATAAGCATGAATTGGGTTTGAGTAGACAAATATTAATTGTTACATCATGACTAGGTGATGTGACACACAAGCGTAAGCACGCCGGATTCATACAAAACCACACAACATCACTCATACAAAAATCTAGTAAAGACAGAAGTCGCACATCACAAATATCGACAAAACCACCACACACGTCATATGAGTAGACAAATATAGATTGTTACATCATGGGTAGTTGATGTGGCACCCAAGCATAAACATGACAGACTCATATAAAACCGCACAACGCCACAACCGCACTCATACAAAACCTAGTGAGGACTAAAGTCACGGAGCGTGAATATCTCAAAACCACCACATCCCATCGCACCGTTATAAGAACGCACGAAACCTAACATATATGTGGGTTTTATTTCATATAAACATAGAGACGCATATACACGCACATGACCACACTCATACAGAATCTAGTAAAGACTAGACCCACAGAGCGTGAATATGGACGAAGTCACCACAACCATCATGGATTGTGTAAGGAATCAAATGACTTTACGGGGAGAAAGGGATCTTGCTCTAAAATTCGGTCCTAACTATTTCCACTTTTTGGGATCCCTAACTAGTTATTTCGAAATGATGGATGTGAAAAGTAGGTACATGCATGCAGGAAAAGCATGGATCTGAAATTGGAGAGGAGGGCATTACCAAATGCAACCTAAGGCCAATGGCAGTGTGTGTGGGGTTTTGCATTAACTGTGATCGACCCCCTCAACGAGAGGGACCATGCATGCGTGCCCCCAATTTATTCATCAAATTATAGAGTGGGAATATCAAGTTCAGGCCCCTCATTTAGCCAATTATAGGGTTGCCTCTGCATGTCTGTAATTAAGCAATTTTGATCTCATGTTGGCATGTTGCTCAGTCCCATGAGAGGAGGAGTTGAGCTAATTCAATTCCCCAGCAGCAGGGGATACATCATGCATGGGAGGACCAGAGTTGCTAAGTAGATATAGACCACTAAACAAACATATAAGCTAATCCCAGTTGCTCACCTGCCTCCATCCAGCAGCTTAGCTGCCCTAGGTCCCAGTTCATCCATGTTTCCTTGTCCCTTTCTCTTAATTAATTAATGTTAACGTCATGCTCGTCGACGTGTCGTACGGCATTACTGTTGTTATTTAAGATAATTTCTCCGGGGAACAGGATTTTTTGTTTCTTGCCAATAACTTGGATTGAGATGCTATGCTAGCAGGGGCAGATTGGTGTATGCACTCCACGCACACTAACATGAACATATTATACACTATGCAGCTATATTTGCAAAAAATGGCACAACTAATTAGTGGCGGAGATACACAAAAACTACTGAGGGGGCCAAACGTAAATGATACAGATCTAAGGGGGCGAAAAGTTAATTTTCCTCTCATCTAGGTCCTTGAAAAATATATTTCTTTAGACTTTTCTCCAAGGTCCTCAACATAGCTCCGGCGCTGCAACTAATTGAAGAGAAATGTGCATCGAGACTCGTACGACACCAAGAATTCAAGTCGATCCCGGCATGCATGATTATGTGATCATCGAACTTCAAGGTTCGAACTTTAGCTACCTAGTACAACTACAAGTCGTAACCTCACCTTTCTTTAGCTAGCTAGTCAAATGGATGTCAAACAGGCACTACTAGGAGAAAGCCTAGTAGTAGCGCTTGTTTTCCCCTTAGTAGTAGCGGTGGTGGCAGCGCTACTGCTAAGGCGCTACAGCTAAGTGTTTAGCAGTAGCGCTGAAAACCAGCGCTACTGGTAAGTACTGATAGCAGTAGCGTTGGTTCACAACAAGCGCTGCTGATAAACCAGCGCTACTGCTACAACTTACCAGCGCTACTGCTAAACCAGCACTGCTAAGATTTCATTCCCCTCTACATATTTGTGCATGCTCTATACGGTAGTTTCATCATATCATAATAAACATGCATTATTCTCATCATATCATACACATACAGGAGACTCGTCATACCACCACCTCCAACACAAATATCATCACATCTCGAAAATAACGATACACAAGTCATGTCATGTCTCGAATAAATGCAACTGCATAGTCATGGCACACACACAAGTTTCATCATCTCTATCTCTAAACCATGATGTAGAAGAGAAGAGCGATCAGTATGAGCAAGAGCGCGCACTAGTAGGAAAGGGCCCATTTGTCCCGGTTCGTAAGGGCCTTTAGTCCCGGTTCTGGAACCGGGACTAAAGGGTCGGGACTAAAGCCCAATACCTTTAGTCCCGGTTCGCTTACGAACCGGGACAGATGGTGCTCCACGTGGCCGCTGCGGCGAGCCCAGGCAGGAGGGCCTTTAGTCCTGGTTGGTAATACCAACCGGGACCAATAAGCATCCACGCGTCAGCAGCTCAGGAGCTAGTTTTTTTTTTTTTTTTGAAAGGGGGGGGGGGGGGGGGGGTTGGGGGTTTTGGAGGGTTAATTTGGGGGTTTCATATATTGTGTTAGCTAGCTAATAGCTATCTAGAGAGAAGTGACCTCTCTTATCTCCGTGCTTGGTCGACGCTACGTACTATACGTATAGAGAGAACTCGACACGCTAGGTAGTAAGCAAATGAAGGAACCAGTAAGTACATAAGATCGTCATGAACATATACAGAGAGGAGTGATCGACCTCTCTTTCTCCGGAGAGATTGGTCGAACAACAAGTTTCATAATAACAAGTGGCTGAACCGGGACTAATGGGCTGGCCCGGCCTGGACCAATGCCCTGTTATGTACTAGTGGCGACTAAGTAGTACTTCTTGAGGCACCGGTTTCGCTCTCTCTCTTGCCTGAGCGTCCACCTCAAGTAACTATTTTCCGCTTCGGCTCTGCTGTCGAACCCTCTGTGGCTAGCGCCCGGGTACCTGTCCACCTGGGCCTGAGCGTCTGGCCAGTGGTCGTACACTCCTGGAACCCTCCCAATGAATACGGCATAGTAGTCCTTCGCCATCTCCGATCTATGTACCTGCATCGTAAGTTGATGAATTCAACGATAATATGCAACATAATGTACTTGAGAAACACAAAGAGGCATAGTTAGCAAAATACAAGCAACCTAGTAAACATAAATAAGGAAGTTCCTCATACCCAAACTAATTAACTAGAGCGATCTACGCTAGTTCATAGAAAGACAGTAGTACTAATTAAACATACACATTGTCATCGTCAATCACTCCTCCATGTCGGCGCTCCAATGTTCATAGTCAGGGAGGAAGCACCCGAGCTTCGTGAAAGGCTTCAGGTCCAGACGCTGAGCGCTGAGTAGTGTTCGGACATCCTCCCGACTCATTGGCCCATGGTAGAACATCCCTGATTTTTCGAGGACCTCCTTCATGATCACTTGGGCAAGTTCACACTGTACGTGATAAAACTCAGCTCGGATTCGATGATCCGGTGTCCTTCCTATGCTTGTGGCCCAGTTGACAATCTCGGCATCGCTGGAAGTAGCTGACATGCGAAGGCGTTGATTATCCCTTTTGTACTCGATCATGTGATGCATGAGGTAGAATCCATCAGCCTTACTATCTTTCGGTTGCTAGATGCAGCAGAAGTCGGTCTTATGGCCGAAAGCCGGCCCTCTATTCCTGTACTTTTTCACCTAGATATATCCACCACTAAGGCTGAAGGTTAAAATGGCACTATCGAGAACACTCTTTATGTGCGTGTAATCCCTCTTCTTGATGTTCTTCGCTGAGTCCAAGTACAGAGCATGGGAGTATTGTGGGTACAGACAGATGAGGACGCCCCCCCCCCCCCCCGCTGCGCAAAATAAGTACACCTCAAATTAGCCTCCATGCTTGCAAAGGAATGATTAAAACTTACGAAAGGATATCCGCGGATGACTTACGTGGGATGATAAGGCAGGAGAATCGTTTCCTTGTCCTTATTAGCGACCATGAACTCGCCGATGTACTTGCTCGCATAGTCACGGTGCTCTTTGCATACTGCCAAGAAGCTCTCGTGCATATAGTACGGGTCCGCGACGCAGATATATTTTATGTTCTCATGCCTGATGATGTAGTTGAGATACAGCGCATACATGCAGATGAACTGAAAATCCAGCTTGGTCATGTGGAACATGTCGTAGATGTAGTCAAATCGCAGGATGAACTTATCCACAGGACATCTATCGACATATAACCTCCCACCCGGAACCTGAGTCGCGTAAAGCGGGTATCCTGGTTTTTTCGAGATGAGAAGGCTTTTCTCTCTGTCCAGCACATCATCATGAAGTCTCCTTAGATCATTGTTCAGTATGTCCTCCAGCGCTTTCTGAGGTAGGATCGGGTGGCCGGCGACATGGAAACGCTCCGCACCTACGACAGGTATTATGTCTACCTCCCGGGGCTTCAGAGGCGGCTGGCTGCTTGAAGCAGCTCTGGCGCCTTTAGAGCCTTTCCTCTCATGTCTCCTCCTTTGCTTCTTGACGGGTGGCGGTAGTGAGCCCACCATACCTTCCCTAACCACCACCCCCAGTGTCTTCGGGCTAAACAGTGGACGGTCCTCGCGTTGTTCTTGCTGGGTAGAGGCGGCATCTGGAGGCGTCTCCTGCGAGGATCGCATGAAGAGAGACTTTTTGCAATCAGCCTTAGGACGTTCCGGCTCCGGCAAATCAGGCAGCAACAAATCATCATCTCCACGCTCATAGCCTGAGTCAGAGTCCCGAGCATCGCCATAGGCGGTATTGATATACTGGTTAGGGTCATCATTATCCTCCTCCATGACATCATCAGCATTTGCTTCTTAGACGGGGGCGACGTCATCTGGCACTAATGGAGGCTCTCCCTCGCGTCGTCCGCTATCACCCGCCACGACAGGTGCAGGTAATTGGGTAGGTGGGGTGGTGTTCATACATTGTTGAGGAGTGGTCGTTGGTGTGCTACCGGGCGCCTCGACACGAAGAAGAGTCTTCGGCCAAGGCAAGAACCAGCTCTTGCATGCGCCAATCCGTTTAGGGGTCTCGTCGTCATCGACTTGTACCGGAGGAGGCAAATCCTCGAAGCACGCTTTGACACTGGCCACGCAAACTTTGAAGACACTATGGGGCATCTGTCGGTTGTGTAACATGCATTCCTTCGGCTTCACGATTGTTGCCTTTCCCACGTCCACCTTCTAGCCTTTGATGTCGTACAATAGGGTGCACGGGGTTTCGTCGGCCTACGAAGACATGTCTGCGACGTCAAACATCCGAAAGGCAACTGAAACGGAAGACTATAGATATGCTGGTCAAGAGGGTATGACGTGTAATTACCGTGAGCTCAGCCAAAGACGAAGCCCCGCCGAGCAGGCCAGAGACAGAGGACGGGCTGCTATGAACAGGAGCGGGACCAGGTACGGGAGCATGTGCGGTGGCGTGAGCAGGTGTTGGTGGTGCGATGTTCACCGAATTACTCCCGACGTAGCTGGGAAGGGGAAAGTCCGCTGGCCCTTTATCTGGATTTTTCTTCGTCCATTCAAAAAATGCCGGAATAAAGCTGGTAATGGAAGATGTAATTCAGCCGTGACGTGCGCTACCGCTGCACTGACCCTTTCAGCGACTATCTGTTCCAACTCTGCTTTGGTCTCAGCTTTGGCCTTATTGACCGCAAGCGTGACCTTCTCATCGATGTGCTGTTGACTAAGCAACCGTCTCTGCCTTCTTTCCTCCGGCTTCTCGTGGTAGCATGTCTTCCACGAGGCGCCATCTCCGACGCCGTGCAGACGTCCATACGACGGCGGTTTATCCTCCGACACCTTTTTCAGTACGTTGAGGGCCCGGTTGAAAGGGGTGTCCCACTTGGGCCTCGCCGACTACTGAGAAGACTCGTCGCTTTCGGCTGCCTTTTGGTGCTGCTCTTTCTGCAAAAGGAACATGGATGGTTTACAAATGTGACAAAACTTGTTGTCGAATTGATTGGAAGCTAATATAAGGTGGTAATATAACAATTAACAGTAGTCTCATGAACTCCCTCGTGTTCGGGTCCGTGTAAAAGATTTTCTTGATGGGGTCCCACTTGTACCGGGCCCTGATCCAGTCATGCTCCTGCAGGTCGGTGAACTCCGCCAAGGGGTCTGGGATTCCATGACTTTCATGTTCGGCGTCCTCCTTGGCCCATACGTGCCTCTTCCCCTCGTAACCACGGCTTCCGAGGCGGTGGGGAGGCGTGTTCCTAGCCTGGAGCGCCTTTATTTTCTCCGACTTTATCTTGACTTCTTCTTTAGCGCAAGTCTCCTTGAATTTTTCGAAGTCCTCTTCCGTTAGTGTCGGATTGTCAGCATGAATCTTGGACCACGGTTCATTCTTCGCAATCGCTTTTTTCACCCGTACTTTCCAGGCGGACAAGTCGTTGGTGAACATCGTCATCGCCTTGCTGTTTATCTTTGTCATGGGTTCGTCCTTCCACGGAAGTTGGCTTTCAGTCCGCCCAGGGAACAAGAACCTATTGTGCAACTTCGTTAGGAGCATGTGCTCCATATGTGGTATCTTCTTCAACTTTTTGTCGTTGATGTTGGCGATTTCCCTGAGGATGCATCCTAGTTGATTGCCGTAGCACGCGCGTGCTTCGTCCGGCGCCAGTGGCTCTAATTTCTTGGGGTGCATCGCCGTGACCACAATTTTTCCGATGCCGAGCTCGTTTGGTTTTCGTGCCCTCTTCGGCTTCGGTCCTTCACCGGTCTCGGGGGCGGTGTCAGTGCCGGCGGTGCCAGTGTCGGTGCCGGTGTTGGTGTCGGTGTCGGGGTTGTTGTTGCCACTATCACCCTGCACCCGCAACTGGTGTTCGTCCAGGTAACTGAAATAATTGTTTGCTGCCTCGACGGGGTCTTCTTCGAGGCGAGCAGAACCCCCGGCTTCCGCATGGTCAGACATGTTTCCTACGATTATTTAAGTATGCTCGTTCAATTATTTGGTTGGAATGAAATGAATAATGAAAAGAAAAAAGGGGCCTATATTTGGTCGGAATGTTGATTCATTCCCCGTCCGGCAAATCCCGGCACTCCATATGTCCTAGCTAGTTTCTAGCACAAGTCATGCCGAAAATCACGGAAATTTTCGGCATGACCTTTGCTAAAAAGTGGACATATGGAGCGCCTGAAATTTGCCGGAACGGAAATGAATCAACATTCCGGGAAAACATAGGCCACTCGGAGCATATGACATCAATGACATAGGGTTCATATTGCAAAATGACCTCACTAAACATTTGCAAAATATAAAACAAGTACACATAGGGTTCATATTGCAAAATGACCTCACTAAACATTTGCAAAATATAAAGCAAGTACACATAGGGTTCATATTGCCGGAACGGAAGGGAGCTACTGTTTTTTATTTATAGATATTTTATATACCTACAAAAATTGCCCTAGCTAATTTCCTAAAAAAAATTGCCCCTCTTTTCTTCTTCTTCTCTTCTTTTTCTTCTTCTTTTCCTTTTTCCTCTTCTCCTTCTCCTCCCCTCTTTTCCTTCCTCTCCTCTTTCTTCTTCTTCTTCTTCTCTTCTTTTTCTTCTTCTTTTCCTTTTTCCTCTTCTCCTTCTCCTCCTCTCCTCTTTCTTCTTCTTCTTCTTCTTCTTCTTCTTCTTCTTCTTCTTCTTCTTCTTCTTCTTTTCCTTTTTCCTCTTCTCCTTCTCCTCCCCTCTTTTCCTTCCTCTCCTCTTTCTTCTTCTTCTTCTTTTCCTTTTTCCTCTTCTCCTTCTCCTCCTCTCCTCTTTCTTCTTCTTCTTCTTCTCCTATTCTTCTCCTATTCTTCTTCTTCTTCTTCTTTTTCTTCTTCTTTTCCTTTTTCCTCTTCTCCTACAAAAATTGCCCTAGCTACTTTCCTAAAAAAAATCCTAAATGCTAAAAAAAATCCTACATTCCTAAACACACCTAGCTAGGGTTCATATGAAGGGGAGAAGAGAGGGAGAGGGAGAGGAGAGGGGGGCAGGGGAGAAGAGAGGGAGAGGGACAGGAGAGGGGGGCAGGGGAGAAGAGAGGGAGAGGGAGAGGAGGTCAGGGTAGGAGAGAGGAGGGCAGGGCAGGGAGAGGGAGAGGAGGGCAGGGCAGGGGAGAGGAGGGTAGGGCAGGGGAGAGGAGGCGGCGGCGGGGGGAGAGGAGGGCAGGGAGAGGGAGAGGAGAGGGAGGCATACAGCGCGGCGGCGGGCAGGGGAGACGGCGGCTGCGGCTCGGGCAGCGGCGGCGAGAGAGAGGAGGGCAGGGGAGAGGAGAGGGAAAGGCTTACGGTGCGGTGGCGAGGGCGGGCTCGGGCTCGGGCGGCGGCGGTCGAGGGCGGGCTCGGGCAGCGGCGGCGAGGTCGAGGGCGGGCAGGGGAGAGGGCGGCGGCGGCGACGGCGGGCAGGGCGATGGCGGCGACAGGGGAGTGGGGGAGAGGGGGAGTGGGGACTTAGAAAAATTTGAGCCCGGCCGCGCGGGGGTTAGCTCAAAATAGCAGTAGCGCTAGGCACAGACCAGCGCTATAGCTACGTTAGCTATAGCGCTGGTTCCTAACCCAGCGCTACAGCTATGTGTAGCTAGCAGTAGCGCTGGATTAGGAACCAGCGCAATAGCTAACGTAGCTATAGTGGTTGGTCCTAATCCAGCGCTACTGCTAACTCTTTTCTTTTTATTATTTTCCTTTTCTAGTTTTTAGTTTTCTTTTCTTTTTATTATTTTCCTTTCCTTTCCTTTCCTTTTTTTTGTATTGCTTTTTCCCTTTTGTTTTTGTTTTTGTTTTTTGTTTATTTCCCGACGGCCTGACACGCAGTCGACGAGAACATCGATCTCCCTCTCCCCACACTGCGCGAATATCACCGGAACCATGTATACATCATTTGACCGATAACGGTTACTTAAGTGCGTACACAAAATAGATACAAATATATAGATAATGGTTTCTCAGCTGCGTCGACGACGTTTCACATTGAGTTTCTTCCCTTTCTTGTTCGTTGACGTATAATTGAGCCCCTCTTTATGACTTTTCCGGCACCATGGAGTACGATCTTTCTTACATAATGTAGTCTTGATTCTTCTTTTCACGTATGCTTCATCGTCATCTTCCCTCATAGGGTTGTCGTATTGGTCGTAGTCTTCCTCGTTGGCGACTCCATCCATTCCGACGATGCTCCTTTTGCCTCTCCTCACGACAACACGGCCGGGATTGGTCTGGTCGGTTATGAAGAAGCATTGTGTCACGTGCTTAGCGTGTACCCATGGCTCAGTTTTGGCGATGACGTTAACGTTCACGGTAGCGCTATTCTCGTCGGGTATACACATGGTAGTGAAATACTTGTTTTCTCTTACGACGGCCTTAGCCCATCTGACACGGAACATCGTCGCAGCGTGCAATTCAGCGTAGTCAAGCTCCCAGATCTCTTCGACCCTTCCGTAGAATCGTTCAGTTGTGCCGTTGGCGTCGGTCACGCATTCAATCGTCACCCCTGAGTTCTGGTACTCACTGTCCATGTCTTTGGCCTCCGTGTAGAACGTGTACCCGTTGATATCGTATGCCTGATAGGACACGAGTTTGGGCGCGGGGCCATGTGCTAAGGCGTGTATGAGCAATCCGTCCGAACTGCCCTCTTCAGGGGGATTAGCAAGAATTTGCTCTTTGAACCAATGCAAGAAAGGGGCATTGTGCTCTACAGTAACTTAGTCGTCCGTCTTGCGCATCCCCTGATCACGATACTTCTTTGCGATGGTTTCTTTGTGCAGTGTCACATAATCATCTACCACATCTAGGTGTTGTAGCACTACTAAGTTAGCCCTGTCAAAGTCGCCCCGTCGATCCGAGTAGTCCACGTGCAATTCCCTCCGGCCGTTGTTGTGACCTTCTCCTCCGAGCCTCCCATGGTGCTTATTGACGGGCAAACTAACAACAGGGTCTCTGCTGCCTATATAATTCTCGCAAAAGGAGATGCACTCTTGGGTCAGATAACCCTGGACGATGCTCCCATCGGGACGGGACATGTTACGAACGAATCCTTTGATGACCCCATTCATCCTCTCGAACGGCATCATGCTGTGAAGGAATGTCGGCCCGAGGTCGATGATGTCGTCCACAATGTGGACACACAGATGCACCATGACGTCAAAGAACGCGGGCGGGAAGTACATCTCAAGCTCACATAATATGACAACAATCTCTTCATGTATCCTTCGGAGCTGCTTCACACTGATGGACTTTCGAGAGATAACGTCGAAGAAGTTGCAGAGACCAGTAAGCGTGTCACGGACGTGCTTCTCCATTATCCCTCTAATGGCAACCGGGAGTATTTGCGTCATCATCACGTGACAGTCATGAGACTTCATCCCGCTGAACCTTTTCTTCTTGGTGTCTAGAAATCTGCTTATCTTCCCACAGTAACCGGAACTGACTTTGATTCCCGTAAGGCACTTCATGAATTGATCGATCTCCTTCGGACTTAAGGTGAAGCAAGAAGGGGGGCAATAATTCTCCTCCTTCTTCTTGACTTTTCTGCCCCTTGGCCCCGCCTCCGCCTCCATCTCCGTCTCCTCCGTCGACTTTTTACGTCGCATGTGGAGATCTCTCCTGATCTCCAAATCTTCCAAGTCTTTCCTTGCCTTCGGCCCATCCTTGGTCTTGTCCGGCATGTTCATCAGTGTGCCAAGCAAGCTCTCGAGGATATTCTTCGTGATATGCATTTGATCAAGGCAATGAGGCGTGTCGTGATTGTGCCAGTACTCCAAGTCCCAGAAAACAGACCTCGTTTTCCATACCTTCAGCAACGGCTCCGGTGCCTTTTCCATCTTTCCCGGTGCGTGAAACTCAAGCGGGTCACCTCGGGATCGCAACCGTCATACAATGGAGTCTTCGAGTCTACTTCAAGTTGCGCCAGCTTGGCCTCCTCTCTAGAAGCAGCTCTGTCGCTAGTCGTACTCTTGTGAAGGAGGTCTCGAACATGAGGGTCCTGCACGACTGAACTTAGTAGCGTCGAAGACTGCGGCGTGTCCGTCGCCTCTTCTCCGCCATGTCCGGACTCTTCTTTGCCGTGTCCGGAATCTTCTCCGCCGCCATGTCCGAACTCTTCTTTGCCGTGTCTGGAATCTTCTCCGCTGCCATGTCTGGACTCTTGCCCGCCGCCATGTCCGGCGCCATCGTCTTCGTGTCGATCGGTCATCTCTTCGTCTAGCCCCATGTCGTTATTCCCTGCCATGTGGAAGTCCTCATCATCATCTTCACTTATCCACCGAGTATAGCCATCCATGAAACCATACATCAGCAGGTGCGCCTTCAAACTGCCACGCTCAAAAGGGTCCAAAATGAGTCCTTCTTTGCATCTTGTACACGGACATCCAATCCCAGTCCGATTATTTGCATACATGTCCATCACCGCGGATTGCAAGTATCGCTCCACCTTCCTTCCACTCACCTTCATGACTACACGGTATAACAAGCAAAAGGGTTATAAACAAAATGCATGCATGCATCAAAGTCATATAAAAATTTGGCATGACCTTGCCGAAAAATAGGACATATCGAGTTTGCTCGAAATTCGCCGAAACGGAAATAAATTGACATTTCGGCAAAACATAAGCAACTCACGGGGCATGTCACTCACACAAATCCCTTCATAACGCAAACACACATATTCCCATTCTTGAAATGCACAACTTTTTACTCGCCTATACCCCGAGAGAGATTGTGCACGGTTAATTAGATCATTAGGCCTTCGCTACCTATAGGGATCGAAAGTGGATGGCTAAATAGCTAGCTAGATCTAGTTGTTGGGAGGAGAGATGAGACTCTAGCTATGGAGAGGAAGAGAGATGATCTAGCTATAGATCTATATGTATGGAAGGAGGGAGAGGCAAATAAATGTGGAAGATAGAGCTAGAAGAGGCCATTTATGGAGGAGAATTATGGTGGAGGGGGCATTAATGGGGAGAGAAGAGAGGTAGAAGGAAGAGAGAAGAAGGGCAATAATGGTGGAGAAGAAACTTAGAGAGGGGAGAGGGGAAAGGAGGGGGGAGGAAGAAGGGGGGGGGGGGAGAGGGGGGGTGGGTGAAAAGGTAGCCCTGCCACGATTAGTAGTAGCGCTGCTTTCGACAGGGCGCTACTGCTATGGGGCTTAGTAGTAGCGCTTTCTAGGAGCAGCGCTACTACTAAGTGGGGCCCCATAGCAGTAGCGGTTTCCTCACAGCAACCGCTACTGCTATGAGGCTTAGTAGTAGCGCTTTATTGTGGGCAGCGCTGCTACTACCAATAGTGTCGGTGGGCTCGTCGGGTCCCGCTTAGCAGTAGCGCTCTTTATGTTTCCAGCGCTACTGCTAAGTCTTTACTTGTAGCGCTGTCGAAATCCAGCGCTACTGATAATTAGCAGCAGCGGTTGTTACTTTCCAGCGCTACTACTAGTGTCCTGCCTATAAGGTTTCTCCTAGTAGTGAGGAGAGAGGAAAGCAAGACATGTACTACTAGTGCTGACGGTGAGTGTGACCTTTAATTTCCAGGATCGCATGAAATTCAAGCTAGTGAGTGGGCTAGCACTACTAGAAAACAGGCTATTAGTGGCGCACCTATTTTTGCTATTAATGGCGCACTATAGGTGCGCCACTATTAACACGCCACTAGTAAAAAATAGTAATGGCGCACCTCTGGTGCGCCACTACTATGTGCACTACCAATGGCGCACCAGGTAGTGCGCCATTAATAGCTTACAGGTGCGCCACTGGTATACCAATAGGGTGCGCCATTGCTATACACATCGTGTGCGCCATTGCTTACCGAATAAATTTAAAAGGCCACGTGGGCCTGGGTGTGGCAGGCGATGGATCTGATTTTTTTTAGATGCGGTGGATCTGAGTTGACCGAACGCGCTCGTCCACGATCTAAATGAAAAAAGGCCACTTTTTTTTGAACAAAGGAGAGGCCATGAAGGGCCTCGATGCTGCATTAAAAACGGTGGGAATTACATAGAGGACCTCAGGAAGGAAGAAAAGTACAACATGGCCCTCAGAATTTACATAGAAGACCCTAAAATAAAAACAAAAAACGCAATCAAGTCCATGTCTTCTTCCTCCACCGCTGAAACTGTGCAGACCACGCCGCCGACCTTCTCCTCCGTCACTGAGGAACCTGCCACTTGGGAAGGAAGAGAAGTGGTGTGCCAATGCAGATCTGCTGGTGTAGGGCCTCCAAAGGAGGTTGAACAGGTGCCTCATCAACGGCACCATGGAGAGGCCGCTCTGGTCGCGCAGGACTCGACGGCGGCGGCCGTGGCGAGCGCGAGGAGGCGGAGCGAGTGGCGGCGGGGGAGAGGACCAGTGGGCGGGGGGAGATCTCGGGCGGGGGAGAGGACCAGGACCAGGGCGGGGGGAGATCTCGCGCGGTGGGAGAGGAGGAGCGGTGTGGGAGAGCCTCTCCCGTCCCCGCCCATGGTGAGCTGCCGAAAAGGAACACAAGATGAGGTGAGGTGAGGAGAAGATGGTGTGCGAAGAAGGAGGGGAGGAGCTTACCGGTGCTGGATCGGGCCACCTCTGTCCTCGTCGTCGCCGGATGTGGCGGATCCCGGCGAAGTTAGGGTGGCGGCCCTAACCCTAGCTAGTCATAGGGGGAGGTGAAAGGCGGGAGCGCGCGCCGATTCTAGCTGGAGACGAGGCGTGCTGCGCGCCGCCGGAGCTCGCCGGATCTGGCGGGCGTGGGTGGTTGCGGCATCGAGGGAGATGTGGGTGGTGGGCGCTCTCTCTGTCGTGGGAGAGACCGAGAGAGAGGGATTGAGAAGAGAAAGGGAGAGCGCTGTGTTGGTGCGTACGTGGTGCGATGGGTGGCAGGGTGGGACCAGGCATGTGCGTGGTGCGGTGGGTGGCAGGGTGGGGCTGGGCATGTGCGAAAACTAGTAATGGCGCACCGTGGGTGTGGTGCGCCATTACTAGTTTTCACTAGTAATGGCGCACCACACCCACGGTGCGCCACTACTAACATTTTTTTTTTCAAAAAGAAATTGTAAAAAAAATTTGTTAGTAATGGCGCACCACACCCACGGTGCGCCACTGGTAAGTCTGGGGAGGGGGTGTGCCCAGGAGAAACTTAGCAGTGGCGCACCACACACCAGGTGCGCCATTACTAATATAGACATTAGTGGCGCACCACATACATGGTGCGCCACTAATGTCTATATTAGCTATAGCCCTTTTTCTAGTAGTGTAGTGAGAGCCACATGAGACTTGGTCTAGCATTATTTTGGTTTTCATGGAGAAGCGAAGAGGAAGGCATGCATGTTAGGTGTGAGGCATCGGCAGGGCCAAGCTAGCAGCTGCTCTGCAAGGCTCCATCTCCATGCATATGCCCTCACACAAAACCCCAACCAACAATGCTGGACCAACTCATGTTTTCTCTCACCAAAAGAGATCAAGGGTGATACGTGCTTGAGGGTGATCCATTTGATCCATGTAGTTGCTCGATTACCCCAAGTGCAACTGGGATCAGGCCTTATACTTACTTTAGAGAGGAGAACATGAACAGAACCAACAATGCTGGACCATCTGATCCATCCGGTTTGCATTCTCGCATTCATGGCGCGGTGGCCCGCAAGGAGCAACCTGGCATAACGAGGGCGGGGGATGACGACATCCACCACCTCTCGAAGGAGGTGGCAAAGACCCAATACCACCCCACAGTCGTCGACGGGGCCGACCACCTGGCAGCTGAGGCGCAGGTCGAGGCCAAGCACACTGCTGCCGCCTCCGTGCCTGAGCTCGTCACCGACCAAACCGTCATCACCAAGGACGCGCTAGTCCTTTGAGGATGAGCCATGCTTACATCGGACCTCCACAAGATGCGCCTCCATGACGCCGCGCGAGAGAAATTCTTCATGGAGGACGCGAGCAATGAGGAGATGGCCTCAGTTCGTCCAGCCGCCAACGATCATGAGGCTGGTGGCTCCGGTAAGGGGGTCATCGAGATCTCCTCCAACGAGAAGTAGTGGTAGTTTTTAGTTTGTTTTATTCATTTTCCTTTTGGTATGTCTAGTAAATGTCACATTTTGTTGTCCTATGTTTATTTATCCTATGTATGATCTACGTGCATGTGTTTGTATGGATTTGAGGTTTTGGAAAAGGAGGACATTGCTGCCTGGACGAATAAGTGCGGGTCGGCCGGCTTCTGTCTGTGCACGAGGGGGGGGGGGGGGGGGGGGGGGAGGAGGGGGGCAAAATAGCATAGCTCGGTTGAGATCATAGTTTAAAATCGCCGGCGAAATTACCGCTATAGCGGCGCCATCGTGGCTCAGAATCTTCCGCGTGATTTGCTTCCTTCCCAAAATCACGGGAGATCGCGTCGATTTCGCCGGAGATCGCGGCTTCCTTCCTATAATTCGCTGCCAATTTTCCTGTCGCTAAACTCCTTCGCCCGCGATTTTTATCTATGGTTGAGATGCTCTTACAGTGAAATGTATGTTAATGATGGTCAATTAGCAATGTTACTGTCCTGTTAATGTTGAGGGGGGGGGGGGGGGGGGTATTGCATACACGTTAATGCATAATAGAATAATTTACGCGAGCAAATATGTTATCATGGGGGTTCGATAATGCCATAAAAACATATAGACCATCGGGGGAGATCATGGGTGGTGGCGATCGGTGAGAAAATGGTGCTCAATTCATGTGTCCCGAATCGACCAGAGCGGTTGCCCAAGATAGATATATATCCAAATTGTTGCAAGTTGTGGGTATGCTATTTTTTAGCAGGGAATATACCCGTACAACTTTTTTTGCAGGTACTATTTCCGTACACCTTAATACATAATAAATTAGGTTAGATGAACAATTACGTTAGCACACAAGATTGATAATGAAGCCATGAAAAGATAGACCGTCGGCAAGATCACGGGTGGTGGTGATCATCGAGGAAATGATGCATATCCCAAATAGATCCAAATTGTTGTTTGTTGTGGGTACAGTTTGAGAGTATCTAGTAGTACAATAGAATGGATGGAACCAATGAATTATTAGCAATTTTCCATCTCATGTTGGCATGTTGCTTAGTCCCTTGAGAGGAGGAGTTGAGCTGAGTCAATTGCCCAGTAGAGGACACATCATGAGGGCCAGAGTTGCTAAGTAGATATAGACTACTAAACAAACATATAAGCTAATCTCGATTGTTGTTTACCTGCCTCCATCCAGTAGCTTAACGTCCCTAGGTCCCGGTTCATCCTCTTCATTAATTTAATGTTAATGTCACGCTCGCCGACGTGCCATACAACATTATTATTATTATTATTACTACTACTACTACTACTACTACTACTGATAGTCTCTGAGTGGAGCATAAATTTTGGTTTCTTGGAAATAACTTTGATTTGGATTTTTTAAAGACACAACTCTATTATAAAATTTCACCAGAAGTACAAAGTGCCCCAAATATAATAAAAATCATATTGAGGTCGGTGGACCACCGAACGACCACTACTGCTGTCATAACGAGTCATCGATGTGCCGCTGTCGCCACTCCCATACTGGAACCGGCATGACCTTGTCAATGACAGCTGGCAAGTCTTCGTGCATATGCCCCTAAGGACCAGCACCCTGGAGCCACAGTCGTCACGTTGAACCCTTGAATCAATCTGAAGTGTCTGACACTAGATCTAACTGTTGCACACGTAGAGAAACCATAACA
The DNA here is from genome assembly GCA_039707655.1 of Elymus sibiricus. Taxonomy (NCBI): domain Eukaryota; kingdom Viridiplantae; phylum Streptophyta; class Magnoliopsida; order Poales; family Poaceae; genus Elymus; species Elymus sibiricus. Next base: position 15,258,790 of record CM077665.1, on the reverse strand, counting down.
TCACTGCCCCAACCCTGTCAAAAATCTACACAGAAGCTCCATCGAGGATAGATTCAAGGAGGATCAAAGCCCAGAAGACCAGCTTGAAGATGAAGCACCGCCATCCGCACGAAATTCTCCCTGTGAGGACTAATAAACCCTAACCTGAACTACTATTCAAAGCCAAGGCACCGAGATTCCCCTCCCGCCACAAGCCTCTAGGATGGCAGGCAGAGGGGATGCGAATCCACAGGCTAGCTGGCGGAGCTTGAAGAGGAGAAATTTGTCCTACCGAGAATGCGTAGCAACTTGGACTGGGATGTTAGAGGCACATGGAGGCGGATTGGTGTATGTACCTCTCATACTGACATGGACTGGTCACTGGTGACATAACATACAATATGCATCTGTATTTACAAATGGAACAACTGATAGAAGAGAGGCCACACAAATGTGCGTCGAGATATGTGCGCTACCACCTGAGAAACCACGTTGATCCCGACATGCATGATGTGATGATGATGTGTTGATGAAACCTCAATCTTTAGCAACCAACTGACCTACAGCTAGTCAATGGATGTCAAAAGGGAGAGGAAACAAGACATGTACTAGTGGTGAAAGTGTGAGTGTGACGTTGCTAGCTAGGGTAGCATGAAACTGAAGCTAGTGGCGGTGAGAGCCACATGATACTTGGGTTAGTTTTCTGACCAACCAACCATGCATGACACCATGTGTGCATGCACTATTTTGGTTTTCATGGAGAAATGAAGAGCAATGTATGCATGTTAGGTCTGAGGCATCTGCATGGCCAAGCTAGAAGCTGGCCTGCATGGCTCCATCTCCATGCATATGCCCTCACAACAAAACCCCAACAAACAATGCTGGACCATCTGATGTTTCTCTCAAAAGAGATCAGAAGTGAAACATGCATGATGGTGATCCATATAGCTGCTTGATAACCCCAATTGAAACTGGGTTCTTCTTGCTTTACAGAGGAGAACATGAACAAAACCAACAATGATGGACCAACCGATCCATCTGGTTTACATGCTTGCATTCATGGCATGGTGGCCCTCATGGAGCAAGCTGGCACGAACGGGAGGTGACGGCATCCACCTCTTCTCGACGGAGGCGGCGGAGACGCAATACCACCCTACGCTCACCGAGGAGTCTGAGCACCTCACAGTCGAGGCGCACCTCGAGGCCAAGCGCACCGACGTAGCCACAAGATGGGAAGCTAGTGACCGAAGCCCCGGTGAACGGCGGACGTAACTATAAAGGTAGCGAAATTCTTCGTCGGGTAAGTTCCGATCCGAACGAAAGGCGTAACGATTTGGGCACTGTCTCGCCAAGTCATCTTCAGAAACATATGTAGGCACTCGTGTGTCCACCAAGCGGTTCTTCTTTGGAAAAATTCCAGCGATTTCTTCCCTTGATTGGATAACTTACTGGCACGTCTTGCCTATCTGATCCGCCTCCGTGACGCCAAGTGGGAGATTTTCACGGAGGACGCGAATGATGAGGAGATACCCTTGGTTTGTCCAACCGTCAACACCCACGAGGCTGGAGGCTCTGGCAAGGGAGTCACTGAGCTCTCCTCCAAGAAAGAGAATCGACCAGTGTTCCCCCAAGATAGATAGATCCATATTGTTGCAAGTTGTGGGTACACCTCTTTTTTAGTAGGGAATATTTCCGACACCTTTTTTTTGTCAGGAACTATTTCCGTACACCTCAATACATAATAAATTAGGTCATATGAACAATTACGTTAGCACACAGGATTGATAACAAAGCCATGAAAAGATAGACCATCGGCAAGATCACGGGTGGCTGCGATCGTCGAGGAAATGGTGCTCAATTCATGCATATCCCAACTAGATCCAAATTGTTGCTTGTTGTGGGTACGGCGTGAGAGTATCTAGCAGTACAATAGAATGGATGGAACCAATTATTAAGCAATTCTCCATCTCATGTTGGCATGTTGCTCAGTCCCCTGAGAGGAGGAGTTGAGCTGATTCCCCAGCAAATGATGCATCATGGGCCAGTGCCAGAGTTGCTAAGTAGATGCAGACCAGTTAAACAAATATACATGCTGATCCCAGTTGCTCACCTGCCCCAGTAGCTTAACTGCCCTAGGTCCCAGTTCATCCTTGGTTCCTTGTCCCTCTCTCTTATAATCAATTAATGTTAACGTCACACTCATCGACGTGTCGTACGGCATTACAATTATTCTTAAGATAATTTTTTCGGGGAACATGAATTTTGGTTTCTTGCCAATAACTTGGATTGAGATGGTACGTAGCTGGGCACATGGAGGCGGATTGGTGTATGCACCATACCACTCACACTGACATGGACAAAACATATACTCATGAGCATCTGTATTTGGCACAACTGATAAAAGAGAAGAAGCAAGCCAGACTAATGCATGTGTGCCGAGATTCATGTGATACCGAGAACCCACGTCGATCCCGACATGCACCATGATGTGTTGATCAAACTTGAATCTTCAACCAAAAACCATATAGCTACCAATCGACCTGCATCTTCAAGTCGCACGCCATTATTTATTTGATTATTCATAAGATTAATTGCTATGGGGAGAGGAATTTCGGTTTGTTGCCAATAGCTTGGATTGAGATGCTAGCAGCAGTAGCAGGGCACATGGAGGCAGATTGGTACAGACTAGTGACTACTCATACTGTAATGACGTGGATATATTATACACTATGGAGCTGCATTTGCAACAAAATGGCACAACTGATAGAAGAGAAGAAACGAGACAAATGCGCATCGCGATTCGTGCGACACCGAGAACCCATGTCGATCCCGGCATTCATGATGATGTATAAGTATCAAACTCTCCGATCTTCAGCCAAGACAACCTTAATTAGGTAGCATCTGAATCACCAACTGACCTACAACAGCTGCAAGTAGTAACCTCACCTTTCTTTATCTAGCTATATAGTCAAATGGATGTCAAAAAGCTGGAGAGGAAAACAAAACATGTACTAGTGCTCAAAGTGTGTCACCTTTATAGTCTAGGATAGCATGAAACTGAAGCTAGTGATGGAGTGGGCTAATGAGAGGCACATGAGACCTGGCTGGGTTAGTTATTTTTCTGACCAACCAACCATGCATATGCATGGCAGCATGTGTGTGTGCATGCATTATTCAGAGCAGTGAAGAGGAATACATGCATGTTAGGTTAGGTGCATTTTCTGGGTTCATCTGCAAGGCTCCATCTCAGATTCTCAGTCCATGCTGCATATGCCCTCACAAGAAAACCCCAAGCAGGCAGGCAACCACAATGCTGGACCAACAGATGCATCTTCTCTCACCAAAAAGATCAAACAGAGGAAGGAAGAAAGTAAAATATGGGGCTCATCAGCTTATCAATCCATCCATCTGCTAGATGGATAACCCCAAGTGCAACTGGGTTCAGGGCCTGTACTTACTTTTGCAGAGGGAGAAGAGAAGATGAACAAAAAAGACCAATAATTGGACTGTTGGTTTCAAACAACAATGGATGGGTGCTGCCTGATGTATGCATGTGTGTTATGTGTGCCTGATTATCATGATGATGACAAGTGTTTCTGACATGCCTGCGTTGCACGCACTCACTTGCCCTGCTGCAGCAGCAGCAGCCTGTAGATCTGTGGAGGCAATAACTTCATGAGACGTGTGAGTGAAAAGGTATGAGTGTGTGAGTGTGTGCAGGTGATCCACATGCATGTAGGTGTGATCTGATCTCTCAATACTACTGTTTACATGTCAATGCATGCATGCATGCATATGCAATGCAACCATGTTCAGCATGGACCACCTTGAGACTCAAAGAGACAGGTCAAGCCAACTGCCTCTCCCTCTCCCAGGGGCTCCATCAACAACAATCCATTTATCTGCACTTTTGAGTTGATCAATCACCCTCCTTTTTTACCTGCTTTGTGAAAAAGTGAGGAAAAAGACTTCAGCACCAGCCGACCGCCGAGGAATCTCGCAAGAATCCAACAAGGGTGATACAAATGTGCCCCAACAAAGGGCCATGTTCTTCTAGTTGCCAACTTGCCATGGCTGAATCCAGTTACCACCACTCTGTGATATGGAAGTACAGACAGAGTTGCTCTTACAATGTACCATCAGTTCAATACAATTGACACCACAGCGTCTAAGTCCCTGTTTGTTGACGGGGTTGGCGAAGATGCTGCTATCCCCATCTGGTCAAACCAGCAGCACATTACATGCATGGCATCTTCTCAGGGATGACTTACTGGAATCTGCTGAGAAGGCCGGCATTCCCCTCTTGTGTGAGGTATCATGTGAGGGCAAAGGAAGGTCATGCTTCCTCATCGCTGTCGTTTCCGAAGACGGAAGGGACTTTCGTCGCAATCTTTGGTTTCTTGCTCATATTGCCAACAGGTGCCTGTCCATTCATAGAAGGAGTGCTCAGTCGGATTGATCTACAAAATTTAGAACTAAAAAGTTGAAATGAAAAATAATTTAACCATTTGGCACTAGCATGATACACATACAGTGAGTTTAATTTAATAGAAGAAAGGTAAGAGCAATATGTGGAATTAGTCAGCAGGAGGTAAAAGTAAGGCACATCGTTCAAAAACTAAGAATGCCTGAATGCAAGCATATATCTTTTTTTTTTTTTGCTTGCTTATGAGCTCATCTGCTCTCTTTAGTTAGATTTTTTTTAGGAAAGTGTACATCAAGTTGAAAAATTAAGAACAAACATTTTTCACATAAAAAAGTGAGCACACCAGCATGTAATTATTTGAGCAATGGATTTCTTCCTTTCCTGCACAACACACAACTGTATATTTTTGCACGAAATTTGAAAAGCCCAAATTCATTGCAACATGTACATGTGAGATTCTTTGCTCTCCTTAGTTTGAAAAAAATAGAAAATTGTATTTCAAGTTATAATTATTTTTTCAAAACAAACATTTCGTATAAAAGTGAGTTTATTTGTTGACTGCACAAAGAAGACAAGGATGAGAGGATAAACTGGTGACTATTTGATCAACGAATTTCTTTTCTTGCACAGCACATAATTGCATGAATTTTTGGAAGTGCCCACATTATTTGCAATAAAGTACATGTGGTATTCTTTGCACAGAAAGAACTGTTAATTCTGAAGCAGGAGTAGACATGCTGAAGGTGAGTTTGGACTTTGGAGTTATCAGAATGCAAGCACATAAAGACTCGTATCAGCTGAACAAAATGTGGTGTTGATGTGAGATACCTTGGAAGGGGTCATTTTGGAGAAGCCAAACTTCAATGTTCGACGCTGATCCTGATTGCCCAGGGTCGGCAAGTTCTTTGAGGTAGCTTGCTCCCCTGAGATCTCTGGTTGTTCTTGCTTCTCTTTCTGCTGCTTTCTATGAGCATCTGCCCTGCGAGTTCCATTAAGGAAATTACAAGTTTAACACAATTCAATACATTCCTCAGGAAAACAAGCATTCATCGTGTTTTATTAATTGAGGAAGTACAGAATGCATACAGTTGGGCAAATTTTGCCAGCTCCTTCTCTTCTCGCTGTTGCTCACGTTTCTGCCTATCATCACGGTTGCCACTGTTGCCGCTTTGCATCTCTTTCATTTCCTTGAACCTCTGCAGAACCAGAATATACAAAGTGTAATGTTAGGGGGAAAAGGATACATAAGGTATCAACAGCAACAAAGATGCACGTATGGCACAAAAATCAGAAGAATCACAAAATAAAAATCAGTGAGAGAAATTCAATAGAGGTAGTGTAGCAAATGCATTACCTTCCTATGATTATGGTCATATGAGCTTAGATGACTCTCAAATTCATATGCCAGCTTGTATTGCTTATTACAGAGGCTGCAAAAGAATGTCTTCTGTATCTCCTTAACGTCACTGCGTATTTTCTGCTCACGTTCTGCTGTGACCTGGATTGTCATGATTCGCACCAAGCAGGGAAAAGAAGCCACCAAATAAAAAGTGCACAGGATGCTCAAATATTCATGAGGGTTGATGCTACAACTACATATCCAAATGGCACACCAGCATAGGTGCTATGCAGGCCCGACAATCAGATACCGGTTCTCACAGCTGACACATCAACCCAGAAGAATCTCAAAAGAAAATACGAAATTAGCACTCAGTGTATGATTGCACACCTCACGCTTCTTAATATGTTCTTCAGTCTCCTCAAGTTCAACATTTAATTTCTTCCTTTGAACATTGTCCTCAGCTGTGAAGAAGTCATCCTGCTCTTGCTTCCCCACTCCTAATTTTGCATCCCTGATACCAGCTTTTATGGGCTCTAGTATACCTGCATCCGAACAAAGTAATGTATTGTTGAGGCACAGGAACTAGATGGCAATGCTAAATTGTAAAACGTCTTTCTAAGAACAAAATATCATCTCAGGTGAAACTGTAGCGTAAGTTTAAACAAAATATGAAGCAGAAATAAAAGAAAATGTTCAGATCTTCAGTAATATGAAGCACTAGATATACTATGGTTAACAAAGTTGGCGAGAAAACTACTGCAGATTAATATTCTCAGTGTTCTTTTAGAGTAGAATAAAGCTATAGTGTGTGCTGTGAGCCTGTGATGGTGGTAGCATACTTATGTCCTTCAGAGCATTAAAGGAGCCAGAGACTAAATTCTAACTGGAACTTGCTTAACGTTAAGGTTGTTATCATTTGTCAACAGCACTCGAATTCACTCCAGGCAGCTCTCAAATAGTGCAACTGACTTCTACTCGTACTCCAATTCAAAGTCCAAGTGCACTCATTTGATACACCAGAACTTTATAGAAACACATACAAATGTACCAAAGAACATTAACAACGATAAGTCCCAAGTTACAATGGCATGACCAGAACCTCTGTGTCAAGCCTTGAGACATGTATTTCCTACGTCCGCCCAGATCTATCAATATGGCCTTCTTGTTCGTTGTAGTATCCTCATCTGGATCATCTAGAGTAGAATAAAACTAGTGTGTCTGCTGGGATGGGTGGTATCAGACTTACATCCTTTATAGAGCATTGAAGGAAGTCGGAGACTGAATTCTAAGCATAACTTGTTCTACCCTACGCTTGTCTTCATTCGCCAACAGAAGTAAAACCAGGCCATGCAGCTCTCAAACAGGGCAACTGGCTTCTATAGCAGCAACTGTGGAGTATTGCAGTGACGAAGGACAGCCCACTTTCTCCAAACTCAAAACTCTGGACGCTTAGTTCGCCTAAATGTGTCCCTAGAGAAGCATAAAATGCATCAAGACCCCAACCAAGGAAACTAACATGGCGGTCAGCGAGCTAACAAAACCAGCACAGTCGACATTGGCACCATTGGTCCTGCGGCTGCGGCACCAACAACTTCCTCTGCTCAATCTTCAGCTAGAGCTAGTGATTCTACCAATTATGTCATTTTCAACGAATTACTAGCCGATGGGTTCAAATACAATGACGATGGAGTCTAAAACAACCAAGGTTGATGATGAGAACGCAGCACAGAACTACATGTTCCACCACTATCTCCTATCCTATCTCCAAACCCAAAACTGTATGCTTAAATTTCCTACATGTGTCCCTCGACAAGATTAAAATTCATCAAAGCCAGAACCAAGGAAAAGCACGGTGGTCAGCAAGGAAACCAGGTCAATCGACAATACGCCACCTGTTCTGCGGCTGCAGCATCAACAGCAGCGTCTTGTTATACTTCTTCGGCTACCGATTTTACCAATTATGTCATTTTTCCACCAATTACTAACCAATGAGCTCGAACACGATAAAAGACGCAGTCTGAAACAGCCTAGGATGATGACTGAAAACACTCCACAGAGCTACAGGTCGCATCACTGAAGTGAATCTAGAGAGAGGGTAAACAAACAGCTGATCAGAAGCAAACCTTGCTCGTTCTTGCCGAGGCCCTTGCCGGACTTCCAGCCCATTTTCTGCAGCAGCCTGAAGCCGACGTTGGAGGAGGCGAGCTGCGTGTCGACGGAGGCCTGCTCCAGCCCCTCCGTGTCCAGGTTCTCCACCGGCCGGTGCCCCCTCGGCAGCCGGAACTCCACCTCCTCGTCCAGCCGGTCGTACCTTCCTCCGTACTCCTCATCCCCCTCCGCCCCAGCCTCCTTCCCAGAGGGCGGTGGGTTCTTGCTGCCGCTGCCGATGCCGCCGTAGTCGGGCCTCTCCTGCGCAGCACGAGTCAGACGGCGGCGGATCTGCAGCGCGGGTCAGTCGGAGGAAGCAAGCGGCTAGGTCGACTCACCATGGCTGCGACTGTGACGCGAGGCAAGGAGAGCCGAGGAAGGTGGAGCTGGCTAGGGTTTTCGCCGGAGCTGGCGCCGGCGACGAGGGTGAGGATTGAATTGTCGATGGGCTCTTCTCTGCCCGAACGACACACAGTAGAAGATAGAAGGAGAATCGTTGGTGGACCCGGCCCAGGGTTGAACCGGACGGGCCGTTTTGGGCCCAGCCCAGTCTTGTGTTGGAATGTGGTCCGGGTTGTTAACGACCCGGCCCGCGTGTCAAACGGTTAAACCCTCGTCTCCCCTCTCGAACTCGGCGACTCCAATGGCGCAGCCGCCGCCGCCGACGCCGGTGATACCGCGGGAGGCGTGGGAGGGATGCAGCGTGCTCCTCGACATCAACGACGGAGACCGCCTCGCCTTCTTCCGCCTCACCCCCGGCGCGTATGCACCTCTCCCTCCCCTTCCCCTCTTTAGCTTCCTGCTCCGAAACCCTAGCTAGCTGTCGGTGCGGTCGCGCTGACGCCTCTCTCTCTGCTGTTGTGTGTGGCGGCGCAGGACGGTGAAGATAGGCGACAAGAGCTGCTCGCTGCAGCCGCTGCTCGGCCGCCCCTTCGGCTCCCTCTTCAGCGTCGGCCCCGACGGCCTCGTCCCCTGCTCCTCGCCCGCCCCCGACGCGCCGTCGCAAGGCAAGCATGATAGAGCTTTCGCTTCCAGTTCATGTGTGCACTCTGTTTTGTCTTAGTAGTAGTAACAATGGATGGATGGAATTGGTACAGATGACAAGCCGCGAGACGGCAGCCAGGCGCAGGACGAGACCAGGGACAATAGGTCCCTGGTCGACAACAACACCGCGCAGACGCTGTCCAGCGAGGACATCGAGGCGATGAAGCGGTAAGGATCCGAAAGACCGTTTTCCCACGTGTCCTGGCCGAGTAGGATGCTTGTTTGTCTGTTCTCTGTTTTAACGAGATTTTGACGTCGTGCTGTTTTAATAGGGAGGGTGCGAGCGGTGACGCGATCGTGGAGGCTTTGATAGCGAACAGCTCCACATTTGGAAATAAGACCGTGTTCTCGCAGGTTGGCATCGGTTACTTGTTGGCTGGTTTGGTTCCTTGCTATTTTTTTGGAGGATGATGAGGGCTGATTTGGTTTGACCGTTTCGGCTGCAGGAGAAATACAAGCTCAAGAAACAAAAGAAATATGCACCTAAAGTGCTCTTGCGACGCCCCTCTAGCAGAAGGTAACTCGTTGTCACACTTTTCACAGTAGGAAATTGTGACACACTATTTTGAAAGCAAATACTATCAAATTTGTGGTTCTGTGTGAGTGTGACTGTCACGTATGCGACCATATGTAGCATCACACATTTCATTTTAATATAAAGATGCATCTTCTGATTAGCTCTTTGCAGTGGATGTCCTGCCCAAAGTAGCGAACCTGTATCTCTGGAGTATCTTCTTAACTGCAGTTTGAAGATTGTTGTAGTGTATGAATAAAGTAGGACAAGTAAGAAAGAAGTCGTTGCTTTATTTATAACTTCGCATTTTCGCTACAACAACTGATGAAAACACATCTAGCTCTATGGTGGCAATGTAGTCTGTTATGGCTAAAACTTACTTAGCCCAACTAACCTTAGGTCAGACCAACTTCGACGAGTGGTATATTCCAACGTACAAATTCAATGCATTTGAGTTGAGAGATTAAAGTGGATGGAGGGGGGAAATAAGAAAGACTAAATGCAATGTTTTTAAACTTATAGCCTCTGGAATTTGAGTCCCACTGTTGTTCTTTTGAAAATTCGTGTATCCTCTGTTTACTTAAACAAGTGATGTTCAGAACAAGAAATAAGGTGTGGCCTAATAAAAGGTGCAGTGCAGAATCGATTTGTTAGGTTGGTCGGAGTGGGAACAGGGGTGAGGATGGGAGAGTTTTAATTTCTCTCTTAATAGAACATGCATGTTTTCCAGCTTTTTGGTTTGAAAGATCACCGAATGAACTGGATTTAACTTAGTTATTTGGAAATTTGGCATAATTTTGAAATAGTTTTGTTGTAACTTGTATCTCCAAAGTGCTTGGCACTTGTAAAAATGATTTCCTTTTTATTTTGCTCATTAGTCTTAGGCTCTTAGCGTATACTACTGGAAAGTGTGCAAATTATCTAATATTTTTGTTCCCTTTTATGCCACAGCATTTGCGAGACATACTTCAAGAAGTACCCAGCTCGAATAGGGTAATTATTTCCCTTTCATTACTTCCTAGGGCCAATCTATTTTTTTTCCTTATCATCATAGTTAATTTCTTGATCTTGTTGCCTAGAAACAATGAAAGTGTATGGCTATAACACTTAGTTACATAACACTGTCTTTTCTGTGTTCCTCAGGTTTATGCGAGTTGATGCGCTCTCCCTCTTGTTGTCTATGGCAAATGTTGGTGCATATTCAGATGTGCTTGCCGTTGATATGGTTGGGGGTTTAGTTGTTGGAGCTGTAGCTGAACGCTTAGGAGGTAAATTATGCTTGTGCATCACCATTTTAATGCAAACAAATGTTAGTTACAATAATTATTGATTGTCTCTGTTATTTCTATTATAGGTACAGGATATGTTTGTAGCACATATCTTGGATCAGCGCCCAGCTCCATAGACATAATAAGAATGTATAATTTGAACAGCGAGATGACCAGCAGGTAAATGCATTTTTTAGCACTATATGGCTTCTCATTTAAAGATGCTTCTCATTTAAGGAGATAGTCAGTTAGAGAACCTTTGGAATGCAAGCAGGAGTATAAATTCATACATTAATCTGAAACACTACTTTTTACCCTTAAAGTGGCTATAAGACCATACTAAGAATGTTGGTAAATACCTATTTACAGTTTCAGATAATATGCAGTATCATTCTTATCATTATGTATTAGATCTTGAATTGTCATCTATTACTTTTATCAGTATGTACGTGTAACTGTATGAAGCTCCATTCAGGATTTTCCAGGCACCACTTAGCGACTTGTGCTCCTTGAAAAGTTCTGGCAATGCTCCTTGTAGCGTTCAAGGTGATGCGGTTGAACCTAGTGCAGTACCAGACGAGAGTCGTCAGTCATCCCTGAAAAAACCATCTGATACAGAAGTATCAGATGGGAATGCGCAGTCAACGACAGCGCAGCCAATTGTTACAGAGGCCCCTGAGCCTGCAACGGATGAGCACCTTAATCAAGGTGACATTTCTATGCCGGGTAAGCAGTGATCAATCTATTACAAAGAACTTTCCATGAGAGTACGATGTTCAATCTACTGATGCTATGTTGATCTGTAGAGTGCGAAGGAAATAATGGCAATTCAATAGCTCCCAAAGCACCGAGAGCAGGAAAAGCACCCTCGCCGGAGAGGATGAAATATTGGGGAGAACATGGCTTTAGCAGGTAACGCGGAATATACTCCATCAGTAGAAGACAACTGCAGTATGCGTCTAAATATTTTCATTAATATATTGGTTTTGTGTTAATGCAGTTTAATTGTTGCTGCTCCTGGGCACGAGGTGGAGAGTGTGGTTGCTGATTTGCTTCCACTCTTGTCTTATTCGGCCCCATTTGCTATTTATCACCAGTATCTTCAGGTAACTACAGAATTGACACAGAAGCATGCCAGTTCCTACTAAATGTTTGTCTTACCATATCTGTACAGCGAGCTTAGCTTTCCAGTAGAAGTTTCTTAAAGAAAAATATCCTGCCGCTTCCCTGAAATCATTAGCTTATGTGTTAAATTGACCGTGTAGTTGTCTCAGTTGTATTTCTGTTTGCTATTCTGCAAAATGTGGTTTTGCTGTCACTTATCTTTTGTTTTCTGGTATCTACATGCAGCCTCTTGCGACTTGCATGCATAGTTTGCAAGTATCAAAGATGGCTATTGGCTTACAGATTACTGAACCCTGGCTTCGAGAGTATCAGGTCAGTACATTAGCAATGAGGATGTTGCACCGGAAATAACTACCGGGCTTTTCTTTTCCTTGTTTTATAAGCCTGATTAATAATACCTCTTGCCAGTAAGGAATGTAGAGTAATCAAACGTTTCAATCAAGGTCCATATATGGATAAGTTTTGTTGCCTTTATACTTGTGAAAACTAACAACTAGTGAGATGAGATGTATGGTGTGTGATGGACGTGCTTAATACTAAGAACACCTGAGCTTAATTATTGGCCTTGAACTGCAACGAAGGATCTGTGATTAGTGGTTGCTACTTTTGTATTTAAAAAGCATCTATTAAAACTAGAAACGATCGTGATTTCCCTTTTTCAAAATCCTTTTTTTTCTCTCTGGATGCAGGTCCTTCCATCACGGACCCACCCACACATGCAGATGAACGCGTTTGGTGGGTATATATTGAGCGGCATCCGGATACACAAGCCAGACCCGCAGTAAGCGTGTGAGTGCCAGACAAGTCATCTGGCATGACGGAGAGCGTGCTTGTCTCGTGATTTATACTTGATTCACGCAGTTGTAGTTCTATTTTTCGTATGGGTTGCGGTGATATGGTTTTATCGCGGCCTAGCTAGGTCCGAGGAAGATTGCGTGTCTACTTGAAGACAGGCATGCCATCACTAAGCTGTGAGAAGGGCATGTAACATATGCCGGTATTGTATACTTGTTGTAACTGTGGTCGATTCACATCCCAGTTTTGATTAATTCAAGTGGAACATCGTCTTACAAAAGAGGGGGACTTCACTGCCCCTCTTACCATGGACATGGTTTCCCACATCATCCATTTACCTCTGAGAATTTACCTGGTACCCCCTTTGTAAACTTTATATTTTGAGCATTTTTTTTCATTAAATTTTGAAAAAAAAAATCACTGTATTTAAATTTGATTTGAATAGTCTAAAAATTCGACGAGCATCTTGAGCTGCTTGATGATGCGATTTGCAGTAAATGGTGATCCTCTCTCTGGTGAGGATATCTTGGGGACTTCACTGCCTTAACTTGGTGATGATCATGTGCTCCAGTAAGCAGGAGCGCCGAATAGGAGCGACAAGACCCAACTGGTTCAAAACACTAAATCACTCGCAGATCACACCAATAGCCAAGTAGGTGAATTCAGACGATGATCGCAATAGAAATATAGCGAATGTGTTTACGCCAAGTTCAGGAAGATGAGCCCCATCGCTCTCAGATAGATCCGGGGTTTTATTACCCATTACAACCACTGAAAAGGGTAACTTTATAACGATGCTACTAAAGTAAGGCAGGTCAACAAGGTGGCAGCAGAAGGTAATTCAAATTGCGACAGCTCCCGTCTTCAGAGCCATTTTGTTGGATGCGCGATCAAGGGTGGCAGTGTGTTGTAACTCGGGGGCGAGGCAGTAAGTAGCTGTTAGACGAAGATCTGACGGTCAACGATGTCCTGGTTTGGCGCCAACATGACCAGTGTCGATTTCTTCAGTTAACAACATGACCAGTGTCGATTTCTTCAGTTAACAACATGACGAGTGTCGATTTCTTCAGAAGATGGTGCAGTCTGGTTCCTGGCAAGGAGGGAGATGTGTAAGTAATTGGCATGGTTCTGTCGGTCAGGGTTCAGAATATTTTGTGCTGCACAGCCTACACTAATACCGAAATACTAACCATCGCACACACGATACGGACCAACTCATTGCAGTAATTTAATTCTGAGAGGCATAACAAGGCTGACAGGCTTCAGATATACCCAGCTGCAGGAGCAGGATACCCTTCTTCTAGCCTGGGCAGTGTTTCTGCTGCTTCTTCCTTAGCATGGCTTCAGATATTCCACGGACCGTTGCAAGTCAATTCATCACCGTCCTTGGGAGCCGACTCTGCAATGTTTTCAAGTCAATTAACCTGATAATTAAGAACATGTAGCTATCTTGCAGAGTTACAGTTCACTGGGGCCTATTTACCTCGCATGAATGAACCTCTGCAGTGTTTTAAGCGCTGGAGCCATCGAGCAGGTGTATAGCATTCCTTCTCCAGTGAATCGTCACACCTGCCAAATTCGAACAGCCATTCAGTTATAGCTAATTATGCCCCTCTTCTGGTACTCAGAGCAGACATGAATGATCCCTTCTTACCTTTTGCAGTGCAGGCTTTTGATAATAAGCTGCATCTTCTGGTATTTGGGGCTCAAGGAAATAATAATAATAATAGTACAGGAAGCATCATCCCTCCATCTCCATGCGACAAATGAAGCAGATCCGAATATTTAAACCTGAACTTGATACTTTTCTTGCACAAACAGGTATCAAGGATGTCACAAGGAACAGTTGAAAGTAGCTAAAACTGCATCCATCCACCGAACAGCACCATTCTCGTGTGGCTATTGCAGTGGAAGAAGACAGCCTCAGTCAACCACACCTTTCCCCCAACTCAATCCGTTGCTTCCGTGGAGATTTATCTACAAAACGGAGCAAACATCATAACTGAGATTAGGTACTGACAGTACATGCATGTCTGACTGAAATAGGTAAAAATTATATCAGGGCAAGGTACTTACAGTCCCATCAGTAGATAGGCAGGTTTCGCATGTATGTAAATAGTTGGGGGCACCAAGTAAATTCCCGGCATTAGTTGACATCCTCATTCACTGTTAATAAAGGTAATTTACATATTAATGTTGTACCAAGATGGAACAGCGTAAAAAACCAGTGTTATTTGTAAATAAGCTGCGATCATGCACCTTAGTGCCATAGTGGAATTTTACAATTTCAAAATTGTACATGACCTGCAATGCATTATTACCTTGAGACTGCTACTACTGCCTGTGATCTGAACTGGCTCCACACGTGCACTGATATGCTATGCCGGTTATTCTTCTGAAGATCCTATACGCCATTAACTTTCGTTAAACAACAACAGTTATGACAGATGCAAGAATACCTGGTATTGGTAGAACGTAGACTGAATTGAAAAATTGCAAACCTATAAGTTGCAAGTATACCTGGATGGCAAAACTGCAAACATGATCAGCAGCAAAACACTGACAATTCATTGTTTTCCATAATTATGCCAGATGATCCTTTGATCCCTAAAACTGAAGATTTTCCAGGCACACCTTCAGTCTTCATGAGTTTTGGACAAAATGTAAACACAAGTGGCTTGAAAGCCCACCAAACAAACATACGAACACCTGAACAACAAGCCAACAGAAATTAGAAATGCAAGAACACCTGGTACTGACAGCAACATAGCAGTATATGAAAAGAAAAAATCACCTTAATATAAGTAGCTTGACCCGAAGTCTCATTTATTCCATACTGATGTCCTACTGCTATTTTGACCGTGACACCCAAAATAGGGGAGTCGACTGCCACGTCTTGATGAATAACAATAACCCAAATTTAAATGCAAAATATGAAGAAGCTTATAAGATCGAACAAACACCTGCACAGATAACAAAAACAAATGGTGATCACAGGTTTTGTTGGAAGAAAAGAAGATAGACTTGCAGAAGGCATTGGCTTATAATGATGTCGATGTTATCGATTTGTGGAAAGAAAAGTGGCGTCGAGAAACAAATCTTCACTATCGTTGAGAAGAAAATGGAAATCTGATATGGCAGGAGTAAAAGCAGTTGAAGTGTATATAACTGATATTGGTGTGGACACCCCTAATGAAAGTTCCTGCAGCTAATTTGCATGTAATGTCTCCGCCCAGTTATAGTTCAGTTCAGAAACGTGTTGTTCTGCTTTGCATCAAAGAAACGTGCTGAGAAGTCTCAATCAGAAAGGTATTTTGGGTGCACCCCCATGTGCTTAATCCCTACTTATCCTCTCACATCTACTTTTCTTCCACCAAATTATATATTCTATCTAATATCAGGTTGCTAGATAGATCAACTTCTCCTAGTTCATACACTTCTCCATCAAAAATCTCCAAATAGTGCTTATAAGATATTTTGTGCTGTCAGGTTCCTGGCAAGGAGGGAGATGTGTAAGTAATTGGCATGGTTATGCCGGTCAGGGTTGGAATATTTTGTGCTGCAAAGCCTACACTAATACCGAAATACTAACCATCGCACACATGATATGGACCTACTCATCGCAGCAACTTAATTCTGAGAGGCATAACAAGGCTGACAGGCTTCAGATATACCCTTCTTCTAGCCTGGGCAGTGTTTCTGCTGCTTCTTCCTTAGTATGGCTTCAGAAATTTGCTTGTAATATGCGGTTCAACTAAATTATCTATTCTATCTAATTTCTGGTTGCTAGATAGATCAACTTCTCCTAGTTCATACACTTGTCCACCAAAAACCCCAAATATTGCAGACGTTGTGTCTTAATCAGATAAAGTACAGCAGGAGTAAAGTTCCAGTTTAGATGTACTTACCAGATTTAAGTAGAGGAAGGAAGACCACAGCCACAAGGAGCTCTACAAGGCTAGAAGAATGTACAAGGCAGAGAGTCCTGCACGGTGGATGCATGGGAACAAACACAAAGTTATTAAGCACAGTGGATTGCAGGAAAAGGGCAAATTGAAAAAAAAAACACAAGAAAGTATGTTTGTGTTACCTTTCGATCAGAATATACGGATTTCTGGGATGGTTCCCTCCAACCCCCTGCAGTACTGTTTTAGCTCCTCGCTGCATCCATAGACATCTAGCTTTTCCAGTGAATCCGGGAGGGCATCATCGGGCAACGACGAGATGGCTGGAGACCAGTTGACTGATAATTTCTTGAGGCTGGTAAGGTTACGCAGCCCTGCAGGGAGTTGTTGAAGGTCCTTGAAATTCCAAAACTCTAGTTCCTGGAGGGAGGAGAGGAGTTGAAGCGCGTCCTCTTGCTCCTTGCTGAACCGCTCCATCCCTTTACACCAATACCCCAAAAGTTGCAGCTCGGTGAGGGAGGAAGAGAGGAATCCGCAGACGGGTGCAGCAACAAGTCCTGCTATGCCATCCGTCTTGAGCTTCCGCAGTGTGGACGAAACAAGCTGTGTCTGCTGCTCTTCACCTCCCTCAGCATCCTCCAAAGCCCGTTTGGGATTGGGATCCCAATCAGCAAAGAATCTAGGGCTACCCCTGACCACTAATTCGTTGAGCTGGCCCCCGGTGGTAAGGAGAGACCACAAGCCCTGACATTTCAGATCCTCTCCACAATCCATCAATTCTAATATGACAAGAGAGGAGAGGTTTGAAAGGGGCTCCAGTGTCCCCATGCCTTCCACACCCGTAAGCTCCAGGAACTGGAGGGAGGAAGGAAAAATGTGACGGGGAAACGAGCAGGCGGATAGAAACTTTGGGGACCCCTGTATGGTTAATCCCTGGAGGGATCTCAAGGCTTGGAGCCCTCCTCCACCAGGAACAAGAGTTGGCGGGTCCACCAGGACCAGCTCTGAGCACTTATACAACTCCAAGTTACGTAGTGAGTCAGAGAGATGAGGTGGGAAGAGCAGCACCCCATCATCATCCTCTTCCTCTGCTGCTGCTGTTATTTCACCTCCCCCCATCTCTGATGCTTCTTGTGTTGTTTGTTGCGCATCCACCCCCACTACCAGCTTTTTTATGTTTTCACACCTCCATATTTCCAATTTGGAGAGCTTTGGGAGGTGGGGGAGGAGCTCTGTCAGTTCTTTTCCACTATTACCTTTTAAGTCGATGATCTCAATATACTCAACAGGGAGCTGCCATTCCACATCACTCTGACCTCCTCCCAGTGGTCCAACTAGACCAACTGAATTCCATACAATCAATCTCCATAGCGAGGTTAGCATCAGAAGGTGCTTCAACTCCAGAGGTGGGCATCTCTCGAGTGTCAGCTCCTCAAGACGTGTTTCTTTATCAAAAACCAGCACTTGGTCTAAGCTAAGCAGATCACTCTCTCCGGTAATTTTCAATCCTGCTACATTGGATGATTTTGAGTACCCAAAACGCACTAGTAGCTTTACATTTCGCATCATGACACGACGCAGGCTTTCGATCCAGGAGATGGGAATCATAGGCAAGAATTCGGGACAGTCGCATACCTCAAGCTCTTGTAGCTTGGGGAACCAATCTGATGAAACAATGTGGTTTGGGAAAGGCAACCCCAACAGTTTTGGACACTCTCTAATAATCAGCACTTGCAAAAGAGGGAGCAAGTCCCCACTAAGGGAAGACTCTTCAGCTGGGTAAACCCATTTTTCAAAACTTCCTAGGCCAATGAGTTTAAGCTTTGTTAGCATGCAAAAGCTTTTCTCAATGATAAACACCTTCGGTCTGGCAATATGCTTCAATTTCAGTTCACGAAGATCCCATGCCTTCCATAAACAAGGGAAAACTTCCCAAGAAACACCATCCAGATAAAGAGATTGTAGAGCTTCAACAGCGAACTCATCACCCAGCCATGTTGGACAAGAAGGGCCTCGATGCCCTCTAATGCACAACACTTGAAGATCTCCATGTGGTTGAAGGCTCTCAAGAACTGCTGATTCCACACCAGGCTCAACACTAGATCGCGTACTATCCCAGACCAATGTTAACCTCCTCAAGTATGTTTTCTCCATCAGTTTTGCTTGAGCTGCTTCTTCTGTTGTATCTATCTTCTCAAGGTTGTACATGCCAAGCTCCCTTAGCTTGGTCAAATGCTCTAGTTGCTTTGGTTCAAACCCTTCACTGTTTTTTTTTACTTGAAATACCTTCAACTCTTCTAAGAGTTTAAGTTTTCCCACATTACAAATATCAGAATGAAAATGATCATCACTTGGGACATAAAAATGGCACAGTTTGGCAAGGTTGCTCATGTCATCAGGCAAATCACGACTGCCATTCCACCATTTAAGATCTAGAATCCTTAAATGATAAAATTTAGAGATGTTCAGTGGTAAGTGCATCTGGCTCTTACTTGTCCCTAGACATAGGTATCGTAGGTGGACAAGTACTGAAAATTGATGTAACATGGACTCCACAGGACAAAGCATGCTGGGCAAATGAAGAACACGGAGAGCGTTAACTTCTCCAAAAAAATCACCAAATATCTTGACAAAACCTTCATCCATTTTTCCAAATAACATCAATGTTTGCAAATGTTCAACCTTAAATCTTGTCTTCAATTCTTCCAATTTCCTCTTCAATTTTTCACCAGACACTGCATCATATTCACCATAGTCATCTATGCTTATAGACAAGTGACGGATGGATGGCTGAATTTCCATTGGTCCAACATCAGAGAGACCTAAACTAAGACAATCATGTGATGCAACTTTCAATGACAAATCATGCAGTAGGTCATGCATAACATAACGCAGATCACCATCAGTTTCCTCTTCTCTGAAAAATCCATGGGTGACTAACTCATTTAAATTGCTCAGACCTACGTCTTCAAATGTATGGTTTTGGCCATTGGGTATCAAAATATCTAGTCCGATCCACAGACTAATCAACTCACCACTTGTAAAATGGTAATCTTCAGGAAACAATGCAGAATAAACAAAACATTGTTGCTGATGAAAGGGGAGAAAGTCATAGCTAAGCTTCAAGGCAGGCATAATTTCATTGCCATCAGTCTGCTTCTCCCATCCTTTACTTTTTAGAACCCTTTTCCAATGGAGCAAACGAAGGTCTTTACTCAGTAATCTACCAACCGTTTTTGCTGCAAGAGGGGAGCCCTTTAGCTTTTCCATTATCTTATCTCCAGTCTCAAGCAGAAAATGTTTATCCCTCGGACATTGCTCATCACCAAAGACAAATGCAAAGAATAACTTTCTAAACTCTTCAGATTCTAAACCATCCAGTTTTATTGAGTGGCCAATTGCTTTAACCTTCTCTACTATTGCTTGAAACCGAGTTGTGACTAGAATCATTGAACCATTTTCCTCTGATTTATTGAGTGTTGACAATAATTTTGCCCAGTCATCCCCATTACTAATATGCCATATATCATCCAAAACAAGTAAGAACCTTTTAGATTTCAATCTCTGTTCAATCAGCTCTTCAGTTGTACTGTTTTTTTTTTCACCTTCAACTTCAGGGGTGCATGTTTTAATCTGTTCTAGCACCTTATCCAGATTGAAATTGAACGACACACATATCCAAATCCTGACTGGAAAATGATTCTGCACTTGTTGGTTGTGATATATGTGTTGTATCAGAGTTGTCTTGCCCATTCCACCCTGACCAACAACCGGAAGCACGGTTAGACCCTTGTCATAGTATTGGCCCTCGGTGATATCATGTATGATGCTCTTCATGACATGGTCCCTCCCATACAGTTTTGGCTCTGCACTCCGAGGTGTGGTGGTGGGGCGAAGCTGGGCAATGTCTAGAGCAATCCTAGCGCCACAACCTTGCAGAATCCCATTAACATCCTTACGCACAGGCTGCAGTTTCTCTACAATGTCCTTCATCCTTTGAGAGAAATCAACCCTATTAAAGTCAAGCTTTGCTGTTTGCTGTGCATTGCCATGGCCTTCATCAGCACTAACATGTGTTGGTTTTCGATCACTAGATCAACTCACCAGTAGCCGCAGCAGCACGCGTGTGCAAAGCTAGCAAGCAAGCACACAATTGATGAGTAGCTAGCTAGTGCGTGCACCGTCGTAACCTCCCGTACGTGAAGCTGGTTGCTAGTGCTCTAATCGCTCTGATCGATTTACGTCGTCGTCGTCGACGGAACTCTTGCGTAACTTGGCGACACAGGAAACAAATCGGTTTGATGGCCACAGGCTCGTGTCGAGCCTGTTGAATAACTTTGTATTGCTTTTCTGGTATTACAACGTTGGGGGTACACGCATATATATATGCATAGGATAGACTACTAGCTGTCCGACTCGGCGTACTACATCTAATACTACTGCTTATTAGTTGGAGTACTACTCGGACTAGTAGAGCCGTGTTTAACTCTAATATTCATCCCCTTAAACACGACGTCCTCGTTACGACCTGGATCCCAAATGCGATTACTGTCACTCATGGATATTATCTTTGGCATTGCTTTTGCCATGCTTCGTAGCATTTGAGGGACCGTCTTTACTGTCGTCGGCTCATTCGTAGCTAGACGACAACACTTCTTCTTGGTCGTGTCTTCAATCTTTACCTCTTCTTTGGTGCTCGATTGACCGTCTTTCGGATCCCTAAACCCGTGCGAGATCAAACTTCGGTCTAACTTTGAGTTGCAAGCTCTTGGCGCTTGCTTCAACCCGTAAAGTGCCTTTTTGAGCTCGTAAACTTTCCCTTCTTTGCATTTCTTCTCGTAGCCGAGGGGTTGTTCCACGTACACTTCTTCTGTGAGATCACCGTTGAGGAAAGCGGATTTAACATCCATATGATGAACTTTCCAATCCTCTTGTGCTGCCAAAGCTAGGAGCACTCTCACCGTCTCGAGTCGAGCAACCGGTGCAAACACCTCATCATAGTCAACTCCTTGACGTTGTACGTAGCCCTTTGCAACGAGTCTTGCCTTGTACTTCACAATGGCACCCTCCGTGTCCTTTTTTAACTTGTAAACCCACTTCAAACCGATGGCCTTTTGGTTCGGAGGTCGGGTTACCAAAGTCCACGTGCCGTTGCTCTCAATCGCCTTCATTTCCTCATCCATGGCGTGCGTCCAGCTAGGACTTTTGCTCGCCTCTACGAAGTTCGCCGGTTCCTCAACTCCGAGCAGACATAGTCCTGAGTACTCGAGCGTAACTGGCTTTGTGTACTTGTAGACTTTCTTGAGGGTCTTGTAGCGACGAGGCCCGGAGGAGTCCGTTGTGACTTGTGAAGGAGGCGACACAAATTGTGTCGGCGTCGATGCACTTGAGGAAGATGGCTGAGCCCCGGGCGTGTCGTTGACATCTGCGTCGTCGGCGTAGTCGTTGTGACTGTGACCATAATCTTGATTGTCATCGTCACTATGTGCCTCATTGTCGATGTCGTTGCCGAGATCTCCGCCCGTGTCGTGCACGTCGTTGTCGCTATCACTTTGCGACCCATGTGCGTCGTCGTCGGTGTCGGCACCTTGATTGGGCGTCTTGCCAACCACCTGGACGTCTTCCCCTGCATCATCATCAGGAAACTCAACTGTGAATATGTTACCGTTTGGAGCATCGTTGGCTGTTGCGCTCCAATTCCACGCTTTGGTTTCTTCAAACACGACGTCGCGTGAAATCCGTAGACGCTTGGTTTGTGGATCGTAGAAGCGGTATGCCTTGGTGCCGGAACTCCTCTCGTATCCGATGAACACCATCTTGGTGCTACGATCGGCAAGCTTTGAGAGATGCGGCTCTGTCGTCTTCACATGTGCCATGCACCCGAACGTCCGTAGATGAGACACATTCGGCTTACGTCCGTAAATTGCTTCATACGGAGTCTTGCCGATCACCGCCTTCGTTGGAGCCCGGTTGAGAAGATAGACCGCCGTCGAGACAGCTTCTCCCCAAAAAGTCCCCGGCAGGTTCTTGCTCTTGAGTAAACTCCTTGCCATGTCAACGACGGTTCGATTGCGCCTTTCAACAACCCCGTTCTGCTGCGGCGTATCAGGTGCCGTGAGGAACCTTTTTATGCCAATCTTCTCGTAGTAGTCGTTGAACTCGTTCGACGTAAACTCTCCGCCGCGATCTGTCCGTAGAGCGCGAACCTTCAACTTGTGTTCCATCTCCGTTGCAGCCTTTAGCTTCTTGAATGCTTCAAACGCCTCATCTTTAGATCGTAGGAGAACGACCCACATATATCTCGAGTAGTCATCTACCACAAGGAAGAAGTACTTCTTTCCTGCGTGAGTTGCCGGGGTGATAGGGCCACATAGATCACCATGGAGCAGCTCGAGTGCATCACTTGCACGATAGGTAGACTGAGCAGGGAACGGCCTGCGGTGCTGTTTTCCAACCAAGCACCCGTCACATACTCGATCAACATGGTCGATAAATGGCATCCCGGATACCATCTCCATCTTTGACCTCTTCTTCAAGGCGTAGAAGTTAACGTGTCCAAATCGCGCATGCCATAACCACGAATCATCATCACTCTTGGCGAGCCAACACTCCGGTTGTGATTGATCAAGGTTGAGGATATAGAGCCTGTTCCGTGTGCGATTAACACGAGCTAGCACGTTTCGGAGGTTGTCGAAAATCGTCATCACCCCGTTCTGAATATCCACCTTGCATCCATTCTCGTCAAGCTTCCCGATAGAGATGATGTTGTTGCGAAGCCGTGGGATGTAGTACACTCCGGTGAGTATGCGATGTTCCCCTGTGAGACCCTCGAAGAGGACAGATCCTTGCCCGCAAATCTCCACAGCTGAACTGTCACCGAACTTGACCGAGCCTTCAACATCGTATTCCAGCTCGAGGAATTTCTCCTTGCACCCCGTCATGTGGTTACTGGCACCCGTGTCGAGATACCACGACACGTTCTGATCCCCGGATAGCTTTGGTGTCACTTTCTTCTCGTGAAGTAGCACCTTCCGGTTAGGTTTCACAACCACCGTTTCGACGAGATCGCAAACTTCGGCCATCAGAAGACCTGGACCTTCGCCTTCCTGCTTCGCCAAATTTGCCTTGATCTCCCGCTTGTTAGGCTTCGGACAATCCTTTGCAAAGTGACCCATCTCGTTGCAGTTATAGCACTTGACCTCGGACAAATCCAAGTTCCGTGGCTTCCGCCCTTTAGATTGGTCCGCCTTACCACGACCTTGTGGCTTGCCTTTTCCTTTGCTTTTTCCGGTTTGTCCGTCGCGCTTCACGTTGCTTGAGCCTTCGCCACCGTCACGCCTTCCTTTGCTACTTGGGGCCTCCCAATCTGCGCGCGAGTACATGAGTTGGTCACCACCTCCTCCTTTGCCTTTCCGACAGCCACGAGCATTCTCTTCCCACGTTCGCAGGCGTCCGATCGCCTCCGTTATGGTCATGTCGTCGATGTCGTAAAGCTGCTCGAGCGTGCCGATGATGTACGTGAATTTGTCAGTCACTGAACTGAAAAATTTCTCCACAATCTCGGTCTCATCGAGCTTTGCACCAAGCGCGCGGATCTCTCCCACCAAAGTAGTAAGACGCATGGCATAGTCGTTCACCGATTCAGTTTCCTCCATCTGCAACTTGTGAAATTGGCGCTTCAGCACTTGTGCCCGAGCCTTGGTGACGCGATCTTCTCCGATCCTCATCTCCTTGAGTGCGTTCCACACCTCCTTTGCCGTCTCGAACTCCGCCAATGTCATCAGCACGGAATCCGGCACGGACTGGGCTATGGCGGCCATGGCACCTTCGTCGCACTCCTCGTCGACGTCGTCGTCCGTGATTGCCTGCCACACTCGGAGGGTTCGGAGAATAATCTTCATCTTCACCGCCCACACGCCGTAGTTGGCGTCGGTGAGCATCGGGTACTGGATGGGGATGTTGCGATGCGCCTGGACGTTGGCGCCGCCCGTTCCTCCACCACTGGTCGCTGACTTGCCGCTCTTCTTCACCTTGTCGCCGTTCTTGATCGCCTTGGGACCGCCGTTGCCGGACTTGACCGACTCAGCGTCGCTGTCCACCATCGTAGATCGTAGATCGTCGAGGCTCTAGATACCAAATGTTGGTTTTTGAACTTGCTAGATCAAATCCACCCAGGACCGAACACGTGCGTGTGTAAAGCTAGCTGAAGAAAACAAGCAAGCTAGCTAGTAGCTTAATTGATTCTGAAACTTGCTAGCACTACGTGCACCTAGGCGGCTTGCACTAGCGCCAACAGGATCGAGACGATCTCAACGGAACAACTCGGCGGAACTCAGCAGACACAAACGACTCGATGGATTTGATCGATTTACGTCGTCGTCGTCGACGGAACTCTTGCGTAACTTGGCGACACAGGAAACAAATCGGTTTGATGGCCACAGGCTCGTGTCGAGCCTGTTGAATAACTTTGTATTGCTTTTCTGGTATTACAACGTTGGGGGTACACGCATATATATATGCATAGGATAGACTACTAGCTGTCCGACTCGGCGTACTACATCTAATACTACTGCTTATTAGTTGGAGTACTACTCGGACTAGTCGTGGTGAGAGACAACGTGGCACGGGGCTGCCGGCGAGGTCGAACCAGGAACGGCATGGAGCCAGGGATGACGCGGCAATGGTGCCGCCAATGGAGGGCAGTCGGAGATTAACAAGTTCAAGGCGGGGAGGGGTATAAGGAGTTCGTTGGCGATACAGGTCGTGTCGATGGATAGGAAGAAACCGAAAGAGTAGGAAGATGAAGCCTTAGTCGTTGAAATTGACGGATCGATTGAAATAGAAAAAACTAAGGCAACCCCGTGGTACAATATTTGTCTCGATGACGATTACCGAAGGATGGAAAAGGGGTAGGGCAATATCGCTTTGGGTCCTTATTTCCACCATTAATGCGGCCCCGCATGATAATGCTCCTCGCAATACCACCGTATCCCGTGCGACCAGCCTACTTGGCAACCTCTCAATTAAACAAGGTGACTCAAAATAGTTTCAAATGTATTTACTTTTCGGCAATATATAAAAATCAAATACTGCAGAAAATTCAAACTACTTTCAAAATTTTGAAATAAATCTTCATATTTTTTACTAAAAAATACGACTTCAGTTATCAGATTGAAATGTGCCTTGAATAAATGAAATGTGTGTGTAAAGTATGTAGAACTGGTTAAATATAAAAAATAATTCAAATGTGTGGAAAATTAAGAATTATATTTGTACATTTTTAACCAATAAAAATATTGGTACTTGTATGAAATGCTTCTGGAACCGACTAGAAATAATTAACGTTTTTTAAAACATCCCTTAATATTTCTGAAATTGAATGAAATGTCACTTGAATAATGAAAATTTTAGTACTCTGAATTATATTGTAAATTTTGGGGAACTTATTAACATTGACCAAAAGAATTGAAATAAACAATGAATTTTTAAAATGTCACAAAAAATAATGAAAGATTCATGAATTTTTTTGCCTATTGGCCGAAAACATTTTTTTTTCTTCACAATAACAATGTAAACCGAACTCATATCAATTACTCCCTCCGTCCTATATTATATTATAGGACGGAGGGAGTACTATTTTGTGATTAACATGGGTGGAGTCCACACCACGACGGAGGTAACTATGTTGCTATGTTGGAGATGAGGATTCGTTTGCTGTGTGTATGTGTGGGTGGTGGAGTGGGGTTGGGGGTTGTCGGAAACTTGGAAAGAACACAGAATACAGACTCTCTCGCCGAACTTATTGCGGGATTCTCTCTGACGTAGCAATTCAATGCTGCTTGAGAAGGTTCAGGATTTGCTTCAGAAGGAAAGATGCATGAATCAGGGATAGGGATGGAAGGAAGAAACGCCGCATTGGATGCCTTGCCCTGCGCTGCTCTGCTCTGCTCTGGAGTCCATAGGTATTCCCTCCATTCCCAATGTAGTGCGTCCGTGCTTTCCGAGATTAAAGTTTGATCATGCATTTAACCAACAAGACTGATTGCGACGGGAGCAAAAATTATACCACTGAATTCGTATCGGAAATACGAATTCAGTGATATAATTTCTGTTGCCGTCGTAGTTGGTCTTGTTTGTTAAATTTATGATCAAACTTGAATATTGAAAAGCGCCGACGTACTGCATTATGAAATGGAGGGAGTAGTTACTTTCTAGTCTGCTCACCGAGCATTGATTGACTGGTCGCTTGTGTGCGTTTGTTGGTGAGCTGGGCATTAAACGGGGAGAAGAGACCACTAGTACACTGTATCCTCCTAGCCCTCCTAGCCAGTACCAGTAGCCACTGAGCCAAAGAGGTGAGGTGTTTAATTGTGAAGAGCCCTCCAAACCAGCCAAGCCAAGCCCAGGAATAGGTTGTCAGCTAGAGTACTGAAGCTATGAAGTATAGGTGGCAGTGGCATAAGCACGAGCACATGGCGGGCAGGTGGATGAGGTAAGAGTTAAGACTGACCTGACCCGACCCGGCGGCTTGCTTCCGGCTCCAGCGCGGCGGAGGAGAGGCCGGGCGAACACAATCCCGGCCCGGCCTTCGTCGTCGCTCTCGCCCTCGCCAACATCATCTACCGTTGACAACTCCCGTCGCCGGGAACAGAGCACCGGACCAACGCATCGCATCGCATCGCATCGCATGCTAGGTTGGTCCATGGATGCTGGCAGTGCCTCTCCCGTCTCTACCTCATTTTGTTGCACGCTTGCCGACTACATACATGGCCTGACCGCCTTGGCCCATCTGTTTTTTCTAAAAAAAATTAAAGAACATGTGTTTTTTTTCTCTATTCGCACAACCCGTGTTACTAATTTAAATACACGGTCAGCTCAAAACTTCAAATACATGGTCATTTATTTTCATCCAAAAATATCCATACTAGACTTGTTAAGAATTACACTTGATCCGGTTGAAGACTGCCTAACATAAAAAAATTCTAAGGTATCGATCTTGTTGACGACTTTGAGATACCAACGCAGTCTTTTCGAGTATCCACATTTTGAATTTTTTGTTCTTTTTTGGTTGATTTCAGTATATTGAAAATACTTATTTTCAAAGTTTGAAATGTTTGCAATACCTAAATGAAATACTGAATATTCAAAAAAAATCTTGTGGTGCTCATTTGAATATGTATATGGTGGTGCATGTATTGGAATAGAAACTAGTGGTCAGAGTAATAATATTTATCAACACCATTTCAATGCCTAAAACGACAATTTTCAGTAATCTGCTGGGAATAGTTTCTAGCTATAGTGTTCAAAATTGCATTTTTTAGCATACCGGCATCCTCTTCCTCTAGGTAATCAGCTTGTTCAAAGTTGTATTTTTTAGCATATCAGCATCCTCTTCCGATCTAGGTAATGAGTTTGTTCAAAGTTGTATTTTTTAGCATAGTCTCTAGAGTATCCAATTTTTTTAAATATTCTTTTGTTGATTTCACTATATTAAAATACGTATGAGAGGTTAACAAGATACATTTAGCATATGCAAGTGACGCGAGGAGTGAAACATGATAGCACGTCACCGACTCTTCCCCTATCTCATACCCCCTCTTGCCCCATTGCTGCCCTCACCTAAGCATCCTCCACCACATCCCCCATCGCCACCACGGCCTCGCCTCCTCATGGTGAGAGGATCCAACAAGCATGGTGCAAGGACCAGGAGAGTGCGGTTCCCCATAGTAGGCACTACCCGCCCCAACTCACCCCATCGATCGACTCTCACCTAAGGCAATGCAAAGAGATGGAAGGGATGGTCAAGGACGAATTCCTAATCTGTCTCTGTGGCAACAGGTCTGCGTCGATAACATCCGCATGTCCTCGCTCAAGGAGTGGGCGAGATTCACCAGGAAGGATGGGTGCTCAAATGTGGAGCTCATCTTATGGGCTATTCAGGAGGCTGAAACACCAGATGTTAATGTAGACGGTGCTCTGGAGAATCTCCAAGGCTACAAACCGCCGCACCTCAACATCGCACGGCCACATGTGGGGGAGCTTTCCCATCCTCCCTTGGGGGCGCTTCCACCAACGGTACGCCCTCCATCCCAACGATGATCCCTACCCCCTCCGATGGGCTTGTTGCACGACAGTTTGATGCCGAATGTCCGAGCCGAATACCAAACAGACATCGCACTAAAGCCTAACATCTAAAGCCGGATGCTCCAGCCAGGCCATAATGTCGGGACTGGGTCACACACCGGTCAGGCGCACTCTTAAAGACCACCGCCGCCTTTTTCCACTGATCCATCTTCAGAACAGGTACTAACGCACCGACCTTGTCAGGACTGCCGTCGACGCCACCATGGCGTCAGACAGTGCCACCATCCTGCACGTATCCATCCACACACGCCTGACGCCGAATCTTCGCAGCGCCATGGCGCCAGTATCAGCCGTTGGCCTTGCGGTAGATGTAACACCGCTCCTCCTCTTGTCCCCTCCAGCCATCACTTGCTCCAAAACGATGCCCCCGGGAGGGATATCGACACTGAAGGAGCCGTCATCGTCTGACCCGGTAGACCCAGATCTAGGGTTTCCCCCCAACATCTCGATCGATTTGACGTGACGTGCAACGACGATGCCTCATGAAGGAGACGTCAGATACGCCGCCATCATCCGCCAAGACCGTAGTCAGGCACGGTTTTCACCGGAAGCCGCATCGTCCCGATCTCGCGGCTGGCGGGAACCGCGCGGAGCTTTGCCATAAAGACATATGCCGCTGCCGGTACTCCGGCGGAGGTCCTCCATCCCTTAATCGGAGCCCTCATCCCCCCGCCGACCATCCACGTGAAGAATCGACGACGGATCTGGGTGGGATCCAGATCCGCGGCCGCCGCCATGCCCACCATCGCCAGCACCACCAGCCATGGGGGTCGCCGGTTGCTGCCGCATGACCAGGGACCCCCCTGGCCGCAGCGCGAAGCCCTCTTACCAAGGTGCCCCAGCCGCCTCGAGGGGTTGCCGCCTCCTCCTCCTGCCTCAACGCCTTGGCACTGGGTGCCGCCGCCACCGCGGCCAACACCGACGGCAACGACGGCAGGATCTGCTAGGAGGTGTGGGGCTGGAGGCGCCGGGATCTGATCCCCCTGGCGCCGCCCTGGGTTGACGGCACAAGGCATTATTGGTGAGGAGTTAAAATGATGACATCTACACATACAATGCATACCCATTGTCACTTTTGTCGGCTTTATTTTAGCTTACTTATAAGCAATGCCATGTATGTCAAAATTGTCAGGCACATGCATATACAGGGATATATTTTCTTGAAAAGCCTACAAGGTTACAAAAATGTTTTGCTATTGCGACTCAACATTATTTTCAGGCACATCGCAAACGCAACATTATTTTCAAAATTGCGAGTTTTGTTTACTATGGTTTTGAAAAGGGGGTTTATATCCCCGAAAAAAAAGGAAAAAAAGGGCTTACAGATAAACTATCTGTGTATAGAAGTCATCTCCAATGAAGTTCAATCAACTTAATCAGTAGTACAACTTAAATATATAAATTGGTAAAACAAAAAACTTCTTCATGATTAATTAAGAAAACCTGTGGCAAAGTGATGAACGGCCTCAACCTCTGAGTAGATGGATGATGGATGACCTAGACAGTGTGATCTTCAGCAGGAACGATTGGATTGGATTTGGATACATCACCAAAGATTTGGTGTGATCTTCAGCAGGAACGATTGGATTGGATTTGGATACATCACCAAAGATTTGGTGTGATATTCAGCAGGAACCATGGTACAGCTCTTCGCTGGTGACTGCGCCGCCGTGAGCTGTTGCCGCAGTTGCAGAAAAGCCACCGTTCCGCTCTCCCCGCATCGGCACCCTCCTCGAAGTCGCCGCGCCGCCGGTGGCAGCTCCGTCGTGAAACGGTTCCAGCTACTATGTTCAAAAGTAGAATGAAGGGCTGGAAAAATTACAAGAAAGGAGATAATAGACTTCTTCAATGTAAAAGAGTTGGAAATGGTTGAAATATTATTTGATTATTTATTTGGAATTCAAATTATTTTTTGGAAAAGTTACAAGAACGGATATAATAGACTTGTCCAGTGTAAAAGAGTTGGAAATTGTTTAAATGTTATTGGATTATTTATTTGTAGGTCAACATTATTTTTGGGAAAAGTTACAAAAAGGAGATAATAGTACTTATCCATCGCAAAAGATTTATAAATGTTTACATGTTATTGGATTATTTATTTGGAAATCAAAAGTATTGTTGGGAAAATTACAAGAAAGGTGATAATAAAACTTCTCCAATGTAAAAGAGTATTTGGAGTTCGAAAGTATTTTTGGCAAACAAGAAAGGAGATAATATAACTCCTCCATTGTAAAAGAATCAACTGATGAACTGAATTGACTGAATTAACTGAACAATTTGAAACAATAACCTTCAAATAGGTAACTCAGGAGTGCCTATTTAGCGCCTTTAGCACTCGCACGTCACTAGCTTGATGGGCCACAACCTAGTACTGCTAGCTCTCATGGAATTTTCAAAACTAATTACCTTTTTTTTTAAATTTGGTGATTTCTTATATTTTTATGAAAAAATCCAAGTTTGATGAGCTTTTTTCGATTTCAATGATTTTTATGAAAATTCGTGAACTTTTTTTAAATCCTTGAACATTTATAAGTTACGAACTTTTTCTATTTTTTGCTAAGTTTTCGTTTGTTTATTTTTTCATATTTGTTTTTCAAAACTTAACGGTTGACCTGGTCAACCATGACCGGTCAAAATACGATGGAACGAACGGGGGGAAACAGGTCAAGCGATTGAGCACTCGCCTTAAGGCGCCACTTAGGAGCTCCCAAAAGGTCATGGCGCTAGCTTAAAAAATGGCAACCACTGGCTAAAAAGAAGCAGCTCTGGTTTTTTGGCTGATTTGAATTTTTCACAAAATCAAGAGAAATTAAAAAAATTGAAAAATATGTTTGTGAACTTAAGTAATGATCATTGGTTAAAATTCACAATTTAAAAATATTATGAATCATGAAAAATGTTCACTATTTTGAAAAATTGTCATGAATTTTAAAAATATTCATGGATGTGAAAATTATATATAAATATAAAAAAATAGTGTAGAAATAAAAAATGTGAAGGAAATTAAAATATTCATTAATTTAAAAAATAGAAAAGAGGAGAGTAAACATAAAAAACGAACATGGAAAAAACCAAAAAGGAAACAAGAAAAGGAAAATGGAAAAAAAGCGGCCAAAAGCTTCCGAAAACCGATGAAAAGGGAGCGAGATCCAAAAGAACCAGATTAGGCAAACAACATAGAGGAAGAATGAAGTTAAAATTCAAGGGACGTGGCTTCTTGATCTTCTGAAAGCCCGCGGAATCAACACTGAACTTGACTTCTCATGATGGGCACGAAGGCAGGCGAGAACCTCCATCCAGGTTCAGCAGGGCATTTATACTCGCCTCTCTCTAAAAAGCAGGGCATTTATACATACAGTAGTTCTGTACCAAGTTGCACAATACTAGTATCATTCATTCCTGAGGCTGAGATGCCACCAACGAGGCAGTAGGAGTAGATTCGTCAGGTAAACTGCAAATCCTCCATCCGAAAACAGGCATTAATTAATGTCACCGTAATAAGCCTGGGATGATCTGGTTCAGCTACACTGCAATAATTCATCGTTTCTTTTAGTGTATATATTACCATCAACGGTGGCACTGGCACTGGCAGTGGCAGTAGCTAGCTAGAATGTAAAAACACTGCGCAATAAACAGCAACTTCAACTGCACGCAGAAGCAGGCAATGTATGAATCAGCCCAGGCGGTGTGATCAGATCGGCTTCAGCGATGGGAGTTAGATTGCAATATGTGACTCTCTGTATTGATCCAGTACAACAGGTTACAACATATACAAGTGAGAGGAGTTCCCTCGAGTCCGAGAATTGTGGCATGCAGGCCTGTGCGTGTGTTACGATCCTAAATTCTAGGAGAAGGCATGTGGACGTGCAGTCCTGTACAACAAGTATGAGTACATGTTAACACCCCCTCAGCCGGAACGCCATGAGGAAGGACGTTTAGGATGGTACGAAACTCATGAAAAACATGTGTTGGTAGACCCTTGGTGAACACATTAACAAACTGAGAGCTGGAAGGCACATGGAGGACGCGAGCTTCACCGAGGGCTACACTTTGACGAACAAAGTGGAGATCAATCTCAATGTGATTCGTCCGTTGGTGTTGCACTGGATTAGAGGCAATGTACGAGGCGCTGATGTTGTCACAATAAACAATGGTGGCTTGCCTTGGTGGGCAACGGAGCTCATGAAGAAGTTGACGTAGCCAATAAGATTCGGCCACGCAGTTAGCGACCCCGCGATACTCTCCCACGAAGTTGACGTAGCAAATCTCCCGCTATCTTCTTCACCTGGATAAACTGCCTTCCTAGGCAAAGCTGCTTGCTCACGTACAGTCGCCGAATCTCAAGGACGAAATGGTCTTCAGATAACTGAACCGCCAAATTCAGACCCTTGCCTCCGGATTTGCACATTTCCTGATAGAGCTTTCATCTCTGTGTCCCTTGGCAATGGCATGCATCACCCAGATGGAAGCGTGATTCACTGTTGCTCGGCTCGCGCATCATTTTACTGCACCCACACGCCACTCTGAAAGCGGCATCAACATTAAACTTAACGGCATAAACAGAGTAACAGCTCAGTATAACAAGAAAGGAAAGGTGCACCTTGCTGCGCCTTTATAATCCTGTTCCGTGATGTGATAGGATGTTTTATCAGACAATGACGATCATAATACATATAGCATGCCTAAGATATGGTGAAACATCAATCACTTTCCTTGTTTTTGACGAAAATACACTTCAAAAGAGAAACTTCGGTCTGTACAAGGTTACAAGTTTAACAAGTTTATCAGATAATGGCCAAATTTGGTTGGATGGTTCTGCTTCCGCGCCCATTCACGAAAGGTCCAAACCCTACCACCTTGGTCATCTTACCAGAAGCGATCAACAGATACTGCTACCAAGTCTGGGGCACACGATCCTGCAGCTGATGGAGAAGAAGCAACTCATTTGACGACGAGCATCTTGAGCTGCTCGATGCAGGAACAAGTGCAGTAAATGGTGCTCCTCTCCTCTGTCTCCGGTGATGATCAACGCCGCGTGCTCCAGTAAGTAGGCGCACGGAACAGGATTTCGGGAGTACAACTGAAGGCTAGGACTTGAAGCGAGCGAGATGAGATGAGCAGCATTCTTTCTTCTGGTGAGAAAAACACAAGCTGGCCATTTATTTGACGATCAGGCAGGTACGTACCCTCAGTTCTGTGGTACATCTGCAGAGACCAAGTAGGTGAATTCATAGGATGATCACGAGATAAATATAGCGAATTAAGGATAGCCAGGACATGGTGGCTAGGGTTTACCCCAAGTACAGGATGATGAGCTCCAGGGCTCTCGATTCTCGACGATGAGCCTGGTTTGGCGCCAACCGCTGGCTGTTGATTTCTTCAGATAACTACATGAGAAGTGTCGATTTCTTCAGAAGATGATTCAGTCTGGTTGTTCCTGACAAGGAGGGAGGTGCGTAAGTAATTGGCAAGGTTCTGCCGGTCAGGGTCAGAATATTTTGTACTACACACCAAAATACTAACTATATATCGCGCCCACGGTATGAACATGAAAAAGGCCTCACTTGATGTACCTACTCATCACAGCAACTGAGGTCTGAGCGACATCACAAGGCGACAGGCTGCACTTCTCCTAGCCTAGGCAGTGTTTCTGCTTCTTATTCCTTAGCATGGCTTCAGATATTCGGTGCACTAGTTGGAAGTCAATCCATCACCCTCCTTGGCAGCCAATCCTGAAATGTTTTCAAGTCGGTTAACATAATAAGAACATGGAGCTAGCTTGCAGAGTGCACTTCACTGGAGTGAATTTACCTCGCATGAATGAACCTCTGCAGTGTTTTAAGCACATCCATCAAATGCTGGAGTCATCGAGCAGGTGTATAGCGGATTAGCGGTCCTTGATACAGCGAGCGGATTGGATGGACTGTGTTCCATTCGG
Source organism: Elymus sibiricus (assembly GCA_039707655.1). Lineage (NCBI taxonomy): Eukaryota > Viridiplantae > Streptophyta > Magnoliopsida > Poales > Poaceae > Elymus > Elymus sibiricus. The sequence continues at coordinate 15,224,162 of CM077665.1, read as the reverse complement.
TGCTCTGAACTATTTCAGCGGCCTCTAAACATTCTCCAATTACTCACAAGGTTCACACCTGCAAAATTTGACAAGCCATTTTAATTCAGTTATTTTTGGGTATTATGAATTTATGATCCAATGCAGGTATAAGGGGTGGATAAAAAAAGTGACTCAAATGAAGAAGAAGCTCATTTGAAGAGTACCTTGGGCTGCAGTATATGGTTCCCCTCTCTGGTGAAGACATCTTGGGACTTCATTGCCTTTGCTGATGATCAGTAAGCACGTGCTAAGAACTCAAGATCAACATTTCAAGCAAGCCAGAGCAGCAACATTCTCTTGCTGAGAAGAACAAGCAGGCAAAGCAGCAGCAAAAGAAATGTGTAAGTACCAGGATGGGCACAATACTAAGTACTAACCATCGTGTAGCGCACACGGTATGAAGGTGTACAAGGATGGACCATCTTGAGTACACAGCATCTGAGGAAGAACCCGAATGAGGGGCATCACTGGAAACAGTTGAAACCACATCCACCAAACAGTGCCATTCTTGTGTGGCTGTAGGGTTTAGGGTCAGTGGCACAAGACTGCCTCAGTTAACCACACCTTTCCCCAACTCAATCTGTTGCTTCCAAGGAGGTTGATCTACAAAACAGAGCAACATCAAAACCGAGATTAGCTACCAACAGTTCAAGCATGTCTAACTGAAGTAGATAAAAGATCGACCAGAGCGAGGGACTGACAGCTCCATCACTAGTTAGTAGTTACTCAAGTCTCGCATGTAAATAGTTGAGCAGGAAGTGAATCCCCAGCATAATCGACATGCTGATTCACTGTTGACTTGATTAGATCAAATTTCACTACTTTGTACTGGCCGGTGATGGGAGCATGAAAAGAGTGATCATAGAACTCGTAATAAAGATAGAACAAAGTAGTGCTCAGAAAGTGGTCTTAGTGCCTTCAAACTGCTACTACTCCCCATGATCTATTCTTGTGAAAAATGTAAGAATACCTGGTATGAATAGAATGTAGACTAAACTGGAAAGCCGCAAGTCTCATCAGTATGCCATGATGGTTTCTTGATCCTTAAAACTCAACTTTCCCGGTGCGTCATAAGTCTTCATGAGTTTTGGACAAACATAAACACATGTGGCTACAAAGCCTACCAAAGAAACACAAGAACAACCTGAACAGCAAGCCAACATAAATTAGGAATGCAAGAACACTTGGTACCAACAACAATTTAGACGTGTATGAAAAATTGATAACATTCATATCAGTACCTTGACCCCAAAGTCTCATTTATTCCATACTTATGCCATAGTGATACTATTGATCGTGACACACGAAATAGGCAAGTAGATTACCATGTCTTGATGAATGACAAGAACCCAAATGTAAATACAAAATACGAAAAATCACGTTAGATCAAAGGAACACCTGCACAAAGAACAGAAAAAAAATGATGATCACAGGTTTCGTTCGGAATTACATCTAGGAAGAAAATAAGAGAAACTTGTAGAAGGAATTTAGTTGATAATTATAATGGTTTGCTCGACTTGTGGAAAGACCAGAGACATTGAAAGAGATCATAAATACTTAAATACTTTCACTGTCGTTGATAGAAATAGAAATCTGATATGGCAGGAGCGTGTAAGTGGACCCTTTTTTGTGGCAGGTATAAGTGGAAATGGATATAACTGATATGGTACAACATGAGTAAAGTTCCGGTTTAGATGCACTAACCAGATTTTTGTACAGGAAGGGAAACTACAGTCACAAGGCCCTCATGTCATGCATGTGGCAAGTGTGTTTGTATGGAAAGGGAAGAGCTCTACAAGGCTAGAAGAATGTACGAGGGTCAAGGGAACACCAAGACATTGTCCTACACAGTGGATGGGAAGTAACATTGTGGTATTAAGCAGTTGCAGGAAAATGGCAGAGTGGAAAAACACAGAAATTATGTTTGTGTTACCTTGGATCAGTCGTCTCTTTCTATGTTTTTAGGGGTGGTCCCCAATAATCCCTCCTGCACTGCTGTTTTAGCTCCTCGGTGCAGTCGTAATTATGATTTCTGGGATGGTTCCCACTAACCCCCTGCACTGTTGTTTTAGCTCCTCGGTGCAGTCGTAATTGACATAAAGCAGTTGCAGTGATTTAGGGAGGCCATCGCTTGGCAATGACGAGACGGCTCGACAGAAGTTGATTGATAATTTCCTGAGGCTGGTAAGGTTGCAAAGCCCCGCAGGGAGTTGTTGAAGCATGTAGAAAGACATAAACTTAAGTTTCTGGAGGGAGGAGAGGAACTGAAGGGCGTCCTCTTGCTCCTTGGTGAAGCGCTCCATCCCTTCAGACCCATCTATCAATTCCAGCTTGGTAAGGGAGGAAGAGAGGAGGCTGCAGATGGGTGCAGCAAGGAGTCCCGTTGCGTCATCCGTGCAGAGCTCCTGCAGTCTGGATGAAACAAACTGTGTCTGCTGCTCTTCTCCTCCTTCAACGTCCTCCAGATCCCAACCAGCAAAGAACCTAGGGCTGCCACAGACTATTAATTCGTTGAGCCTGCCACCGGTGGTAAGGAGAGACCGCAAACCCTTACATTTCAGATCCTCTCCACAATTCCACAATTCTAATCTGGTAAGAGAGGAGAGGTTTGAGAGGGGCTCCAGTGTACCCATGCCTTCCACACATTTAAGCTCCAGGAATTGCAGGGAGGAAGGAAAAAGGTGATAGGAAAACGAGAAAGCAGATAGAAACTTTGGGGAAAACACGATGCGTAATCTCTGGAGAGATTGCAAGGCTTGGAGCCATCCTCCTCCAGGAACAAGAGTTGGCGGGTCCACCAGGACCAGCTCTGGGCAGCCAGAGATGTACAACTCCCATAGCGAGTCACAGAGATAAGCTGGGAAGAGCAGCACCCCCATCCCTGATGCTTCTGCTGCTTCTGTTGTTTCCCCTCCCTCCATCTCTGATGCTTCAGATGTTTCATGCACACCCACCCCCACTACCAGCTGTTTTATGTTTTTACAGTCCCATATTTCCAATTTGCAGAGCTTTGGGAGGTGGGGGAGGAGCTCTGTCAATTCCTCCCCAGTATCACCATTTGATTCCCAGATCCGCATATGCTCAACAGGGAGCTGCCATTCCACATCACCCTGACCTCCTAATGGTCCAACCAGACCATCTGAATGTCTTACAATCAATACCTTCAGCGAGGTTAGCTTCAGAAGGTGCTTCAACTCCAGAGGTGGGCACCTCTCGAGTTTTAGCTTCTCAAGACCTGTTTCTTTATCAAAAACCAACACTTGGTCTAAAGTATGCAGATCACCCTCTCCAATAATTTCCAATCCAGACCTTCTTGCTCCATCAGATGATTTTGAGTAGCTAAACTCCTTTGGCATCTTTACACGTAGCATCTCGACACGACGTAGACTTTCCATCCAGGAGATGGGAATCACTAACGAAAATTCTGGACAGTCGCATATCTCAAGGTCTTGTAGTTTGGGAAACCAAACTGGGAGCTGGCATTCCACATCACCCTGGCCTCCTAGTGCTCGAACCAAATCATCTGAACTTTTTACAATCAATGTCTTTAGTGAGGTTAGCATCAAAAGATGCTTCAACTCCAGAGGTGGGCATCTCTCGAGTTTCAGCTTCTCTAGACCTGTTTCATTATCAAAAACTAACACTTGGTCTAAGCTATGCAGATCACCCTCTCCAATAACGTTCAATGCTACTCCATTGAATGATTTTGAGTACTCTAAATTATTTAGTAGCTTTACCCCCAGTATCTCGACACAATGCAGACTTCGCATCCAGGAGATGGGAATCAATGACAAGAATGCTGGACAGTCTAGTACCTCAAGAACTTGTAGTTTGGGAAACCAACCTGGGGAAACAATGTGGTTTGAGAAAGGCAACCCCAAAAGTTTCGGACACTGCCTAATGACCAGAATTTGCAAAAGAGGGAACATATGAGCATCTGGTGGCAACAAGTCTCCACCAACAAAAGAATCTTGTTCATATGGGTAAACCCATTTTTCAAAACATCTTAGGCCAATGAATTTAAGCTCCGTTAGCATGCAAAAGCTTTTCTCCATGATAAACACCTTTGGTCTGGCAATATACTCAAACCTTAGTTCACGAAGATCCCATGCCTTCCTTAAAGAAGGGAAAACTTCCCATGAAACACAATACAGAGAAAGAGATTGTAGAGCTTCAACTGCGAACTCTTCACCCAGCCATGTTGGGCAAGAAGGACATTTGTGCCCTCTAATGCACAACACTTGAAGATCTCCATGTGGTTGAAGACTCTCAAGAACTGCTGCTTCCACACCAGGCTCAACGCTGGATTGCTTACTATCCCAGTCCAATGTTAACCGCCTCAAGTATTTTTTCTCCATCAGTTTTGCTTGAGCTGCTTCTTCTACTGTATCTATCTTCTCAAGGTTGTAGATGCCAAGCTCCCTTAGCTTGGTCAAATGCTCTAGTTGCTTTGGTTCAAACCCTTCACTTTTTTTATTGACTTGGAATACCTTCAACTCTTCTAAGAGTTTAAGTTTTCCAACATTATAAATATCAGAATGAAGCTCACCATCACTTGGGACATAAAAATGGCATAATTTGCCAAGGTTGCTCATGTCTTTGGGCATATGAGGTCTGCCATTCCACAACACAAGATCTAGAATCCTTAAATGATAAAATTTAGAGATGTTAAGTGGTATATGCATCTGCCACTTCTTTGTACCTAGAGATAGATATCGTAGGTGGACAAGTCCTGAAAAGTTATGTAACATGGACTCCACGGGACAAAGCATGCTGGGCAAATGAAGAACACGAAAAGCAGCCGCTTCCCCAAAGAAATCACCAAATATCTTGACAAAACCTTCATCCATTTTTCCAAATAACATCAATGTTTGCAAATGTTCAACTTTAAATCTTGTCTTCAGTTTTTCCAATTCACTCTTCAGATTTTCACCAGACACTGCACCATATTCACCTAAGCCGTCTATGCTTATAGACAAGTGACGGACGGATGGCTGAACTTCCATTGATCCAACATGAGAGAGACGCAAATTAAGACAATCATGTGATGCAACTTTCAATGCCAAATCATGCAGTAGGTCGTGCATAACATACCAGAGATCACCATCAGTTCCCTCTTCTCTGAAAAACCCATGAATGACTAAGTCAGTTAAATTGCTCAGACCTATATCTTCAAATGTTTGGTTTTGACCACTAGGTATCAAAATATCCAGCCCGATCCAGAGGCTGATGAGCTCATGGCTTTTGAAATGGTAATCTTCAGGAAACAATCCAGAATAGGAAAAACACTGTTGCAGATGGAAAGGGAGAAAGTCATAGCTAAGCTTCAAGGCAGGCATAATTCCGTTGGTCTGTTTTGCCCATTGTTTACTGTTTAGGACCCTTCTCCAATGAGCCAAACTAGGGTCTGTCCTTAGTAATCTACCAACAGTCTTTGCTGCAAGAGGGAAGCCCTTTAGTTTTCGCATGATCTCATCTCCAGTGTCAAGCAAATGAAGTTTATCCCCTGGATAATGCTCAGCATCAAAGACATACACAAGGAATAATTTCCTAAACTCTCCATGTTCTAAAGCATTCAGTTCTTTTGGCTCTACAGTTTTCTTAACCTGGTCTGCTATTTCTTTTTGCCGAGTTGTGACTAGAATCATGGAACCCTTTTTTTGTGACTTGCCGAGTATCAATAATAATTTTTTCCAGTCATCCACATCAGTAAACTGCCATATATCATCCAATACAAGTAAGAACCTTTTGTGTCTCAGTCTGTGTTCAATCAGCTCTTGTGTTGTACTACACCCATCTTCCCCTTCAACTGAAAGGGTATCTCTTTTAATCTGTTCTAGTACCTTTTCAAGGTTGAAATTGAAAGACACACATATCCAAATCCTGACTGGAAAATGATTCCGCATTTGTTGGTTGTTATATATGTGTTGTATCAGTGTTGTCTTCCCCATTCCCCCCGGACCAATAACTGGAAGCACAGTTAGACCCTTGTCACAGTATTGACCCACGGTAATATCATGTATGATGCTATTCATGACATTGTCCCTCCCATACAATTTTGGCTCTGCACTCTGAGGTGTGGTGGGGGAACGGCGCTGGGAAATATCTAGGACAGTTCTAGGTCCACAATGTGTCAGAATCTTGTTAACCTCTTCATTCCTAAGCTTTAGTTGCTCTATAGTGTTCTTCATTCTTTGAGAGAAATCAACCCTATTAAACTCAGGCATTGGTGTTTCTTGCGCATTGCCACGATCTTCATCACCATGAACATGTGGATGTGGGGAACATGAGGAAAGTAGGAGTTTACCGAGGTTAGGCATGCATCCGCTGACCTCCTGGTTGGTGTCAGACGGCGAGAACAAATCGCCATGTGAGCTCTGCTGGAGCTCAGCATGCTGCCAAGGGAAACAATTGACCAGTTTGCAAAGAGCTTTGACGGTGTGGCGAGCGTCGCGAGCGAGGTCGCGGATGAAACCGTCGCCATGCTGGCCGGCAGCATCGTACGTGCCATGGAGGTCGTCGTGGATGCGGAAATAGTCCAGCTCGTCCAGCAAGTCCTCAGCATTGTGCACCGAGTCCCGCAGGTTCTGCAGCAGCTTCTCCGTGGCCGGCCGGCCAGCGAGCTCCTTGGTGGCAGCTGTTTCAAGTGTGGCCTGCACCTGCAGCAGTTCCGTGCTGAGGGCCTGGATATTAAGACCAAATGTCCTGCTGGCCACCCAAGCTTCCAGCACACCATCCGCGACGGGGGCTAGCGCCTTGTCCACCACCCATTGCGCCGCCCCGAGGGCCACCTCGGCCATCCTCTGATCTGATGCAGGGATATACGATGTGTAGCACCTGCTTCCAGGAATCAAAAGGGATCCATTCATAATCAGAAGTACGCATGCATTTGCCATCACCAATCCCGTACCAGCAAGTAATCCTGAAGAATTACTGGTATAGGCTGCAAATTAAAGAGAAGATACATACGGTGATGTGAGGTGCTAGAGGATCCTGCCTGTCTGCCGGTGATGGAAGCCGCCTTGCCTAGCCAGCAGAAAAAGGGTTGTGTTGGTTGTTGAGTCGTTGAAGGAGGCCTGCAGGAACACCTTACATACACACACACATACAGAGATGAGATGTCTGATGAATGGATATAAGTGCAGTAATGTCCCCCAACAGATCTGAACTGGGTCAGATGCCCAGCGTTGTCTAGCTAGCTAGTAGCTATGCAAGGGGCTGGCATCAGCTAGAGATCTCAGCTGAAAGTCAATGCTCTCACCAGATCTGATGAGTTGAACTAATCGCTGCCAGCAAAGCATCCCGTGGGGTAAAACTATAAAAAAACTTGACTAGACTGCGACCTCTCACCGGCGACATTGCGGCATTCATGATGCCATGTGAATGAACGTGGCGAGCAAATTTTAAAGGGCACTCAAGTTTCAACTCTCTGTCGCCTGAATACTTTACTATCCTTCTCTCTTTCTCATTGTTGGCGGTACAAGTTGTCTCCAGGGAAGAAGAAAATAACCGACAGTTGGTGGCAACGGGAAGAGCCACCATGGAGGCATGGAGATAGTGAGAGAGCCTGCTGCTTCGTTATATCTTGGAGCGTAGAGAAGGTTTCAAAGTTGAACTGTACAGCATGAAGTTATTCGTACAGAATTACAACTGGGTAAAGAGCAGTAACTGCGACTGTGAAAGCTTCATCGACCCAATTGGCCCTGCATTTAGCCAATTAAAATTAATACTGAACAGCCGGCCTTCATTTGATCTGCTCGCGAATGCATGAAAGTACGCCTACTCCACATGACACCATCACCTAATCACTGACATCATTTGCTTAACATATGGTTTCACTGTAACCAAGTTGGCATCAACTATAATACTAGAAGATAAAGTACATAACATAAAAAAAGATAAATTAAGACAGGGGTAACAAGTTTGCTTGGTCTGATACATGTAGCATTCTTATTTTTTTCTGGTACTTGCTTGTTAAATTGCTATTGATTTCTTTTCACAAGTTGAACTATTGAACAAGTCCGCAACAATGACATCTTTTGACTTCTCAAATTGCTATTGATTTTAAGCCAGCGCCTTGACGTGTTAGGTTAGCTGGCTGCTGTTTGGACAAGTTGAACTATTTGTTGTATATACACAGAGGAAGCACATCAACTTGTGAATGTAAAATGAAGCCAGCTAAACCAGCGTTGAACGGGAAGAAATTAACCAGTAGAGCAGAGGAGAGATTAACCAGGTACTCCCTCCGATCCACAATAAGTGTCGTGGTTTTAGTTCAAAATTGAACTAATACCACGACACTTATTATGGATTGGAGGTGGCACTTATTTTCTCGCACCACAGAAACGCGGAGTGATTAACGATGCTGCCCCTAATTTCTGCAGAAATCGCTATAAAGTCCAGTAATGACCCCCAATGGATCTGATCTGGACAGGATATGCCTGGTGTTGTCTAAGCTTAGTAGGTGTGTAAGGGGCTGCCACCAGCCTCTACACCAGAATAAAACAAGTGGTGGTATGATAAACGAAGTCTTTCTAATTTTAGTGACATCTACACATTGGCCCCAGCTGCTTACATTACTCTGATGTCTATATCTCTCTATTGGTGATCAGCAGCTACAAGTCAATGCTACGACCAGATCTGATCAACGGAACTAATAATCGATGCCAAGCAGAGCACGCATCCCGTGAAGCAAAACCAAGAGTAGAAACAATGCCAGGCTGCGGGTCTCGCCGGTGGCGTTGCCGTCTTCACGGCGCTGGCCATGTGAATGGATGAACTTGGTAAGCGAGTTTTAGAGGACGCCCGAGTTTCAAGTCCCCATTGCCTGCATAATTTACTGGCTGTTGGCAGGAGCTGTGTGCCACCATCATTTGAGCGTTGAACTGCACGAATCTACAATTGGATCAAGTTGCTATCCTACCCTGTTGTTTGTCCACACATCAACTTGTGAATATACAAATTGAGTGCTGTCCCTACCCAGCTACGTAAGATGCTGACTTTCCTTCTCAGGATACCAACGCAACGCAGGAGACACAAATGAAACGCGGAGAAATCAACGGCGCTGCGCACACAGACGATTGGGATCTAGTACCGGAGTGATGGCAGAGGATTGAGGAAGGGTACCCGCGGCGGCGAGGAGGTCGCCGGAGGTGGAGATCCCAGCGGTGCCGGCGCCCGCCCTCTCGGCGCCGGGTGCTGCGAGGGAGGAGCTGCCGGAGCTCGTCGTCGGCCATGGCCGCCGCCCGCCGGCGTGGGGACTTGACCTTTCTTTTCCTTATTAGAGAAGAGAATGGGGACCGACATTTTTCTTCCCTTTCCTTATTTTTTTTAAGAAAAAGTAGAGAGTTGTACTAGGAGCTGTCAAATGATATCTCATTTTGTTAAAAAAAAAACGATACCTCATTTTAGTAATCATCCTTTGCTTGGTATCAATCAAAAATTATGTGTCAAATTTTTAAGAGAGCAATTTTATTTTGAATGATTAGCATGAATCGGTGAGGGACCCGCTAACATGTTCATTTAACAAATGGTTGGATTTTCTTGATTTACTAATAAAAGCACATCAGACTTGATAAATAATCAAAACAAAATTGAACAATATATATTCTTGCCTTTTCTCAGACACTCCAGCGAGAACAACAAATAAGACAAATTTGGAAAAAAAATGGAATGGTTGCAAATTTGGAAAGAGGCGTCTGATTTTTTTATTTAGAAACGGAGGCATAAGCTTTGCCTCATCTATTAGGAAAACGCTTATCGTCAACCGGCTGAAAAGAAACTTTGTGTCCGTCCCCTTCGCTGTGCAACATGTGTCCATGTGGTCACCACGCACGTCTCCACCTTTCTCCGTTTTCTGAATCTGAAACAACGCCTTGTTCTTCCCTCGACTTTCTCTCTCTTGCATCTCTTCTCTCGTGTTGCAACCTGAACGGGGGGTTGGAAGCCGTCCGCTGTCGCCTCTCACACGGGGCAGCCGCCCGCCGCCGCCGCCGCCGCTCAGACAGGGCCGTCGATCGCCGCCGTCGCTCGCATCTCTTCTTCCCTGGACGTCGAATCTGGCTCGAGCTCGTCGGGAAAGCAGCCGGAGGCGAAGGACTCGACGTCGGTGGGCACGGTGCCGGATCTGGCTCGAGCTCGTCGGGAAAGCAGCCGTAGGCGAAGGACTCGACGTCGGCGGGCACGGTGCCGGATCTGGCTCGAGCTCGTCGAGAAAGCAGCCGGAGGCGAAGGACTCGACGTCGGCGGGCACGGTGCCGGATCTGGCTCGAGCTCGTCGGGAAAGCAGCCGGAGGCGAAGGACTCGACGTCGGCGGGCATGGTGCCGGATCTGGCTCGAGCTCGTCGGGAAAGCAGCCGGAGGCGAAGGTCTTTGTTTCAAAAAGTTTTCTGCAACCTGACCTATGTTGCATAAGTTTTCTGCAACATGACCTTTGTTGCAAAAGTTTCTTCCGCAACAGTATATATGTTGCCGAAAGAAGAAGAAAATAAATTATGCAACCTAACCTATGTTGCAAAAGTTTTCTGCAACATGACCTTTGTTGCAAAAGTTTCTTCCGCAACAGTACCTATGTTGCAAAAAGACGAAGATTTTTTTTATGCAACCTGACCTATGTTGCAAAAGTTTTCTACAACATGACCTTTGTTGCAAAAGTTTGATCATCCACGCTTGGCCAACCGGTCGGCGGTTCAAATCCTATCTTGGATAGACAACCAAGTGAAGAACTTGACCTTGGGTGGATCCCAAGCCTCCCAAACCGCTTGTTACATCGGGGAGTGGGTAGTTCACAAAAATTGTGCATAGTAAGCAGATGCCACCGAGTAGTGGCCACTAGTCGTATGCTTCCGAGTAATGTCGTCATCTACAATGTCATCGAAATGGAAGTCGTGTGTGTATTAGGGACCAAAGTGCCAACTCATGAATGTGAGCCCAAGTGAAATTGATGTGGAGCTTGATCTTAGCTATCCATGCATACTCCTTGAGAGCCTCACAAACCTTCAATTTCTTTCTTGTGAAGGGGTCGAAGATAAGGGGCAATGTCTCTCGGTTTTTTCACAAAATCCCAAGGGGAGTCCAGAAAAGGGGTCTTGGCGCTGTTGCCAATAGTGATGGCAGTGGATGCATAGAAGAAATTAAGATCTTCCTCATCGCAAGGGTTGCACATGCCCACCCAAAGTTCAGTTGGCTCTTTCCATTCGTACCAAGGCCAACGCAAACGAAGCGCCCATGCGAACTTGTTGGTGTCAAGGACTCCAAAACCTCCATAGGCTAGAGGGGCGACACTTTTTGTCCCAGTTGACTTTACATTTTGCCCCGGTAGTCTTATCCGTCCCGAAGTAAAGAAAAGCTTTTTCAAGCTTGTTGAATTTTGGAGCGTGCATGGGGGAACATCAAGGGGGTAATAAAGAACACCGTTTGGGAGGTTAGGACCGATTTGACGAGGCTTGTGCGGCCGATGGTCGTGATGTTCTGGCCCTCCCAAGGGACAAGCTTCTTGGCCACCTTGTCCGCCAAGAATTGGAAATCTGTCGTTCTAAGTTGCCACACTGAGAGCGGGAGGCCCAAGTATCTCATAGGAAATGAAGTTTTCGTGGCCAGTAAGCTTTGGAGGATGCGGTACAAATTAATGTGATTGCACCGGACATGCACCACCGAACTCTTGCGGAAGTTGGTGCGAAGACTTGTAACGTCGCCAAAGTATTGGGGGGTGCCAGAGAGATTTTCAATGTCTCTTTTAATAGGCGCCACGAACACCGCCGCATCATCCGCATAGAAAGAGGTCCTCAACAAGGTGCCTCGATCTCGAATCTTGTGAAGGAGCCCCGCTCGTGTAGCCAATTGTAGGATTTTGAAGGGGTTCAATAGCGATGACAAAAAGAAGAGGGAAGAGCGGATCCCCTTGTCGAAACCCGCCACCATGGAAGATGGGGGGGGGGGGGGGGACCGGCCACACCATTAAGAAAATTCTCGAAGAGGAGGTGCAAAGGAGGGCCGTAATCCTGAATTTACTTGGGAACCCTTTTTTTGGAGAAGATAAATGATGTACTGCCACTTCACCGGGTCAAAGGCCTTGTGAATATCAAGCTTGAAGAGAAGGAAGGGTGTTTTGCTTTTGTGTAGCCGCGGGCAAAGTTCCACACATACATGAAGTTATCATGGATGCTCCTTCTCTTAGTGACAACACTTTGAGCATTGGACACGAGCGATCCCATATAGGGGCTAAGCCGGATGGCAAGAATCTTCGCCAGAAGACAAATTATATGACCAAAGAGAAATTGCAAGGCAGGCTACCGAACTGCTGATACACCATCATGCGTTTGTAGCTGGTTCTCATCATCATGTTGTTTGAGAAATCCTTTATGAGTACTCCCTCCATCCGATAAAACTTGTCCCCGCGGCAATATTAAAAAAAAACCCTCCACTTTTGTCCGACCAAACCCGCGCAGTCCTTGTTCTGTCGCGGTGCCACTCCCCTCCCCGCACCGACGCTGCGCTGCTCCCCTTCGCGCCGGTGAGCTCCTTCGCGCCAGTGAGCTCCCTCGCACCGTGCCGCTGAGCTCCCCCGCGCCGCTGAGATCCCCCCGCGCCTCCTCTCCCTCCTCCACGCCGCCGCGCCGCTCCAATTCGCCGCGTAGCTCCCCATCTCCCCTAAAAAATCTTTCTTCCCCGCCGCGCTGCTCCGGTTCGACGAGGCGCTGCTCTGGTTGGGCGACGGCATGGGACGGGCGCTCTCGTCCTCGAGATCCTCCTCCTCCTCCTCTAGGCCCTCCTCAACATCATCGGCGACTCACCTACGACGACGGCATGGGGAAGACAACGGCGGCGGCTGTGGCATGGGGAAGACAACGGCGGCGGCTGCGGAAGTCGACCCCAACACAGGCGGATCCTCCTCAACATCCCAGGATCCTCCTCCACCAGGTCCTCCTCGTGCTCATCAATCTCCTGCCAAGTCTGAAATTTTCATCTTTACTGTTTACATAGTCACACATACTGCACTGTTAAATGGTCTCTGCAAAGCTGGCAAAACTTCAGAGGCTTGGGAATTGCTAAACAACAGTGGAGAGGAGTGGTGGACTCCAAGTGATATCACATACAGTGTTGTAATTCATGGGTTTAGAAGAGAAGGGAAACTGAAGGAATCATGTGATGTCGTTGCCTAGATGTTGCAGAAGGGTTTCTTTCCCACTACTGTGGAGATTAACTTGCTGATCCATGCGTTATGTAAGGAAGGAAAGCCGGCAGAGGCCAAAGACTTCATGGAGCAGTGTCAAAGCAAAGGTTGTACCATTAATGTTATTAACTTCACTACTGTAATTCATGGATTTTCTTGGCAAGGGGATTTGGAATCGGCGCTGTCTTTGTTGGATGACTTGTATCTTAGTAACAGGCATCCAGATGTTGTAACTTAATACTGTTGTCGTCAATGCTTTGGAAAAGAAAGGTCGACTGAAAGAAGCGACAAAGCTTGTGAAGAAAATGCTTAATAGAGGAATCGTCCCTACACTTGTTACATACAGGACAGTGATACATAGACACTGTGAGAAGGGTGCAGTGGAAGAATTACTCGATCTACTGGATAAGATGTTAGCAAGACAAGAGCTTAAGAGTGTATACAATCAGGTCATCGAGAAGCTATGTGCATTAGGTAAAATAAATGAAGCTTACAGTCTCCTCAGCAAGGTACTGAGAACTGCCTCACAGAGAGATGCTCAGACATGCCCCATTCTGATGGAGAGTTTTCTTAATAGAGGTCTCACAATTCAGTCATACAATGTGGCGTGCCAGATGTTTCAGAGAAATTTAATTCCTGATATTAAATTGTGTCGAAAAGTCGACAGCCAGCTGACCTTACAGAAACAACAAGCTGCTGGAAAGCTTATAGTTAAGTACTGTAGCACAATATTTTCCGGTTCTAGTTCCTAGGGTTTTCATTTGGTTTTCCACAAAAAAAAACACAAAATGAATAGTTTTTTAAAGGTGGACAAATTTTGAATTTTGAGAACATATTTTTGTAGGTTTTGTGATTTCTTTCATAAAGTTCTGAACATTTCCTGAAAATTTTACATATTTGAAAAATATATAGAAAGATGAAAATTGGAAAACTTGATGCATATTGCACTAATGTTGGAAGCACGAGTGAGGATCAAACTACCGTGAGCAGTTACCGCTCGTTTGTGCCACCGCGTGTAAATAGTCTACCCCGTCGAGGGCATTTTGATCATTTCGTGTGCTGGCGTATAAAAGGGTGGCGCTCCCGTGGAGAAGACCTAGCAGCCGCCTCCACCCGCACTCGCGCCGCCCCCTCTCATCTTCCTCCTTCCTCACCTCTCTCTCCCTCCAAACCCTCGCCTCGCGCCCGCCTCCGCTCGCCCACCCCTCTCCCTCCCTTAGATCTCGCCGCCCCATCCACATCACCGCCGCCGTCGACGCCCCTCGCATCACGCCGCGCGCAACCTCTCCCCTCCCGTCATCAGAAGGGAAGGGAAGAGGAGAGGGAGAGCGAGCAGGTCAGGCGGCGGCCGTGGCGCTCACAGATCCGCCGGCGCCATCGTCCGACCTCGGCCTCCGAGTGCTTCTGCTCCGCGACCCGCCCTCCTGTCCGCGTCTCCCCGCCCCTTCTCCACTGGCAGGAGGAGCACGAGCTGAGGCATGCCGCCTCCGTTTCTGCAGTACGCCCGATAGCAGTGGCACCAGAAGCGGGCGACGAAGGCCATTGCTAGGTGCATCCTTCTCCCTCCTCTCTCGGTCTGTGTGTGCGTGTGACTGATTTTGTTTGCCATGTTGCAGCTGGTCCAGGATATGAGCGCACCTGTCATGTCCGTCGTTCGTCTTCGACTAGGCCGCAGCTATCCACAAGAAGAAGGCATGGCACGGTACCTGAGTGATCTGTTTCCACTCCCTAACCACCCTGTTATATTGGTAAGGTGCTGAGCAGCAGCTGAACCTAGAAGCGTTATTGTTCTTGATTTCATAGCTGAAGGATTAATGAAACTTTTTGGATTGGATTTTGATTTTGTAGCATTTGTGCCTTGTTGAAGAATAATGTAACCGTGCTCACCCGTATCGGATCCTGAACCAGAATTGCCAAAGCCCGTAGAGGTGCTTTTAATCGACACCTATCATGGCGAAATCACTAATTGACGAGTACACCTTTCAGGGATCACTCCCATCCCCCTAGGTTGCGACAAGTGACGCACTGCATGCGTGCCACTTGTCGCAACCTGGGAGTTTTCCCTTTTTTCGTAGATCCGTATTTTCAAACCGTTTTATCTCTTAAACCGTGCGTCCAAATCTTGAATCGTTTTCACCGTTGGGTTTCTCGCGTCGAGATTTTCAAAACTAGATCCCATGTTGATAGGTTTTGATGAATTTTTGTTTTCACGAAAAAAACCGGACGAAAAAACCATGCTTCACGCGATAGAAAAAATAACAGAAAACACGTTTTTTTCCTAGAGAGGCACGGGTTGTGCCTCTCGCGAATGCAAAACCGTGCCTCTCGCGGAAGCAAAACCGTGCCTCTCGTGAAAAAGAAAGCAGAAAACGCGTTTTTTTCCTTTCCGAGAGGCGCGGCCGTGTCTCTCGCGATAGCAAAACCGTGCCTCTTCCAAAAAAAGAGAGCAGAAAATGCCTTTTTTTCCCTTTCCGAGAGGCAGGCACGCCGTGCCTATTGCGATAGCAAAACCGTGCCTCTCGCGGAAGCAAAACCGTGCCTCTTACGGAAAAAAAAAGAACAGAAAACGTGTTTTTTCCCCTTTCCGAGAGGCACGGCCGTGCCTCTCACGAAAGCAAAACCGTGCCTCTCGCAAAAAAAAAAAAACGCGTTTTTTCTCTTTCCGAGAGGCACGGACGTGCCTTTCGCGAAGGCAAAACCGTGCCTCTGACGAAAAAAAACCGTGCCTCTTGTAAAAAAAACACATTATTTCGCACAATTTTTTTTTGAATTTGTTTTTTTTCCAAAAGCTACGAAAGACCGGTTGGAAACCGGAACACCAAAAAACCCGGAAAAAACCCACTCCAAAAAGCCGAAAATGCGTGCGTAAAAATAAGAAAAACAAAATCCAAAGGGAACGCTCAGAGCGCGACACGTGGCGGCGGCTGAGAACGCGCCAAGTGATGGCGTGCGGAAGTGATCACTGGAAGGCTCCCGAAGGAATGCTCGCTAACTAGTTGCTCCTTGGAGAGGGAGTGACACTACAATGTGCATCCCCTCTATGCCCATGGACCAACCGTTTCAACCATTTTTTCTAAAACTCTTGTGGTTTTCTTTTCATTTTTCGTTTTATGTTTTATTAATTTTCCATTTTATTGATTGTTTGAAGCACGCTAATATATTGTTATTTTTATGAACATAGACTGAGTCGTGCATTATTTTTTCTATATGACTTTTTTAAAACCATAAATAGTTTTTTAAACATTTAACTGTTTTTACACATTAGCATTTTATTGAAATACACTAGCACTTGTCAAGATACATAATCTCTTTAAAACATATGTACTTTTTTCCGAACACGTGGCGAACAAATTTTCACATGCATAAAGATTTATTTATATATATGTATATATGTATTTCAGAACAGAAATAAATTTAAATAAAAGAGTTTTCCGGATTAAAAAATATGAAGATATTTGGGCCGGTCCAAGTATAGGTCCCCGTGCGTTTTCCCGCAAGACTTCAAAACCAAACAGCAAGCGTCGGCCTTGTGAAGTCAATTGGGCCGGAAGGAGTTAATATGGGCTTCGGAGAGGAACGATGAGAACCTAGGAAACGATTGATTAAAAGGAGATGGCTCTTTTTCTCAAAAAAAAAAAAAAAAGGAGATGGCTGTCTCCGGTGGCTCTACGAGATTGTTGTGATCGAGTTTTAAATCTCTTAGGATTGGATTCGATCATCGTCTTGTACGCGGCATGTCCGCCTTGAGGCCACCGTGGGCGGACCTGCCGCCGGAGCTGCTTCTCGACGTCTCCGGCCGCCTACGTGACCACGCCGACTTCGTTCGCTTCCATACCGTCTGCACGTCGTGGCGCAGCGCGGGACTATTGCACTCTCCGTTGACGCGGCCCATGTTCCCGCCGTGGCTCCTCATGCCATGTGACGGCATCATCCTACACTCCGTCATCAACTTCGGGCGCGTGTTCATCCGCCTCGGACCTACGCCGTGACTGCGATGACGTGGTCCTGCGATGACGTGACGCCCGTCGACCTCGGACCTGCATAGTTACGGTGACGACATGGTCCTCGCCGAGCCGCCTGGTGCATCATGCGTCGATGATAGAAAGTGGATGGCTAGCATAGATGGCACGGCCGCCGGGTTCTTCGTGTGGGGCACCGAGCCAAAACTCGTAAATCTTCTCACAGGGGACATCACTCTGATGCCTAAACTTCCAAAGGATGTTGATGATAAGACAAATAAGCTTTGGAAGGATCCCTGAGGTAATCCTCGTGGTATTGTCTATGGTGATGGAACCGTTTTTCTATACACCTGTACTCGACAGCAGCACACGATGATTCTAACGGCGGCCACCATGCTTCCCGGTGATGTGACTTGGAGGATCGCGCTCAAGAAGCTAGATGTGTCAAGAGGCAGGCTTTTGGATGTAGCATCTCACAATAACAAGATCTATGTGCGAGCATGCGGCAAGTTAGTGGCAAGGTCGAATGCAATTAACGGAAGAGACTACGTCTGTGGTGGCACCTACCTTTTGGAATCCAGAGGCGAGCTTATATCGGCATCCGTCCTACACGAGCACGGTTGGCAGGTCAGTGATGACCCGCTGTCGGGCGCACTCTTGGTGGAATTGGAAGCGCCGGAAGAAACAAATGGGGATGACAAGATGAGGGAGGGTGGAGAGACAAGGACGTAGCTAGCTTGAGCGACCGTGTTCTATTCCTTGGTTCCTCCTTCGCCTCCCACTAGGCACACTCGGCCGCCCGGAGGCGTTGGATGGACGGATCCAAGAGCCGCCCGAGGCGACGAAAAGTCACCCATGCCGGCGCTCCGGCGCTACGGATGCGCACCTGCTCCCTACGCCTTTCCGACACGGGAGGGTGGAGAGAGGAGCCACCGGCCCCGTCGTCGTTGCGTCGCTTGTGATTGCCGAACCCACCGCGGCCGTCGAAACCCCCACCTCCGCCACGCCCGGTACCCACGGACGCCATCTCCGGCAAGATCTGGTGGTCAAATGCGTCGCAAATACGTCGCCTGAGCTGTATGGATTTGTTGCCGGAGGATGGATTTCATGGCGGAGGTGGATGAAGGGATTGCAGGACGGGAACCCTAAAATGCCCCGGCGCCCGCATATATGGAGGAATGGAGTGTGGTTTACACGCCGCCTGTAAAACGTTTATGGGCCGGAAAAACACAGTTTGCTGGACTTATACGGGATCTGCTAGAGATGCTCTTACATCTGCCAGGAAAAGCGGCAGCAAAGGACCCAACCAGTTCAGAAAACTGAATCACTCTCAGATCACACAAAGTAGGTGGATTCAGAGCACTCCTTAGCCGTGCACAGTACAATCATGCGCCTGACACACATGGCAAACACACGAACATGAGCAGCAGAGAAGCACACCAGCATGCACATCTTCCGCCAGAATCTTATCAGCAGTACTACATGTTCTTTTATCAGCAGGTTAATTCAGGGGACGATCACCAGAGAAATATAGTGGATTAACGATACACGTTTACGCCAGCCAGGACATGACGGCTAGGGTTTACCCCAGGTACAGGAAGGTGAGCTCCAGGGCTCTCAGATAGATCCCGGGTTGGTTTTATACCCATTACAACCAGTGAAAGGTATTCTTAACTTCAACGCTAAAGTAAAGCATGTGAACAAGGATACAGTGAAAGGTATTCTTCAGAGCCGTTGGATGCGCTCTTCAGGGTGGTTGCGTGTCGTAAAACCGGTAAGTTGCCGTTAGATGAAGATCAGATAGTCAACGATGAGCCCATCCGGTTTGGTGCCAACTGCCAACAGACTGCTGGGTGTCGATTTCTTTCAGTTCACAGCATGAGAAGTGTCCGATTTCTTCAGTTAACAAGATGAGCAGTGTCGGTTTCTTCAGTTAACAATATGACAAGTGACTATTTCTACAAAAGATGATGCACTCTGGTTGTTGCTGACAAGGATGGAGATGTGTAAGTAATTGGCATGCTTCTGACGGTCAGGGTCAGAATATTATGTGCTACACTAATACTGAATGACCGAAATACTGACCTGCTGATAAAAGAACATGGAGCAGCAGATAAAAGAACATGTAGTACTGCTGATAAGATTCTGGCGGAACATGGAGCAGCAGATAAAAGAACATGTAGTACTGTGAATTACCGGTGTGCATCTCTGCTGCTCCAGAGAAACACACGGTATGAATGTGAAAAAGGCCTCACTGGAGCAGCAGAGATGCACACCGGTAATGAAGGCATTTCTCCACCTGAATTTTTATCAGCAGTACTACATGTTCACAACACACATTGGTTGTGATGCTGAGCAGTTGGTGAAGGAACTCGTGACATATAACTCCTGCCCCTCTCATCTTAGCTGGTTAGAGCTGAAAAACAGAGTAAATAACAGAGCACGTTCAGTCCAACTAGAAGGAAAGGGGTGCATCTTGACAAGTTCACACAAGCTCCGAGCCCTACCATCTTGGTCATCTTCACAAAAGCGGTCGATGGACACAAGATCCTGCAGCTGATAGCAAAGAAGAAGCTCATTTGACCTCAGGCGATGATGATATCATGCTTTACTCATCTTGAGCTGCTCGATTACGCAAACTGCAGTCAATGGTGCTCCTCTCTGCTGATGATGATATCTCGGGACTACACTGCCTTAGCTTGGTGATGATGCTCAACGGCCGAGAATACAACTGAAGCAGGCCAGATGAAATGAGCAGCATTTTTATGCTGAGAAGAACAAGCTGGCCATTTATTTCACCAACGGGTAGGTACCTACATCTAGTTCAGAAAACAAACTCACTCACATATCCCACCAAGTAGGTGAATTCAGAGGATTTTTGGAAAAGTCCTCTGAATTCGCCTACTTGGTGAGAAATATGGCGAATTAGGGATATGCCATGCCCGCTAGGGTTCACCCCAAGTACAGGCAGATGAGCTCCAGGGCTCTCAAATAGATCCAGGGTCTTATCCCCATTACAACCAGTGAAAGGTAAGTAACTTTTAACGGTAAAGTAAAGCAGGTGGACAAGGAGACGGTAAAAGGTAAATTCAGATAGCGACAGCTTCAGTCTTCGGAGCCGTTGGACACGCGATGAAGGGTGGCAGTGTGTCATAACTCGGTAAGTTGCCGTTAGATGAAGATCAGATGGTGGCACCAACTGCTGGGTGTCGATTTCTTCAGTTAACAACATGACAAGTGTCGATTTCCTCTTCAGAAGATGATGCAGTCTGTTCTGTTGTTCCTGACAAGGAGGGAGATGTGTAAGTAATTGGCATGCCTCTGCTTCTGCCGGTCAGGGTTCAGAATATCTTGTGCTACACTAACACTGAATGACCGAAATACTAACCATCGCACACACGGTATGAATGTGAATGATGTTCTCATCGTAGCAACTTCCGAGTAACATCACAAGGCTGACAGGTTTCAGATAGCTTCAGGCGATGCTGCTTCTAGACTAGGCAGTGTTTCTGCTTCTTCCTTAGCATGGCCTTAGATATTCCGTGGCCTGGTTGCAAGACAATCCATCACCCTCCTTGCAGCCGATTCTGAAATGTTTTCAAGTCGCTTAACCTGACAAAAACAAGGAGCTAGCTTGCAGAGTTGCACTTCAGTGGGGCCTATTTACCTGGCGTGAGTGAACGCTCTCCGGTGTTTAGCAGTCGGTCAAATGCTGGACTCATCGAGCAGGTGTATAGCAGTCTTTGAACATGGTTCAGAAGGCACTCCAATTACACACACGATCACACCTGCAAAATTCGACCAGCCAATTTAATTCAGTCTTTGAGCAGGTGTATAGCATTATTATGATCCAATGCACGGACAAGGAGTGGATAAAAAGGGCACATCCGTTGCTATCTTGCAGAGTTGTGCTTAACTTGGGCCTATTTACCTCACCTGAATGAATCTACTGCAGCTGTTCAGCGGCATCTAAACCTTCTACTGTGCTTGACTTGTAGTGTCAGTTTTTGGTGATAAAAAGGCTCTCAGCTGCACATTAAGGAAATGATTATTTTGCTTGCTTGTTTGTCATTATGGCCTGCGCAGATGAGTTGCTTGTTAGTTAGAGTACAAAAAGCATCATTCCTCCATGGGATTAAAATGAAGCACATCTGAATATTTAGACAAGTGTCGATTTCTTCAGAAGATGCAGTCTGCTCCCTGAGAAGGAGGAACATGTGTAAGTAATTGGCATGGTTCTGCCGGTCAGGGTCGGAATATTTTGTGCTGCACAGCCTACACTAATACCGAAATACTAACCATCGCACACACGATATGGACCTACTCATCGCAGCAACTTAATTCTGAGAGGCATAACAAGGCTGACAGGCTTCAGATATACCACCTAGCTGCAGGCTGCGCTTCTTCTGGACTAGGCAGTGTTTCTGCTGCTTCTTCCTTAGCATGGCTTCAGATATTCCGTGGACCGGTTGCAAGTCAATTCACCACCATCCTTGGCAGCCGACTCTGAAATGTCTTCAAGTCAATTAACCTCTGCGGTGTTGAACATGTAGCTATCTTGCAGAGTTGAAGTTCACTGGGGCCTATTTACCTCGAATGAACGAACCTCTGCAGTGTTTTAAGCACACCCATTAAGTGCTGGAGTCATGGAGCAGGTGTAGAGCAGTCCTTCTCCAGTGAAACGTCACACCTGCAAAATTCGACCAAACATTCAGTTATAGTGGTAGGAGCTGGATTCCTACCGGGTCTAGCCCGTAGGTTGTAGGGGTGGAAGGGAGGTTGCCACGGCGATGGGCGCGAGCGGCGGCACTGGGGCGCCGTGGTCGCGCGAAGGAGAGGAAGAGGGAGACGCGGCGGCGGCTAGGGTTTTAGGCACGCCGGTCATAACATATAGCTAGCTATGTCCCTCTCCTGGTACTCAGAGCCGACATGATTAATCCCTTCTTACCTTTGCAGAGCTAAAACTGCATCCATCCACCGAACAGCACCATTCGCACAGGGCTACTGCTGTGGAAGAAGACTGCCTCAGTCAACCACACCTTTCCCCCAACTTAAATCTGTTGCTTCCGAGGAGATTCATCTACAAAACGGAGCAAACATCATAACTGAGATTAGCTACTGACAGTACATGCATGTCTGACTGAAATAGGTAAAAATTATATCAGGGCAAGGTACTTACAGCCCATCAGTAGATAGGCAGGTTTCGCATGTAAATAGTTGGGGGCACCAAATAAATTCCCGGCATTAATCGACATCCTGATTCACTGTTAATAAAGGTAATTTACACATTAATGTTATACCGAGATGGAACAACGTAACAAACTAGTGTTATTTATAAATAGACAGCGATCATGCACCTTAGTACCATAGTGGAATTTCACAATTTCAAAATTGTACATGACCTGCAATGCATTATTACCTTGAGACTGCTACTACTGCATATGATCTGAACGGACTGAGATCCGGTGACTGCCTGTGGGCATGTCACCGGTGAACAGTACGGTAACTGGCCCCCTCTCTACACCGTCTGATTTAGGATCGACGGACAGATACGCATGAACAGTACATGATCTACAGTGTCGCCTATCACAGCGGCCCTTCCTACAGTGTTCTCTCTACAGTACCCTCCACAGTGTTTCCTTCTACAGTATTTAATCTGGACCGCCCCCCTGCATCCAACGGCTGCCGGCCCGCCAGTTACGGCGTGACTGCCTGAAGGCAAGTCACTGGATCCCTGTCCGATCTGAACTGGCTCCACACGTGCACTGATATGCTATGGCGGTTATTCTTCTGAAGATCCTATACACCATTAAGTTTCGTTAAACAACAACAGTTATGACAGATGCAAGAACACCTGGTATTAGTAGAAGTAGACTGAATTGAAAACCTGCAAATCTATCAACTGCAAGTATACCTGGATGGCAAAACTGCAAACATGATCAGCAGCAAAACACTGACATTTCATTGTTTTCCATAATTATGCCAGACGATCCTTTGATCCCTAAAACTGAATATTTTCCAGGCATACCTTCAGTCTCATCATGAGTTTTGGACAAAATGTACAGACAAGTAGCTTGCAAGCCCACCAAACAAACATAAGAACACCTGAACAGCAAGTCAACAGAAATTAGAAATGCAAGAACACCTGGTACTGACAGCAACATAGCAGTATATGAAAAGAAAAAATCACCTTAATATAAGTAGCTTGACCCGAACTCTCATTTATTCCATACTGATGTCCTACTGCTATTTTGATCGTGACACCCAAAATAGGGGAGTAGACTGCCACGTCTTGATGAATATCAATAACTCAAATTTAAATGCAAAATATGAAGAAGCTTATAAGATCGAACAAACACCTGCACACATAACAAAAAAAAAATTGTTGGAAGGAAGGAAGATAGACTGGCAGAAGGCATTGGCTGATAACGATGTCGATTTTATCGATTTAAGGAAATAAAAGTGGCGTCGAGAAACAAAACTTAAATAGTTTCACTATCGTTGAGAAGAAAATGGAAATCTGATACGGCAGGAGTAAAAGCAGTAAAACTGTATATAACTGATATTGGTGTGGACACCCCTAATTAAGGTTCCTGCAGCTAATTTGCATGTAATAGCTCCGCCCAGTTATAGTTCAGTTCAGAAGTATGTTGCTCCTGCTTTGCATCAAAGAAACGTGCTGAGAAGTCTCAATCAGAAAGGTATTTCGGGTGCACCCCAATGTGCTTAATCTCTACTTCTCCTCTCACATCTACTTTGCTTCCACCAAATTATATATTCTATCTAATTTCTGGTTGCTAGATAGATCAACTTCTCCTAGTTCATACACTTGTCCACCAAAAATCCCCAAATAGTGCTTATCAGATATAGTACAGCAGGAGTACTTACCAGATTTAAGTACAGGAAGGAAGACCACATCCACAAGGCTCTTGAATCGTGCATGTGTTTGTATGGGAAGGGAAGAAGAATGTACAAGGGAACTCCAAGGCAACGTCCTGCACGGTGGATGGGAACAAGAACATAGTTATTAAGAGGGATTGCAGGAAAAGGGCAAAGTGGAAAAACACAAGAAAGTATGGTTGTGTTACCTTGGATCAGCATATAATTATATATGGGACGGTTCCCTTCAACCCCCTGCACTGCTGTTCTAGCTCCTAGCTGCAGTTGTATCCGACATCTAGCTTTTCCAGTGAATCCGGGAGGGCATCGTTGGGCAATGACGAGATGGCTGGACAGCGTTTGACTGATAATATCTCGAGGGTGGTAAGGTTACGCAGACCTGCAGGGAGTTGTTGAAGGTCCTTGAAACTCCAAAACTCTAGTTCCTGGAGGGAGGAGAGGAGTTGAAGGGCGTCCTCTTGCTCCTTGCTGAACCACTCCATCCCTTCACACCCACCCCCATAAAGTTCCAGCTTGGTGAGGGAGGAAGAGAGGAATCTGCAGACGGGTGCAGCAAGAAGTCCTGCTGTATCATCTGTCGCGAGCTCCTGCAGTGTGGACGGAACAAGCTGTGTCTGCTGCTCTTCACCTCCCTCAGCATCCTCCAAAGCCCGTCTGGGATTGGGATCCCAATCAGCAAAGAATCTAGGGCTGCCCACGACCACTAATTCTTTGAGCTGGCCCCCGGTGGTAAGGAGAGACTGCAAGCCATCACATTTCAGATCCTGTCCACAACGATACAATTGTAATGTGACAAGAGAGGAGAGGTTTGAAAGGGGCTCCAGTGTCCCCATGCCTTCCATAAGCGTAAGCATCAGAAACTGCAGTGAGGAAGGGAAAATGTGACGGGAAAACTGCAGGGAGGCGGACAGAAACTTTGGGGACAACTCTATTTTTAATCTCTGGAGGGATCGCAAGGCTTGGAGACATCCTCCACCAGGAACAAGAGTTGGTGGGTCCACCAGGACCAGCTCTGGGCAGAAAGAGAGCTCCAATTCCTGTAGTGAGTCACAGAGATGAGCAGGGAAGAGCAGCACCCCATCATCCTCTTCCTCTGTTGCTGCTGTTATTTCACCTCCCCCCATCTCTGATGCTTCTTGTGTTGTTTGTTGCACATCCACCCCCACTACCAGCTTTTTTATGTTTCTACAATCCCGTATCTGCAGTATGGAGAGCTTTGGGAGGTGGGGGAGGAGCTCTGTCAGTTCCTCGCCAGTATTACCATTTAAGTTGTAGATCCACATACACTCAACAGGGAGCTGCCATTCCACATCACTCTGACCTCCTCCCAGTGGTCCAACTAGACCAACTGAATTCCGTACAGTCAATGTCCTCAGCGAGGTTAGCATCAGAAGGTGCTTCAAATCCAGAGGTGGGCATCTCTCGAGTGTCAGCTTCTCAAGACGTGTTTCTCTATTGGAAACTAACAGTTGGTCTAAGATATGCAGATCACCCTCTCCCTTAATCGTCAATTCTGCTGGTCCAGATCTGCGAGCAACGCAAAGGACGAATGAATGGTTAGAGCAGAGTGATGGAGGCGAGCGCCACAAAGGGGAGTCACGTTTCACCTCTGCATATATATAATAATAGAGAAAGAATAGGAAGAATCAGGAGAAAGAACCGTACCTTTCATGGAATGGAAAGTAGCTGCTGGAATCTTGCTTTATTTCTGTCTGGTAATCTTGTGTGTGTTTCCCTCGGATCAGATGCTGTTTTTCTGCCGGACGACGCACATCCTGAGACTCTTGGTTCGGACTTGCTGGCTGTTTTTCTGCCGGAACATACAATTCCTCAAACATATCTGCTCTGGAGACGTTGACGTTAGGGTGCCTGCCCATGGCTTTCTTGAATGCGGTCTCTGCCGCCTCCAAGTCACGTTCCACAGCACCGGCGGCGGAACCAATTATTCCAGAAATCTCCTGGACGCTTGACAGGTCTTGAATGCCCACAAACGAATCACCATACTCTTCTCCTCGGTGGGCATCGAAACCTAGCTTGAGCCTCTGAAGATTGGGCATTGCTCCTTTGAGAAATCTCAGGCGCAACACACCACACCTGAACTCAAAATGCTCGAGAGCAGTAAATCCTCCAGGTGCGAAGCTGAGTAGTCCTGTAGTTGGTCGCAGGATGAGCAACGAGAGAACAGTGAGGAATGGCAATTTGTGCAGCCTACGGATGTCAACACATGTCAGTTCTCTGACAACAATTTTCAGAGTGCAGAGGTTGGTAAGCTGTCCAATCCACCTGGGGATTCCACAGATGGGTGACAAC
The DNA here is from genome assembly GCA_039707655.1 of Elymus sibiricus. NCBI lineage: Eukaryota > Viridiplantae > Streptophyta > Magnoliopsida > Poales > Poaceae > Elymus > Elymus sibiricus. Next base: position 15,197,800 of record CM077665.1, on the reverse strand, counting down.
AACTCCATTGTTTTCATACTCTTCACTAAATCGGGAGAATATACTGAGTCATCCAATGAAACAGGAGGATTCAGGGTGGTGACAATTTTCAGTGCAGTCAAATCGGGCACTTCTGTCCCAACTCCTAGACGGAGATGCAACCAGCTCCGAAGATGAACAATATTTGCTGGAATAGCTGCCACCCTTGCATTTATTTCTAATGTTTCCAAGTGTTTCGGACCTTGCATCAGATCTGGAAGATGCACGGTGTCGTTGCATGTGACCTGCAATGATCTCAGTAGAACCAATTCAGAGGTAGGCTTGAGGTCGACACCTGTGTTGCTTGGTTCATCAGCCCACATATGGAGGATCAGGACTCGAAGAACCTTAAACTCCAAAATGGAAGAGTAGCAGCTCTTTAGTCCAATAAAGGCAAGTGATCGAACTTGCGACAGTCCGATACTCTCTGGTCTAGTTGCATATGTTGCACTGCCAAACTGGAGGGACAGACGACTAACCTTGTTAGAAAACCCCATTGTCCTTTCGGAATAACCTATTACCGTCATAAAATTCTCTTCTCTGGACTTTGATGTAATAAGATTGTGTGCCATGGGATGCACTGCATAGTAATATACGTCATTACTATAGCTCACATCTATACGCTGGATCAGGCCCATATTTACAAGCTTATCGAAATAGTTCCCGGCAACCTTCATTTTGTCCTCTCTTGGTGCAAGGATGAAACCTTCAGCTACCCATTGCTTTACTATATCTTCTTTCAAGATTATATAATTCTCTGGGTATAAACTGAGATACAACAGACATGTCTGCAAATGACTGGGAAGACAGTTGTAGCAAAAATTGAGTACTTCTTTGAGTACCTCCACAGGAGTTGCATTTGTTGGCAAAATGTTCTGTATTTGTTCCCTGTGCTGTATTGTATTTGCTTCCCCTTGGCTTGCTAGAACACTGGATATGATAATAATTGCCAGTGGTAAACCAGCACATCTTCTTATAATTTCCTCCGACAATTCATCTAGTTGACGAGATTTCTCTTCCCCAGAGCCAAACACTCTGATGAACAATTCTTCTGAGTGACTGGAGCAAAGAGGTTCCATCTTATAGATGTATTTGGACTGATAACGACAGCATGCAAGTGCGACATCCTTAATTTCAGTCGTTGTTATTATCCTGCTTCCATTACCCTCCGGGAAAGCCCGTCTAGCAACATCCCTTACAGATGTAGCCCATAAATCATCGATTATAAGAAAGTACCTGACAAATAGAAGTTTGTAGTATATATTAAACATACATTTCAGACAAAATAGAGAAAGAGTCATCAATTATAAGAAAGTGCATGTCATTGATTTGTAGCTGTCATGCACCAAAGCCTTTTCAAACAAATCACACACACAATTAATGTGAAGATTCCTATCGAAGTCTAAATCATGTATTCTAGGACGTGTTTTTTATATATCAAATCCGACGGAGCAAGTGAAATATAGTTAAGATAAGAGTAAATAACTGGGCGCGTAAAAGCGCGGGTCACTCAACTAGTAGTTAATTGGAGAAACAAAAAAAAAGATATTCCCCTTCTACGAGTGATAAAACTTTGATAATTAGATCGAATAATTATCAGAGAGTGCAAGGGGTAAGAAAAACCTTTTTCCTTGTAGATGTGTCCTGAGGTCGCGAATCAGCTCGTGCACCTCATTAGTTTCGGGTGGTTGGTGCGGGCGAACTTGTGCGAGTATGCTCCTCAGGAGCCTCCTCATGTCAGGTTTCTTGGCCGTCCGCACAAAAGCACGGCAACCAAAGTAGTCCGCGGGTTTCTTCTCACGCCATAGCTGTTTAGCAAGCGTGGTCTTGCCGATTCCTCCAACACCAAGAATGGATGCCACCTTGAGCACCTTATCATCGTCGGTCAGCCACTGGTAGAGGGCATCAAATGGGCCGTCATGAAGACCGATGACTGGCAGGTCTGGCCTCCTCCTCCGGCCGTCCACCATTGGGATCTGGAAATCTGTTGCAGCATTTGAACAGATGGGGATGCTTCCAAGCATACACCTATCGTACCGCTCGCTGGCCTCCTTCACACGGGCCTTGAATCCAGACATCCTGCCGACCCAATCCGGTTCGGCGAGGTCGACGCAGTTCTCCATGTCATAGGATAGCTCGCGCACATCCTTGAGCCAGATCATGGCTTCTACGGGAGGGTCTCGTGCCTCCGAGAGCAGCACCAGCCTGCTTGTGAGTTTTCGGATCTCAACCTTGAGTTCCGCATCAAGGCGTGCATCCAGATCCAGCTTCCCTGCAAGGGAGCCCATGGCACCCAAGGAAGCACTAACCGGAGGCAGCAGCTCCATGCCTCTCTCTGGCAGCGTGTGTGCGGGGCTTTGCTTTGAATTGGAAAGAGACACAGAAGAGACGAAGTGCCTTCCCTTTTCCTACCAACCAGGTCAATCTGTGTGGCGAGTATCTTCTCCCAGTTTATCATCTTGCTCCTAGCTCCCAGTTTCTCCTCCCCAGAAAAAAGAATTAGCTCCCCAGGTCAGTTGGGGAATTAAGGAGAACATCATGGGTGGGCTCCAAAGTCTTGACTCTTGACTGCGTTTGAGAGAGAAACGTACAAGTGGCTCAAGCGCGCTGGTGAGAAGATAATGGTAGGGGATGCCGCACAGGGCAAGGCATTTTCTATGGACAAACATAATTGACAAGCGGTCTCATCTCAAAAAAGAAAAAACATAATGAAAATGAAGACAAGCGGTATCATGCCAAGTCTCTCTGTTATCCCCATCCAGCCATCCCTCTAGGCTTCCATCACCAAAGCAGTTGTAGTTGCCAGGCGGCGGGGAGATGGAGGTGGCGGTGATAGGCGCCGTGGTGGGCGCCGTGGTGACCAACCTCGTGACCAAGCTCTCGGCGGTGATAGACAAGCGATTCGGCCAGTTCAGCAACCTTGACGACGACATCAGGTATCTGAAAACCGAACTCGCCATTATTGCTGCTAAAATGGACGAGCAGCACAAGGGTCAGCCTAGCGTCTTGCAGAGCATATCCACCACGGACATGCGTGATTTGGCGTTCGACATCGAGGATTGCCTCGACCAGTTCCTTCCCTGCGCCGCGTGCAAGCGAGGGGCCGTGCCAAACGGCGACTTAGTGGACTTTGCTGTTCAGGTTGGGAGACTCAAGAAGCGGCTGGAGAGGGCCAAGCAGCAGACGACCGATAATGGTGCCGACGGAAGCCAGCAAGCCGTCGACCTCGATGACCAATTGCTCAGTACTCTAGCTGAGCCTGCATATCAGGTGGGCATCGAGGAACCCAAGCAGGAGATCTTGGGTTTGCTCGGTAGTGAGAATTTCCTGGTGATATCCATCGTCGGGTTTGGCGGCTCGGGCAAGACCCAACTCGCAAGGGCGGTATTCGATTGCGATGAAGCCAGAGAGAATTTTGGTGTCCGTGCCTGGCATACGGCGTCGGAGTACAATGATGGAGATGAGCTCTTGCTCGCGATACTGCAGATTTTTTTTCCAGAAGAAACTCTACTATCCGTGTCACAAATGCAAAGTCAAGTCTCGAGGTTGCGACGACGAATCAGATTTGAGCAAAACACCAGGTGTGTCTGCTAACTTCTGAAAATAATTCATCAGTGCCATCAATAGCCTCAAATATATTTATGCCGACATTTGTTTAAATGAGAATATCAAAATTAGATGGATAACTTGATTTGCGAAAGGTTGCTCACTTTAACATAGGCCACAGTGTAAAAATCACATCCAGCCGTAACAGCTAACAGATCAAGATCTACATTTGTTTGTTGGTAGAACTGTAACTACATGATTTTTTTTCCTTTTAGGAAAGAGTAACTATAGCCTTTGTTTAGTTTTTTCTGTAAATTTTCCCAAAAGATCGAATTTGACCTTTTGAGAATTAATACAACTTACAAAAAGGAAGCGAGGGAGTTCCTCGTATTCGTGAACAAAAGGTTCAATCTGGAGCTATGTAATTCTAGTCCATCACCATGAATTTCGAATCGTACAAATATTTAAATTCAAACAAGTGCTAGCCTATGGACATAAGTGCAGCTATGTAATTTCACATAGTAATTAACGTTCTCTCAATTTACCTGGCTGCAGGTGTTTAATTGTAGTTGATGATATCGAGAAGCATCATTGGGAAGCAATAAAGAGTTTCTTTTCTGAGCTAAGGATAATCAGAATACTATTGACCACAACTGTGCAGACAGTAGCCAAAGCATGCACCAAAGATCGTGGTTATATTTACAGTATGAGAACTCTTAGTGTAGAAGACTCTAAGAATTTATTAAAGAGGAGGGTTAATCATTTCAATAGAGAGTCAACTGACTTGGAGGGTGGTTCAACTGCAATTGTGCGCAAATGCCATGGCCATCCACTAGCTCTCATCAGTGTGGCCAATTATTTGTTACAACAAGAGCAGATCACGGGACCAATCTGCCAAAAGACCAGCAGACTCCTATGTACTCATATGGATGAGAACAAGCATGGAGACTTCACAAAACTTCGACAGATTCTTGTGAATAATTACATAAATCTGCCTTTCCATCTCAAGACATGTTTGTTGTACACAAGTTTATTCCCAAATGATCGCCCCGTCAGCAGAAAAACTCTTACCAGCCGATGGTTAGCCGAAGGATACATAAAGCGTGAGATTGAACGCAGTTACCAGGAGTCTGCCGATGAGAAGTTGGAGCAACTAATGGACCGGAATATCATTCGGCCTATCAATACAAGCAACCGTGGAGAAAAGAAGACGTGCAAACCTCACGGTATCATGCACCAGTTCATGCTGTACAAGTCCATCTCTTCAAATTTCATTGCCCCATCCCTTGAGAACCGACACAATTTCCGGCACATCATGGTGGAGAACCAAAGAAATAGAAGCGAAGCCAACATGGATTATGATGCCACCGGTCCAGCTGCACGTCGCCCCAACCTCCTGAATAACTTAATTAGGTTCCGCAAACCATCTAACAGTACAAGATCCAACGTGGAACTGCGTCCCCGGTCTCTAACAGTCTTTGGAAGTGTAGAAGAAGCTGTTTATTCGGATTTGATCAACTGTAAGCTGCTGAAAGTGTTGGATTTAAAAGAGTGCAATAATTTGCAGGACGAACATATCAAGAACATATACAAGCTGTTGCATCTCAAATATCTGACCCTCGGGAGCTCTGTTAGGAGACTTTCAGATGAAATGGGAAATCTACATTGTTTAGAGACACTCGACTTGAGGAAGACCAAGATAGAAACACTGCCTGTGGAAGTCATCAGTCTGCCCCACCTAGCACACCTGTTCGGAAAGATTAAGCTTAACAAGTTGAGTAGCAAGAAGCTTGACAAGTTCCTGTCAAGAGAATGTAACTTGGAGACGCTATCAGGAGTTGTTGTGGAAGGGAACTCCCAATTCCCTGAACTGATGGAACATATGAAAAAACTGACAAAGGTCAAGATATGGTGCGTGATCACGAGCACAGATGGGAATTACACCAAACTCTCAGATGCCATTCGCAAGTTTTCTCAGGTTGGCATGGATACTTCACAAGGCGCCCGTTCTTTATCACTTCATCTTAATGGTTCTTCCAAAGATTTGGTTCATCTCAGCGCGACATCAAAAAAGGCCGGGTCAGTTCCCCCAGTTTTTTATCTTAGCTCACTGAAACTGCACGGCAGGTTGAGTCACTTCAAAGAGTTTGCTAAGGCCCTGTCTGGTCTCAGTGAACTGTGCCTTACATGTACTAATATGGAGGGGCCTGTTCTCCTAGCATGTCTACGTGAACTATGGTACCTAGTGTATCTCAAACTGGTTGAAGACCACCTTGATGATTTAAACATAAACCTTGAGGGTGATCTTGCAAGCCTCCAACGCCTATGCATTGTGGTGAAACAATCCAAATTCCCCACAATCGCACAAGGAGCTTTGCCGGGTCTCGTTTCACTTCAGTTGCTCTGTAAAGATCTAGAGGGTGCTTGTGATGGCATCAAAGTAGGACATTTTGAACACCTTCGTGAAGTCGCCCTGGACTCTGAGGTCAATCCAAAAACCGTTGAACTCTGGGAAAATGAAGCCAAGGAGCACCCTAAGAGGCCAAAGGTCCTGTTGCTCAAAAGGGTTGAGGCAGCCGACACCTCGTCTGCGGCGAAATATGTTGCCACTGATCAGAGACCCTCGGAGCTTCTGGTGGAGGGGACGCCCTGATGCCTTCTTCTGGGTGCCAAGGTCAGGATCCTGATCCTATGTCTAGGTTGCAAGTTCATTTTGCTATTGCCTCCCTGTGTGCTAAATAAAAGAGAACAATGCAAAAGAAGAGAAAAAAGTGCTTATGAAGCAGTATTACTGTTTGTTGTATTGACAATTGCTACATATATGCAGTTTGATTGCAGAACATGCTGAAGCGAAGATTGCTATGTGGTGCTACTTCTAAGTTGATGATTCGAAGATAAAATAAAAGGAGGATGACGAAGACCTGATGTTGACGTGTTGTCCATGCCGCTATTTCTTCCTCTACAACACATATCTCCTTTTCTGTTTTAGTTGTTGTAAAGTTTGTTGTTCTATCATCCTATTTGCTTTCTCAAAATCACTCCAGCACTGGAACATGCTTATGGTGAAATTCGCTGTACTTTCTCTATGGTTATGCTGTACAGGACAATATACCTGCTTGTAACTGTACCATTTTTATACTACATCAGTACTAGTATGTAATGAGCCGGTCGGGTATTTTGTGTGACAACACTTACAAGGAGTGTTTCCAGTGCACAGAAGGTTTCATAGTTGAACACTAACTTAGTGAAAGCTTTATCTTCATCTATTTTATTTTTGGGGAACTAGAATTCTAAATCAAGTTGGCTGTAGCTACCTAGACTCGAGTTGATCATATTATACATGAATTGGCTCCCATAAGGCCCAGCATTATTCACCTCAAGCTCAAGCTCGCCTCTTGATATATGGTGGCCATTACTTAATTTCTGGGGACGCACCCACAGACGGAAGGAAGCTGGTGCTGGTGGGAATAAACGCAAGCACCTGCAGGGCAGAGCAGGTGAGAGCTGACCTTGACGGTGGGTGGCGCTTGCTTCGACGGAGGAGAGGGCGGCGAGGCGACCATGCCGGCTGGGGAGCAGAGCAGCTTGCATACGAGGCGTCTTCGTCCTTGCCCGCCGTCAGTCTCCTCGCCGTCGCCGTCGCTGCCATGGTCGGGAGCAGAGCAGAGCAGAGGAGGAAGGAATAGTGTGTGCGATAGTGGGCCACTGTGGTGCTTTCACTGTTGAAGGGCCCGGCTACATGGGCCTGGCCGGCTAGTACCATTTTCCCCTTGTTAAAAACAATACTCCCTTCTGATTTAAAGGACTTAATTCAAAAATCTCACCAACCAACATACACCCTAAAAAAAAGCCAACCAACATAAGTAGATTGTAACTGGTGGAATAATTTTTAGAAAAAAAAATAATAGCTCTTTTTTAGGAAAAAATAGGTGTTGCCCAAATAATATACACTATAGTGTCTTGCATTCCCGGAAAAAAAAAACTAGTGGCTCCGTGTAAGGTGCTGCCTAAATAATTGCTTATTTTTCCCCGAGAAAAACAAAGTTTGCGCCGTGATATTTTCCAGGCCTAGATACCATTTCACGCAAAAGCACATGACACAGTGAGAACTTCTTTTTGAATCGGAATATTCCATTTTCATTACTTAACATAATAGAAATACAACCGATCATACACAAGAGTTTGAAAACTAAGGATTCAACTTTATTACAGTAATCGAGTGCCATTTCTTAACATTTTTAAATCCCCATACAAACAAAAATGAATCTACATATACATAATCCATACTCTTAGTTCGAAATTTATGATGTAAACCAGACTGATCGATAAGAAAATGACACGACACTTAATTCGTGCATAATTGTTGGTCTAAACCACTATAGCATTCACTCCTTGGTGGTAGTTCTTCACCGCAGAAAAAAAAAACTTCATGGTTGGATATAAAATGCGTGGAGTTAATGGCCCTTAAAGGCAAATCGTTGTCCCTTTGCTTGATAGTATAATTATACAGTTTTCACTCAGTACATACTAAAGGGCATAAGATGAGGGAGACAAATCACATGACCTGATTGTGATGATTGTTGAGTGTTTTACAAGCAGTCATCAATACATGCTGTCGTGATGCCCGATCCTCGTCAATAAAATATTTACTGCTCATTTTCACTATGTTGTTTAAATAATGTAGGCAGCCTACTGGTTGCTCGTTATTTCGTATATATGATACTTATCCAAATTGTGTGGATAATTTTCCCACACGTAGATGATTTTGGGTTTTGGATTTTGTATGCATTCAACATGTTAGAAAAGAAGCTCACACCCTTGATCCAAAGATGAGCTTGGAGGGTGTTTCAAAAACAGAATGAAGCACACTGCAGTACAGACTTCAGTTTGCTGTTATTAGTTTTCGTTGCTTCAAAATTTGGGAGCAAGTGAGTTCATAGTTTGTACTCGTGCGCAATATTCAAAGGTGCACGCGCTCAAACACATCATGTATGCTTTAATAAAAAAAAGGTTCAAAATATAACCAAGCGGTAATGTTGCCTGATTACTAGAACACGGAAAGCCTAATGAACCAACTATGCTGGAAAAATACAATGTGAACAGAAATCAACAAGATGAGAAGAAGAGATCGGCAATGAAGAGGTAGTCGGGTTGAAGAAGATGAGGACGTACGTAGCTCTCCGGACAGTTGCGAATTGGCAGCTAAGAAAGGTACACGGTACACCGCTTAGTTAATAGGGGGGGCTGTTGAAGATAGGATGTGAACATATGCGACCTTTAATGCTCAATAGAGGAGAATATAGTGACATGAACACGGAAAATACGAAGGAGAACCTGGGTACCAGCGCACCCTATATGTAAAAAGAATTTAATAATTCAAAAAAAGTTCAAAAAATTTCAGATCTTTTTTGGTATCAAACATGATCAAGTATTGTAATCGTATAAAAAGATTCGCTAGAGAATAACTTTCGTTGCATCCTGGGTCGAAGATTCGGCAAAGAATGCTATATACAAGTACTATAAACGCTATATTGTCGTCATAAACTTGTCATTTTTGCCCTGAAGTCAATATGAATCATTTCTTGTCCAAACTTTTTATACTAGTACAATACATGATCATGTTTGATTCCAAACAAGATTTGGAATTTTTTGAACTTGTTTTGAATTACTAATTTTTTTGGCGCATATAGGGTGCGCGCGTACCCGAGAGCACCAAGTTCCTGTCCCATGAACACGAGAGACACACAAGTTTGGGAGTGCCAACAACCACTTGTTACTCGTCCTTGATCAGTGGTGTGACAAGTGGATATTATGTTTAACTTGACTTGGCTATATAATATATATATACACACACACATGCAGCTCGATTCGTTTCAGACCATGTGCAGTGGATAGCTGAGAATTCCACCATATTGATTGCAGGTAATTTTATTATAATAAATTTCTCAAACTTATGTACTACCTCCGTCCCAAAATTCTTGTCTAAAAACGGATATATCTAACACTAAAACATAACTAGATACATTCATATTTAGACAAATTTAAGACAAAATTTTTGGGACGGAGGGTGTATCTTATAAGAAACTGAGAATTCAAAGCTACAATTTCTGGAACCTTTTTGAATCAGTATACAAACAAAAATGAATTTAGGATATACATAATCCATACTACTTATCTAAAAAATTATGATGTATACCCAAAGTTTTAAATAACACGCAATCTCAGTGCTACAGCATTTGGAAGGGCATCACGCTAACGACATCGTGTAGTACAATTAGCGGCTTTAGCACGCTACTGCGCCAATTTAGAGTGATATGCAAGTGTTATAGTACTTAATTCGGGAAATGCGTTGGAGCACCCAGGGGCCACACGCCCCTATATGAAAAAATAGCATTAGAAAAAATATCAGAAAATTTCAAAAAAATCTGAAATTTCGGGATATGAAACCTGGGTGCCCATTGTACAACCGTGTTTATTTTCATGAGGAATGGGTGCCCATTGTATCCGCGGCGCAGGAGTCACTAGTAGAGAAATGGCTAGCCACAACTCTTGTTGGTGGCGCGTCATTTTCCTCCAATGCCAGCACTAATATTTTCAAATAGTGCTGACGTTGCCTAAATTTGTACGTTATTGGTACAGACTTAGTCGTGGCATGCAAATTCCGCCGAACGTCACTTGTATGAGGACCCCAACCCTCTCGTCTTTCACCTATTATTGTTGGTGTGACTAAAGTTCCTACGCCATAGGTATTTTCGCAGGCCCGGCATTGCGCATTAAGGCCCATTAGGCCCACACTAGCACTAGTCGGTTTTAACAAGTAAAATCCTTTCGTCCTCACTCTCTCTCGACCCCCAACTCCACCCGTCCTCCTCTCGACCCCCCCCCCCCCGCCGCCGCCCGACGCTGCCTGTCTCCACCCGACGCCGCCACGCCCGGCCCGGCCCGTCTTCGTCGGAGGAGGAGCGTGAGGCCACCCCTCGCCGCCGCCCAACGCTGCCCTTCTCCACCCAACGCCGCCCCGCCCGACCCGGTCCGTCTTCGTCGGAGGAGGAGCGTGAGGCCGCCCCGCCCGACACCGACCCGCTCTGCCCGACTCAAGCATAGGTAATTATGTTCTACTCCCTCCGTTTGGAAATACTAGACAATGCCCCGCGTGTTGCGGCGGGATTTTGTATGAAATAAAATTTTCTCTTGTAGTGAGATAAAAAAAATCAGTATTTTACCAAATCTCAAGGTATAAGTTTAAAATTAGACGAAAACAAAATAAAATATGCATGCATGTCCCACTTTTCATTCATAGAGCACTCGATTATAAGGCTATGAGCTAGTATATCCAACGGCTAAATTAATTTGGGTGATGTGGCTTAAGGAGAAGCGAGAGAATTCCTAATAGTGGGGTCTAGCTATTTAGATATAGAAGATAAGTCATGATAGATAATTTTGTTCCTTATGTACTAGTTCTTTTTAAATTCTGCATGTTATTTTTAAATTCTTCATTCTATAAGATGGTGAGCTTTCATTACAGCACATATGGACAATTCATCAGCCAACAACGAATCGGTGGGCGACGTGCAGAACTGGAATCAGTGGCGATTAAAGTCTTTAGACTGGCGCGCCAGAAAAGTCGAAGAAGGCAATGCCTCGCTGAAGAATGAAAGGGATAGTCTGCTTGCAGAGGGTGCTAATGTCCGAACTAAGTTAAACAAACTGAGGGATCTGAGGGATGAGTTGACGGAGAAGAGAGACAACTTGAAGATGGCGAAAAAGAAATACAGGCTAGAGAAGCATAACCTACAGACAGACGTTGATCACTTCAAAAAAGATGGAGAGAACAATCGGAAAAAGCTTCGTCAGCTGGACTTAATCCTTGGTGATGTTAAGTAGTTTTAAACTATGAAGTTTATGAGTATGTTTAGTTGTTGAGTACTAATTAACTAAGTTATGAAGTTTGAAGTTTATGAGTATGTTTAGTTCATTAGTACTAAGTTTTAAGCTCTTATTAAGTTTATGAGTATGTTTTGATCTGTACCTTTCGTGAAGTTTAAGCTCGTAGTTTCTGAAGGAGTTTTTTTTATTATCCAAAAAAAATTTTGATGGCATTGGACAACAACACACGACAAAGGTAGTGTAGATGTATAGCTAGCGTTGGCCAATTTCGACGCCAGCATCATGTAATATACTGTTGACGTAGGATCCAACGTCACCACTATGTTTTAACTGTGGCGCCATATTGCTGGCGTAGGGTGTCTACGCCAGCAAGGCCATTTTTACCACGCCATAGCTAGGCTTTTCTGCACTAGTGAGTTACGGTCCAACATACGTTGCATCCAGTTTTTTGCCTTATACATGCGATTTTTTTGAGAAATTTTTTGTTTTTGCCACTCTAGTTCTTGCCCACTTCATTTATGCCACTCTAGAATTTGACATCTCATTTTTACCACTCTTAGATTTTGACAAATATCACAAATGCCATTCTGTTACACATCTGTTAGTTGACCGTTTATTCTTGCCAGTTGACCAGGAAAAGAACTGTGAGTATTTGCAAATTTGACATTAGTTGCCCCTACTGACTTGTGGGGCCACTTTGTAAGTGACCCATACACAAAACTGTATACACACACACGAGCTCCGGTCCAACCACACACCCGTCCCCATCCCAGAGAAATGACCTAGCCACATCCATCCATGTCACCGCTTCCGAATGCCCCGACGCGCCGCCGCCGCATCCACGTCCCTTCCAGCCTCCCCTCCGCAGCGCCCCGATCTTGCCTCGCCGATGCAACCCGCGTCTCCGGTCTCCCCCCCGCGGCGCCCTGCTCTGGACGCGCCAATGCTTCACGCATCTACGGCTCCCTTCATCGGCCTCCCTCCCTCCCCCCCCCCCCCGGAGCAGCTCACACGAGATGGAGGGAGTCGCGCGGTCGGCCATGGCGGCAGGGGCGGCCCAAAAGACCTCAAACCTGCGGGTTCCTCTCCCTGATGGGCAAGTGTTCAATTCAATCACTGATGTGTAGCATTTTATCTGTTAGAGTAAATTTATTTTTATGCTCCTGCTAGTTCGTTGGAGTTTGATCTGTTCATGGGGGTATTGGTGTGTCTAGTTGTACACATGACCTGATTTGTGAGTGCATAACAAGAACAAATTAGGGATTCGTGAGATCTGATGGTGAAGCAACTAGTTTAATAATTCATGTGAGATGCAAGCAGATGGTTCATTTGATATCTTATGGAAGTTGCTAGTAGGGGATATTGCAAGCAGAGTTCCTACACTAGTTCATCCACTACTAGTTAGATCAATGGAGTAACCCGTTATCTCATTTGCATTTTTTTGTTGTAAAAAGTCATGGATTTGGTACATATATGTCATACATACATGCTGATTGCATAGTGTAGCACTAGTGCAGAAAAAAGGATTATTTTGGTCATGAACAACATAGCCGAGTCATTTAATTTCATGATTAAGAAATTGAAGGGGTTCCCTGTTCTTGAATTATTGGACTCTTTGAGAGAATGGCTAATGGTCAGATTTGAAATAAGAGCTAAAATAGCGAGGACATTTGTACATGGACTTCTAAAAATTCTGCCAAGGATCACCAACATGATGAACAATAGATCAAGGAGGATAGTGTTAGATGGGATCTCTAGAAGTGATGACTGGAAAGATGAGGTCACTATAAAGATACATGGCTATAATTGGAAGCATTGTGTAGACTTGGAGAACTGGGAATGCTCTTGTAGACATTGGCAAGTAACGGGACAACCTTGCCTACATGCCATTGCATTCATCACAAGTATTTGAGGAGGTCGGGAGATAGATGATTATGTGCATGAGTACTAATCTGTGAAATCATTCAGCAATGCATATGCGAAAAATGTGCCCACAATGACCGATAAGAAACAATGGCCAGTGGTCGATGTTGGGTTCAAATTGCACCCTCCCGTGTTGAAAATGCTGCTGGTAGACCTAGGACACAAAGGATAAAGTCAGCCTTTGAGAGCATATCCAAGAGAAAACACAAGTGCAAAGAATATAAAGAATTTGGGCATATGATGAAGACATATCCAATACTTCATCCTGAACGCAAGTGAAACAGGTAATTGCTAGCAAAGAATTGTATATGTGAACCTGTTGTTTAGATTTTGGTTGATCCATATGCTTGTGAAGCTTGCTGAGTTAAATCCACTAACCTAGAATTGTACACATCATGGTTTTTAAAGCGTCCCTAAGGCGACGCCTAGGCGACGCCTAGGCGTCGGAGCGCTCCCCCTCCGCTTTGGAAAATCGACCGATTTAGGCGCCTAGGCGTCCAAAGCGTCCGCCTAGGCGTCGCCTAGGCGCCAAAGCGCCCCCCCTCCCTAAGGCGGTAAGGCGTCGCCTTAAAAACCATGGTACACATACATGTGAACCTACTGTATAAATCCATCATCTAATCTAATGCAAAGAAATTTATAGTCTAACTTAATTCTCTATCTGAAAACTGCTAGGAAAAGAAAAAAATGTTGAGCCGCAAGACATAGAAGACATAGAAGCCAATGCCATAGATGCTGAAACGATGGACACTAGCATGTAAACATTCTTGTTTTGTTTCAAACAATCGATAATGGTCTATTTTTTCTATTGTAAATTTGCATTTCAACATTCTTATTTTCATTCATTCTCAGTTCTAAAAACAAGAGAAAAGGAGGTGGTAAAAGGGCAAAACCTAGCCCAGTATCTGAAGCATCTAAGAAAACTTCTGCTACACATGATAGTCCAGCAAAGAATACAAGAAGTAAACAATGTCCTCCGTCGAAGAGCACAAGAAGCAAAAAGAAGTTGTGAACCTTCCTGTGCAAATACATGTTATTTTGTCGAGCACTATGCATATGGAACCTTTTGTGTAGTTGTGTAGCTGATGCAACTGCATGTTATTTTTTGGAGCACCATGCATAGGTGAACCTTGCTATGTGGCTGATGCAACTACATGTTATTTTGTGGAGCACCATGCCTTGTTGATGTCCAGCTTGTCATGTGGCTAGACCTTACTGTACTATGTTCAGCTTGTGTGGAGAGCTTGCCTTTTGGGTGGTCCATGTGCATGTGAACCTAGCTGTTTAGAGTAGATGATGGAGTTGTACTCTTGTTGATATTCAAAATGTCTTAACCTCTGTAATATGCTACTGGTCATGATGTTATTACTGTGCTTACTCTGGTCAAAATAGTGTATTTATGTGTATTGTCATATTTTCAAATAGGTCATGCCAAAATTTGTAACACATCAGCTATATGGTGAATCTAGACGTTACTAATGGCAAAAGTAATATTTGGCAAAAACAGGAGTGGCAAAAGCAAAACAAATAACCGAGGGCGACATGGTCTTTTCCCTGCTCCGTTTGGTCAAAACGTCTATTGACCTAACAGAATGGCATTTGTGATATATTGTCGAAAACTAAGAGTGGCAAAAGTGAGATGTTAAATTCTAGGCTAGAGTGGCATAAGTGAAATGGGCAAAAACTAGAGTGGCAAAGAAAGTTTTCTCATTTTTTTGTCTTTTTTACTGACATTACCACGGGCATCCATTTCTCACGAAAGTGAACACAAACAAGTTTGTGAGTGGTAACAACCACTGGTTACTCATCCAACCACTGGTTACGCACTCAAATCATCGTCGAGATGGAGTCAATGGTAATTCAGGTTGTTATCCATCCAAATTGCAGGCCTATGAATCAGTTACTGTAGCCGAGCACAGAATCAAATTGAAAAAAAAGACAAGCTGATGGGCAGCCTAATCCCATCTCATTCTAAATGCTCACTCTGATGGGCTTCTTCCACTGAAGCGAGCGTGCTCCATCTCGCGCTTGGAAACCTAGCTAGGTCGCAGTGGAACTTATCTCATGGGAATCAACACGAGCACCTGGCGGGCATCAGGCATGGACATAGAAAGCTGACCTGGTGGCGGTGCGCTTGCTTCCAGTTCAAGCAGACGGAGAATAGTCCGGGCGACCATACCCGCCGGTGAGCAGAGCAGCTGGAATGGAAGACGACGACGCGTCTTCCTCCTTGCCCGCCGGTCGTCTCCTCGCCCTCGTCGGTAGCAGAGCAGAGCAGAGGACAGGAGGAAGGAATGGTCGCCTCATCAGTGGTGGCCCACTCCGGTGCTATAATATTACAGGGCCGGGTACATGGGCTTCACCAGCCCGCCCCATGTTTTTTCCTTTTCTGTAAATGCATGTGTATCTCTTCTCAAAAACAAAAATGCAAATCCATGTGTGTACCAGAGTGCAAGCTTCTGCTGCCCGGGCACCATGGAGACCATTATTTTTAAAAGCCATATTTAAAAAAGTTTCGAAAACAATTCCGTTGAACCTTTATCGCATATCCATGAAATTTCGTTTGAACTATTTATTGTATAAAATTTGTAAGCTATACAGAGAAAACAAAATTCCGGCCCAGCAACAAAAAAACATCGGGCCATTTGCAAATAAATATTTGTCTTTTTTTTGTACGCCACGCGTGAAAGTGAAATGTTATGAAATTTTGCACATACCTAGTACACATGTGTATGTGTGTTTGCAAAAAGAAATGTGTATGTGTGTTTGCAAAAAAAAATGTGTTGTGGAAAATGGTGTTTTGAAAACGGTCTTCAAGGAGCTCGGACTCCATTGGCATTTTCCGGTGTGTATCTCAACTACTATAGCTAGTGTCTTGCTTCTTTTATTTATCCTGACAAACTTGAGTATTCGATTTATATTTGGATAGCGCTACACGTTGGCCAACCGAGCTTTTACAAAGATTGGTCGGGTCGGCAGCCGTTCGATCTTGTGTTTGGGGCCATTGGATGCCATGGCCACATGTACAACGTTGCGGTCATCCATTGCAATGTAAATGATGTTGTGGTCGCGCATGGAATGGCCCGTGTTGCAGACAGTGGTCAATGACATGTTGAATAAAGGAGAGATTCAGCTGCCAATCCCCTGTCATGATAAGGATTTCCCCATCATACAATATGGTGATGATACTTTGATCATCTTCCCTGCAGTGGAGGAGCAGTTACTTGCTCTCAAGAGAATGTTGAAGGTTTTCTCAGAGTCTACTAGCTTGCATATCAACTATCACAAATCATCTATGGTGCCCACTAAGGTATCCCAGGTGGAAACTGGAAGATTGGCTAATGTGTTTGGTTGCAAGGTGGGATCAATGCCCTTCACTTATTTAGGTCTTCCAGTTGGCACCACTAAACCTAAAATGGAAGACTTAATGCCCCTTGTTAATTGCATGTAAAGGAGGATGACTGCTAGCTCATCTTTTCTTGCCCAGGGTGGTAGATTGCAGCATTTAAACTCAGCTCTATCCTCCCTGCCTATTTTCTTCCTCTGCAATTTGTCAATTCCACCTGGGATTCTTAAACAGCTGGAAAGAATTCAGAGGCAGTGTTTCTAGAGAAGGAATAGGCAGGAACATGCTCCCTCCCTAGCTGCTTGGGATCTGATTTGTAGGCCTAAAAATAAAGGAGGATTGGGGATTCTTAATCTGGGTCTGCAAAATGCTGCTTTACTAATGAAACATGCTAGTAAATTTCTCAACAGGGCTGACTTGCCTTGGGTAACTTTGATTTGGAACACTTATTATCATGAGAGGGTACCTTAGCCAACTGAACCTTGTGGTTCTTATTGGTGGAAGAATATTCTTAAACTGTTGGATAATTTCAGAGAGGTAACTTAGGTTCAGGTCAATCAAGGAGATACAATTTTGTTTTGGAAGGACAGATGGAAGATTGGTGATTCAGTTGTTCCATTGAAAGAGAGGTTCCATAGGCTTTTCTCTTATGTCAAGGATCCCTGGTCTATATTCAAGGAGGGATTTCAGTGTGATGACATGGTGCAATGGTTCAATCTACCTTTGTCTGATCAAGCTTTTGCAGAGTTGACAATGATCAAATCTTTTATGAATGATGTCGAGTTGAAGGAAAACCAGCTAGATATCTGGTCTTGGCAAGGAACTGTTAAGCTTTACACACCAAATATGTTCTACACTTTTGCTCATAGATCTCTCTCTTTCAGTCCTTTGCTTAATTGGATTTGGGCTAGCAGCTGTACTCTGAAGATTAAAGTATTAGTTTGGATGCTCATCATGGACGGATTGAACACAAAAGACATGGTTGAAAGGAGACATTGGCATTTGGATGATGGTGTTTGTGACGCCCCCGGCCTCGGCCGTACGCTAAACATTCACGCAATGCGTACGATCCAGATCAGGGACTCACTAATCAATATCACAACACAACTCTAGACACAAATTTAAAGTCATACAGCTTCATATTACAAGCCAGGGGCCTCGAGGGCTCGAATACAAAGCTCGACATAGCACGAGTCAGCGGAAGCAAACAATATCTGAGTACAGACATAAAGGTACACAAGTCTTTGCCTTAAGAAGGCTAGCACAAACATAACAGCGGATCGAAACAGGTGAGGCCTCCTGCCTGGGAACCTCCGAACTACTCCTGGACGTCAGAGAAGTCTACGTCGTAGTAGGCGCCATCCTGGTAGTAGTAGTGGCCTCCGTCGGGGTAGCTGTAGTCGTCCACCGGGTAAGCGGGATCCTGGGTCTCCTGGGCTCCAACATCTGATCGCGGCATCGTATCGAGGGGGAAAGGGGGAGCAAAGCAACGGTGAGTACTCATCCAAAGTACTCGCAAGACTTATATCAGATCTATGCTAAGTATGCATCAGTATCAAAGAAGGGGTTGTATCTGGACTGACTGCAGAAAGCAAGAATAAGGGGAGAAGGCCTAGTCCTATCGAAGACTAGCATCTTCAGCGTCTTGCAGCATAAGAAGAGAGTTCAGAGCAGCATATTTTTATTAACAGGGGTTAAGTTAGCAGGGCCTAGAGGTCCTTCCTTGACCCCATGCGAGAAAGTAATCCCGGAGCCAAAATATAATTCAAGTAACAATAATAAGTATCCATTTCTAGTTATCATAGATCAGGATACAACTCTGAGCGTCCATAACCGCGGACACGGCTAATCGATTAGTTAACTTCCCTGCAGGGGTGCACAAACTTACCCAACACACTCGATAAACTCTGGCCAGATACAATTTTCGGGTCATACCCGGCCTCATCCATCGACACGACGTAGTCCTACCTAGGCTCAACAGAGAGGCCAACACGCCGGTCTACATCCTAATAGCTCGGGGTCTTGGACCATCGCCCTCACTATCCTGCACGTTACGCCCTCGGCCGGGATCAGTCCTAGCACGCCCTCCATCAGGGTCCCTGCGTTCTAGACCACCCGGGCGCGAGTCGAATCTTGTGGCATCTGAAGAGCTTTCGGGAGAATGTACGTCGTAGAGTGCCCACTTTTGTTCCCGCGTGGTGGTTAGTGCGAAAGAGACCAGAGCTTTCGCCGAAGGCCTTCTCAGATCACATATCCAAACCCGTTAGTGACTTGTACTATTGCGGTGACGATCGGTCCCACCATCCCGTCGCCCCGTCTTGAGAACTATGCGGCAAGGACAAAGTAGGTCCGGCCACGTCCCGTCTATAACCCTTCGGGTGCCTTACCGGCGTACCCCACCACATCTCACACTCGCGGGTACCCTTGGGGGCCGACCCGTCTTTCTCATATAATTCAGTAACAAATTAAAGTGGCTGTGAGTCAGTGCCCCAAGTGAATTCACACTCGGGGTGTGAGAGGTGATGTGTCGGTAACGCCTTGTCAGTCAGGATGACTGAGTCTTCTGTCTTCAAGTCCTCGATGACGACGGTGGTGAAAGCAGGGGCAACGACAATAGTAAACTGGGAGTCACAGAGGGATACTATCCATACCTATACTACAACATGATATGTAAGCAGGTATGAAAGCAGTATTCAAAAACAGGCTATGCATCAGTATAGGTACTTGTTTAAATACAGTAGCAAAATCTAATGCAAGCATGAGAGAGAAGGAATAGGCGATATCGGAATGCTCAAGGGGTTTTGCTTGCCTTGTTGCTCTGCTGCAAAAGAGCTGAACGTCAACGGCGTAGTCGTACACAGCAGTACCATCGGTAGTCTTAGCGTCTATCGAGAGAGAAGGAGGGGGAAGAAACAGTAAATATAAAGCAGACAATCGTAACACAAAGTATGACATGGCGATACGCAGTGCCGGGTGTGTCCTAACGCAGTGTTACACGATACCGAGAAAGGGGGGAACCCATCCGGGAAAGTTTTCTCGGTTCTGGACATTTATCAAACGGATGACCGGAGGGGGACGTTTGCAGATCTGCGATGTTCGAGGCATGGGACAGCTAGGATGCAGTGCAGGGTTGCCTAAAATCATGTCTAAACCATTTTAGTTATTTTTAGGATTAAAGTTGGTATTAATAGTCGGTAGGTTATGCACTATTCATCTGCCGGAAACAGGCGAAAAGTTGCATGTTTGCTATGCTAGAGGCATGTGACAGACTAACGGACCGCGTATCCGGATTCGTCTCGTCGTTCTGATCAACTTTCATGTTCAAAACTTTTTAATCTGGACTACGGTTTATTTTCTATTAATTTAATAAGATTAATCAATATTCTGAATTAATTCTAATTAATAATTAGGATTATCCAAAACTGTATTTACTGTTTAATTAATTAATTACTCTAATTAACCTTAATCGTTTAATTAATTAATTAATTACATAATTAATTAACTCACTAATTAATTAATTACTTAATTATTTAATTAATTAAGTAATTATTTTTGTCTATTTATTTATTTTACTATTTATTTTTATTTTAATTACATTTTTATTAAACGTTTCTGGGGGCCCCACTGGCCAGTGGCCAGGGCGGACATGTCCGGCCTGAGCCCACGCAGGGCCGGACAATGTCCGCCAGCGAGCGGACACGGGTGAGCAGGCGAGCGGAACCGGGGCCGAGCGGGGCGCGCCAGTGCGGGCGCGAACGACGCGGCTGGGGGGAGGGGGAGCTCACGAGGGGGGAGGTCGCGGCGGCGGCGGTCGACGGCGGCGGTGGGAGGCGGCGCGGCGACGGGGAGGCGAGGCGGGCGGCGGCGCGGTCCGGCGTAGGGCGGCGACGGCGGGGCGGACCGGGCGCGGGGCGCCGGATCTGGGCGCCGGGAGCGGCCGCGGCGCAGGCGGGGCAACGGCGACGACAGCGGGCCGGTGCGGGCGCCGCACGGGGGGGGGGAGGGAGAGCGAGCGGGCGGGGCGGTGGCCGGCGGGCCGGGCCGTTGCCCGCGGCGGCGGGGGGGAGGGGGGGGGGGCGCAACGACGGGAGGAGGCGGGGCCGGCTCGGGGCGAGCCCGGCGGGGGGGAGGGGGAGAGAAACGGCGCGGGAGCAGGGGCTGGGGGCGGCTAGGGTTGCCCCTGGCCCCTTTATAGCAATAGGCCCGGCCGAGCTAATTCGACCCGTTTAGGTCCTTTTTCCCTAGTTTTAAAAAGACAAACAACGCCCGATTAAAAATATTTTTGGGGCACTAAAATAAATCCAAAAATACCGGTTTTAATTTTATGAAACATTATGGGATATTTCCAATCCACCCAACATTTTTTAAGTTTAGTTTTGCACAACTTTTGAATCCACCTTTTTAATAAATTTAAATTCGCAACGAAATTTGAACGGGGTTCAAACCTACGCGATTTTAATAATCAGTAAACGCGGTGACGTGGCATCAGTAGTGCGGGATTACTGTGGCTGGCTACCGGGGGTGTTACAGTGTTAATTGTAAGATTTGCCATGCACAGGTCAGGGAGGATAGGGATCATCTGTTCTTCTCTTGTTTGATTAGCCAGAGGATTTGGAATTACCTGCAAATTGATTGGGGAGTTGGACATGATATGTCTGCTGCTGCCTTGCATGCTAAAAGAGACTTTGGTAAACCTTTTTTCACAGAGGTTGTCTTTACTGCGTGCTGGCACATCTGACTGGTCAGGGTGCTAAAGTCTGTAGGAACATTAGGCTCAGATTTAACGCGTGGAAAGCAGGTTTCGTAATAGATATGTCCCTGTTGGCTCATAGAATAAAGCCCAAGCTTAAGGAGGATCTTGTAAGGTGGGTGTCTTTCTTAACTCCATGACTTTGTTCCTCTTTTCCTCCTTAGGTTAGGTAGATTAGGTTTTTCTTCTCTGGTTACCGAGGTAACCTTGTAACTTTACTTGTATTTTGGGAGAGTGGAATAAAATTTTAAGGTTGTGTGTGTGTGGGGGGGGGGGGGGGCGGGGGGGGGGGGGGGGGGGGTTCTCCCTATAGTGTTCAGTCAAAAAAATAAAGTAGCCATGATGACATTCCCTCAATAAATGTTTTTGACTTTGAAAAATGTTTATGAATTCAAAAAAAGTGAATTTAAAAAATATTCACAAATTCAAGAAAATTTCATGGAATTAAAAAAAGATGTCATCCACCTGGAGTTCTAAAAATAATGCAAAAATGGCATAAACTATTTTTTGCTTCAACCAGAATCATACGAAAAATGTTAATCTATTAAAAATAAATGTTTGTCTGTCTTGAGAAAAGAGTTATGACCACACATAACTTTTTATTACACAAAAAATATAAATACGAAAATAAATTTTAATCATGACGCATAAAGAATGTTGATGTACTTACAGAAACCGTTCACACGACTCAATAACAAATGTTCCCAAGATCAGAAAAACAATGTTGCAAGAAAAAAAAATCATATGAAAATAAATGTTTACGCATATGAAAAGAAATGTAATTAAAAAATGCTCATTGTGTTTAAAAAAATATCTTGTATTTTAGAGAAATGTTTATGGTTAATTAAAAATTCTTCAAGTCATATTTGAAAAATGTTCGTTGTATATTTGATAAAATGTTCATTTTGTAATAAATGTTTTCATCCTGTAATAGAAAATGGTCATCCTGTGTTAAAAATGTTCATCACATTTAAAATGTAAATCATATATTTACAAAATGGTCATCGTGTTTAAAAAATGTGATGATCATGTACTTTTAAAAATATCATCGTGTATTAGAAATGGTCTTTTACATATTAGAAAAAATATTTGTCTTGTATTTCAATTTTTTTATGGTGTATTTAGAAAGTATTAGCCATATATTTTAAACATATACATAGAGTTAAATTAAGTATTCATTCAGTTTTTCAACGAATTTTTGCAATAAAAATGTGCAAGCTTCTAAAAAATGTTTATGCATTTAAAACATATTCTTCTAATTTTAGAAAATGGTCACTTGTTTGAAAGTATTCGTATAATTTTAAAAAGTGTTCACACGTTTAGCAAAATAAATAATATATTTTTTGAAAATGGTTGTACTTATTTACTAAGGAAAAATATAAAAGAAGAGGAAACATAAAAATATTTGAAAAATTGAAAATCATATATATCAAATAAATTATATTTATTTTAGTCAAAGAACATGAAAAAGGAAAAAAAGGAAAAGTTAAACCAAAACAGAAACCGGAAACATAGAAAAAAGCAACTTACATATTCCACCGGGAGACACTGAGCCGAATAGGAAACAGAAGAAAATTTGTCCACGCTGGAGCGACGGAGCATATTGTGCGGGCCCAGATCAGGGTGCTTTAGGCGAGCGCACACTAGGTCTCACTATAGGTGAGATATATCATCCGTGCATGGAGATGTGGGTTTGAATTTGTGTCGCCCTCTGCAAAGAAAGAGATGCGAATAGTTACAAAAGAAAATGAAGAGGAAAATAGCATTCATTCAGTTAACATGGCATGTTCATTGCAATTAACTTGCACACGGGTAGGCTTCTATATATCAAGAAATGGTAGTGGGTTCTGCCAGGCAGGTGGCATCCACACCATTTCAGTTGTCAAGATTTCTTCTTCTTAACCTGAAAAAAAGTGCGTCCCTTTCCAAAGCTTGGCTGCAGTCGAGCGAAATGTTGTTGACCAAGTGGTCTTGAGAGAACTGAACATGACACATCATGCCCTTGGCCTCCAAATTTGCACCACTCGAGATTCAGAGCTTCTGTCCCTTGGCATACGCCACACTGCCATGGTGGTTTTGGAATTCGGATCACAGTGTTAGGAATGAGCAACTATATTCCCAGGAGGGCCAAGGGCCAGTACATATACATGTGTACAATGGGGATAAACCGAAAAGAGAGACTAGACTATACACATCTAATACATCTAACACCCCCCCTCAAACTCATGGTGGATCAACCACACTGAGTTTGGAGAGAAAGAACTCATGCTGTGCTCGAGTCTGTGCCTTCGTGAAGAAGTCCGCCATCTGTAACTCAGAGGGCACATAGTGAAGAGCGAGAACCTCATCCTGCACAGCAGCACGTACAAAGTGGGCATCCACACCGATGTGCTTGGTGAGCTCATGCTTCACCGGGTCACGCGCAATACTGATAGCACCGGTACTGTCTGACAGTAAGGGAGTCGAGGTGGTAGCAGACACACCAAAATCCTCAAGTAACCACCGTAACCAGATCACCTCAGCCGTCAACATAGCCATGGCTCGTAACTCAGCCTCTATACTCGAGCGGGAAACAGCAGTCTGCTTCTTTGTCTTCCAGGCAATAAGAGAGCCACCAAGAAAGACACAGTAAGCAGACAGCGAGCGTCGATCAGAGGGATCACTAGCCCAGGTAGCATCAGAGTAGGCCTGGAGCTCAAGAGAGCTGGAGCGGGGAAAGAAAAGGCGCTGAGAGATCGTGCCACGAAGATATCGTAGAACACGGAGGAGATGACTATAGTGGACAGAGGTGGGGGCTGAAACAAACTGACTCAGGATGTGGACAGGATAGGAGATGTCAGGACGCGTAACAGCAAGATAGACAAGACTGCCAACGAGGTGACGATAGCGAGTGGGATTAGGAAGAGGGTCACCATCAGAGGCACGAAGCTGAACGTTGAGCTCCATAGGAGTCACAACTGTGCGCTCATCACCAAGAGCAGCGCGAGAAAGAAGATCCTGAATATATTTTTCTTGGGAGATGTAGAAGCCATCAGAGGTCGAGGAGATCTCAATCCCAAGAAAATAGCGAAGAGGACCAAGATCAGTCATTAGGAACTGGTCGCGAAGGCGAGCCTTAACAAAGGCAATGTAGTCAGAGTCATCACCAGTGATGATCATGTCATCAACATAGAGAAGGAGAAGAGTCCGACCACGAGGAGACGTGTGAACGAACAAGGCGGGATCATGATCACTGGGCGAGAAGCCCGTGGCAGTGACGACAGAGGCGAACCGCTCGAACCAGGCACGAGGGGCCTGTTTAAGACCATAGAGAGAGCGGCGAAGACGGCAGACCATACCATCAGGAACAGAGTACCCTGGGGGTGGCTGCATATAGACCTCCTCACGCAACTCACCATTGAGAAAAGCGTTCTGAACGTCAAGCTGAGAGACAGACCAATGACGAACAGAAGCGACAGCAAGGAGAGTGCGGACAGTGGTCATGTGGGCCACAGGAGCGAATGTCTCATCATAATCGCGTCCCTGTTCCTGCTGAAAACCACGAGCCACAAGACGAGCTTTGTAGCGCTCAAGAGAACCATCAGAGCGAGTCTTAATCTTATAGACCCACTTGCATGTGATGGGACGAATACCAGAAGGAAGGGAAACCAGATCCCACGTGCCAGAACGCTCAAGGGCAGCAAGCTCCTGGGCCATCGCAAGCTGCCATTCAGGCTGAGTCAGGGCAGCCTGATAGGAAGTCGGCTCAGCAACAACAGAGAGGCCGTACTTGGTAGGAGAGTAGCGATCAAAGGGGGTCGAGGTCGAGCACAGAGATTATGAGCTGGTGGAGGTGTGGAAGGAGGAACATCGGAAGTGGAAGGTGTGTCAGGAGAATCATCCTCAACACGAGGGCGGCGAGTGTAGTGGAGAGGAAAAGGAGAGAGAGGCCGACGGATCGGAGAGGATGGTGGAGATGAGGAGGGAGGGGATTGGGGTGTCGGTGGTATGTGAGGAAGAGTGAGACGGGTCGGAGGAAGGGGAGAGACCTGAGGCACAGAGGAGGATGTATCGGGAAGGAGAAGGAAATAAATATCGTCCACAGAGAAACTCGAGGAGGAAGGGCGGGGGTAGTAAGAGCGAGACTCATCAAAGGTCACATCACGCGAGATGCGCAAGCGACGACCAACAGGGTCCCAACAACGATAGCCCTTGTGCTCATCACTGTAGCCAAGGAAGACACACTCAACCGACTGAGCAGTCAGTTTGGTGCGTTCTCGCGGGGCAAGCAGGACATAGCACACACATCCAAACATACGAAGAGCTGAGTAGTCAGGAGATCGACCAGTGAGACACTCCATAGGAATACCACCCTGCAGAGCAGTCGAGGGCTGAATGTTGATGAGATAGGTGGATGCAGAAACAGCCTCAGCCCAAAAGTGGGGTGGAAGAGAAGCGGCAATCATCAGCGCACGAGCCGTCTCAAGCAGATGACGGTGCTTACGTTCAGCAACGCCATTCTGAGCATGAGCACCAGGACATGAGAACTGGGCAAGAGTACCCTGTTCCGCGAGAAAACCACGCAACAGCTGGGAGATATACTCTCCAGCGGAGTCAGCACGAAAAGTACGAATGGGCATGGAAAACTGGGTGTGAACCATGGCAGCAAATCGTTTGTATATAGAGAGAACCTCGCTACGAGATTTCATGAAGTAGAGCCAAGTGTAGCGAGAGAAATCATCAATAAACAAAACATAGTAGCGATGACCACCTTTCGAATCAAAGGGAGCAGGACCCCAGACATCAGAATGAACTAAGTCAAACGGATGCTGAGATACAGACTCACTGGTAGGATAAGGTAACTGAGTCTGTTTGCCAAGTCTGCAACCATTACAATGTAAGGAGACATCTCCAGATACAGACCCTAAGAGGCCCTGACGAACTAAAGAAGACAAGCGAGAGCCACAGATGTGACCAAGGCGATGATGCCACTGCTGGAAGGACGCAGACGAAGAGGCAGCAAGAGCATGAGAGCTGGCAGAAATGGTGACAGCGGAAGGAACACAAAGCCAGTCAACCTCCCAAAGGCCCTCTGACTCACGGCGCCGGGGGCCAGCACCAACCAAAGCCTTGGTGCGACGATCCTGAATGGAGCAAGAGTCGGTATCAAGAATGACACGACAACCAGAATCAGTAAGTTGGGCAGCGGAAAAAAGATTCATGGTAAGACAAGGAACATGAGAAACACTAGGAACAGAAAAAGATGGAGTAGAAAGAATGCCACGACTAGCAACAGGAAGAGGTGTGCCATCGGCAGTGAGAACATTAAGAGGAAAATCAAGAGGTCGAAGAGAAGATAAAGCAGAAGAGTCAGAGGACATATGAAAGGAAGCTCCAGAGTCCAGAACCCACGAGGATGTACCTGACTGAGTAGGCTCCGGCGGGGGCAGAATGGTGGTGGCAGTCACAGCGGCAACAGAACCCGTCGAGGAAGAACCAGAGGAAGCCAGCATGCGCTTGAGTCGCATAATATCCTGGTCAGTGAGTGACGGAGTCGAGGGAGGCGCATGAGTCCCACTGGAAGAAGAAGAGCGCCTCTGGTCTCGCTGTTTCTGGCGGCAATCAGACTCTGGGTGACCTTGCCTGGAGCAGCCACAGAAAGTGTCACGGCGCGACCGGCCCTTCTCAGCAGGAGGGGGGCGGCCCACCCCCCCTGAAGGTGTGGGCAGAAGCGGTGGAGCGGTGAGACGAGCAGACGACATAGGAGCTCGAGCAGCCAACACAGAGGGAACCGCAAGCAAACCAGCAGAGCGGAGGCGGGTCTCCTCAGCACGAAGCTCAGCAAGCACCTCCGAGATAGGAACACGACCACGAGCCAGCAAGTGAGCGCGCCGAGGCTCAAACTCGGAACGAAGGCGAGATAAGAACTCATGAACACGCTGAAACTCCAAATCTGACCTCATAGTCTGGCAGCAACGGCAAGTTCCACAAACAACTGTCCGAAGAGAGTCAAGCTGGCGCCAGATGGCAGAACTCTGTGTGTAGAACTCATCAACAGAAGAGTCACCCTGCTGAAGAGCGTGCTCCTGACGCACCACAGATAAGTAGAGCGCATCACCAGAGGGCTGATAGCGCTGACAGAGGTAAGACCACATCGCTGCAACAGTACCGAGGCTCATGAATTCCGAAGCAAACTGAGGTAGGACACTAGCAGTGAGAACAGCAGCAGCCCGAGCATCATCATTGCACCACTGAGTGTAAGCAGACAGAGCATCCCGGTAGAGAGAAAGAGCATCGGAATAGGCTGATACCTGCTGATCATAAGCATCCACCGCAGCATCATCGAGCGCCTTTGCTGCATCCCGATCAGCTTGAGAAGCACCAGCAGCAAGAACAGGCGGCACCGGTGGGGTAGGAGCCACAGGAGCGACAGGGCAAGGCGGACAGGGGACCTCGCCAGAGAGAACGCCCCACAGGAGAAGGCCGCGCATGTGGATCCGCATGAAGCCGGCAAACTCAGCATAGTTGGTGCCATCGAAGATCACCGAGCACCGAGGAACAGCAACGTAGCCCGAAGCGGACATGAGGAGCTCTCTGTTTTTTTTTGTCAACTGCTACAGTACTGCTACAGGAACTACTGGGCGCGCAGCGCCGGGCGGGGCAGAGCCGGGCGAGGCAGGCGGCTGCCTCAGGCGGCAATAGGTGACGGCGGCAGGCGGCGGCCGGCGGCGGCTGCAGGCGGCGGCCGAGGGAGGCAAGAGGAGGGGCGGAGCAGAGCAGTGCTGGCGCGGCCGGGGCGCGGCCGGGGGCGCGAGCAGGGCGCGGCCGGTGCTCGAGCAGGGCGCGGCCGGGGCTCGGGCAGGGCTCCGCCGGGGCGCAGCGGCCGGGGCTCGACGGCAGAGCAGCTCGGGCCGGGCGCGGCAGGCGATGGCCGGCGGCGGCGGCCGGTGGAGGGAGGAGGAGGGCCAGCGACGGGCGAGGAGACGGCCAGCGACGAGGGAGACGCACGGAGCTGCGGGCGTGCGGGTGCGGGAGCGGGAGCGGGAGAGCAAACCTAAGCATCTGATACCATGTTAGGAATGAGCAACTATATTCCCAGAAGGACCAAGGGCCTGTACATATACATGTGTACAATGGGGATAAACCGAAAAGAGAGACTAGACTATACACATCTAATACATCTAACACACAGCACCCATGCTCGCCGCCGCTCTGAAAGCGCGCGGCATCAACATTGAACTTGACGGCCTTTCTGAACCGGATTTGGAGCAAAGGCAGGTTTCATTCCTTTCAGATCAAGGTGCGGGTGAGCAGAGCTCTGTCTGCAACAAGTTCAGTAGGACATTTTACATAGTTCTGTCTGCAACAAGTTGACCGACGCGGAAATCAGGTTATCATTCCTGTCCTGAGATGTTGCCACCAACGCACTACTCTAGGACGATGACATTTTGGGTATGTAGCAGAAACATATACATAGAGAGAAGCCAGTCAGGCAGGCCCGGCGTACTGCAACTCGTATTCATCGTCAGGTAAATTGCAAACTCTGCGCCTGATATAAGATGACATATAATATGTTCAGCAGTTGGTTCTTGACATAGCTACTTGATGCATCCGTTTCAGCGTCAATTAATATGGGACGGAGGGAGTACTAGTTACAGCTGACAAACAGAGTAACAGTTCAGTATAACTCGGAGGAAACGTGCGCCCTTGTAACTCGGGACAAAAATATGGATGTGATATAATGTTTTATCAGATGAAGACAATGATAATATTCATAAAATGTCCTTTTTATGAATGAATGAATGTACACTTCAAAGAGAAACTTCGCTCTGTACAACATCACAACTTTTACAACTGCATCAAGGCCTGACGGCAAAACTGGATTAGATGGTTCTGCTTCTAATATGCACCCATTCTGTGAAGGTCCGAGCCCTACCACTACCACCTTGATCGTCTTCCCAAAAGCGATCAACACATACTGCTGCTACCAAGTCTGGATCATGCAGTTGATGGCCAGTGATCATACCAAGTAGCTATGTGAAGATGGCCGGTCGATGATGAGCCCGGTTTGGCGCCAACCGCTGGGTGTCGGTTTGTTTCGGTTAACAGCATGAGGAAGTGTCGATTTCTTCAGTTAACACGATGACAAGTGTTGGTTTCTTCAGTTAACAACATGACAAGGGTTGATTTCTTCAGAAGATGCAGTCTGATTGTTCCTGACAAGGAGATGTGTAAGTAATCAGCATGGTTCTGACAGTTACACTTCTTCTAGCTCTAGCCTAGGCAGTGCTGCTTCTTCCCTAGCATGCATGGCTTCAGATCTCCTTGGCAGCCAATTCTGAAATTGTTTTGAAGGTGGTTAACCTAACAAGAACATGCAGCTATCTTGCAGAGATGCACTTCACAGGGGCCTATTGACCTCACATGAATGAACCTCTGCAGTCCCGTTAAATCCTGGAGTCATCGAGAGGGTGTATAGCAGTCCTTGATACAGCCGAGCAGATTGGAAAGACTGTGTTTCCTTCGGTGCTAAACATTCTCCAGTTACTCGCACGGTCACTCATTTTTTTTACAAAGGTGGGAATTATGATCCAATGCAGGTATAAGGAGTGGATAAAAAAGGTACTCAAATGAAAGAGCACCTTGAGCTGCAGTAAATGTTGCCGCTCTCTGGTGATGACATCTTGGGACTTCACTGCCTT
Source organism: Elymus sibiricus (assembly GCA_039707655.1). Classification (NCBI taxonomy): domain Eukaryota; kingdom Viridiplantae; phylum Streptophyta; class Magnoliopsida; order Poales; family Poaceae; genus Elymus; species Elymus sibiricus. The sequence continues at coordinate 15,167,649 of CM077665.1, read as the reverse complement.
TGCTGACGATCAGTAAGCACGTGCCAAGAACTGAAGGAAAACACTTCAATCAAGCCAGACCAGCAGCATTCTTTTGCTGAGAAGAACAAGCTGACCATTTCTTCCATTCCATGTTACATCTGCTGGCAAAGCAGCAGCAAAAGAAACGTGTGAGTACCTGTCATGGTTCTGCGAGCAGGGTAAAACTACTTTGCGATGCACTAATACCGAATGAGCACGATACTAACCATCGTGTAGCGTGCACAGTATGAAGGTGTACCAAAATCCATCTAAGATGACCATCTTAAGTACACTGCATCCGAGGAAGAACCGAATGAGGGGCATCACGAGGAACAGTTGAAACCGCATCCACTGAACAACGCCATTCTTGCCAACCACACCATTCCCCAACTCAATCTGTTGCTTCCAAGGAAGATTGATCTAGAAAACGAAGCAACATTATTACTGAGATTCAACAGTACATGCATGTCTGACTAAAGTAGAAAAAAGATTGACCAAAGCGAGGCACTTATAGCTCCATCATTAGGTACTCATAGCATCACGTATTACCGAAGTAGGTAAAAGATCGATCAGAGCGAGGCACTTACAGTTCCATCACTAGTTACTCAAGTCTCGCATGTAAACAGTTGAGCAGCAAGTAAATCCCCGGCATAATACCAGACAAACCAGACACCCAACATTGAAAGCCAAATAAATTTGGTCCCTCGAAACTGTATGAACAGTATGACGGATAATGTAAACCCCATATAAAAGAAAAATAGTACAAAGGAGAAAAAGGACAATTCTCAAAAACCAAATCATGAATTTTTGGGGTTGGACCCTCCTCCTTTTTCCGGGCTTGGGACCGGCTATGAATAATATTAAGCCTAGGCTTAAAATAAATATCATAGGCGGAGTTCCCCACTCCCCACATCCCGAAAAATCCACGCACCAAAACGAAAACAAAACTGACGCATGCATAATATATAGAACTAGTAAATGCCATAAAACCTAACGCCTATATTTATTTTTGGATTTTTTTTTCATGAGGCAGCACACCACTAGACACTACATGAGAGCACAAAAAATGTAAACTTTTTTTTCTTGTAAAATGAGCACATGTTTTTTGAGAAATAATCAGTATAATTAAGCAAAATAAAATGGCACGGTACTCATTTTTTTTGGAAATAGAAAGTCCTGAGCGACCAACTAAGAATCATACATAAAACTATATATATATATATATATATATTTGTAAATTTTCATATACTTTTTTTTTGTTTAAGCCAAGAAATAAGCTCAACGCCCTGCAAAAAAAAAAAAAAAACCTCAAAGAGTAATAAGTGCTGATCGATGCTGCAGCCACCGAGAGAGGATGCCGAGGGAATTCCGGATCTGGTCACGGCTGCCGAGGGGAGGTCGGAGGAGGGAGCTTGGGGCAGCGCCGCCACGCGCTCACCCGTCGCTCATGAGGTCGCCCGCCATGCTCCAGCGCTCAGACATACGTCCATAGTTTGGAATAGCAGCCGGCAGGCTCATCATGAGCCGCTTCGGAAGAAAAAAAAGAAAGAAAGAAAGAGTAATCACCAGGTCGATCAGTAAGTATATATATAAAGAAGGCATGCATGCATAAAAGCATTAGGGAAAGGAAATTGACAAGTATCATGCATGGTTTTTAATCACGTACCTTCATGTCCGGGACCGTGATCAGTTGATGGCTAGGACAGTTAGGATGGGCCGTGATTGCGTGCGTCAGGGCAATCTCCAGCGCATCCTCCACTTGCTCGGTGTCCTCTCCCCAACGGATGGCTGCAACAAGGACCTCCCGAAGGGACCGCAGGTTCCCCAGACCCAGGTCAAAACAAACACCACCATTGATTTTCGGAACCGAAAGTGTTGAATTTTTTTGGCCGAAACGCTATATTTCAGTGCTTACTGTAATTAGTGAAATTTCACTGAATTTTAAAACCATGGGACTGCTGTGTAATGGAGCGATGATATTTTTGCTTGACTTGACTTGGCGAAACACACTTGTCCAAATACGGAGCACTGTGTTAGCTAGCTACATGTGTGGCCATTATGAATTTCTTGACTCTTGTCTTCGATAGCTGCATGTATGACAAGGTAGGCCTAATATTTTTCTTGACTTTTCTTAATGTGTGATTTGCGCCTTTGTGTGCTAGCTAGGTCGCAGTGGAACGAACCTCGTGGGACAAAAACACAAGCATCCATCGAGAAAGCGAGCGGGTAGGCGAGGACTGACCTGACTAGGTGGCGGTTGCTTCCAGAGGAGAGGACGGAGGACGACGACGTCCTTGCCCGCCGTTCATCCCCTCGCCGTTCATCCC